>CM052329.1:3207224-3367307 GCA_028455615.1 Lasioglossum zephyrum
TTCAGTAGTACAACTCAACGGCAAGTCAGACGGTCGAAAATTGGCGAAAATTTTCGAAAACCTCGAAAATTGAACTTTGTATTAGGAGAACATGATATCGAAGGAGGTATACGAAATTCAGTAGTACAACTCAACGGCGAGTCAGACGGTAGAAAATTGGCGAAAAGTTTCGAAAACCTCGAAAATTGAACTTTGCATTAGGAGGACATGATATCAAAGGAGGTATCCAGTTTTCAGTAGTACAACTCAACGACAAGCCAGCCGTCCGAAAATTTTCTAAAATTCAGTTCTGCAAGTCAACGACAAGACAGGCGGTCAAAAATGGTCGAAAACTTATGGTTAACTCGAAAATTGAACTTGGCATTAGGAGAACATGATATCGAAAGTAGTTTTCGGACATACTGGAGAGATTGGTGATTCAATAAATGAATAACACATTTACTCGTTAAAGTTTCTTTATTAAATTAAAGTTACATCAATTTGACAATAGAGATTCGTATTACCGACATCCGCAACTGTGGAAATGGTACGTGGTGCCACCTGGTTGAAGAAGTTGAGAAGAAGTTCAACGTTGTCCAACAGTTTGAGCACTGCACCACTACATCCTTTGGCGCTGGACGAAGGCCTTTGTGGATGATGACCTTGCCGGAATTATCATTGAACCTTACGACAAAACCGGCAAGAATTAATTGTACTCGCAAATGAAATAAATAACAAATAATAATTTCTACGGAGAAGCGTTTTTTCCTCATTTTTTAATCTATTATTAGCTTACATTATTCCTAATAATACATTTCCAGTAATACAGTGTTTCTAATAATACATATTCAATTATGTTGAAATAACAATAATAAATATCAACAAATCACAATAAATATTGATTCCTACAACTCTGGTAAAAGATTACTACAATGTATTCATATGACTCGATATCAAAGATTATATCAACAAGGTTTATCTAACCTGCATTTGGGAGATCGGTTCAATTGGGTTTCATCTGTTGTTGTTCTAAAGATACCCACGTAAATCTAGGAAACATGTTAGAAAAATTGGAATAAATAGTCCAAATTTGAAGGATATATTTTCTAAAGCTCGAGAATCGACTTACTGATCCGTGGAACGTAAGTAAAACATGCTATTTCTACTTTACTGTTGACTGTGAAGTATCGTGCGAAAGTATGGTTATGTTTTCGTAGGAGCACGTCTGAAATTGGGATTAATTGTTGCAATTGTTTAGCATGTCGTGGTTTATGAACACAATACGAACGGCCGTCAGCGTATGGACTCCGCAAGTGACGCCGGTGCGATTCCGCTACTTCGCAGGCAAAGTAGCGAGAGGTCGTCTGATCCGACGATTCGGTTACAAAGACCCTATAGACATGACAGGGCTTTTGCCTCGGAACAGCGACGTTAAGCTGCCTATGCCAACTTACAAACCGAAGGACGCTTGGACCGAGAAGAAAGCGTTGTTTGGTCAAAACGATTACATAGATATTTTAGGGAACGACAATCTGCATCCTACCAGAATCCTGTACAACGTACCAGCCTGGCTGAGAGGCGTAAAGGGGAACGAGTATCAGGTGCTAATACGGAAGCGCAAAATGTGGAAGAGAGGAATATTCCCAATAGCCAGGCCAACGAAATGGAAGGAGATGGCGAAGAGAATGCGTTATCTGTATAAATACCTGAATAGGAAAACGAAAACGTTCGCTAGTAGTAAACAGTAATGTATATTTGAGTAATAAAATATTGAATCATAAGTTGTACATTGAAATAATTCTCGATCTATGCCCATTAATCTTTTATGCAGCTAATATCCCGAGGGTTCTAGCAACGATAACATCCCAACCGAATACAAAAACAATGAATTTGGGTATATCACACTATATGTATATATATATTCGAAATACATAGTTTTCAATTAATGTTTATTGTAAAAATGTGAATGATTGCTCGCGCGTATGTACACAAGTAGTCAAACATAAAATAGTGACAGCCAAAAAAAGTCAGATATATGTATTTCTAGCGAATATTAATGTATACCTTGTAAGTACAGTAAGAGGACAATTCTAAGAAAAACAAAAAAAAATAAAGAAGAAGGATGTATGCCGTTCTAAGGACGCATATATGTATATATGTACAGAGGAGTTAAGAGTATTGTCCATTTCTTAAAAAAGTAACATTCAATCTCATCGTTGTAAAGCTCTACGGTATTTCGTTAAAACGGCTGCACGATTGTGTTTGCTAAGTTATGCGATCCGCTGTTACGGTGAAAATGCATGACAGACAAAAAAAAATTTTGTTTCCTCTCGCGCTCTCTACCCGCTAATGATAAAAATCTCTTCCTCGTGTATGCGTTTCCGAACTTTCTGTTATATATTTCTCATATCCAGTAAAATTATAATAGCATCCGAGAGATAGATATTGAGTGTGTGTGTATTTAGGCAAATCTCGTCGCGAGGCTCAAGGTCACGACGAACAATTTCCAATTTCTTTAATATATGTACATAAAGTAATGGCAGTCACACTTAACCTGTTAAAATCCTGTTTTAACCAATGCGTTATCGCTTTATATCCGATCGGGAACAAATGGATTCACAAATGATTTTGTAAGAAAAATAATAGCGTAGTCTCGTAGTGTTTACTGGCGTCTAAACTTCGAAGGCTGTGTCTTTCGTTCGGATAGACTTGCAACTGATACGGTTTCCCGGACTTGACCAGGGCGTCGATCAGCTGACTCGTGTGAAAGAAGTGTACGTTCTCGTCGATGAGTCCGTGAATGATCAACAACCGATTCTCCTCGTCGGGGAACTTGTCCACGTACGTTAAGATCGAGCTAGTGATGTAGCTGTGAGGATTGTTCTGCGGCAAATCCATGTAACGTTCGGTGTAGCCGGTATCGTAAAAGTTCCATGAAGTAACAGGTGCGCCAGCGATCGCCAACTAAAAGGTTACAAAACGTTTAATATTTATTCAAACTCTTCCGGAGACCAGAATCGTATACCTTGAATATCTCAGGATACTGTATCAAGCCCATCAGGCTCAAATATCCTCCGTAAGACCAGCCATGCAAAGCTACGCGATCTAAATCGATGTAACCAGTTGTATCCGCCAACCACTTCAACATCTCGACTTGATCGCTCAGCTCGACCGTTCCTAATCTATGTTGCAGATGACTCTCAAACACTAAACCTCTGTGATGAGAGCCACGATTATCAATCAACACTACGCAGTAGCCTTGAGCGGCTAACATGTGCATCCTCAAATGCCTCATCCCCTGGAAAATAATAAACCCCGATAAATTAGCACGAGCCACCAATTGTCCTGGTTCTATGATGCTGACCTTAAACGTGTTCGATACTAATTGCACTTCTGGACCGCCGTAGACGTTCAGTATCGTGGGATATCTGACGCCCTGTTGGAAATTATGCGGCTTGAATATCATAGAATAAATCGTGTCGCCAGACGATATCTTATGCGTGAAAATCTCCGGGGTGAACAACTCGGATTGCGGAGACGACGGTTCCAGCAAATATCCGACAGGAGTCAGACAGATGTTGTCTACCGTCCAATCTTTCTGCGTTATTCTGAATACCTGTAACAATCGGTCGTCTAAAATATCCTGGGATTCTGGGGATCTATACAAGGATTTAGACATCTATCGAGATTACGTACCTGACAGGTGGGTAATGTCTTGATCGAGCTGTACACAGTGACTAACATCGTGCATTCCTTATTGAAATATATACTGTTGTAACTGTAACCCGGTCTCGTAAGCAGTCTTATCTCCAATGGCCGATTCAGGGAGACAGCGTAAACATGCTGCTCCAACGGGCCTTCGCGCAAGCCACGAAAATATACAATGGAGTTGGCTTCGTCCACCCATAATTTTCTGCCTAACACCTCCCACTCTCCTTGAGTCAACGCAACCTTAGATGTGACCCTGGGTTGCAAGAAGACACTGTCCATTCTGTCCAACGGCTCCTCCACCTCATTGTTTATTCCTTCCAATAAAAGAACAATACACGATTACTTGAAAATGTCAGCCACGCGAAACGTAATTCGGCCGATGTTTCACCTGATATTCGTGATGTTATGAGGTACAGGTGTCGATAGTCGGACTCCTCGCTACCCCAGAGGAACTTCACCTCCGACGGATTGTCGGACGGCATGAAATACAGTAGATCGTTCAGATTGATCCAAGTCGAGCTCTGTTCAGAGTATATCACCTGAACGCTCGCCGACGACGGTGTAAATTGATTCTCCCAATTATATACATTCGGCGGTGGTTCCGAAAAATTATCTATCGATAACAGAACTAATTCGAGCCTTTGCTGCTTTCTGTCCAACAGCTGGACCCAGACGCTAAACGTGTACAAAAGGTTATAGATCGTCGCCGTTTGCGTACGGGAAAAGCGGGATACAGTATTTCTCGATAAATGTACAAAATGTCTGGCCTCTTATGTAGTCAACCGAAATGTATAGATTATTTTGAACCTTTCATCCTCGTTATAAATTATTATATTAGTTGATCGGACCCGTGATTTGGACAATTATCGAGAGAACACTGTACACACTCTGAACCTTGAACAAAGAGTGTATGTTTCCACTTACTATTGAGCGTCAGGAGTCCATCCCACTCTGACCATGTACTCCATCCAGGGAAACATGGTGTGCAGTGGATACTGGAGTTCCAGAATATCGATGTTGACTATCTGCAACGTTTCGGTTAATCGAAATTGCACCATCTTCAGGTTGCTCTTCGCGTTCGGCGTGCCAGCTCTGGGAAACCTAAATTCATCGATCTCCTCGGAGTTCGCCGGTGACGGGAAACAAAATATTTTCACGTCGCTCTCGTCCACCTCCTCGTACACTATTCTATAAATTCCGTCGTTGGATTTCGGCTGCCACCAGTAACCGGTGTACCTGTACAAACGCCCATGATGCACAATAAGAAAATATTTCTCTATAAACAATCTACAGACCTAGCGAACTCTTCTTGCATCACGTAAGAAGGTGTGCCCGCTGTGAGAGGATCATCCGTTAGATTCCTTCCACCTTTTCTCGCGTGAGTCAGTCTCAAGGAAGAACCTGTGATGCTGTGCGACAGATACAGGTCTCCGGAGCACGTGTGAGCGATCAGCGCATTGTTCCATGGACAAATTTGTGGGCAGAGTTTCGCGCCGGATGTGGCCGCTCGAATCTCCGACGGGAAGAGCGGCCCAGCCTACCATTACAAAACCATCCACTCATTATTTCCAACTCCTATTACAAGCTACGAGTTTATTCTATGATCGGAACACAGGGGAATACCATGAATCCTGTGTCTATACATTGGTAAAGGCTACTAGCAGCTGGGAAAACTAGTTTCCCACTCTCTGGGTGAATTTCGTAACTGGTAATGCCACACGTGACTAATCTTTTCCTCTCCCATAGCAACTGCTCCTCCCTCGACAAGATTTTGGTGCTCGAAACCCTGCAACCGGCGAAGCAGATTTTTTAGACTACAAAGTCCTGTACAACAATACAGAAGATGATTCTCTCCCCATAAAGAATAATCATATTACGTTTGAAAATTAGCTTCTATCACAGGCTGCCAATGAAGGAGATACCCATTGGCAAGATCGAAGTGGGCTATGTCCACGTACAGCAGAGTGGTCTCCCATCTGTTGTTCAAGCTGCTCAGGAAGTATATCCTAGTCCTGGAAAATCGGGAAAAATGTACATCTAAAGATTCGATACAAAGACTCGTCCAGACAACTGACGCAAGCAGTTCGTCAGCAGTGTGGTCGATTAGAAAATGCATATAAGGTGAACGATCAGAGAGTATTCGCACAGAAGGAGGTACATAAAGGCTTTGTTAGGGCTGGTTTAAAATGGTCGAGCACAAAGCAGTCAAGCAGGTAACGCATCGGCGAACAGCAAAGAGTGTTGGCTCGGAAGGAGACGCGTTGAAGGCTTTATTAGAGTGGTGTATTCTGGATGCGATCAACTGCGTTCAGTCTGGTCGAGGATGCAGCAGATATTTGGCCAAGAAAAAATCAGATTTGGGGAGATTTGAGGTTAGGTTGGGACCAGAGGAATTTGCTTACCGTCCATCGGGGAGGGATCGAAAGGTGATGCATCCGGGTACGGAAACGACGGAGATCCCGGACAGTTTTCTGCGTAGATCACTGACGACGCCTCTGAGTTCCGACCAAGTGTTTCGGTTAATCGCGGTGACAGACGGGGTCCGGTCGCCCCCTTCGTTGCACGTCTCCATACTTCGTCCGTTCCCCAGAAGTCATTCGTTAAAAGGGCAACAGCGGGGCAACCACGATCATGTCAGACGTTCACCTAGAACCGATAGACGGTGGTCGCGACACGCCGCGAGAATCTGCTGTCCAACGGCCGTGCACCTCGTACAGCTTTATTTTTAGGTTATGCCCGCTTCGGACGGTTCTCACTTTCACCTTCTCCCCCGGACTGTCAGCCTCTCCCTTCTCTCGTCGGACCGCGACATTAATTTCGCGAATTCGCGAGCCCGACTATCCCGGATCCGTTTTCGACGCGCTCGTTGCCAAAACTACTCGACAACCTGTCAGAAAGCTGCTGACAACCCACGGTCTTTTGGCAGCGTTCGAAAGTCGACCGTCCAACACTGCTATTGTCCCGTACAGGCAACACGAACACGTGCGAACACGACGTCGTTCCCAGCCCCGATATGATATCGAACTTTCCCTTTTCAGTCATTCACCTTCGCGATTCTCGTCGCACCCTGACAGAAGGTGACGATCAAAATAACCGATAGACCAGGCCGCATCATCCCCGCTATTTTTTCTCGGACCTGACATTGCCGAGGATCGTTGGTCACAGTTTTTCAGAATTTTACGCGGCAGGGGTTCTCACTGGAAATCGGCTATTCATTTAATTTCTCCTGGGTGATTTATTACGGTTTATTATCGCAGGAGGTTCTATATCTCTTTACTTATTTATTTATTAAACTGTTCTGAAGTCGTAGGAGGTCGTAGGAAAAGGGGTGCTAAAGGAGTTATTTTAATTGATTAAATATTTATTTATATTGGAGTCACATAATGCTCCAACCAATTACTGACTACCTTACATATACCTTATCAATCAGACAAATTGAAAATCTAAACGCGGTGGTTGTAACAGCTAGGTTCGTTGCAACTGATGTTTATTTCAGTGGGAATGAAATTTATAGCAGCGAAACACTTGAAATGATTTGAAAAATAAATTTACAACAGGAGTCTCTTTAAACTCGTCGTAGGCGCGCTTTTACCGACCACGTGCAATCAGCTGTTAAATATTTCATATTATCCTGCGGCAGACTCCTCCCTCGACTTTACACACCTATCTGAATAATTTCTTTTTATTATCGTCCGCTCCTATTCGTCCGCCGAAGCGACGCAAATGTTTAACGACATCTTTTATGAATGGATCTCACCTGTTAATCCGTTCGAGCACTTCGTCGCTCGAGCTCCATCCGGCTCTAGAATTATGCAAAACGGAGGCGGCTTTTTGTCGCCGTTTTTTATTGTGCGTCAGTGAATTAAACGAGGAAAAACCAACCGCGCTTCGACTTACCTGCTTTGTGCATACATTCGAATAATTTGTACCATTCAGTTGTACTGACAGAAGAACGAGTTCCAACAAATGACGGGCAAATTATCCGCAACAACGTTCGCAAAGAGCATCGCGCCGTCGTAAACATTTCCTCGGGCGATATTTCTCTCGGTACGGTTAGACTTCTATCAATTGCTCACCTGTTTACAAAGTAGTTTTTTTCTCGGTCAACAAAACAGGTACACGACTTTTGTCCATTGCAGACTCGGAAGCATGGCTAGCTCCTTGAGAGTACCCTTTTGCTTCGTAAAGCAACTTCGTTACCTCGAGGAGAGGCCGAAGTTTGATTTGCACACTGTGAAGAAAATCAAGAAAACCTACATGGTAAGGTAATTGCTTTAATCCTTTGCGCTCGGAACCGTTTTAACTCGAGATTTAAATGTTTCCTTCTACCTAGAATTATTCCATTTTTTTTGTACGAATATGAAATTGATGTAACACCACGCGTACAATAATTAAAAATGTTTAGTCATTGGTTAGAATATATTTAATATATTTAATAATGTCCGAATATATTTAATAATGTAAGCAATACTATGAATAATCGAGATACCACTCGAATGCTAAGGGTTAAAATGTACATTTATTTTACATTGGAGATCGTGTCGCTCCCGGGGGCAGGGTAGTGGAGTATTTGGTCCGAAAAGAGCTGGTCAACACTACTGCAACGTTATCTATAGTTATCCATAGTTATTATCTACTTTGTAAATAATTATAACTTTTTCAACGTTTTGGGCAAGTTTAAGACCAATTATCAAGAAAAACATTTTGTATATAATTGCGCCTGTAAAATATATAAAAAGTTTTTTCTTGATAATGGACTTAAACGTTGAAAAAGTATATTTGCAAAATTGCTTGGTTATTAACATAGGATCGAATCTTTGCGCCGAAAACATCAATTTAAGGAAACAGTTAATACGAATAATATTTAGAATAATACTATCTCTACTTTTAACGATGCCTCGAAGTCGCCATTCCAACTGTCACGAAAAGCAAACATTTTATATCTCAGATAAAATTGTTTAATCGACTTTTGACCAGCGTTTGCGGCCAAATACTCCACAGTGCCCTGGAACCTAGCCCCGACAATAGCTTAGCTGTACAACTGCTCCGAATTGTTCTTGAAGAGGCGAGCTGCGTCCAAGGAGCGCTCTCCGCTCCGGGAGCACTCTATGTAGCCCTTGGGGGCAGCGCTGCGACGAATCCGCTGAAACGTCGACGCACCTGGGGGTTTGATCGACGGGGTCAGAGGCGTGGACAAGAGACGCGAGGAAAACAAGGGAAGTAAAGGGAACGAGGGGTGGTTTCGATTTGTATTTCGTGGGGACACTCCCTGCTCCGAGGAGTCGACAAGGAGGACCAGCCCGAGTGTACAGAATCAACTAGGTGGCCACGTGATCGATACCGTGAGCTCAAGTCCATTGGATGAAAGACGAGGGGCGAGCTCTTTGCTATCGGGGACACGCGTGTCCTACGTGTGTCGGCGTTGTACGTCCGCGATCAGGGCAAACTTCCGTGATTCACGTAACAAAATGATACGCCAGAACGTTGCCGAGTTCCTTTCAACGTGGGGGAACTGCGCCCCACTCGATGGCCACTGGGTGACCTTGCTCTTTCCCTGGCCATCTTACGCAGATCGATAAGAACTCGGCCAACCACCTTTTCGATAAATCTTTAATCGCGAGGAGACCTCGGTTTAATTGAAGAGCTGAGGGCAACGGTCGACTCGATTTAGACACGACTTCTCGCTTCGATTTTCTAAACATTCGGAGCAACAAATGGTCACTTATGAGGTTTATTACTCTGAACGTATCTATATGGATAATAATAATAATTTATTTAATTTCGGTTTCGCAGCCAAGAAATGGAGCTTGGCTGTACATTTCTATTGTCTCACTCATAAGGTGTGGGTACTTTCAGTATGCTTTCCTCCTAACTAGTCCGACCGAAGTCCCAAAAAAATTCTGTTCCTTCCATTTCCCTGTACAAGTTTTCTTTGACTGGACTAGTAGGTTGTGGCTAGGGCATATGCTGCCTCCATCTGTCAATACTCGCACGTGTTGCCGCCTCTTGACTTCATAACCCAGTCTCGCTGATACCCGATACCCTTACGCCGTCTTCTAGGTCACTGACCGCAATGTCCCCTGCCTGTGGGGCTCCTCCATCAGCGGACTCCTGATGGTGTTTCCACGTAAGTCTGGGAACTAGGTTCTAGGTGACCCTCTTGCGAAGTAGAACCCGTTCAAATGAAATTAACATCGATCCTCGCGCGCTGTGGAGGACCAGCCCCGGATACTTCTTAGACACCCTGTACGCCCCTGGTACCTTATACTGCGTGTTCTTAATTATCGCTAGGACAAATACTCTACACCCTCTTTTAAGCATTCATAGACTGGACTATACTGTACCCTGTAGGGTCACTTTATAGGTCTCGAAGGGGATCACTCTGGAATTCGATTTCCTTCGGCAATTTTGAATTTCTAGAATGATCATTACTTCCTGGACATCCCTTACAACGGATGTAGGGCCGATTTTATTTTAAAATCATTCGCGACCGCCTCAAAAATACGACTTTCTCAGATTCCCTTCACCGTTCGACACAGCCCCTTAAGAACTTCAACCGGTAGAGAAATTTCGCAGGCGGCTAGCTGGTTGCCTAAACGTAGGCGCCGCGAGCCCCTGGCGCAGTGCTTCCCAAACTTGCCACATTACCGACGGTCGTTTCTGGCAGTATTTCTTCGTGCCGATCGTAGCCAACGAAACTGCAGAACTCGGGAATAAAATATAGTTAGAAATCGTGGAAATATACGACGTCGGGGCTGGCACGTTTCTCGTAGGATCGTAGTTTGAAAACGGTGTCCCCGTTTAGTCTGCAGTAGATCTTCCGGCTTCTCGTTCCGTATCCGTGGCCCTCTTGTCTGGTTTTCCGGGAGAGCAAACACGGAAAATGAAACACAGTCCGCTTCGGAAGTCCTAATTCCACTCGCTCTTAATTAATTTCCTATTTCGTGTTTCCTCGAGAGCAGTGGGTCGGTGTTTCTTTTTTTTTCTCCCCGAAGCTTTCACCGGTTGATACCGCGGCGAAAGTTGATTTAGGGAGGAGAGCGCGACGCTGGAGAGCAGCGAGCGGTATTTTTTTATTGGCTGACCGTCTGGGGAGTGTGTTTCATTGGACGCGCGGAAGGGCCGCTGGTGGGGATAAGAACGCGACGTTAAGAAGGGACAACAGTAATTGCGTGCAAAGGGACGGCCGCGAGTACGAAACTCGGGGGGAACAAACGACGAAGGAATAACTGCGAAAGCACGGAACAGAGTCGTCGGAGAGAGAGCCCGAGGACATGAAAGATTCAAGCCTCCGTATCTCTTTACCCGCTAGGTCGTCCTTTACGCGAGCGTACTCGAGCGGAGTAGTGTCTCTTGGCTCGCCCTTCTTTTCTCTCGACCCTGTCTCGACTACGGCGAACCGGTGAACTATTTATCAGCAGTCTGAAACGAGTTACTGCGAATGTGCATTTCGGCGGAGGGATCGCGAGGCAACGTCTGCCCCCCCCCCCATCGTGTCCTCCCTCCATTGGCTTTTCCGCTCTCCTAAATGTTGCAAATGCACAGCACACGTCGTCCTCGATCGAGCAAAGTTACCGGGGAACATGATCCTCGATGCTAATGCAACAATTTTCTACGCCGTTCGTACCTTGATTCTCGTGCACGGAAAATTATTACGTTCCAGTTTGCGAATTGAAAATGATTTGCAGATTGAAACGTTGCGGTTAACTTTCGAGTGTAATCGAGCCGAACGATGCGCCCGAGTTAGACTAACTGCCCTACGGCGATGCTCGCATACACGCCGGGAACGCGTGCAATGTTGTATTCACCCCGGATTTGTTTGTACGAGAGTAATTATTTCAGAACGCTATTGTACACGTCCGTAACTACCTTTCCTCAAACACGATACTCCACATGCGTACGTCCGTACAACATGATCAGCAGAATGTAGTCTAAACCGCGCGGGACGCGTGTAGCCGGGTTGCATACCTTCAGGTTGGCTGAACATTGTGCGCTGTGGTCCATCAGGGGCGGAGAGCTCCAGTTAAATCCTAAACCGTGTAGTTTCGAAATGTTCGGACTTTTACCGAAATTCTTACCCACGTATCGTCGTATTCTCCATGGGAATTTTCGCGTCGGTTAGCCTCGCGAACGAACCCGTTACGGGGGCTGTTCTCTTTTTCGTCTTTCCGGGAAGGAACACGTCGATCCGAGGAACCCACGTGGAACCGGAGGGAAAAGTGTACGGAGAAACCGCCACCGGGTGGCTTTGCTAGTTGAAATGCGAGACAAGCAACCGGTGTACTTTACTCGGCCAACTTTTTCTCCCCTCCCCCGGCCCGTCCCTCCGCCCCCAGCTGGAGAAGAGAGCTTGTCCAACTCGCTACATAATGCAGCCGGTTATATTGAATACTTCGCGGCGGCAAAGTGATAAAGGAATCCACGGAAAGCTCCCCAGACCGACGTTCACGGAATATTAGGCGGGCCGCGTTTGTCGTTTCCCGGCGTACCGGAAACACGCGACTCTGTTCGCCCCGCCCCCGAAATTACGAACGTTCCTTAAATTAATACTCGCGGTGGCTCGCCTCCCCTGCTGTTTTTCTACCGTCGTCTCGCCCCTCCCCCGCAGCCCGCCCGCGCTCATTTTTCCGGCTCGCTGTTTGACGTGTAAACGGATCGATACTACGCACGACGCGCGTTCGCCCCTTAATTGCTAATCTCCGTCGCGAGCGTAATTTTCGTAAGAAACACAAAGAGAACGCCCCGACGGCGTCCGGTGTCCTGGGAAACGCGCGACGATATCCGATTTCTGCGTGGAAACGTTTCTCCCATTACGAATCGGCTCGAGTTTCGTTGTTGAACTTCAGGGTAGCGTTGAACCAACCGTGTTCCGAGGTCAAGGTGCGAACAGTGAGCGCTTTTTGGGAGCAGTTTTAAATTGCTGCGGGGCAAATGATGGCGGAGTGGGCGTGGTTACGAGAATACTCCGCCCGAGTAGGCGTGGCGTCGAGAGCACTCGGACTTCGAGAGAATGTCCCAGGGAAAATCTGAGGGAAACAGATGGAAGTACGGTCAATTTTCTATAGGAGCGACAGCCTCGGTGAGATTTGGTCGCATCTATCGTATAAGGAAGCTATTCTTTTATCTGCAAAAGGCGAGTCAAACATAAAGAACGAGCGACTGCGAGTCTCCACGTCGCGTTTGTAGTGGTTCGCAGTAGATGTACCGAGCCGAGATCAGATTAGTAAGTTGAGGGAATATTCTTGGTCGCGCCTACCGAAAATTTACTGTAATAGGGGACTAAGTATCTTGCTGCGTTATTTTAGAACAGAGTCGGGCAACTGGCGGTCTCCGCCCACCTTTCGAAAGAAACAGTGGAACGTCCCCAGTGGGCGTGGCCTAGTGGCTCGCGGTTTCTCGGGAGCAGCATCATCGCTCCGCGGGGCAATCCATCCTCCGTTATCTGGTCGTCCGTTCTCGTTACGAGTCGCTAGAATAAAGTTGCTTCGATAAGGACGACCGACTCGCGATCAAACTGCGGGGGAATCTGCGGCGAATGGCTTAACGTCTGGCAATAAAAGTGCGATAAATCGCGCGAAAGGGGGTGGCCAGCCACCCTTATGAGAATCGCTCCACTTCCCCTTTAAGCTAATACCGTTCCGCAAACGGAGGCTACTTACGGTCAACGATTCGCTGAAGTAATGCAATTTTATGCCCAAGACACGCGGACGAGCCCGGATAAAAATAGCGTCGAACGGATCGATCGAACGATCGAACTTTCTTTCCAACTTTTCGTTGTCGATTCGCGCGCGTTACCGAAGGGAATATTATCGGGGACTGAAAACAGGACGTTACAGAGGGTAAAACCGGTAAGTGTTACTCCACTAACCGCGAATCGACCGAAATACGTAATGGAATGTTTCACCTACCTTTGCTGGTGATTCCGGGGGCGTCGAAACTCTGCGGAGTGTCCCTCGTCGCGGGGGGTTGAGCCGCCCCGTATTTCCCACGGTTGGGACGATAAATAAATAAAGTAAAGAAAACACATTACCGACGTTCGTGAGCTCGCGTGACCGCGTTTCGTGACGCGGAGAGAAGATGGGGACTGGGAATACAGGCGAAACCGAACCAGGGGGGAAAAGAGATACACCGTTTACGTCGGGACCGTGGAGACGCTCCCTTTTTCCTCCCTGGCATCGCTGACCTCCATGCTTTATTTACGGTTTTCGCCACGGTGCGCGCGAAACTCTCAATCGGCCGACAAAAGGAAACCTCTTTGTTACTCCTCGGCATTGCAAACGATCGATCCAAAGAATGCAGATTGAAATTTCGTCGTTCCACTCACCGTTTCCGAGCAAATCGAGTTCGAACGCAGCTAGAACGCGCGCGCAGCTCCGAAGCGTGTGCGCATGGCTGACCGCGTCCCGTATCGCTCAACGATTTTCAAACTCGATTTTCTCGAGAACCAGTGCTTGCGCGAGGAAACTATTTTCCACGTTTCCTGTTCATTTTCGCGCGACGAATCGATTGATACCTCGGTCCGTACACACACAGCCGTGGATTCGCGAGGAAATTAAATAAAAGGAATATACTGGAAGATAGTTTAGGGAAACACCGGTCTAATAGATCCATCCTCCCTGTTCGGATCTAACGTGTTCCAAGGGGTGAGGATCACGATGGGACCCTAAGGAGAGTTGGAGGACGGTTCCGAGGTGACGCGGGAGGATGCGTGCAGTTTCTCGCTAGCCCCCTACCCCTAAGTAGCGTCTTCGGGGTGAAAATATGTCCGGGCTGTCTAGCCAGGGGTGTATCGCGTCGTGTCGCTTGCGATATTACCGAACCGAGCGGGATATAAAAAGGGGGAGGATATAAATGCCCTGGGCGGACTTATGCTATCGAATTACGGGGCGCGTGTTCCGTCCGGGGAGAGTCCGATTTTGCGGTCCGCCGGAAAAATCAAGGGACAGCTTTTGAAAAATTTAGATCGTCTACAGACGTTCTCCTCCCTCTCGTCCACACTCGGGGAAATCAATTCCCCCCGGAACAAAAAGAGTACCGTAGCCGTTCGGACCACGCATCTGGGGGGGGGGAAGGAGACGGGGGAGACACACTTCCTAATATTTCTCGAGGTGGGATCAGGGAAACGATACGACGAAATTTCCGCTGGCTGGCTTTTTTCCCAGGGCGGCCGCAATTTACCCGACAGGGGCGTACATAACGCGTGCCCTTGGGGGGTCCCAATATCGATTTCCTTTCTTCTCTCCGCCGCCCGCGGACCGCTCGCCGATCAACAACAGCTTCGCAAATTCTGCCGCAGGCGTTGAATCCTCGCGGTACCCGTTTCTCGCAGACGTTTCTTTTATTTCGCAGAGGTTTAAAAGAGGAGTTTTGGTGGATGATAATGGTTGTAGGTCTGAACAGGAAAACGTTAGACGATTACAGATTAAAATGCGTGTATATAATAATCAATTCTGGTGTTGCCTAGTCATAATATCGTAACGCCGACGAAGAAGACAGCTATTGAAAATAAACCGTATAAAGAGCGCCGACAATGAAATAATCCTCGGTGTGTTTACCCTGCCGTTAAATTGCCAGCTTCCTGGTGCTCCTCCTCATCGCTCTTTCTGTCTCTCCTCTCTCCTAGGCATCTTCTCTAGCATCCTCGCCGAGCTGCTCGCTCCTCGTTGCGATTAACGCTAATCACGGAATTAATCGGGTGACCCCGCTGCATTTCCACGTGTGCTCGTTCGACTGTTTCGAGCGAGTTTGATAACACGCTCGTGGAAACGCGGCGGTTCGACTAGAGGTCGACTAGAATGAAAAATCGCTAGGCGGTCGACGATAAATCATATTGTCGAGTTTACATCTAGCAGCCGGACTGCGAAAGCTCTGCGCACGAACACCGTGAACGCGAGCAACGCAATAAAGTATTAAAAAATGCTTTTGCTTATCCCTCGGACGCCAGCACCGAAATTGCCTCAACTTAATCCCTAGCTGACAAGAGGCAACGAATAAATCGGCGAATCATGGCTTCCATCGTCCGAGAGCTAAACGAGGAATTGATTCGTTCTGCACAGAGATCCACGAGTCCGCTGATAACGCTTCTTATCGCCTAGTTGAATCGCTTATCCATAGTAATCATACACTTACAATATGTACAGATTTTGTACTCCGTGAAACATAGAAAATGAATGAAACCACGCTCGTTCAAACGCTCGGTAGAACATTAAATGCTATCTCGTTTCGATCTATCACGTGATCGAAACAGACCAGCGACGCCCACGTAAATACCTGAGAGTGCTCTCTGCGGAGAAGCCACGCGTCTTGAGGTAAACTCTTCGATGAATTCGCCTAAAAACCCTACACGTAACAAAATAAGTCTTTCACCGGTTCTCGCTTTTTCGCTCGCGGGACCACGTGCATCGATTATTATTCATCGTTCCACAGTTTCGTCGATGTTCGTCCGATGCGTTCCCTCTTTCTCTCTCTCTCACACTCTCTCTCTCTCTCGTTCCTTCCTACAAAACGGTCATTTTTGTTCGTCGTTTCGATTCCTCGCCCAGCCTGGGAGAACGCTTTCCTCCAGAACGCTCTCCTGAGGAAACGAGCGCGAGTCCGCCTCTCGCAACTTTGTACTTCCGATCGATATCGCGCGCGCTGCGAGCCTCCGGCCAGTGCTGGGCGGTAGTCGAGAACAGGTCTATTAAAAATCGACGATACAGTATTCTATGCATAAATGTCCCAAATGTCTGCCCGCTAAATGTCCCGAAGCTATCCCCACTACTGCGGAGTGTACCCCCTTGAGGGACTTCTAATCCAATTACAAAACGTCTTTATTTTTCATTATTTTTTTAATGGAACTTTCACAGACATATTCGTGGCAGAGAACAGTATCCCTGGCCGATAATTGTCCCTGGGCAGACCCGTGTTGAGGACAATTATCGATAAAATACTGTATTTTGTTCGTCGCAACGAACTTGAATAGAAATTTATTATTTTACCGTCACCTTTTAGTCGACTGGAAAGTTCAACGAGTATCAAGGAACACGGTTTCCCTCGTTAGCGTCGCGCACCCGTCCCCACCGCCACCGCAACGCGTCCAATGGTCTTCCTCTTCTCGCGTGGTCACGTGACATCGCCACGTCTGCGGCCCAGTGATGCCAGAATGAGGTCGAAACGAACCTCGTGTACTCCTCAACTTACCCCTTCCACTATTCCATTCCAGCACCGTGCGCATGCGCACACTCCACGGTCCTCCACTAAGCCATAGACTGGTCGCGCGGAGTGGGGGTACATCATTGCACCGTGACTCCCCTAATATGGCTACACTGGAACCGAGGAACTTTCCCCTCCGGCTGGGTCCCCCACTCTTACTTCTACTGCGCACGCGCTACACACGAACGTAGCTCTACTCTGCCCGTGTGAGTCTTAAGGTGAGTAGAAGTACGTTCGTGTGTAGCGCGTGCGCAGTAAAAGGAAGAGTAGGGGGACCAAGCCGGCTGAAGCAGCGGAGGAGAAAAAGTCACGAACCCCGATTCTGGCATCACTGCTCCGGCCAATAGCAGACAGCGTGTTCACTTCTCTAGAATAGCGCGAGTTTACCGAAGGACAGCGATTCGAATGTGTCCGTACATTTGAATATTGGTTTTGCTGTCTTCCTCCGAGGAAGTTTCGCCCAAGACTGGCGCAAGAGGCACGCTGAAGTCGTGCTCGAACTAGGCCAGATCGTAGCAGTCGATCGACAGGCTGCCGAGAAAAATTGGGCGTGCCTTCCGGATCGATGATTCGGCTCGCCGATACACCAGGAAGAGAGGCTCTATATAATCTCTCGCATTCATCGTTGCGTTTTTGTTCGGGTTCATTATTTTTTACTTTTTTTCGTCGCCGGTTCTCCCGCGGACGCGTCTCTGTTCTACCTTCTACGTATTTTCGTCTCGAAATTCGTCATCACCGGGGATAAAATCTTCGGAAATTCGTTGCATACACTCTCGGGGCGAGATACTTCATCAGCGTCCCCCTTCTTCTTTCTTAATCTATTTCCTTTGCTACGGGGGTACGGGTTCAACCATCGTCAAAACTGTTTTTTTTTTCGACGAGAACAATATAAAGGTACGTTTCTTTCGATCGCTTCTCTACGCAGACTCTAATTATCCCGGGCCGTTACCGAACGTCTTCGCGGTAACGATTAACTTCATCGATCGATTGAATCAATCGCCGATTTTTCGACGATTTCTTCGTTTAATCAATGATTAACGATTAACTTCTTCAATCGATTGAATCAATCGCCGATTTTTCGACGATTTCTTTTTTTAATCGTACACACTAATCAATCAATCATGATTAAGAATTTTAATCATTATTTTTTAAAACGATGACAATGTCCAGAAACGTGGAGAGGCCACCGAGACGTTCGCAACGACCGGTAATTTATAAATTACGTCAGCTGCCACTATGTCTAGAAGAGCGTAACTTGTCGCAAGTGTTAGAACAAGGGAACTGAACTACGTTTCTACGATGCTGCACACAAAAAATAGAATTAGTCTGATCATTCAAAGGTTCTCGGGGGGTCGTTACGGAAGTTGGGGTTCGAGTCGCGTGTCCGCAGGCGATTTTCTCGATCATTTTCTTTATAATTAAACGAACATGCTTAATAAAAAAAAACAACAGGAAGAATTCACGATTGTCCCGCGAACACGCGTGCACCTTCCAACGTTTTCTATGTGTACCGGGTTGAACGGAAAAATTAACGAATAACAATTCTAATCGAAAACAAAAAAGATCGAATATATATACCAACGTGTAATTACGATCGAACAAAAACTGTGTGTATGCGTTTACGCTCTGCGTGTCGTACAAACCCAAACGAAACCTACTGCTTCTCTTCGCATACTCGAACAATCTACGATTACTTGCTCGCGAAACGAAGGGTACACTTTTCGTGTATCACGCTTCCTCTTTGATCTTCAGGTCATCAATGGGACACGTGAAAAAAGTCCATCACTGTGGCAATCACTTATACGGGTCCCATGGAAATCACCGAAACCAATTTTCCCGACGCGGTTTTCATCGACTCCAGATTTGATCGAAAACGATTTCAAATTCGTCGTCGATCAAATCTGGAATCGATGAAATGTTGTCGATGAGAACAGTGTCGGGGAAATTTGTGTCGGTGATTTCCACGGAACCCCACTTATATACGGAGGATAAAATAAGTGTCACACACGCACACAAATCTGGCTGACAGATTTCCGAATTTCCGTCGATCCTTGCTGGTTTCGGTACTTATATAGAAAAGGTCTGTGTACTCTGATTTTGATGAAATTTTAATATGTTATGCAGCAACATATTCTGAACAACTTTTTCCTTTTCCAATATATGTGGTCGCTTTTAGTTTTTGAGATATTTGCAAAAAACTATCGCGAATACAGTATTGAATTTTTCGTATTCCTGCACGTATTAGCGATAGTATTTTGCAAATATCTCGAAAACTAAAAGCGACCCCCCTATATTGGAAAAGGAAAGTTGTTCAAAATGTCGAAATCTATAACATATTAAAATTCCATAAAAATTAGAGAACGCAGACCTTTTCTATATAATTACACTGGTTTCCTCGATCGAACCCGATTCTAAGCCTCTTTGCGTCGCTGACGACGTCGCGTGAACGTATTTGTGTGCCGCAATAGTGTTCGTACACAAAGTTCACTCGATCT
Organism: Lasioglossum zephyrum; assembly: GCA_028455615.1. Lineage (NCBI taxonomy): Eukaryota > Metazoa > Arthropoda > Insecta > Hymenoptera > Halictidae > Lasioglossum > Lasioglossum zephyrum. The sequence continues at coordinate 3,226,604 of CM052329.1, forward strand.
AATTCCACCGTTTCGAACTACAATTAATAAAAAAAAACTCGGTAAAATCAGATCTAACGAGCTCTGTTTCAACGAACAATCCTGCGGCCAACTATGTGTGTATATGTGTGTATGACAGAGCTCAGGAGAGACTAGAATCGCCGCTAAAATAAAAATAATGCAAAATTAATTTCCCCTTTGCGGAGGTCACTCACCTCCGATTTTGCAACTCCGTCGCCTTTCTCTCTTTCTTTTTTCACTTTCTTTTTCTCTCTCACTCCCCTCTACTTTCTCTCGCTTTATCTACCGCTTCCTCGGCAGCTGTCGCGGCTACACTACGTCCGTTAAACACTCGTTTCGTTTACGAAATCGAGGGAATTAATTACACTGGTTCATGCTCCGTGAGGCTCTTCACGATCAGTTTCGGTTGGTGATGAATACCTTGCCAGCGTCGCAAGAAATCCGTGAACTTCCAGACTACGTAGGATACAGGGGAGAAACTTCGTTCGCTACGCGATGTACGCGGCTGGCCACTCGATCGCAAATCGTTCTTTCGAGATATCGATTGAAACCCTCTACACTCGTAGCTGTTACATTCAAATGAATTTATCGTAGCACCACGTAATCAAAATTGCTATCACCGACATACTTACTTTGAACACGTAGGGTGTCGTTCAAACTGTTAACCCTCATACGCTCCTCGGAAATAGTGCATAATTGATATTGCATAAACGATTCTATGATACTTTCTCACCCATTTTTGCTTCACACTTTAAACTAATAAACTTTGCCTGAATTTTCACGTCACATTTTACAGAAATAATCTCGCAACACAGATAAAGAGATATCGATCATTTTATAGTATGTAGAAATAATTAATGGGTGAATTTTTATCCTGAGGAACGTATGAGGGTTAAATAAGCTAACGTGGTGCCTAATTTCAATTGAATTTAGATTTCTTCATTTATTTATTCGCTCAACAAAAATAATTTTTCTAACGTCTGAAAGAGTCTCAAACTGTTGGGTTGAATTTTGAAAAAAGTTATCCGTTTTTAAAAGATACACGAATACTAAAGAAACTGATCGAATCAATTTCCACGTAAGAAACATCATAATTTGAATAATTTCAAAATTAATAATAATACAAGACTGTTTATTCGACGCGAAGTGGTTGGTTCAGCGTTAATAGGAGTAATCTAGTCGCCCTAATTGTGTCGAATCAGAGCGTGCTAATTTTTCGCGTTGCCTCAAAGACGTTCGAGTGCAAAGGGGAAGAAAAACCGGGTCTCGTTACCGGCACGGGAAAGCGGTTGTGTTTCCCGGACACGCGGTGGGGTTTAAAAATAATAACGAAGCGCCGATTCGAAGATGGCCAGCGGCGCAATCAGAGGGCCAATTAACTACCACAAAGAGATACTAATATTTATAAAATGAGTACACGGGTATGTACAGAGAGACGCGTGCGCGAGCGCGCGCGTTGCATCGGGGGCCAATCGATGAACGCACATCGCGCCGCATCGTTTACACTACACGTTCAATGTATCACACACTATTTCTGCCGGAAGTACGATTCGATGTAGTAGGAGAGAGCGTGTGGGATTGACGAGCGTCGTCCGGGATCTTTATTCGCCGTTTTTACGGCCTCGATCCGTTTTCGAATCCCGTCGCACCGAAAACACACCAGTGCACACCGGGAATCGAAACCCCGTCGAGGACAGGCGATTCGAAAAACGCTGAGGATTTCGACACACGCTCGCTACGATCTGTCGCCAGAAATCTTCGGTCCCCTGAAAACCGGAAGAAATACTTCCATCCATCCGGTGGATAAACTATATCTTAAATATTCTGCTGTCGAATTTCATTGTCGAAAAAGTCATCCATGCGACAGATGAGAGTCGAATCTTTTTCCTTTCTGCGAATAATAAATTCTTTTTAAAAGGTCTACGTACTCTGATTTTGATGAAATTTTAATATATTATGCAGCAACATATTCTGAACAACTTTTTCCTTTTCCAATATAACGGGGTCGCTTTTAGTTTTTGAGATATTTGCAAAAAACTGTCGCGAGTACTGTATTGAATTTTTCGTATTCCTGCACGTATTAGCGATAGTCTTTTGCAAATATCTCGAAAACTAAAAGCGATCCCCCTACATTGGAAAAGGAAAAAGTTGTTCAAAATGTCGAAATCTATAATATATGAAAATTTCATCAAAATCGGAGAACGCAGATCTTTCCTATATAATAATTACCGAATCTGTGAGTTACATATGTTTTTGGCGGTCGATTTCCGCGACAGACCGTGTGTCGGATGTGGAGTGGTCGTTGGAGTAAGGTGAAAAAAATAATAGATCTCAGTAAGCGGTGTTTAGCATGGAATAAGAGTGTTTTTAATGTTTTCAACAACAACAGGTACAGTAACCAATTTACCTGCAGTGAGTACGTTGGTAATTATTCCTTCCGTCTTTCTCTGTCGTTCTCTATGTATCTCTCTCTCTCAATCTCTTTCTCACTCGTTCTCTCTTTATCTACCGTTCGCTCTTGCCACTTTCGTTCGATCTCTTTCTCACGCAGAGACAGACGAACACACGCGCACACGTTAGCCACACGCACGCTGAATGCTCTTTCGCTATATCGTATTATAGTTCACTGCATCGTCTCTCGCGTCCCTCTCTCTTTCTCTCTTTCTCATTCTCTGCCAATCAGACCTTACTCATTACTGTCTTTTATTTTCGTCCCTTACCCATTTAAATCCGAGTAAGTAAGTAAGTACGTACGTAAGTAAGTAATTAATTAATGAATTAATTACGTAAGTTCGCTACAACATCGTGTTACTATTCGGCTGTCTAGCTAGCTGACTATTCTAGTTTGCGTTACGGAGAGTTTCGGGTGTTAAACCTACGGTGGCCCGCGATTCCCCCGGACCTTTCCCATAAACTGTTTGCTCTTTGCTTTCGTGTAACCATCTCTCTCTCGTCGGCGAATGAGAATTGATGCTCCCGTATCAGCGGAACGAGACACCGATCGACGAATCGTTCTCCATCTTTCCCAGTTTATTAGAAAAGTCGGCGGGAATCGCTGCCCGATCGCGGGGATGCTAAACGGGGGTGAAAAAATGCTACGCCGAAGCTTCGTCCACAGAACACGAAAGATACGCAACGGTTTATGCCAATAATTCTCCAATACTGCGGTGATAGTAGACACGTGGAACGAATAATAACGTCAGCTCTCTATCGTGACAAGTAACTTGCGTGTTCTTTCGAATAAATTAAATAAATAAATATATTAAATAGAAAAACGACTACGTAACAGGGGTAGGGGGCGGGGAGGGAGGGAAGAAAATGGTGTGCGAGGAATGACGACGATGATGATGATGAAAATTGATGGCACATTCGACGAAATATACTGGAACGCTACACGTGGTATACACAATGACAACAGTGATGATCGGTAATCATAATAATCATAATGAGGAGAAGAAGAATGATAAGAACTTTGATAATACTTGTCGTTTACGGCTGACGACATCAGCGATATTAATTTACCTGCGATTATCACGCGAATTACATCGCTACTCGACGACTACACGCTAGATCGAAGAAACGTGTCCCGTACACACCGAGACCTCGTTTCGAAAGGGGGAAAACGAACTCGAAGAATGTCTATAGCCGTTCCCTCTCTCTCTCTCTCTCTTCCTATCTCTATCCTCTCTCCTGTCATGTTTGGATGCCCAATGATCGACGAGGTCTCGCGGAAACGGGACTCGATCTCGATTTTTTCTGCTCAGTCACGCTAGGCGAAGATATCGAATCATCTTTCTCTCAAGCGCTCGTTCTTTATTCATTCTCTCTTTCTTTCATGCGTACTCTCGCTCATTTTTTCATCTCTTTCACTCGCGCTAACTATCTCTCGAAGACTACGGCTAGTCGACCCAGTTCAACGTTCATCCCGGTTTGTACTTTTTCAACATCCTCGAGGCTGCAAAGCGTCCCCGTCGCAGAAATTATCTCGCAAAACGAACGCGAATCTCCTCGAACGACGCGAAGCCGACCCGTTCTCCGTTCCTCGCCGCTTTTTCTTTTCTATTCATTTTCGCGCTGAGCACTGCGCGCCGGGTAAATAGACCGATCGCGAAAACGACTTCGTGCGAATACGCGCGCTCGCGAGAACCTAAGGGGGGAAACACACCGGACCATCCATTGTGAAAAGACATGCAAAAATCCGGGCCGATCTTCCGGTCATTCCTAATCGTCTCGTATAGCCAGTCGATATTTTCGATCGAACTTATTCAGCACGAGTCACCACGAATACTAGAAGAACGATCTTCGAAAATCTACAAACTAGAGACTATATAAAAGGTCCTCGAAAAAGACAAAGATTTCCTCTTTTCGTATATTTTTAAACGCTACCGACGCTACCGATTAATTCTGGGGAAATTCTAATGTGCCTCAGTCTTGCGAATGTTCCGATACATGAACTCGCGGTGTCTAGTTGTAACTCTTTAATAAGGCTTCGAACGACTTAGATTTATAGAGTATGATTCTTGTTTATGTGAAATAGACTGACTAAGTTTGATCGGAGCCAACGGGGCAGATACGAGCAAGGATTGGCCCCTGGGGCACGTCGGAATTGCACCGAACGAAACCTTGCATATTTAGACAGCACTTTGCGATCAATGCTTGAAGTTCGAGACTGGAATGATAAAGTCGACTGACAAAAGAAATTGATAAATAGAATATAGAAAAACCAAGTACGAATAACAATTTTCTCTCGACAGGGGATACTAATATTCGTGTCCCTGATTGAATGGGATCAAGAGTACATGAAGAGATAACTAAAGATCAAACAAATTACCAAATTTTAGAAAATGCTCAAACAAATTTTTTGAAAAGCTCTTACTTTTGAAACTCTTTCAATGACCACTCGAAAATAACACGAACAAAGGGAGAGAGGACAAACCAAAAGGAAGAAGATACAGGGATAAAACGACCGGGGGAAAATTCACCCCAGCGTCAGCGATTCGAGCGGGTAGTACAGGTTCGGACCAGTGAATGTTCTTGACAGCGAGAAAGGGTTGCATCATGTGGCCGCCTAAACAACGAAAGTGCGAAGCTGCGGTAGTCCAGGTGACACCTTGAACGAACTCGAAGATTTCTCTACAGACTTTCCTGACGTTTCCAATTTTCAAATCTTACCCTAAATCTCCGGGTCCTATGAAAATCACAGACACAGATTTCCCCGACTCCAGATTTGACCGACAGTGGATTTGATCGACAACGAATTTGATCGACAACAAATTTGACCGTCAACGAATCTAAAATCGTTGTCGGCCAAATTCGTTATCCGTCAAAATCGTTGTCGGTCACAATAATTATCGGTGAAAATCATTGTCGGTCAGATGTAGAGTCGGTGAAAACTGTGTCGGGAAAATCTGTGTCTGTGATTTCCATGGGACCCAAATCTCCAGGGTACTGTCTATAGTGCTCCCAAGGGCCAGAGAGAGCATCATTACCCACGCAACAACCGAGAAACCAGGAAATCGCGAAGATCGGCGAATGGGGGGTTCTAAGGATCAAAGTGACTTGGTCAAGAACGCGCGAAGAGATCGGAACGATCGAACAGCCGGGTTCGAGTTGAAAAAATATATACGGTGTCATCATAAATAAGAGATCCGGAAGAGCGTTGTTAACAGTGTGTCTATGTACATACCAATACTTCGTCGATCGCAGCCGCCACCGTGGAATCGGAACGGATCTGTTCATTCTTTCTCTCCCTCGCGCACCAATTCACTCACTGTCTCACTTTCTCACACTATCTCTCTATCTCTCTTGTCGTTGTATTTTGTCGTGGTTCGGAACAACTACAATGGAAATTAGCCCCTTCCGCTGTTTCGAGTTCCAACGAAAATTCTCGTCCGGCTCAGCGGAGCGTGGTGCGCTTCGCAGCGCAAAATCGGAGCACCGAACCGGGCACAGAGTATCGCGATGGTTTCGGCGATTCCATCGGGCACTGCGAACGAAAGACGAACAAAGAGCGCAACGCGTGTTTCGATCGCCACGAATTTTAGCTAATTACTCCGAGTACATTCGAGATCCACGAGTGAACGATCTCCTGAATATATTTTTGAGAAGTCACGCACGTAAAAGTTGCACGGGTCCCGGTCTGTTCGTCTTCCGCGATCGACTAAGTTCGAGTAGAAATATTTACAGAATGGTCGGTGGTGGTGGTTGTTAGTGGTCAGAAGAGGGGGTTGAAAACGGTGTGTCTCGCTCGGGGTCGAAAGCTCGGGGGAACACGGGGGATTAACGCTGTGAGGCTCGTTTACCTGAAACTCGTACCCATCTGTCCTCGGGAATTGCTCGACACGGTCCGACGGCCCGCGAGAAATTTTCCTCGGCCGTTTCTCCGGCGAGATACAACGGATTTCACCGCGCGACCCTTCTCCCTACACCGTGTCGATAATCACCCGAGATAGTCGGACGCGACACTTCGTTGGCGGGCGCACACGATCGCCGTTTTCTCCTCGGTAAACTCGGTGGAATGCTCTCGTATCGATCGCGCGATCTCTCCCCCTCTGAAACGGTGGAAATCGATCAACTCGATCATAGAGAGGCGAATAAAAAAAGGGAAATAAAATTGCGTGGTGAACGATTTGGTAGGGAAAAAAGTAGCGGCGCGCGAGTTCAACGAAGTGTCGCGCAAAAAATCGTTCGCTCGAATGACGAGCGTCCTTTCGATTCTGTTCTCTTTTTTTATTCGTTTACAAAAACACGCGTCCTCTTCACGCATGCTCGGCTCCGTCGTGCCGATTTTGCTTCACTAATCCGTACGCTCGTTTAAATACGCATACTCGAATGTATATATATATATTTTTATATTTATATATTATTTATTTGTTCATTTGTTTTTCGTTAATTTAATTCATATATGTATATGCGTATGTATGAATGTATGTATAATATATATATATTTATTTTCATATTTGTATGTATATGTACTGGAAGAACAAGACGCCGGATACGGTCAACCGGCCTTAAAAAAGCGCTGCGAAAAACGCGCGGGTCCCATTTCGAAAGAGTGCCTCGAAAACGAATCACGAGAAAACCAAATAAAATATCGAAAGAAAACTCTAGACCAGCCGTCGTGTGACACGCCGGTTTTTCCGTCTTTCCTTGTTACGCGTGCTGGTGGCTTCCTCGAGCGGAGAAAACCGTTGATTTTTCCCCTCGACTCGCTACCAAGCTGCTGCGAGCCATCGGCCCCCGGAAATTCCGTCTATCACGCCTGGCACGCTGTTCCGAACGATGTTAATTTTCGACGCTACTCCCGATATCGTTCGCGAGTTAAGTCAACGTTCAAGTGCACTTTTGGAACGCTGTGTCGCGTCGCTTTTTATCGATTTATCCCGCGGACGTTCATGCGATCACCCATGGAAAGTTCAGTGGTCGATAAGCCTCGCCTAAATCCTCCCTCACATTTATTACACACGTGTGAACAGATATGTTCCTTATTTACGAGAAATGATTTTGGTATAGGAATGATCGCGTGAACGCCTGCGGGGTATGTTCTCCGGAGGATCCAAACGGACCTCTTAAATAGAAGGAATAATAATAGATCGATCGGAAGCACGTGAAAGCTGACTTTCGAGCGCGTCTCCGAATTGTTCACCGATGAGAACTACAATATCCCTGTTGTCGACGGAGGCGACGACGACGGTGGTGGTGGTGATGGTATTTTTTTGGTGGTGATGGGTTGGTGGTGGGTGGTTGGTCATGACAGTAGCGATGAACCATTACCGAGATCAACGATTACAACGATTACAGGTATACTTGTTTGTTTCTCCCCCCGCTTTTCTTCTATTCTCTCGAACCACGCATGCGACTACGTAAGGCCTCGCTTTGCCTTCGTACGCCGCGACTCTCTCGTATCACGACACCTGAAATCCCTCCCTAACACGCTACCTATAGCAAATTGTTCTTCGAGATAGACTAGCAGTTTAGACGTAGATGTCAAGCGAACAAACGCGACGATTTCATGGATAAATCACCGACACTTTTCCCGACACGGTTTCCACAGACTCCAGATTTGACCAGTGAAGCCAGAATGAGGCCGAAACGAACCTCATGTACGCCCCAACTTACCCCTTCCACTATTCCATTCCAGCACCGTGCGCATGCGCACACTCCACGGTCCTACACTAAGCCGTAGACTGGGACGTTCCCATTCGCCTCACTCATTCCCCGTCATCAGAGAGGGGGACATCGTTTCACCATGACTCCCCTAATATGGCTACACTGGATTTCACCGACAATAAAAGCCAAGGACAGGTGTGGTTGGTGAACATGTAAGACCCCCACTACCAAGTAATGCGAATAGCGGTTCGGTAGTGGGCGTAAAATGTCAATTTTGGAGGTGGAAAAAGTTCTTAGGGTCGACACTACCCTCTCCGACCAACCGCCCTTAAACAAAAAAAAAAAGATTTTACCGACAATAACTTTGATCGACAACGAATCTAAAATCGTTGCCGGACAAATTCGTTGTCGATCAAAGTCAGTTTTGATTAAGAGCAAATTTTGAATGTCGGTCAAAGTTATTCTCGGTCAGATCTGGAGTTGGTGAAAACCGTGCCAGGGAAATTTGTGACGATGATTTCCATGGAATCCCAAACGCGATACTAGAATTGATGTTCACGACTCGATCTTTTTGGTATGACTAGGTTCGAGCTATCGGCGCGGGAGGAGTCGATCGTGGATACGAGATAATCGCTCGTACGCGCGTTAATATGTACAAATCGTTACACATGCACGGTGCACCTTTGTCGCAGCCTCGACACCGACGCGTTACCGCCGACGAACAGCTCCGAGACTGGCGTTACAGCCCTTGGCCATCGAATTCTCCGCGCGGAAACCGGCCGATCCTTACCGATCTCCGATCAAGCGCAAGATCCGAACTGATTCCAGAATCAGACACGCTGGGACATCCAGCCAACATTCTAACGTTAATTCTCGATGCCACGACGGTTCGAAGGAAGTTACGAGGGCGCAAAGTGTAAGAGCTCCCTCGTTCCCGTTGCCTCCCAGGCTCCTTAACGAGGAAACTTCGGGGCACAGTGGCCGACGGTCATCGAACGCCGATCGACCGGAACGTTTTCCGCGCGGAGAACTCCTCGACGACGTTACTGTCCGTCGTTCCGACGCGAAACGACCCGTGCGACGACGCTTTCATATCGAAGATAGGAACCTCTCTCCTGACATTTTGTTCCTTCCTCGTGATCCGAGCGGAAACTTTTTTTTCGAAAGAAAAAAACATTTTCTTCGCGGACTTCGATTGTTAAGGCACGAACCGAAATTGCATGGATATCGGTGACGCGAGAAACGTCGTTTCGCCACGGAACAAGAACGAGTATCATTTGAAAAGCCGCGATCGAGAAAGCTGACGCCATTTTTTTCGCGAGCCCCGAAACCGATCCGAGCGGTCAGCCTCGTCGGTCGCGAGCTCCTTCCAACTATTTTCAAAAACTGTTTACGGAAAAAACATGAGATCTATATGCGTGTAACTACTACGCCTACACCATCGACGACTCTCAGCTCTGCTATTAACAACTACCAACATTTACTATGTATTGAAAAATGCGTGTGGTAAGGTGGTACACCGCGGACAACAAGCAGAGTGAACCAATTTTTCCCAAGGATTTTAAACAGTCTTTGCGCCCCCATTCTTTTCTATCACATCGGAGTGAATCGATAACCGCGAGATCTTATGGAGGTGGTCGGTACATTCAGCGTGTCGTCCGCGTTGGTACACGATCGGTGGCGGTGGTTCGACTGTCCGAGAACAACGATCGGAGAGCCGAATTCGTTACAGAACCAACCAGCGCGCTAAAACCTCGCAACTTCTAACACGCTACGTGAACATCTACGACAGAACGATGCGTGTATATGTAATAGAATCGTTTCTAGACAACCAAGGTTGGCCGGGAGGCGGGCCGAACGGTCGTGGGCGTGGCCCGCGGCGCGACGCTATCGAGGTAACCCGGTGTTTCCTCGAGGCGTTCCGATGGATTCGAAGAAACGCGATGCCGTTGACTAGCGCGTCAAAACGATTCGGCCCGACTCCGCGCGCAGGTAAAGATTAAAAGGAGAGAGGAAATAAAAGAGAAGAAAGTGGTCTTACCTGGTCGTCGGCCGTGATCGTCCGTCTCGGGTCTGAATCCTTGGCGGAGGGCGGTACACATCCGCGTTCTCTCTAGCGATCGACACTCAATTCTACTCTGCCTATGGGAATTATAATATACGTCTAAATCGTTCCTGGTTCTCTTCTCTCTCTGTCTTGGTTGTTTGTTTCTCTTTTCGTATATATTTTCTCTTTTTTCTTTCATTCTTTCTTTCTATCCCTCTTTGTTTTCTTTTCGTTTGTTGTTGTCGGTTTTTTCGCTTGTTTATCTCCGTTACACGTTCGTTCGTTCTTTCTTTGTTTTTCTTTCTTTTTGCTCGTGGTTGATTTTGTTCGTTCGTATATCGAAATGTTATACGGGGGGGTTTTGTGGGGCGGTGAGGAACGATGGGTGGGTGGGTGGTTCAACGGTGTGTGGGGGGATACACACACGATTGGGGAGCACAAAGAGATGGGATTAAGGCACTCGGGTTCTGTCGAATCGATGAAACGAGGGAATGAGTGGCCCCGGGAACTAGAACCGCACGGAGAAAACCATGGGAACCGAAACGAACGAACGAGCATTCCTCCTCTTCTCTAAACCCCCATCCCCATTCCCCGTTAAAATAGAGAGATCCAAGGCGAATCGCGGGCCGATTCGAGACTCGGCGAGTCGACTAATGATATGTGACAGGTGGGGATTGAAACGGCTCCGAAAGTAACTGTTTTTTAAACGGTTATAGAGAGGTTCTGATCCGAAACAGTCCCGAGGAATCCTCGTCCCCGTACAACCCCAGGCTGCGGAACCACCGAAATCTTCAACCATTGCTCCAGTTTTGCTCGGCTTAGTTTCCGTTTCACGGAAATTCCGGTATTTTTAGGAAACGCGATTATATCATCGATTTTTGTTGATCCACCGCTGGCGAATTTATTCCGAGCTCGGTGACGTCTGACTACTGATATATATTCTAGAACTTGCCAGTCGACTGCGGATTCGATGGATTTATTATTCATAAAATTATTCAGAGAAGAATTTACTTTTCACTAAATATCTGTTCCTCGCGAATACGACTCGGGAGATGTTTATCTCTCTTCCGTAGTCGCTAAACCAATAAACAATTACGACATCCCGGAACAAATGTAACAACTGTGTAACAGCTGAAAATTTCGGGTATTCCGTCGACGCCGAGCTGGAACGAAGGTAGAGTTCGCGACGGTATCGCGGACCGGAATCGATATTATCACAGTTTCCAAAGTCCCGGCGACAGTCGATATGTGTTCGCGCGATAAGACGCTCGTCGAATCGGTCCCCCAGGTACGTCGAAAAAGTGTCCCGATCTAGGGGATCCTCTCTGTCGTGCTTCTCCCGAGGAAAGTCTTTGGATCCGCCGTTTTGTCCGCGAGGAAATCGAATAATCACAGCGCGGCAACGTGTTCGGTACAAAACGATCTACGAATTACTAGGATACGCGCTAAGCTAACCCGACGATATGTACACCGATCCCGGGATATGGGATGTCGTCGCACGATTCCGAGTCCCGTTCCCGAGATCAAGGCAAAAGGTGTTTCCTCCCTCGCGTCCCCACCGACTTCCGCGGCTTCTCCCGTTCGATCTCTCGATCCCGTTCCTCCGTGCGGATCCACCGGAAACCGTCGATCGTTCCTCGCGAACGAGCCAATCGGCTCGCGAATTTCAACGGGTGTCTCTCTCGTTCGGGGAACGACTCTGAAGCATCCGTTCACACCGAGGTAACTAGCCTTCGTCTTCTTTCTTCGAATTCTCCTTTCATCGCGAAGAAAGAAAACAAAGGCGCGTCGGTGTGGACGCAGCTGTAAATAGCTCTAAGGGAACCGACGATTAGTTTCTACCTGGTTAGTCGCGCGGACTAGATGCGAAGCTCGCTGCCGCGCGCGGTTTCGCTTCAACAAGTCTGGCTACCCTAGCTCCTTCCACAGGTTCACAGTTCCAGAAGGTTAGAGTATAAACATGCTCTCCAATCACACATCTAAGGAAGCGACAAGCATGTTAAAAAAATCGTGTTTCGTTAGTGCTACAACCACGTTGGTACGTTGGTTCTTCGAACGCGTTTGAACACGTTCGGGAATTTGATTATCTGTGTAGATAACAGGGACTGTGAGCCTGTCGATGATCTGCTGGGCGTGTCCGTTCAATCGTTCGAGTGGCAACATTTAATTGATAAGTGACGAGAGATCGCTCTGAATTTTTGTGGGTCACGTTTGAGCATGAGGCGCCGCGATAACTTGAACGATTGAACAGTAAATAGGAAGAAACACAGCGTTCCCTCGTTAGCGTCGCACTTTTGTCTCTCGCTCCGCCCACTTGACTCACCGCCCGTCGTGGAGGGGAGTCTCCGCCCACAGTTGTCAGCCAATGGGAAAGTAACTACTCTCGCTGCTTCGCAGCAGCGTCGCGAACGAGGGAAAACCGTGTTGGAAGATGTTTGAATGAGATTTCGCGCGCGAAGCGAGCAGCGTTCGTTCTCGCTTCGCTTACTCCACGGGGCTGCGAGCGTCCATAGGGAAAATGGGGGCCTGTACGGAGAGGATCGTTCCGGATAGAGAATGGTGTAGACATCGAATTTATTAAACTTTGCTCTTACTTGCTGGTTAGAGTGCGCCATGGGTGATCTAGCTAAAATGCATGCGCTACAACAACGTCCGCTGGCTGTCTTTAGACCGCTTAAGAAGCAACGTGGGCCGACAGGAGGGGGAGAAGTTCACGTCGAAAAAACGATAAGTCGTATGCGCGTGCCGGAGGGTCGCGTCGCACCCTTCCCGCTCGATGCCAGTACTATCCCCTGAATACTTTTCAGTTCGGAACCTCCGGGCTCCTTCGGAATGTTTCGCGAAGCGTTTGCGAGTCGCATCGAGGACCTTCAGGATCGTTAACTTGATTGGAACTCGTTGAAGATGGTTTAGAACATCCTCGTGACACGTTCGAAATGATTCAAGTATCAATTAAGCGGCTAGAAAACGGCGAGGGCAACGAGGCCACGCCTACCAAGAGCTCTCAGGCCACGCCTACTCAGCCCTCGCCCACTGCGAGAGGAGACAAGATTATAGTCTGTTCCTTTGACGCGACTTCAAAGCAGCTGGCCCCGGAGGCAGTTTGCGGTGGTCACGGGGCAAAGAGGGCTCTCGGCCAGGATTGAATGACGAAGATAAGGGTGTTGAACGCCGCGAAACCGATCGCAGCTGAAGTTTAATCGCGATCTCGTTTGTCTCGGGACGATGGGTTGCAAGGTGCAGGGCTGAACGCGTGAAAGGGAAACCGCGAGGCATTCGCGAGTGCAAGGTCCAGGATGCGTGCGCACTTCGGGTACAGTCTGGCCTCGAGCCGAAGGGTACACGCCGGGGCCGTGTTCCGACCAACCACAGGGCTGAGCGAAACGAGTGCCCAGCGGGGTTAACGAGGCTAATTACGGCTTAATATTAATCAGCCAATTAGCGATGCGCCCGCGGTGGCGCGCCCCCGGCACCGTCGGCTGCGCCAATTTTCGACGCTGCGAACCAATGGAACAATCGTACCGGGAGAACAGAAAATTTTAATAAAATATATATATATAGAAAAAAAGAAAAACAGACACGAAAAAAGTGGAAAAATAAATAGAAGTAGAAGAAGGACCGAAACGAAGAGAAAGAAAGAAATGAACGTGATCGTAAATACGGTTACTGGTGAAAACGATCAAAAAAAGTACTTTCTAGGAGATACCTAGTGGATCGTAATAAATACAATACAGACACGCTATGTATATATATATATATATGTATATAGATCGAGAAGGGTTAAGTGTGAGATTACACAGAAAATACATGAATAATACGTAAGTACGTGGCCGAGCGAGAAATGGGGTAGTGTGAAGTATTACACAGCACCAAGATAAAAAAATAAAAAGAAGAAGAAGTATCGTAGGGATGGAGGAGGGACGATTACGTTCTGGCGAAGAAAACAATTAGAACGGAGATAGATAGTCAGTACAGTTATTATATAGCCAGGGTGTTTGTGCAGGAACGTACGGGTGAAAGGGAAATCGAAAAAAAAAAAAATTAAAAAATAAAAAGAAGGATTTAGGGTGTCAGCGTGTTGGAGGAATACATCAGGGGGGTGTTAGGTTCTCGTGAGAGTATACAAAATAGGTACACAAATATACAGGTTAGCTACAAGTTTGAAACGAACTACTTTATTGGCAACTCATCTAGGCATCGAACTAAACTAATAAATCTGTCGTCGTTCTTGTCGTTCTTCGCGTTCGCCGCCCTGCGTGATCCCGCGCTCTCTGCGTCGTACTCACTCTCTTTCACTCTCTCTCTCTCCCTCTCTTTCCATTGTCTCTCTCCTCGTGTCGACTTTTCGTCCGTTCTCGTATTATTTCCGCGCCGTGGAGGAAAAATTCATGGTCGAAGTCAGCTTTCCTTCGATTACGGCAAGAATCGACTCGCGAAGGCGTGCTCGGTGATCCAGGATCCCCCGATTGATCATCAGATCGGGGGTGGATCGGTCGAGCACGGTCCGGCGGGCACACAAAAATCTTCGTGCACGATATTAAAACCTATCCAACCTAATCCCATCGGTCTCTGAACAATTTCTCAAGGAACTTCTCGACCAACAAATTCTGCTGTTATTAAAAGAGGGTGTCTACCCTCCTCTTCGTGATTTTCTTCGAAATTCAATAGAATTTTGGAAGCTCCGTTGAGAGATCGAAAAGGTTAAATTGAATGGGTTTTGTGCATGTGTACGAGGACTGTTGTGGGTCGTTCTGTATCGTTCCACGTGGCGAACCGAAACACGTACGCGAACCATGGGGCCGCGATCGATCGAAGCGTGGGCGGTCGACGGACTCGACTTGGCTCCGACATCGTCCGTCGTCGGACGTCGACGGAACGCCTTCTCTTTTTTCGGGAAGTTTTCCAACCCGTGAAGCGAAAATCTGCGCCCGAGCGTCTCGTTGCACGAGCTTATGGCACAACGAGCGAAAACAACAGAATAGAGAAATCAGAAGAAAATAGCTGTAGAAAAAACGGGGCTGGAACGAACAACGAGACTCTCGAACGCAAACTCTACCTTGACGAACCCGACGATGTACGATCGTCCGTGCGGCAAAAGTCCGTTTTGAAAGAAAAATAATTCCAAATTTTTTTCTGAGACTTGAGAAGCTCGTGGAAAATCTCGAAACTCTGGTAAACTTTATAAACAAGTTGCATAAACGGAGTATATTAATTTTGCTCGTTCGAAACGGAGACTTTTTATGCTTTTCAGATTGGTTGTTTAAAACGGACGCGTTTTGTAATCGACGATGATAGGACCGATAATAACGGGGCAAGAGTATCGGGTTCGCGAGAAAGGGGTTGCGTGGGTGGACTCTAGGGAAGATCTGGGACGCGTCTCGTCTCGGGGTGCATTACATTTTGCGCGATCCTCGTCCCTTTCCATCCGATCCCTCTCTCTCTCTCCTTCTCTATTCGTCCATTCGTTGCCTGGCTCGGTCTTTCGTCTTTTCCATCCCTTAAACTCTGCTGGGAACATTTATTGCATCACTCGAATATTGAACAGGATATTGCTTAACCCTTCTGTATTATGAATTCCCCGAGATGAATTAAAAGAGACATTCATTATATATATATATATAGTGACTGGCTGCCTTTTCTCTTGATTAAAACAAGTTGCGCGTGAATGACATTCTCGATTGCGCTGTTTTTCATTAAAAACATTCTATATATTTGTACTGCTTTTAAATTAATTTTTAATTCTGCGAAGAATCGTATCTGAAAGTGACGCGATAAATGCTTCGCCGAGAAAGTTGGTACGGAACAGTAAGGGAAGAACGATATCCACGGATCATACTAAAAGCAGGATCGTGCTATCCGATGATATACATCCGTTTCCGTCGACCGCGCCAGCCACCGATCGAGAGCGAGACGTCCGTCGGATCGAAGGAGGCGATATCGTTTCGCTCAATCAAAGGCTTGGTGTGTGTTCGATTCCAAGGAATTTATTGAAAAAGCTTTTTGTACCGCGATACAATATATTACCGAAGTGCATGCGTTGTATCGTCGCGTCCTCGGGAACATACGGTAAAACGGAGAACGCGAGGCCATCGAGAGCGATGCGGAAAGACGTCCAATCCTGCGCTAGATTCTCGTGGAGGATCACTGAATCCTTTCTCCCGGATTTATCTAAGTTATACAAATTTTAGGAAGCACGAAGAACAGCAGACAATATAAATAATCCGTCACTTGTAACTGTCTGTTTTAATATTTAACCAATTGAAATAAATAGTAGCACAAGGAGTTACTAAACTAGAATTAGTATACAAAAGATTATTTAGCGAAAGTCCAGCGCCTATGTAATTTCAAAATGAAAAGAAAAGTTCACGGAGCAAAGTGAACTCTATCCCATTATTTTAATGTTTTAACATGTGCCTCACGTATCCTAACGCAGGTTTGAGCACGTTCGCGACAGGACCGATCCACTAGATCGTGGAGACGGCTGCTGGATCGTGGACGAAACAGCGTTTCGAACGATCCGCGCCCTGGAACGGCAATCCGCCTTGCGCGGACGTCGGGCGACGTTCGAAAGGGGCGCGATTAGTATTGCTTCGAGGGTTATCCGGCGCGTGCGCTCTGACGCGCGTCTTTCTCTTCATCCTCTGTTGTCCTCGCGTCGAGAAGAATAGGATCTCTCACCGAATCGTTGAAAAAAAAAATTAAACCGCCGACGGATCCGTGCGCACGCGCGCGTTCCCAACTCACAACTCCGACATGAAAAATCAAAAACGAAAAAATAGAAACGAAAAAAAAAATTGCATTTGAGAACGTTAAACAAAACGAACAAAGGAGTACGATGAAAGAACGGCTCTCGACGCGGGTGGCCGCGAGCGAAATCGCCGCGAATAAAATCGGCCAAGTGTAAAATATCGTCGGTGGTTCGGTCGGCAAGAAGACAGAGCAGCGAGACTGTTCTCGAAACGAGCGAAGAAACGACGAAGGCGGTGAAGGATCAACGGGGGATGATATATCCGGATGTCTAAAAGATAATTTCCAACCAGCATGCTTCACCTACTGATCATTCTCAACTAATGGGTGGTTAGCGCTCATCAAAATATACTAGCTACGCCAAGTATTACTCTCGACATTCGTAAAATGTGTACAACTAGGTGTGTCTATCGGGAAAACTGGTGGTATGTACGTGTTGGATGTGGTATCGTGTCTGTGGCACGTGTGTGTGGGTTTGTGTGTTCGTGTCACGATGTACACGTGGGCGTGTGTGTGTTGCGTTATAAAATACATAATCATCGGCAGCGTTGCGTGAAAGGGTATTATCCAGGTGGGCCGGGGAAAACAAGGAGAAACCGTTTGGCGAAGGAGGGTTGTCGGAGGGTTGGCGGTGGTGGGTAAGCTGTCAACGATGACGACGTCGATCCGGGTCGTTCGAAGGTGAACCCGGATATAGACCGGATATATCGGTTCTCGTTTGCATTTCTCGACGATCGCTTGCCTTTCATTTCGTTCGCGGAGAATCGGCAACCCGGGTCGCGAAAAAAAGGGTGCCTGCTGTCGGGGGTTGAACTTGTCCTAGGACCACCCTCCTTGGTGCCCCGCCGCTAATTTTAATGGAAATCTGCGATTTTTCCAGGGAGAATAGTGGTTAGGAGCGGGAAGGGAAGGGGCGGAGTAATAGGATAGAGGGGATGAAGTAGGCGGAGCATCGACGTCAGGTGGCTCCTAGATCAGATCCGGAGCGAGCACCCAGTTTTCCAGAGCGCGCGGAGTATAGAAATCGGTTTTTGCATCGGTCGCGAGATGTCGTTTAGTCGAATCGTCACGCGTCGTCTTTCTGCTCGGCTCGCGCGCTATAGTTTTAGGCGCGCCTGCTCGCTCCTCGTCAATCTTTACTCTTCTCTCACCCTCGCCTATGTCGCTTTCTGCTCTTTCTCTCTTTCTCCTTTCATTCTTCTCTTCCTTTCTCTCTCTCTCTCTCGCTCTCTCTCTCTTACTCTTGCACTCCCGCTCTCTTCCTTTCTCTCCCTCTCTCTCTCTTTCCGCTTATCGTTTTAAGTATCCTCTTAAGTTTAAGTCATAAATATCACTCACGAGCTTTGTTCTCGTCGTTTAACATTACGGTACACGTTACGTAAGTATATTAAGGTGTATATCACTAAAGAATATTACTTGTCGTTCGGAAAAAAACGAATGCTTTTCTCCGTGGTTGTTTTGCCGGCTGCTCGCTGCAGCGGCGAGTCCCTCGCGCGGAACGTAACTCTATTACACGCGCGCACAAGATTATCGTTATGTTTCTCTCCGTTTCTCGTCTTTTTCATTTTTTCTTTGTTCTCCTCGCCTCTCGCAATACGTCTCGAACGCATAAACGTTACAGTTTCGAGTTCCAGTGGATAATATCGCTTATTGCTCGACAGTTCTCGCGCGCGACTCGTCGCGATCCGGTCCTCTCGCG
This sequence comes from Lasioglossum zephyrum, assembly GCA_028455615.1. Lineage (NCBI taxonomy): Eukaryota > Metazoa > Arthropoda > Insecta > Hymenoptera > Halictidae > Lasioglossum > Lasioglossum zephyrum. The sequence goes on from CM052329.1 coordinate 3,245,206, forward strand.
ATCGGTGTCTCTTCTATTCTTCTTTCCCTCTGTCGCGGAATCGGACGGCGGCTGGACGACTCTCCTTTCGTCGATCTCTCACGACTTCCGCGGAGATCGATCGTTCATAAATAGGACGCCGAGAACGGCTCGATATAAATAAATAAAGACAAAAGTCATCGATCTTTCGACAGCCTGCGGCGAACGCTGGGTCCTTCGGAACTGGGTATATTCGCGTAAAATCATATTCATACGATCTATATAAATTTTGAAATTTCGAAAAGAATAATAGACACCTGATCCGCACCGTTTAAAATCTCTTTTGTACATATCGTACAAACATAAAATCTCAGGTTAAGAAAGATTCGATAAATTATTAGGTACGAGATAAACCCAGCATTCGCAAGGGTGTTCTGACGATCGATCGATCGATCGATCGATCGCGCGTCGAGATACGCTCGGCGTCTCTTGAAAAAAAAAAGAAAAAGTAAAAAAAACTGTAAAAGAAAAATAGGAGCAAACGGAAACGCTCTGATTGTGGAAAATGGATTCTCGAGAGCGCGTGCGAGCGATCGTGAAAGATCTTCCGGTCGGAGATCGCAACGGATCGAAGCGGCGAGAGGCGTGTCGGTCGCTGTCGGTTCGCGATCATTGTGGATCGCGAGAGGATCTGATCACGCTCGAACACGTATAAATTAAGTATATCGAATCTTCGTTATTCTCACGAACGTCTTAGCGGTCTAAACTTACACCTGCTTGAAACTTACGTACTAGGATTCGCGGGTTTGTAACCTACGCTGAGCTAATCTCGATCTTGGGTTCCATTTTGTTTTTAATCGTAAATCGTGATCGCAGTTTTGCAGTCGCGGGTCGCGGACTGCCCCGGGGGTGTGTCTGTGTCTCCTCTCGGTGCCTCCGCGACCTCAAACTATACATTATACATTACGTATACAATACAACATTCTGTGTATATGTATACCTAGAAACTTGAGTATCGTTCCTCGAAAAAACGCGGTCCGTCACTGTGTCTCGAATCGCGTGGCGGCTCCCTCGCCACGCCGACCCCCGAAGAAACCACCCGCGGGAGGCCGGCTGTGAAAAGCGCGCGCGCGCGCGATGGAGTAAATATTGTCTTCCATTACTCGGAGAAAAATATATGTATACCTATACAGAACTATCCCTATTTAGACGCGCGTTCCCTGTACGCCGCTCCTTTGTACAAGCGGAGCGTGTCGCGTGCCGGGTCGCCAGCGAGCCGCGCGACCCTTACGCTCTCGCCGTTCTCGCAATGAGGGTCCTTGGCGCACCTGTTGCGGCCGTCGCGATTAGGCGATCCAATCCGGAGATCGACCAGTCATTCGGAAGCGTTCGATCTTCTTCCCAGTTCTCGGATTTCCTTAATCTTAGACAGCAAGCTCAATTTTAAAGAGCTTCGACCATGTTGCTATCGAATTAAAAAGATGGACTCTCGTTTTCAGGATTGCAAGGGTGCGAGACACGCCTTCTCATTTTTCGATAATACAAGGATGGGGATTTTGAGTAGTCAAATGCGCTGGACAAATGGTCAGTTTAAGGCAAAAGTCCTGTCTTCAGGTTTACGAGACGCAATTTGCATTATTCGCAAGCATAAAGCTGTGTATGCAGCGATTTTTATAAAGCTGCGAATAATGCAAATTGCGCCTCGCAGCCTAGATTGATCTTTTATCCAGCATTTAGACTATTGAAAAGCTCTGATACAGGGTGTCTCAAAATTCCTTCAACATCCGGAAATGGGAGGGGTTCCTGAGTTCATTCGAAGCAACATTTTCCTTTGCAAAAATGACGTTCACGGCTTTGTTTAGGAGTTATTAACAAAAAAACACGGCCCAATCAGAGCGCGGTTACAGCGGATTGATTCTGGCTTCCAAGTCAGCTTCCGTTCGCTGTAGACGCGCTCTGATTGGTCCGTGCTTTTCACGAATAACTCCTTAACAAATCGGCGGACGTGATTTTCGCAAAGGAAAATGCACACACCCTGTATTATCGAGAAATGACAAGGCGCATCCTGCACCCTTGTAATTCTAATAATGAGTGTACCCTTTTTTAAGACTGTCTCAAGATTATTCCTTTTTTATAATGAACCTCTGTGTTGTTCGATCAGTCGTTTCGATCAGTGTACGATGGAACGTTTCGGAACGCAGCCGCGACGGAAGAATCGCACTGTGACCGGAAGGACCCCGGTAACGAGCAGATTGTAGTACAGTCGCATTGTACCCGTGGATTCCCGGCGACGTTCCCTCGAGGATCGGTCCAGCGGTTTCGTTTGGCACTTTCACCGAGGCGGAGAGGAATTAAGCGACCAACGGGGAGAACTGCCTCGTTTTACGGAACAGGAAGAGAGGATGTGCTAGGTGCTCGCCGACCCAACCCAACTCAACGCGATTTTTCTATGTCTGTTCGTCGAAAAAAATGTATACAGCGAAACGTTTAAATTCGAGACTTCAGGATTGACTTGTCAGGCTACAGAGTCATCTTCAGAGTTAGGGTGGCGAAGTCGGTGATCGGAAGAGGCTTATACGCTCGTTTCACGGAGTGCTTCCGGTAAATCCGCGAACGGCTTTCGGACGAGAGGTTGGATCGCGCGTCGCTACGATCCGCGGCTTCTCTATCGTCATCTTTCTCTCTGTTTCTACCTCCCCTGTTTTATTGCTTGATGGTCGCCGGTATATATATATCGCTTAATTAATTAGTTAAGTAAGTGTGTAGTTTAAGTAAGTAAGTAAGCAGCGTTCATTTGTTGTTTCGTCGTCGTGTACGAACGGGCGCGGCGAATACGGCCGGCGGGAATCACCGCGGAACGCGGATGCGTCTCGTGTGTACGCGTGTGTGTGTGTGATTGTTCATCGGGGGAGCATGCTAATCTAACTATCATAGGAACCGAGTGCAGCGGAAAAAACGCGAAACGCAATAACTCTCGCGAATTGAACGCGCTCGTTCTCTCTCTCGTTTTCTCTGAATCGCTACGTCCATATATCTCTCGTTCTCTCTTGAATATCTTTCGCACAGCATACGTTCACACGATCGCTCTCTCTCACACTCTCACACTCCAAAAAATCTCTCAGGCTCTCGCTAATAAATTAATTGACAAGCGATATAACGACGAGTAAGAATTAAACGCAAGAAAAGAATGACTTCGGTGTGTCCCGGCCGGAAACAGTCCTCGCTCGCTCGCGCCGGCCTCTGTATCGAGGGGACTCTGATCCTGGTCCGAGCTCGCTTCCGTGGCGCTTCTCTCGAAGTAATAATATACATACACGTATGTACGCGCGCACCGTTCAGCCATTCGGTGCGAGGAGATCCGCGCGCGGATGTGTACGCGACATAGGTGTGGCGAGACCGTTGAAAGATGGAAGCTCGGAAGTAGAAAAGAAAGAATCCGGAAGGTGAGTGTCGGCTGACGGTTTCGTTTTTTGAGGAGAGCAAGGCCAACACGGAAGGAAGCTGTGTCGTTATGTGTGAAACGGTGTTTTGGTTGACTCGGTGGGTCGGATCAGAGTTAGGTCGTGTCCGACGAGTGTGAGTTATTTTTTGTATGCGAGCTCGGAACGAGTTTACACGTACATGCCCATCCCGTACATGGAGCCCCAGTCGACGCCCTGGAAGCTGGACATGTCGACGTTCGTGAGGGAGTATCCTTGATAGGGATTTGCCGGGGCGCCTGCGGCGGCTGCCGGCGTGGCTGCCGTGGCTGCGGGCGGTGCTGGCGCGGGGGCAGGAGCGGCTGCAGCCGCAGCAGCCGCCACCGCAGCCGCCGGGATCGGGTACGGCGCGTATCGGTACGCGGAGAGCGCCGGGTAGCTGCTCGCGAACAGCTTCCCGTATCCGGCCACGGCGTTCTGGACCTGCGCGGCTGCGGCTGCGGCCGCGGCCGCTTGTACCTGCGCCTGTGCCTGCGCGGCGACGATCTGCGAAGCTGCGGCTACCGGGAGCGGCGGTTGTGGCGCCAGCCGAACACCCAACGCGCCCAGCACCACCCTCTTGCCGAGGGCCAAAGCCCCCGGTTGCACCGCCTCCTTCGGCTGCGCCTTCTTGCACTCGACCTTCTTGTTCTTGATCGTGTGGAAATGGATCTCGCACACACGGTCCACCACGTCCTCGTTCTCGAACGTGACGAACCCGAAACCACGGTGTCGTTTCGTCTGCTGGTCCATCAGCATCACCGTCTCCTCCACCTTGCCGAACTGGTTGAAGTAGGCCTTCACTTCGTCGCTGCTCGTGTCCTGGCTCACCCCTCCTACGAAGATCTTCTTGGTGCGATTCGCCTGTTTCGCGCGGTTCTTCGGCGTCGCGTGCTTTGGGTCGATCTTCTTTCCGTCCAGCGTGTGGATTGGACACTTCAGCACCTTGTCCACGCTACCCGGCTCGGCGAACGTGATGAAGCCGAAACCGCGACTACGCTGTAACCGAACAAGCCAGAACGGCCACGATGCACAACGACCGTCTCTCTCATCTTTCCCCTTTTTTTGCTTTTTCCTCGCCATTTCGCCCGCTCTTTCCTGCCTGCCTGCCTATCTAGTTTTCTCTCTGTGTTCTCGCTTTACTAACCGACAAACCTAGACTGCTCTCGATGCAGGGCCCTACCTATCCTCGATAAGAGAGTGAACAGGCTAAATAGTCTTTCTCGCTCCGCGATGCTGGTTTAACGCTTGCGGTTCGAGAGGTCGCGCGACACGCCGGTCAGTCAACCTCTCCGCTGTCGCGCAGACTCTCCTCTCCCTCTCTCTCTCGCAAATGGAGAAACATGTCTCTCCTCTCGCTCTCTTCTTCTTTCTCCCGAAGGCTCGTCGCACGCGCCGCGACAGCGAACAAGCCGACCGTCGACGCGACGAATCGTTTCTCGCGCGCGAGCAAGCCCGTGGAATCCTGCGGAACCGTTTCCGGAATCGTTTCCGAACGAGCTCACGGTCTCACTCTCTCTCTCACTCTCACTCTCTCTCGTTCTCTTTTTCCTTTGTTGTGTTCTTTTTTCTCAGTAATCGTCACGTTACGTCACGGAAATTGTAACCCGTCTCTCGTTTTTACCCCTCTCTGTCTGTCTTTCTCTCTCCCTCTCCCTCTGTATACGTCGAAAAAGGTACCGGTGGTATATAAATATATAGATCTCTTCTCTTATATACAAATTAACTAAATACTACCAAACTACCGTTTACATGCAAGACTGTCCAAGCCAATGTAAGACAAACATTCTAGGATTACGTGAGACAAGGACTTCGAATTAATATATAATATAATGATAAAAAAGACTCAACTGAGAATTACGATCGTTAATTGCATCGCTACCGGATATATAGATGTATCTATACGATAGAGACAAATGTAATAGTAGTATGTATATTTATATATAAATATATGTATATATATATAGAAATATATATGTATGTATAGAGATATGTATATATGCCCATAGTCCTCGTTCAGCGACTTCTCTAGATATCCCGGGGGCGTGTCTGTGTGTGAGAACGTACAACAGTTGCTTATTGTTCTTTTTTTTTTTTTGGTTGTTGCAGTTTTGTTTAGAAACGAGCCTCTGCCTCTTTTCCACCTTTTACGTTTTGTAAATACAAGTCAATGTTTTAATTACAGTAATAAGTACCAAGATACACTTTCTACATCCTTTACACTGTCTCAGCAAATAATTAGTTACATCGATTAGTTACAACTTCTTCTCTACGGTTCTACTGTGTGAAGTCTCGTGCAAAAGTGGAAGGAAGAAACTGGTGCATCGAATCTCCTCGAGGCGAATATCAACTCCCGCGTGTTCGCGTTTATTTGATTTTTGAATGTTTTATTACTTTTTTTTTGGCTTTTCTCTCTTTGTTCCCCTCTCTTCTCGATCGCTATCCCCGCCCTCCCAGTGAACAACCGAAAAAGAAATAACCGAAGAGCTTTTCGGCTCGGCCGACACGTCGATTCTCAACGGAAACGATTTGACCTATCGAGGAGGAAATAGACGAGAGAAATCTTTTTACCCGCGGCGGTGGTCGGATCGCAATGATCTTTCATCCCCATTCACAAGCCTCCCGCGAAACAATCGTCCCACCACCCACGTAAAATCCGATCTAATCCGACGTAAGCAAATCGGCCCCGGAACTATTTTTGCGGAACAACCCTCGATTGAAAATTACGTTTCGACGAACAACACCCCCAACTTCCGCGACCGTATTTCTCGAGCACTATGTAACACATCGGAATGGAACAAAAGCGTATAGTAGCTGCATGTTTGCTCTACTTCATAGAATTTTCTCCTATTTTAGGTTACTTGGTCAAACTTTCTATTCGGGCTTGAACTACGTTTAGGGTTCGTACTGATCTTGTACTTTTCTCAAAATGATATTGTAGTAGCTAAAGACTTAAAAAATGTTTTACAAAATACCAGTTAACAAATGATGAACAATCGGCAGTTACAGATAACAACGTTTTCGGTGTACACCTCTAAGGCGTTAGGGGGGTAGTTTTTCAGTACCAACTCCCACAAAACAATTATAATCCCTACCCCGTGTACGGTGAACGAAAAAAATCCGAAAAAAATTCTACAAAGTACAGCAAACATGCACCTACCGTTTCCCGTTTATTTCATTCAAATATCTCACACAGCCGTCCGAGAGGCCCGCCCGCAAAGTTAGGGGTTGAGAGTCCAGAGCGAAAAACGGCAAGTTTCCGCAAACGGCATATTCCAGCCTCTCTCAGGGCTTTGTTCCGTCGATGTAAATAATAAAAATGGTGCCGGGGCCGAGCGACCATATCCGGTCGAATCGTGGATTAACCCAGGAACCGGAAGTGTGTAGGAGGAGAAGCTTGCGAGCCGGCCACCGCTCGAGATGGACGAGCGGAGAGAGCTTCCATCGCTTAAAGACCGACCTGTGTGACCGGATCCTTCATGATGAGGACGTCGGTGACTGTGCCGAACATCCCAAAGTACTGCCTGAGCCTCTCGCTGCTAGTCTGCCATGACAGTCCGCCGACGAACAGTTTACCCGGCGCCGGGTCCCCTCCGTTCGGCGTACTCCTGCCGGAGCTACCAGAATGGCTACCGTTTATAGGCACCAAGGCATTGTGGAAATCGTGCTCGATCGCACCGTTCGCCGCCTCCATGCCGGCACTGAAACATACAATCATAAAACAATTAGAAAGGAATCGTTTGCGCAAGCTTCCGGAGAGATCGATCTCCGGAGATCGATCCTCCAGGTCGCAGGGTTCGACGTTTATCGAGCGTCGCACAGTGGTCCACTTCAAATTTCAATAAACTATAAACGGGGACAATATTAGGATAACAATTCACCCATTTTTCAGACATAATTTTTAGACATAAACGCATGAATAATTTGACAGTATGTGAAAATATTGAATGGGTGAATTTCCACCCTGAGGAACGAATCATTTTGTTCCACTGTGTCGAATTTAAAACAACGAGTAATAAAGAAATATTTATTTGGCTCCCGTCCCTGAATTAGGGAGTATTTTTCTTTCGCACAAAATATGCGGAGTCTATTCACGAAGAAGTAGGGGACAAACGACTTCAGGGTGAATTATCCGGTGTGAAAGAAGCAAGTTGTTCAAAGATCACCGCGAGGGGTTGGTTGGTTCGATTAACAGTTTAAAAGACAATCAGGTAATCGAGGGAGGTCGGCGATTCCTCTGAATCCGGTTCAGGTTCCGTCGATTAAATCTCGTTACAACGGCGCGAATAACGAGAAGCCGACGCTGCGCTCTCTCTCTCTCTCTCTCTCTCTCTCTTTCAGTTTTTCTCATCCCTCTCTTTCTCTCCCGTATCATTGCATAATTGACGGCAGGCTCCGCTGGTGTTTTAATTACCGGCGGGCCACGCGGCGAAACGTTCTCCCAGCGGTTGGCTTTTCACCGGTAATTTATTGTTCGGGCCCGGAGGCAACGGTCGGTTCCCATTTCCTTTTCGCGTTTACGTTGATGCCGCGCGCGGCTTTGAATATTTCAAACGCGTCGAACCACCCCCGTTCCGATCCGTTTCCCCAACACTCCCGCCCCGTGTTCTCTCTCGCATTCTTCCCAGGCGCGATATTCCATGGGAGAAAGCTTCCCACCCCGAAACCCTCTACACTTTTGACTGTCTATTCCGTTCCAGGTGATACCGTTGCTGCTGATGAAGGTTGTCGTGGCCGCTATCGTACCTGTGTTCTGCCTGCATCGGCTGTTTATCACCACGATCGACGTCAAGTACGTTAATTAAACTCGTGGACCGATCGGTCCGATTCCATTCCCTTTTGTCCGCAAGTCAACCGCCCGGAAGCTCATTAATTCTCAATTAGACAGTCTCACTTGTTACTTACATAGCCAACAGAATTTTTAAAATCGTTCCTTAATCCTTCAACCCTCTATGCGGACAATTTTCATCGTTCAGGGATGGATCAAATTTTTAGTTGACAATTATATTTCATATTTAAGAAACATTTCTGAACAGTGAACGATGATTACCAAGATGTTCTCAATTTATTCGTACAGGCTGTCCGACTACCACCGTTTCGAGATCCCGCCCCATCCCCAATTCTTCGACCTGCGAAACCCTCGACCCCTGAAGGTAGGCAACTTCTAATCAACATTTCCTTATTAACTGTTTAATGATAGTGGTCACCGTCTGGTCGTTTGTACGATGCTGTGGACAATATTATAAAATACAATATTTATATATATATATATTATAAATGAAACGGAACACTCAAACCAAAGAATTGAAAGAAGTCGAGGAGAATAGACTTTAATTGTCGTTTCTCTTTCTTTAAGTAATTAAATATATAATTAAATAATTATTAAATCTATTATTTTCCTTGTTAGTTTCGTTTCGTTTTTTAAATTTATTTATTTTTGATATTTCTGTCAAAATTGTCGCGTCACGTTACGCATTTCATCATGCACTCCTCGTTCATCTTTTGACATCGTGAAAGCGAGATAACTCGTCCCCGGTAGCGAAACACATGTCACGAAAATTCATGTTCCTGAAACGAGATACATTTCTGTGATGCACGACGGAAGCAATCGTTTAGCACTTCCCGCGAGGCGAATCCTTTGCTTGCCAAGGGTGGCTACGAGTGAACGATCAACCGATTGGGAAAATGGAGTACTATTTGCGAGGAAGGGTGACCGTAAAGTCGTCGGAGCAACCTAGGCAAAACACGCAACAACGTTTCTACCTCCTGCCCCTCGTTCCTTTCGACAGGAGAGACGCGTTACTCTCCTGTAACGCGTCGATGTTGAATCGATAGGGGGTGAAAAGACGATGCAATATTTTATTTTCGCTCCGCTGTCACCCTTCGTTACTCGTAACTGGCATCGATTCGGCGGTCCCGCGAGGATCGAGCCCGGTGCGTGTATCTGTCCATCTTCTTCATCCATCACAGTCATCGCGAGTACTACCGATCGCCGTCTATTATCGATATTCCCGGCAGACCCCGGCAGTCCTTCTCGCGCGTTCACCCTCTCGCTAAACCCTCTCCGATCCCGCCGAACCCCGTTCGCCCCTGGAAACTCGATTTCATTCGTCGAAACAGGAACGAGAGAATCTGCGAGCGGACGCGCGTACAGGAATTCTACGCGCGGCACGCTGACAACCAATTAGACTTAACCCGCCATAACCCAGTTCGTTTCGGGTCCGGAACGATACTGTATGCGACGCGAAAGGGTTGAAAAATATACGAGACACGAATTGAAAAATATAGAGACGGAATCGGAAGAATTCTTCGAAAATGTACAATGTTGCGAGTCTTCCTGATCATTATGCCACCCTCTGTTTGATTCAATTGTAAAATATAACCCTCTAAAACGGACACCTTTCAGTGAAAAATATACGACACTAGAATTGAAAAACATACAGACTGAATCTGAAGAAATTCTGAACAAAATATACAATGTTACGAGCCAAGTCTTCCGGATCATTATGCCACCCTCTGTCTGAATCAATTGGAAAACCTACCCCTCTAGAACGAACACCTTGGAGTGAAAGACGATGACTCACTCTGGTGACTCTCTGATTGAGTGTAGCAGCGAGGAGTTCTATATTATTAAGATTACGTGTATACTTTGTCATTATCTCTTCATCCCTTATGCAACAGGGTAAGAGGATTAACGCGACCTTGGATCGCATCGAACCGCCAATGGGCTGACCGCACTACTCCCCAGCGGTTATAAAAATATGCTCTACTCAAGATTACAATTTCAATTTTAATATCATTATTCTTATTTTTGTTATAGACGGACTGAAGCCCATAAGTACTTACATAAGTGTTTCAATTTAAAAAAAAAGAGATGAACAATCAATACGATTATTAATTAAATTAACAATAAATCTCTGATCCGATACTATTCTTCGAGCAGACAATGTTAACTAATCGTAATCATGATTAAAGAATGACATTGGATTAGTTAGCTAATACGAACAAAACCTAAGAAATTTATGCTGCAGTCGCGAGCAGCATGATTTCGTCGTTCGAATTTTATCATTCAATATTCGAGACTGAAAATTCGGAGAAAATTCTACAGCATACAAAACTGTCGCTGAAGAGCAGGGTAGCTAGTTGTTGGTGAGCACGGTGGTGGTTGAATCGGTTCAAGGTCATTTTTCGGCCCCTAATCAGCTCGGCCACGCGGTTTCCTCGAGTGGTAGCGGTCGAGAACGAGCTGACCGGTATCGTAACACAGGGCTGTTAACCGAGTCGCGAGCCGACGGGGTGTTCTTCTATGTATGTAGCCCATCGGGTCACGCGAGCGTCCGTAAGGAATGCCGTTGGAGGGGTGTCTCCGTAATAGCTTGTCGGGTGCACCAAACTCCGTGCTATATGCGGGTTTCTCCTCCGTGCGGAGGAGAGTAGCGTCGACGCGGCAGGTTCAGAGCGAGTCGAAGAGAGGGTGAAGCCGGGTCGCGAGGGTTCGTGGATCAGCATCAGCAGCACGTTGCTCCGGTTCGAGTTCGGGTTCTATCACGAGAGACGAGGACGCTGGGAAGCGAGAGCGCAGAGGTCGCGAGGGAGAGCGCGCGGACCGGCGCGGAACAGCCTCGAGTGCCGGCGCCGAGGGGCCAAGAGGGTTAAAGAAAAAGGGCGTCCGTGTGCAAGCGTAGCGGACCTAGAACGACGAGGAAGAGACCATGGGCTAACAGGGACGAGTAGGAACGAGGACGAACGCGGTGGTGATGGATTCAAAGGATAGTTGGCCATTCCACACAATGCCTCCTGAAGCCTTGAGAACTTGGAGAAAGAGGACACACGATCGTTGGAAGCAGCAAGGTCGAAACTAGGCAAAGTTTGACTGAAACGGCGAGGAACTCTCGCGATTTCCATCTAGCCGTTTTCACGTACATTGAAAAGGTGTTTTTCCATTTTCCAGTGTTAACTAATAATTCGGCTGGAACAAAGAGTTTCTGAAGGGACAGTAATATTCGGCAAGCTGATTTTCGTTTTCCTCGTCGAGCGATTCGGACCGCTGCAAGCAAAATACTTGTATCGCGAGGTAGGGAGGCTAAGTAGTGGGGCAAAGTTGCTGCGTGCCATCTTCCCATGAACGAACGATACAGAGAGAGCAGTGAGGATCGTCGATATCGCTCGCGAGGGCATCATTCCCATCGCTATAGCCGTCCGAGCTGCGGCGAGCGAGACGCAAAGGGTGTTCCCAAGAGAGAAAGAGAGATCGAGGGGGGTGGTTGCGGGCCGAGAGGCGAGAGAAAGAGGGAGGGCAAAGTGAAACGGGGCGAGAGCCGGTTCGAGGGAGTCGGCCAGTGGGGGAGGAGAGGTTGGTAGAACAGCGGGGGCGAGGGGTAAGAGAAACGCGCAGCTGGTGGATCAATACGCCCCTCCGTTCTTGCCCCTCCGAGTTGTCGCGCGCTCCCTTTTGCAACGTTCCGCCCCTACGGGAACGTCTATCGGAAGATGCGACGCTCGTTTTCTCTTTCGCCGCCTAATTTCCCCGTAAACTCGCTTGTCTCTTTCTTTCTCTGCTCTCGCCGGATCCTTCTCCAGCCTCTACTCGCCTCTACTGGCCTACCATTTCGAATTAGCTCGGTTTTTCCTTGCGAATTCGTGTCCTCCGTGCGCGTTAGTCTCCCGTTCGATGGAGTAATCCCCTTTCGAAAAATTCCCGAGGATCTTTCACCGAGGTATCACAGCGAATTTCTCTCGGTTGCTTGACCAACGATTTTTTTTGAGAACCCTGCACCTTGTGGACCGAGATAATGCGAATTATCGCGCAGCAGTGACGAACGAGGGAGAACCTAGGGTTAGGGCTCGGTAGTTCTCCGGGAGTCGAATCTCTGGAATACTCTAAACTTTGCTGTCTCAACCCCTTGAGATGTGGAGGACAGCTTATACTCGTCGTAGCTGTGAAATGAATCGCGGGCCAAGGGGTTGAAAGAGGTCAATGGATTGCATAAACGAAGCTTTCTAAACAAAGCTTTCCTTAATCCGAGATTCCAGAGGCGTTTTCATGTCCACTTTTCGTCGCTGCATTTTATACAAAATTCTCTAACGTCTTTGTTTTACATCGTATTTGAAATGTGCCAGATCCGCAGTCTACTAGTTGTTACATTTGTTACAGAGATAGCAGCTAACTTTTCCGTTTGAATTTCCCTCGGCCGCGACGCAAGGGAGGGGCGCGACCACGATCTCTCTCCCGGTGGCCGCCCCGAAAGTTTATCCGCGTTGCGTCGCGCCCAGGACGAATTCATCCGGCTGTATCGATGTTACATAATTATTCCATTCTCCGTCCCTTCTCGCCGCGTTACAACGTGTCCGCTTACATCACGCCTCCAGTCTGGCAGATTGAATGTACGGTCTTCCCTCGTTAGCGTCGCGGTCTCATCCCTACCATCCCGTAGTGGGGACACACCACGGACTTACACGGCGCAGCCAATGGTACTCGCGTCCACAGCGTCTACCACTCCGTAACGTCGCGTTACGTTAACGAGACAAGATTGCGAGTACGTGGACTATGGTGAGGGGGACGGGATAGCGCGGAGGATATATCGGTCGCTGGCAAAAACCGCTCGATTCTTTTTACAAGGATCGCGTGATTAACGCGAATTAAGGCTTCGCGGAAGTCGACGATTAGCCGTGACCTTTTGTACCGTGGCCAATGATCGTCGTATTTTCCCCGGTGCTTTTCGACCGTGCAGAAATCCAGATGGCGTCTCTGCGCCATTGGAAGAGGTCGAATCCGGATTTTGTACGTTCGTGACATAAACGGGGGAGGGTGTGATCTAAAACAATGAAGAAAAATCACGCGAATATAGAAATATTTAATATTGGCGATCCCCCTCTGGGGGGAGTGCTGCACCGCGGATTTCTCCATATCAGCAACCCCTGGCCGGATGTTCGGGCCAATCCCTCGAATATAGAAACACGTTAGTTTTAACCCCTATTTCTTGCAACAAGGAGAAAATAATCGCGGACAGACAATGCGTTGACAAGCGATACAGGAGGCCGCTGTCAACCTCTCCAAGGGTTGCGAATGCGAGGTAGCACTTCCGCAAAATCCGCAGTCGCCCAATAACGACAATAGTTGGCAGATTCGGAGCACGTTCGACCGATTCCATGGTTCTTATCGAAATAATCTTGGATGCGTAACGAAGGGGGTTGGTCTCTGTTCGACTGGGGATGGCGAGGGCGCGCGCGCGAGAGGGGAAGAGTGTGGAGGGGTGGGTAGGAAAGCTGGCCGCGAGAATAATTCGAGTATTTTGAGTAGTTTGAATAGACAGCCAATGCCAGAGAGAGCGGAGGAGTTCGACAGAGGTTGGCGGCATAGCGGCGGTGTGGCATAGTCCCCCGCTGGCCCTCGGCAACGTCGAGGGTTACTTTTCCTCCCTTTCTCTGGCTCCCTTCTTCAGCCTGGCCGCGCTGCTGCTGCTGCTGCTCCCTGCCCTCGTCCGTCTCTGTTGGTCTGGTCGACCCCCTTCGCTCGCATGTACACGCGGCGGACTCTGTACGCGGCCAGACACGCGCACTGGCCACCCTTCGCCGCCCTTCCACCCTCGCCCGTGGGGGTTGGTTCTCCGGGGGGGAGAAGTGCGGACCAGGAGGAGAGGCCTTTGGCTGGTGGGGCTCCCAGAAGCCTGGAGGAGAAGCTACCCCCGTTTGGTGGGGCAGGGGCAGGGTGCGGAAGCGGCGCCGACACCGAGCGACGCAGTGCCGTCGGGACGCTCGACCGTGCGATACCGCCTCCGCAGAATTTCGGACGTCTCTGCGCGAGACACACCGAGAGATCCAAAAGAAAAGAGAAACTCCACCACCACCGCCACCATCGTCAACCCTTCGAGTCGGGCTTCGTTTTTCCGACAACCACGTTCATAATCTTCGTCGAAACACCGCCGTTCGAACCACGTCTCTTGGTACGCGACACATCGACCGACGCGGCGGCTAACCTCCGAGAGGGCGTGAAAACTCGCGGCCACCCTGAAAAGGTGAACCTGAAACTCGGAAGAGATCGTTCGCCGGTGACGATGCATCAGGATCTTCGTCTGCTGCTTTCACCTCGGACACTTGCCGGGGATATTGTCCTGTCACAGCAGTACGCCTTTCAATAGTTACTGGTGTGATGGGACATTGTCCTCGTTCGGTGATCCTCATCGATGGACACCGACCATCTTCTTTTTCGCACAGTGTGAAACAACGAAGAAAAATGGGGGAGAGAGCCGGGATAGGGAAACATTTCGAGAAGTGTTTTTCTTCAAGGTACTCGTGCTTCGGTGAAGATCGCGCGGAAATGATGAGTTTGTCGAGTACGTGGGATTTTCAGAGGCGTCGAACGAACACCATATTGTCCAGAGGCATTTCGGTAATACTCAGGTGTTTTTTTTTTTTGCGAAAGGTGCGGCGTGGTATCCCGACCAAGTTTTCTCCTCCGATCAAAATAAGAGGCTGAAAAAGCTGTAGGTCGGCGCGACCGTCGCGATTCACCGGAAACGATTGCTCAGTTGGTAACGATGGACCGAGTGGACCGATGGAAACTCCATCGGACTGTGCGGATTCGCAAGATGGCCGAGCCCCCCTGTCGTGTTTTCTCGGACGCCAGTCTAACCTTCTCTTGCTCGAATAATTCACGGGGGTTGTTCGATTTTCCGGGATAGCTCTGGAGACAGAGGTTCGTTCTCGCCCCTGAGGAAAAAAGGGCGAATCTCTGAAGCGAGAGTTTAGCCTGTTTCAAGGGGCGCGCGCGTGTCGTTTCCGTGAGATTCTATTTCTCGAAGGACGGTGATAAACGGTGAACGAGAGGAGATTGGCGTGGCCTAGTTTTTCGGGGGGAGAGATCCAGTCGTTCCGAGCCCCGAAACGTCGCGATCAGTTCATTGAATAATGAATCAGGCTTGTTTCCGTGCGCGACTCGCCTCGGTGTACCGAATTAGAGCGGCGCCACGACGGGGTAGTGGAGAACTCGAACGGGGTCGATGAAAAGGTTAACGCCGGGTTTAGGTCGATCGTTAGGCTTTCTCTTTCCCTCGGAAGCCGACCCTTCTCTATCTATCTATCTTTCTCTCTCTCTCTCTCTTTAGATTCTCCCCCTCTAGCAGAGCTCGGTTTCCCCAGTTTCGATCAGAGTTTCTGCTAGCCACGACGTTCGATCGGTGTCCGAATGACGTACACAGACGCGATCGTAACCCTCGTTCGCTCCCTGCCATTTATAACACCCGATGCAACTCTCGAGGCAAACCTCTGGTACGCGTTCTTCGACAAATCCCCCGATCGTTTTTCCCCGGCTAATTCATCAGACGCTGTAAACAACCGAGCACTGGCACAGGCCTCTGGTGTGAACCGTTCACCGATCTCTCCCCGAGAGATTCTGTTATCGATTCGGTACGGGGGAGGCTCTCTCCCCTAACGCGTAGCTGAAAGGAAGACGTTGCGAACCGGGTCCGGATGATGCTGGTCGATACGCGAATCCATCGGGAGGACAATCCGGCCGAGTCATCCTAAAGAGGAGCTTTTCAAATAATTTGTGAACGTGGTAGACTTTGCGCCAGATGCTCGAAGAGGTTTTGTTCTTTTTGCACGGTGGTTAAATCGTTAGGATAACGAAAGCTGGTGAGAATTGATTAGCCGTTGGATTAACGGGCGCGGCATGTCTACGATTCGAAAGAGAAGCTTCGAGGTCGGATTTCACGAATGATGGTGGTGGTAGTGGTGGTGGTGGTGGTGCCGGTATTGGTGGTCGTGCCCTACCCTCGTAGATGCACGTGGAGGTGGCCGGAGGCTACGGTGCGTTCGCTAGTGTGCTGGTGATGGTGATGGTGGTGGTGGTTGGTGGTAGTGGCAGTGGTAATGTTGGGGGTGGGTTGTCATCTAACCTTCCTACCGGTTGGTAGAGGGCACAGCCACCAGGCGGCGATGCGACTCGCACAGGAGGCCGAGGAGGAGGGTGCTGTCAGAGGGTGTTCGCGAGAGAGAAGAAAGAGAGGAGAGACTGTCGGAGAGAGAAAGAACGGTTGGCTAGTAGACCCTGATGGTGTCTCGACCCTGTGCGTTAAGCTACTACACCTGCCCGGATATTCTACTCACTGGAAGAGAGATCTTCGAGATCGAAGAAACACGAGAGATCCACGGGAGAGATCGTTTAAACAGAAAAGACTCCGCCATGTTCATCCCCCGTGAGAGACACCTTAGACAAGAGAACCCTATAGATGTGTAGAGCCTAGAGTATATATATTTATATCACACGATCGCGAGCAGATGTCGTTGTTGTGTAGAACATTGTTATAGATTATTAGATAGAGGACGTTTTAGACATCTGTATTACATGTATATTAATTTCGATGTATTTCTAAGTATCTATGTACCGGGGAACACACACACACAGAACCAGCATTCGCCGGCCGGCACCAGACGACACTGTTTGTACAATACGCAGACGCTGCCCTCGACAAATATTTGATCGCTATCGTTTTATAGATTCGCACAGGGCTTGCACCGTTTTCTTTCAGTTTCCTACCGGATCTGCAATTGTTGGCAACGGAGATCCTCATGAACAGTTAATGGAAATTATGGATTGAAATGTTACTAGATGTAGGCAGCGAAAGAATTTTTGCACATTATTTTTGTCGCTGTCTAACACGGTAGTTGCAACCCTCAGCAATTGCAGATCGACGTTTCTCCTTCAAGTAGAATCTAGCAATGAGACGAATAGAGTATCGATTGCAGGGGGTTGAAGATCGAATTTCGTAGAATCCAACAACAAGATGAATATAGAGAAGGGGTTGAAAATCGATTGAAGTTCGATCAAATATTTCCGCAGCGTCCATGTTGATGCGTGTCGACGCCGTTTCCGTGATCGATCCGCGCGCGCGGCTGTCTTCGCGTTTTCGCAAAAGTCCGCGTACGGCTGAAACGCGACCCGGAGAAACGAACGAGCTGGATCTCGCGGCCAATTAACGACGAGCAATTTGCATGCATTGCACGTTGCGGTAGCCCGCGATAGGGCTGCCGTGCACACGCACACGCGGTCCGTCGTCGTCGTCGTGATCGCATATTGTTCCATGCACCGGCGGTGGAGAACTATCGATGACACTGCCAATAATTATTCTATGATCATCTCTATTCAAACCATTGATACCTATCAACGATTGTTCCTGCAATTCTGACCACTTTAATCGAGTATCGTTGCCAAAAGCTGACGGAGAAAATTTACACGATTGACTAACTACCAATGACAATAGATGTACATTGTGTAAAGTCGAGAAGAAGATAATTTATTATCAAAAATGCATTTTAAAATTTTCTGATTATTTATGCTTTGAATAATGTTGATAAGTTGGAAATAATATATGTTAGGGTACTTGGCCCTCTGCACTCGGAGATATTTTAACTGGAAAATTAAACATTTCTTCCAACCTGGAATAATTCCATTCTATATAAATGTTTAGTAATCATTAACGAGGACTGTGAGTTATCACTCGAGTACCAAGGATTAAACGAGAAGATAATTTTTAATGAAAAATGCATTTTACTCCCGGCGCAAGTTTAATTTCGATTATTTCTGCCTTGAATAATGTTAATAATTGGAAATAATATAATACTTGGTCCTTTTCACTCGGAGCTATTTTAACTCAAAAATTAAACATTTCTTCCAACCCAGAATAATTCCATTTATATAAACGTTTAGTAATCTTTAACGGCGACTTTCTCTGAAAGTTTATTTCGTAGAAAAAGCATAAAATCTGCAGGCTAATTGTTCATCGATGACTCTCGACCGCCACCAAGCACTGCCCGTATGATAGAGATGCACACGTAGAACCATACTTGAACGAAACGTAACACTACACGTACACTCGAGCGACGATCATCCAGCCCGCGAGCCGGAGATCTAGGGAAAGCATGTAATGCAAACAAAAGCTTTCAATAAACAAAGTGTAATCGACGAGTCGTCTACTTCGATGCCTACCTTGATCCAAAACGAAAAGAAGATCATCCCACACAGTAAACCGACCAAGGAAAAAGACTTTCAGTTTGCGAAACGTAGGTGGACAGGTCCCGTGATTCGTTACAAGCAGTAAACGTCCATTAAGATAATTGCACCGTGGATCGAAGAGGTTGAAGACCTTGACGCGTCACGGAACAGGCGCCCCCCTGACGCGTTCTGTCCTCAGGCCTGGTTTTTCATCGAGAAGGACGAGCAAGAGACCGGCTCAATTTATTTTAATTTGGACGATATTAGTTTTAATTAAGGAGCACAATTAACGCGCGGAACACGTCGTCGCCCCGACGATCAAATGAAAATAACTTCGCTTTAAAGACTTTATGGCGAGTTCTCGAGGGGGATGGTCGAGGACCTAACACCTTTGCGACGGGGGTGTGTGCGTGCCGCGAGTGCACGCGTCGGATGCTTTCGATCCATAAACTGCTGACTTTCCTTCAGAAATTCCGGATTCTAGAAAATTGGATCGTAAACCTTTGAGAAACGCGAGATAGAGTCGAGATAAAAGTCTCGAGAATTCTTGAGAAACACGATTCGAGACTGACGAATTTGTTCGCGAAGAATATTTTCCGCATTGTCATCGAGATACGGCAGGGATAGATGGCCGCAGGATTCCGCGAAGAAATTTCGAACGAGAGAACCGTTTCCTCTGTTGCTGTTTCCCTCGTGTCTCGAAGTCCCTCCCTCTCTCTTGGGGTTTTCTCTCCCTCGGTTTGTGTATCTGGCGCCCACGTTATTGGATCAATACGCGGGGTTCCAATTAATCGACGGGGGGTGCCCTCGACAGATGGCCTATGGAAAACATCATACCCTCCCGCGTTAACCCTCTTAAACCGCGGCCGCCACGTCGCGTCTTCCACGTCAGCCTTTTGCGCGTAACACCCACGCAACCTCTACGCGATTTCTCTCAACCCCCTCGATACCTCTCGATCCACGAGACAATTATTCTCGCGCCTCTGCACAGGCAAAATCACGTCTCAACTATTAGAAATCAGGGTCAGTCGAGTGGGCGAGACTTCGCAGCTCCTGCCGCTCGGACAGTGCTCCGTTGGGCCAATTATTGGATATCAGTCTGTCAGGAATTGTCCCCTAAGCTTGTTTAAAACTGAAGGTAGACTCAGAAGCCGAGGTCCAACAGAATAGTCGCGGCATTAAGTAGGCGTCACTTTGTAAGGTAATATCCCACGAGACAATGATCTAACTAAACCCATCAAGAACTACCCCGTCGTTAGCTCGACATTTCAGGTAGGCGTGGTATTAGCGTGGGTGTGTCTTTGTAAGGTAATACCCCACGAGATAATGATCAAACCAAACCCATCAGGAACTATCCCGTTAGTTCAACGTTGAAGGTAGAAAGGGGATATCATTTTAGATATCGGAAATCAAGGTCAGATGAGTAGGCGTGGTCTTAAAGTAGGCGTGGCTTGGTAGCTCCAGGACCTCGTACAGTGTCCCGAGAGCACTGATTGATCCGAACCCATCAGGAACAGTTCCTCTCCGAAGTCGAACGATTAACCTACCCTGTTCGTAAGGGTGTGTTTTCCACGGATTTCATCTGCTCGTGCAAAAAGATGATCAGACCGTTATCCAGGCGGAAGGAACGGAGGTACCCTCATCCGATTCGCAGCGCACAAAAAAATTCAATCCTCGAGGTTGAAGCTCGACGAGCGAGAGATCCATTTCGATGGCAACAGGGTGACTCTGGCACCGGTAGAACCGGAAGGAAGCTCTCGCTGGTAATTCGAACGAACGATGTCTCGAAGAATCGAGGACAATCCGGGCACTGCGCGAAACTCGAGAACTGCGAAGCGACGCTAATCTGTTCCGTCGTGAACACGGTCATTACACCCCCCCCCCCGTGTTCGGCTAACGCGAATAGCTCGTTGAAAAGGGGACGAGGATAATTTCGCGGGCTCTTAGGATGTGCAACGATCTGCCGCGGCGCGAAAACCACTATCATCCGATCGTTCCCGGACTCCGTGGAGGATAACTTTCGTCTACGGTGCGCCATTATCCGAAGCTGGCTAGTCGGCTTTTTTTCGCAGAAATATTCGTAAATCCCTCGAAACCACCGCTGCAAACAGCTCCGCCAGGCGTTTTTATTCGATATTCTAGCTGACTTTTGTTACCGAGCGGATCATCGATTCCGCTGGTTTCGCCGCGCTAACGAGCAGTCGGAATTTCCGATCGTCGTTTTCGTGCTCCAAACGAGCTACGCTTCGGGATCAGAAAGAAACACAGAGCACTCGCACGTCATCTCGCCATCACGAGCCGAACGAGTTCTCCCCCGTCTCTCTCTATTCTCCACGCGTGTTTGCCGTCCAATTAACTCTCGAGCGCGTGACTTTTCCGAAAATAATAGAATATTGTGGGACAAAGGGCAGTCTTTGTTCTGGCAGCGTTCTTGATTGCTCTGCAAGGCAAACAACGGTGGAAAAAATGCGTAGAATAGGCGTAGTAATTTGCTCCGCCCTGGTGGGCGTTGCGTTATTGTCCCACAGCCGGAACAGTCCTCCGGAGGGCAATGTGAAAAGATCTCGATGCTCATTCTCCCTCTGTGACCCGAGTAGGCGTGGTCTCGTTGCTCCGGATTTCCATGGAACGCTAAAAGGAGCTCCGTGGGTTATTCCATGCCCACAACTCGCTCGAATCGATTCAAAGTCCCAAAGTGCGAAGGTACGACAACCCTCTGGTGTATCGCGCAGTTGCTAAACTACATATTCGAGGCGGTACGACACACGGGCCGTGGCGGAATCGCGTTAACGCGGTTCCGGAGCTACGTGAGTGGGGCGTGGCCCTGTTTGCGTTTAATTAATCGCGTCCCCGTGGCGCGGTGTCGCGAAAACGACTCCGTTCGAGCCGACACCGTGGAAACACTTATTATTCAAGACCGCTGATCCGCTTCGACACGGCTCCGCTGGAATCGAGTGCCCTTGAACGCCAAGTTGCCCTCCCAGTGCTGCGAACTCGCATCTCGTTGGAACGTTGACCGAATTAACACGCCCAGAGAACCGATAAACACGCGCGCACGAAATAAAGTAGAAACGCACTATCAGCCCTCTGAAACAGACTCGTACGCAGCGATGAGAGAGATGCTGAAGAGAGAGGGTTGTTAGTTCGATGAGGTATCGAGCCAGAATCAACAAACTATCTCTCTTCTAATTGTTTTCGAATCGAAGATGAAATTAAAAATTTAGAAGAAGATCCTTCTTGAACGCGCACCCTTATTCGTTCGGTAACCTTGGGGGTAGATTAACATAGGGAGCGACAATACTGCTTGCCGGTACAGCGAGTCCCTGCGGAGCCAGGGAGCTGCGTTACCGACAGTCGCGTTTTATCCATCGACAAGGGTGGAGATTGAGGTAGTTCCGTCGTTTTCCGCGGATCTGGAGCGCCACGAGGGTTGCTTCCACCCCCAAAGGCAGGGTGTGAGGACATGGGCCTAGACGCAGCCCCGTTAAAACATTTCCTAAATACTCTACGATGGTCCGTCGAAGAAAGATTAACTATCCATCAGAAATGAACTAGATGTCAAAATAATGAGGTGTATAAATAATGAAGTACTTGGACTTGCACGCGTAAAAATAAACTTCGCAGAAATATCGAAAAGTTCGCCGAGCTGGAGAAGGTTATTCCCACCCGGAGAGCGTGGCCGCTTGAATATTAATACCGCGTCGTAAAACATTCTCTCCCTTTCCCCAGGTATTGTCTCTCCGCTTGGAAATCACGGGCACGAGCCGCGAGTCGTTAATCAGTTTGTCCGGCGCATTTCTTCGGGGAAAAGACATTTTCATTTCCACCAGGCGAACCTCAACGGTCCTGCTTATCTATTCCCCGGCCCTTCGGAGAGCGCCGCGAAAAAATTCTTCGTTAAACCTCCTCTTATGAATTATTCCCCTTGGTTCTTTCGCTCTCTTCTTTTTTTTTTACATAGAACGCCGCGCGAGAGGGAAAATTTCATCCGGGGTACGCTCCGCGAATTCAGTTCGCGCGAACGATAAATTCTCCATTGTCCCAGAAACGCGCTGCAATCGCATTAAAAAGTGAACAATGACGCGAAGTGGATAATACTCGAAATTCCGGGCGCATCGGGCGCACCCCCCGCAATAATTTCTATTTACCTCCGCGCAACCGGGTTGGAATTATATCGCGATTATTCTACTTCGCGTAACGAACACGGCTTCTCTTCTCTTTGCACGACTCTCTCTCTCTCTCTCTCTCTCTTTCTCTCTCGGACATTTTTCGACCGGTCCGCTGCTCAAAGGTTCGTCCACCTCTTTGCCGATACGATTCCAATGAGTTGTACTACAGAGGTATTTGAACCGGGTTATAAGTGGACATGTTTAATACATTTATTTAAAAAAACTGAGTGGGTGTCGTTTCGAGTAGTAAAGAGGTTTAAACAATTTAGAAATATCAACGCTTATTGTTGAAATATCTGGTTTCAAAAACAAGTTGTGTTGATAAAGATATAGGGTTGTTTGTCTCCCTGTTTTATCGAGCCACAGGCTAGAAACTGATAAGGTGTAATTTATCGTTACTAAGAAGGTCTGAGTAATCAAACTTTGGGCAATTGCATTTTTAAAACAGGAAAAATATTAATGATTTCGGCGCAACGATTCGATTAAATAAATTTCTCCTTTCTTGGAAAATTCAAATTAATTTGTAGAATTGCTTTATAGTGTTTATTTGATCGAACCGTTGCACCGAAATCATTAATATTTTTCCTATTTTAACAATCATACGGTCGATAACAATAACAACAGTTTTTTTAGTCTTTCCTTGAACTGACCCAATGGGGGAGGTTCAAGATTTTGCTCCCATTACAATTTCTACTATTCCTGTTTTAAATAAAGAATTCGTGTATGGACATACTCGCGTTGTTAAATTATCAATACCCATTTCCATTACCTATAAAATATGCTATGAGAAATGTGCACTGGTATTCAATAAAAGGGTCGTCTGGAAGGTTTTGATACACGGAGACCCAAACCGGCGTGCTCTCCTCGAACCACCACCGTAAGGAGGTGGTTTCTGTCGCTTTTGAGCTGCAGCCGAAGACAATTGCCCTCGACTGTCCTCGATCTCATCGAAGATTCACGCCCGCATCGCGTGGCGTTCAGGATTTCGCTCGTTATCGCACGGAGATCGCAAAGGATTCGCCTCGGAGGCGTCGAGGCCGAGGTTCTGCTCAATCGTGAATCTCGGTTTGCGCCCCTCTCGATCACGGATCGCGCGCTATCCTATCCATCGGACGGGGGTTCACCCTCTCTCCTCTCTTGTTTCCGCAGGCCACTCGAACCACGCTCGAAGAGCACCGAATCCTTTATTCCCCCCTGTGGAGAAGCAGTAGCGTCGCGAGGGTGCAAAGTGCTGCTTCCGAATCACGTTCAACGGGGAAACGAAACACTCGCTCTCTGTGCAGCTTATCAATTTTCCTCGCAGCTCTTTTCTTCAAGGGCAACCCGAATGAATCAGACGAATATATTCGATCACTCCCAAAATTATCAGACGTGCTCTCGAGACCGGGCGCTTCTGGCGACGCGTTAATTCGCGACGTTCCACGCAATAAAACCGTGCCCGAGGGCCGGGGGCCTCGGCCAATCGATACGCAAGTTTGTCGCGCCACTGAAAACGTGTCCACCGATTCCCTGCCGTTCAACTACTCGGGACATTGTGCGACGACTAGGCCGGGTCTGTGCGGACCCGTTCTGCAATTATTATAATTATTATAGGATTGAATTTGTGTATATATGACATATATCTATTCACCAACATATATAAGAACAGTATCCCTGGTGGATAATTGTCCCTGGGCAGACCCGTGTTGGGGATAATTATCGATAAAATACTGTATATACGGTTAAGTTTAGAAAAATAAAAAATCGAAAATAACAACAGAATTGTAAAATTACGATCGCAAAAGACGACAGATCGAATCAAACGCTTTTCCTTGCATGATTGTACATCTTTCTTCCATCAATAACTCTCATAAACGGAGAATGCTGCTCCTGAACTTTTCCAATCTCTTCGAGATCGCTCATCTCTGTAATAAACGCATAAAATCCGCAGTCTAACGACGATTTCCGAGTCTCTGGCATCGAGAAAACTGTCGACACTTCAATCGCAAGAAGTATATTTCTTGCCGCAAGAAACCTTTCAGTTAATGAGAGAGTCCCTCGTATCTAAAAGCTTTGAGCACCACCGCCAGCTGTTACTGTATGAATTTTTCTAATCTTCGTCCACGTCGAGGAGAATCGAACGCGTTTATGAGAACGTCTGTTTCGAAGGGTAATCGTGATTCTACGGGATTGTTCGGTTAATCGTCGGAAATTAGCGGCGAGCGTTTCGGATGGTAGGTTGAAGAAAATCCGTGGCTCGCGCGAGATAGTCGACGATAGTTGGCCGGCAACCGGTTTCTCTATCGGGTTCGCTGGTTAAATCGGTTAGCCCGGTCGAGTATCGGTCGGGTCTCTCGATTCCAAGCCACCTCCTGGATCGACCTTCCCTCCGAGTGTGTTAGTCCGTTTGGCCGGTACGGTCGGTCGAATATTCGCGACGGAGCGGAGCTTCGAGAGAGGCTAGGTCGAGGCAAAATCGACTGGTAGCTCGAGGCAATTCTCCCCGCTCTCTGCCCTCTCTCTCTCTCGCCCCCTGCGTTCATCATCGATTTCTCGTGTTTCTCAATGGCACGCCGCGCGCGGCACGCCTCTCGTGCCCCTCTCGCTTCCCGCGAGCTACTGCGGCGGCTGCTGCTGCTGCTGCTTTCAAAGATCGATCGCGCGCGAGACGAATAAATGGATTTTTCGACAGGAGGGTGACTCGAGGGGGATGCAAACTCGTGGGAAAGGGACCCTGCTAAGTTGCACGAACCGTCGCGAGAGGGAGACGACGAAACTTGCCACACGCCGCCGATTAATTCGCCTCGAATTCTCGATTGCCTCGCTCCTGCTGCCTCGGCTTCTTTAACCCCTCAACCCCCATAGCTAGGTCATTGTTACTTTCTTCGGGAAGTCTTTAACCTCGGAAGGAACTCCAAATTTTATTAATTAATAAAATTGAAATTATTTTCGTTTAGTGTACAAATTGCCCGTCACTTTCGTTATAAATGGTATAAGTCGTCAGGCATATACAGCACACTTGTTGGCATCCAACGAGGCATGCACGAAGATATTATTCCTTATTGTAAATTATTCAAAATTAAAACGATAAGAAAATTCGGGACTCGAGACAAGTTCGGATGACAGAGAAAGCGTCGGTCACGGGGGCCGATGGATCGAAGAGTAACGGTGTCGCTTCGCTTGAACGGCGCCGGATTAATCTTGCGAGACCCTAAAGATTGGAAAGCGTGGAACGACGGTCGGGGGGAGAAAAAGAAAATTGCGGGAACGAGATTAAGCGGTTTCCACGTCGCTCCGTTCTGACCGAGTTGTCAGTAGAGAGAGAGAGAGAGGGAAAGCCGAGGGTTGGAGACGACGGAGAAACTCGTTATCTGCTGTAACGGCGGAACGTTTAGACCGGTGAACTCTAACGGTTGTCCAGAGATCTAGGTTGCTCTAGGAGGATATTACACCTTTTTCCTCGTTTTCTATTTCCGTGTGCATACGCGCGAACGTAACCCGACAGAGAGAAAGAGAGAGAGAGAGAAAGAGAGAGGAGTGGGAACAAGTCGATTAGCCTCGCGGACGTCGAGAGAGAGACATAGTTTGCGAGAGAGAGAAAGTAGGAGAAAGGATAGACGGCAACGTTGAGAAATCTCGCAGGAATGGAAGCAAAAACAGACTCGCGATTTGAACCGCAATCGATTCGGCTGTCTCACCGAATTGTAGCTTCTCTAGTGCCGTTATGGTTGTGGAAAAAGTGGAGGTTCTCTGACGATTTCTATAGAGTGGGTCCATTCCGACCCAGTGTTAACAAATCGCTGACGCAGTGATTTTAACGATTGACGTATACAATGATTGACTAGAAGGTGGGTCTAACTGGACCCAAACCTCATGAAAATCGCAGACACCATTATTTTAACGGTTAACATATACAATGATTGATTAGAAGATGGGTCTGAATGGACCCGAACATCATGAATTATGCATAAATAATGTCTTTCATAATTAATGGCTTGTTAGACAAGCATTCTCCTTACACGTGATCTACAGCGAACGGAAAAGCTGAGGGGAGGGCGCGAACGCGATTGGTCGCCCGATAACTAGTCACCTGGTGGAAGTCCACGCTTCACAGCCCCAAACCTGACTGCTTATCGAGCGACCACTGTAATTATTCGCAGATCACAACTGTTTCCGACTAAAATTCTGCTGACAAGGTTATCCCGCTACCTTCCTCTTTTTACCTGGCTGATAGGTTTATCGGAGGGTGTTCATTAGGGACTCACGAGAAAGATTACACCGTGTCTCGGTCACCGTTGCTCCATCGTTCGCGCCTGGTGGTCCATCGTCGGTTCACCAGACCGGCCGACCAGGTTTCGTACCTGCATCCTTGAAAAACATAGACAAGACAGGGGAGTTGCCGTTCCCAGGTGAGAACGGTCGTCGGTTTTGTCGGTCGTTGGGCGTGGTCTCGGCGATGCTCCACCCCCTCAGCCCGACCGTGTCTCTCTTAACCGATTATCCCGTCTTTCCTCTGTTCCTCTTCGCCGAGAAGAGTCGTGGAAAGCCTGCGAAAATCGTCGATCCTTGTGTTTTTTTCGTTCCGAGTGAAATAAAGAAAGCGGAGGAGGCTCGAGAGGATTAGGTGAAACCGGGAATTGCGGTTGGCGGGGAGAGGCGCGAGAGACACAACAAAGTCGGTCGGGAGAAAGGGTGAAATTTTCGTCGCTAGGTTTTTGCTTGGTTGATTGCTTGCTGGGTTTGTTTTTTTTGCTTACTTCGGCTTCCGATCTGAGCGCAGATCTCTCGATCCGCTGCAGCACACCAAGATCACACGACTACCTCTCGGTATTATTATTATATATAGTTACTCCACTAATGCGTACTTCTAACCAGGGATGTATACGTATGTATATATGTATATATACCGGGATCGTGGCACAGAGATCGTATCGATCTTGTTATCCGGATGATGCTGGTCTACGGTTACCGGTGGCACGACAATACAAATTAATTAGACAAACATTCCTTTGGTGAACAGCGGTGTTAGAAAGAGAGTGGTGGGTGACATAATACTAACGACGAATAATAATAATAATAACATTAACAATAATATATAATGTACATCAATATTATGTATATATAGATGGATAGATACTAAGACACTACTAGATACACGGTGGCCAATGAAATCGAAAGACAATCGATCTAGTGTTCTATACAGGGTAGGCCCATGTTCATTCATAATTCTTTATGCAAAAGAAAAATATTCTGTGTTAATCGTGGGAAGCAGGAGTTACAATATATCCATACAATGAATATACTTGAATAAGAAAAAATTCTGTTGCTCCAAGAATAGTTAGCTCCACCCTGTATAGAAGTTGTCAGGTTTGTATAAATATAAATATATATAGAAGCGACAAAATGTTATAACGAATCTGCCGCACTACCAAACATAGTGTTCGCCACACTGACAACGAGTTACCAGTCAGAGTTCGCAGATTAAAACGAACAATGTTTCAACTACAAGCGTTATATAGAAATATATGTGTGTACGTGTATAGAAACGTGTAATCTACAGACAGCGATTATAATCCCTGCAGCGAACCCGATCGGCGGAATGGATCGCGACGCCAGTCCCCATCGCTGACGATCGGCGTTCGTTGCCCGAGCGGAGGAAAACTTGTGGTGGAAAAACCAGGGGAAAACACGCGACGCGTAGACCACGATCTTCCTTCTTCCGGTATTCATTGCTGACATTTATTTGAATACTTGAACATCGACGCCGGAAGAGTACCTTGAATGATTCTGTTTTGAAATGTTCATCACGAGTCAGACTGAATGTTACGCGGCAAAGGGGTTGCAACAGCCACCAGTGTTGTACAAAAGCATACGTGGTTAGACTGCATAAAATTTCGCAGGAATGGATTGAAAAACGTCTTTATACTTCTGATAATTGCCAGATGAGAAATCTGAAAGTAGAGGGCAACGAAATTCTTTCTTTTTTTATATACTTAGTTAACGTCACTCTCGACTATTCAATAAAATATTAAATTTGTATAAAATTTGATTTTATATTCTCCTAAAATTTTATATAAATTTAATATTTTTTGACATGGAATACACCCCGTGACACAATGTTTCAATAAATGAATGATTATACTCTTTTGTGTTTCATTCTTCAAAATAAGCCTCTTTTCATTTCCCATCAATTTCAACTCCATAAAATAATAATTATACTTCTAAATTGTGAATGTTTTCTCGAAAATCGGTATCAACCTTGTGCCACGGGGTGTATTTCGAGTGGTGCCGGCGTGCAACGAGACTCTTCGTTGGTGAACGAATACGTTTCTTTCTGGATGGAAACGAGGGGTCGAGAGAGAGAGGTGGAGGGACACGAAAAAGATGAAAAACGCACGGGAGAGCCTCTGGATGACCCTGTTGCTTCAAGGTTGAGAACTGCCTGGAGGAAAGAGTACGAGGGACCCCGGTAATGTCTCTTGAAGCCGAGCGGCTTGTCGGTGCACAAGGAGGAAGCAGGGAAAGACGGAAGCAAAAAGAGCAACCGTTTGCGTCGCGCGCTTCGTTCCGTACGCGAGAGAATACAGGATAATAAAGTGAAATCAAGGTCGACGGAATCGAATCGAAACGAATCAAGTCGTTGTCTGCAGTCGCGGCCGGTCGACCGCCGCCGCGCCGATTCCTCCGACAGTCGAGGACACGTCGAACAATGCACGTGGAAACCCACGCATTCGACCTACGTGCAGTCGTGTGGGCGGACACAGATGCAACTCGACTCACTGAGAGAGAGAGAGTGAGAGAGATTGTGCATGTATATGCTCGCTGGTCGATACCGGGAGACCCAAGATAGAGATACCCCGCCGCGGTCAATTGTATTAACGGCCGGGTCAATGCTGACCCGCATTCCATTTTCGTAGGAAAATGGATCGACCCGTTTGAACACCGTCTTGGATTCGACTTGCAACGATTATGCAACGATGCCTTGCATTTATAATTTCTTAATATAAAATAAAATATAAGCAAGATCCTGCGCAGAATTAAACACGAACTTATTAATAATTCGATTGTAATCGCGACAGTCTCGAAGGAGAGCAAAGATAGTCGAGAAAAATAAAAGTGAGGTAATCCGAGACACACACCGGTGAATAAATAAAAGTCTAACGAATTATCGATCGGCTGTTATTATAAGGCGGCTGGTAGGGTCGCCGCAAAGTTTATAAAAACAAGGCGGCAAGATCTATTTTCCGAGGTGAACTAAGAAATCCGTGTAACCGCCGCCTCTTTTTTCTCTCCAAGTATTAAGCGTTCAACGGAAAGAGCGTTGCGCAATTAGTCGAATTAATCGAGAGCGAGAGAGGGAACGGTTGAGAGGAGGAAAGTGGCGCGGGTGTGGGCGCGAGCCGATTAATTAAACAAACGTGCACGCGAGAGGGCGGTCTCTGCGAATCTCGGCGTTTTAAACGGCAGCTAGGCGAGCAACAAACGAAAAGCTAATTGCCTCGATCGCCGTGGTAAAGAAGTTGTGGAAGTCTCGACGCTGGCGGATCCCCGTGACTCGACTAAGAAACGAACTCCACGGTTCGCGGTGTCGCGCTGGTTAACGAGCGCGTTGCGTCGCGTCGAGTCGCCTCGCGTATCGTCTTAACGAGCTCGGAGCGACTACACGCGTCGCAAATTAACGACCCGGCCCGCAGAAAGAGGCGGGGCCCCCGATATATCGCAACCGGCTCCCGACCAAGTCACGAGCGATTTTCGATAGGATCGGCGACGCGTGTCTATCAATCGCGTCACGATCTTCTCGCGCGAAAAATTACCTCGAGATATTCCCACGCTTAGACGTTTCGCAGAAGATCATTAAATGCCCTGTGAGGCACTGGCCGGGGGTCTATACGGGGCCACATGCCCACGCCTACTTAAAGAATTCCTTCCCAGTTCTGCTTCTGACGTCGAGAGCTATTGCATCAGGATGAAAAGCGCCTAAGCCACGCCTACTGGGACTAGCTGTTCTAAGATACGCCCACTTGGGGCTCCAATGAAAAGAATCATTTTCAACTGCAAAACGATTTTGGACAGTCTGCCACTGTTTCTGAGAATTATTATCATTGCTTACGGGAAACCGTGTGACATTATCTAGCCAGATTGTACGTGAACGATACACCCCCACTCTTTTCCTCGTAGTCCTTTATTCGTCTAACTCCGACGAGCGTAATACCGCGAGTTCGGTCTTTATTTAAGTTGCCAGTCTATTCTACAGCTTGTAGCGTGTACGAGTCAGGCGAACAGACTGCGAACACACCGGGTATCGTGGATCCGTGGCGAAACTCCCCTCTCCTTACACACACACTCTCTCTCTCTCCCTCCGCAAACGGCCAGGAATCCCACCACCCTAGGCTGGCTCTGCTCTTGAGAGAGAGCAGCCGGCAAACTCCATTCCTATCCCCTGTGCTCTGTGCGAGGCAGCGTCGCAGCCGCCACCGTCGACACCTCCCCTCGGCAACCACCCCCGACGAACCTATCTTCCTGGTCAATAACCTCGGTTGTGCCGTGTGCCGAGAGTACGGAGTCCCGTGCACCATGCTCGTGTATCATAATCGGCTGCCCGACGCGACTCCGATCGTTTCGAAAAACCACGTGCACGCCTCTCTCCGCGTGGCCATTTACCCTCGAGGGCAGGCCGGAGCTAAAGGCGTCGTTGATTGTAGGCATATTACGTGGATTTTTGATGGAAAAAATTTGAGGTTGATTCGTAATGGAACACAAAGGTAGTTCTGTGAAGAATAAGGTCTCTAGGTGTGGTGAGAGACAGTCAGCTGTTCTATGGGGCACTCCTGCAGCTCCGGGAGCGACGAAGCCACGCCTACCCGGGGTAGGCCACACCTATTCAACGAAAATCACGCGTAATCGAACTAGCCGATAAATTTCCAACACAGCGCATCTATTTACGGCAGATTACAGCTACAGAAGACAGTGCATGCCTTTACAAGACAGTCTATACCTATTTAACCCTCATAGGCTGCTCGGAAATAGTTGCATAATAGGTGCATTTTTGCTTCACACTTTAAACTAATAAACTTTGCTTCATTTATCACGTCATCTTGACCAATCATTTTACACCATGTAAAAATAGTAAATGGGTGAATTTTCACCCTGAGGAACGTGTGAGGGTTAAAACAGGCCACGCCTCCTTCGGGCAATCCACGCCCATCAATCTCGAACTTGCAAGATTGCGAGTTCCTTCTCCGATATCATTCGATAAAAAGCATTGCCGGCCCAACTGGATTCGTTGCAGGATGCATTTTTTAGCGTCGCTAGAGATTTCAAATTTCGGTTGCGATTCAATTTTCAACAGTCGGCGGGAGAGCGACGTCAGGTCTCGCGGCGACCTGGCAACTTAACTGGATATTGTTTGACTCGTCTCGCGCGTATCCAGGAGCTTCTGACATCGCGGCAGACATTCCGGCCGGCATCCTCGCGTATCGATCCTCCGGCGAGCCGATGGAATCGTTACAACGTTCCTTTAAAATGCATTCCGTGTATTCCTCGCGCGGTGCAGGAGAGGTCTGCGTCGCGTTACTCCCGCCCACGCGTCCTCGAAAATTCGCGATATCCCATTCAAGACCTCGACAACCTTGTCAGCTGTTCAACTTTAAGCCTTCTCGAATTCTCCTGGTTGAAATTGTAGTCCCGGCGAACAGTTTCGAGAGCGTAACAAAACCGGAAATCAGTGATCGAAGCGTACGGAATCTCATCCGCCTGTGCGAAGATGCTCGATAAGCCCGTTGATCGACTATAAAATAAAAACGATAGGGGTGCGAACGGGACGAGAGGAGCACGGGGATGGGTTTCACCGGCGTAGGAACAACAGGTTCCGTAGGCTGTGCGTAGGCGTTCCGTCGTCGCGAGGTGACGCCATCTGTGCCGCTGCTCTGGAAACTCGTCTTAAAAATCGTCCCTCGTAAGATCAATACGCCGCGACCGTACGGGCACAGACAGTAAGTTCCCGAGACACCCCGGCGGACGACGGGACATCCCTCGTTTCGCTCTTAATTCCACCGTTCGCGTATCGCGAAGCGGTTTTTCGACAACGTCCCGCAAGGCTTCGTTGTTTACCGCTCGGAGTTCACGGGCCAGCTGCGAATCGTACACTCGATTAACAAGCACCGGAGAAAGACGGGAGAGAGAGAGAGAGAAAAAAAGAGCACTCCGGAAACCATAGAAAACGGGAAAAGAGTTAATCGTAAACGGACACGAGGAAGACCCGTGAATTCGGGTCAGGCATTTGGCTTACGAGAGACGTTTCCAAAGGTTTCCCTCTTTCTCTCGTCCTCCCTCCCTCCTCCCACTGTTTCCCTTTCTTCCCACCCGCTTCCGACCCACCCCCGCTCCCCGAAACGTCCGCTTTGCGGCTTCTAACGAGATAATTTGATTTCCAAGCTGCGCCAGCTGCCCACTCACTCTACGATCTCTTACATGTTTTCCCAGCACGCTCTGCTTTGAAAATGCTCTCTATCAGATTTCTAGCCACCGGTACCTTGTTTGACGGTAAAACGGTCGGCACCGCGTGGGAGCACTGTCTGCCCCGGGGGGCAATTACCGTCTCCGTTGAAATCCGGAGCGTTTAGGCCACGCCTACTCAAAGATAACAGGCTTCTGTTTGCGTCAATATCGAATTCAGAACATCCTAGACGTAGAAGAAAACCACCTTTCCAATTTTTCTCGAGTACCCCGCCAAGACCTTCGCTCTTGGAGACCCCGTCAAGAGCAAATCCCCCGTAGAACGATTCCCAGCGCACTATCTTTAATCCTCCGTCCGTTTTACCCGTTTTGTGGAGACTCTCCTCCGTTTGAAGTTCAAGATGCTTTTTTTACCCTCAACCCTCCACGGACCAAAGGACGAGCATAAGAAACGGTGAACATAAAGAATCGAGACTTATTTCCTGGAAGACGTTCACCAGACGATTTCCCCTGATGGACACACCATAGAGATTCTCGGCCAAGTCTTTTTCCGGTCGAAACACCCTTTTAACAAGAATCTCGTTTCGAGGAGCGAACAGCGAATGATTCGTGCAGTTCCAATGATTATTCGGGGATGCGCATCGCTCCAGGTTTAATATTGACAATGTTGGACACAAAGTTGGGGGAGGGCACGGGGAACGGGTCAGGAGGGGTAAGCAGCTTATTGCGAGCGACGCGGTACGGATTTTCAGCAACGTCGCTGTTTGACGTTGACTTCTATCCGATAGCTGATGCTCTCTTGGGCCGACGAAACAAGGACCGGCGAAAGCTTCTTTCCTCGACGCGATATACAGCTGCCACCCCCCCGAACGTCACCGGCAGTTTCGTGAATTTTTACGACGTTCCACCGTCGAACGCACTCCCGGCCTTTTTATAAACGTGCTACGCTTCCCCGTTCAATCGTATTGACCATTTTTTCGTTTACGTTCCAACCATTTATAAGGGGAAGCCATTGGTCTTCTCGAAATGTAATTTAGCAAAGCATTAGCGCGCGCTTCTCAAGATTTTCCGAATAGTAACACAATTTAATCACTCGAGAATTCGAGCTAGTGAAACGACGAATTAAAATTGTGTGTAACCATAGCGGTAATGCGCGTCGAACATTGTTGAGATTTGTTCTTTTTTTCAGCTCAAGTTGGTGGAGGAGCTGAAACCGGCCATTCACCTGGACAATCGATACAGATTAATGAGGAACGAGCCGATGCTGGACGAGGAGGGTTGCAAAACCGATAACATCGGCAAAGACGAAACAGCTCCGCCCGACCTGAAGGATGCCGCTCAGAATTTTAAGATGAAGTCAGCTTTCGACTGATCCCCTAAGGTCTTTCTCCAAATTATTCGTCTTATCAATTAAAATCACATCTTCTTTCACAGTAACAATCACTGTATAACCAACCATAAACTTCTATTTTCATTGGGAAGAAATAAAATTATATAATAATAAAATTTGTAAGCGATAAAAACCGTGTTCGTGTTCACAATTATTTCGCTAGATAGACACCGAGATTCTGCCCGACCGCGGTACGCCATTACAGGGTTAATATTTCCCGAAGAATTATCGCAAGTGCCAAAACGTTCTCGCGACCTCGAAATCGCTGTGTACCGATGCATCATCTTCCCAGCTAAAAAGTCCGAAGCGGGGATAGTGTTTCCGTAATCCATCTTGTGTTACAACGCAAAGGGAGAAGCAGAGGAGAGACGGAGCCGAAGAAGAAGCTGGCTTTCGAGGTCGATAAGCCAGTGGTTCGGACTCGCGAGACGGTAGGACGGGCACAGAATAATTTCCTCGAGGATGTAGGCCAGCTTTTTCGTCGACAGTGGAATTAGAGGAGAAACGGACTATATTGTAGCTGCTCGGCGAAGATGCTTGTCTTCCTGCGATGCCAGGTGCTGGTTTGCAGAAAGCGAGAGGCGAACGACCCTCTTTTGATGTCCGATGGTAGGTACATGCAGAGAGGAGAGAGAGGCAGCTGTTGCACGTTCAGTCACGAGATTATAAAGCTGTGCGTATTACCGTGAACCGACGGATTCAGGGAAAATTATGTTCACGCCGAACGATGTCCCGCACAAAGGCCTTCCTCTCTCCCTTTCTACCCTTTTATTCGCAGGGCCCATTGTGTCGGTGTAGGGTCGACGCGATACCGGATCGTCAAGCGACCGGCCACTTCGATTTCCTATTGCAATTACCGGCACTTATACACTAACAATGTTGTTCGCGCATCGTTCCGCGACAAGCTCCGGCAATCAATGTCCGTCAAACGCTGTTTCATTCTTAGCTGTCCTGCTTTCTTTTCGTTTCATTTTGCTCGAGCAGTCCCGAGAACACGGTCGTACTGAGTGCTGATGCCGTTACGTCAAATAAATCCTTCCACTATTCCTTTACATCCCCCATGTCGCGCGATCATGAAAATTATCTTTAAACTATTAAATTAATTTTAAATCGCACGGCATACTATCGATAATGACTCTTAAGGTCAATAATTATTATTAATAAATATCAATAATAATTACTAGAATGTAGTGTTCATTGGCTGGTATTTTTTATTTAACGTTTAATAAAGAAATCATTTTTGACAAATGAGGGAGCCATTTGGCATATATGAGATTCCTTTAATTCACACATATATTTTTTTAAAATAAAATATCTTCCTGAACAATTTCTTAAATGTTTATTCACTGGCGCAGTTACCCTACTCCAATTTTCGGTGTCAGTTTCTTTTTCAGAGTCCACAAAAATCCCGGTCGCCGAAGCCCGAGGGAAAATTGAAAAAATGTTTGAAAACGTTGTTATGAAGTTAGCAACGAGGTCGTCCATGACGGCTGATTTGCGGGGATGGCATCCGGGGCCGGCGAGTATAAAATCGGCGTAGCTGTCCGCAACGAGCGGATAATTTCGCGGGGACAAACGATCTCCGCGAACGCGGTCCACGATCTCGCAGTGGGGATAACGTACTACTTCGAATTAGTTCTGGATAATTTCCAGTGGTGTCCGTGTAGGTGGAGTAGGAGCGGAACGATCGTGTAGTTCGCGCGCATAAAATGTCCCCGCGCTTCCCCCGGCTGTGCTTGGAAAATCTCCAACGCGATATACCCAGGGGTGGTGGTTCGGACCGGCCGCAATTTTATTCGAAATAAGACGTTAATTATAGCCCGTTTGGTTTGTTGTCCGCCGCAATTTGCCTGAATTCTGGGAACGAGCTTCTACTCGCTCGATTCGGCCAGGCCCGACTCGCCTAACTGCCCAAAATGGCTGCCCGGTCGGGCAAAACTCGACGGCAGTTGCGTTGGCAGTTTCCGAGAATTTTATGCGAACACGCTCTGCCCGTGACTAATTGCTTCGGTAAGTTGATTGTTCGTGTCATTGTGTCGTCCATGGACGCTAGGGTTTAGATAGATTGCTAATGCTTTGTGGATGACCACTGTGTCCATTGTTTTCTAATTAAATCCTGTCCAATTGATCGTCTAAGAAGACAGCAATGTTAACTCCTTACAATATTGTGTCTGACTTGGGGATGAAGATTCTGAACAAATGTATGTTAATAATTTCATTTAAATAAAAAAAAACATTCTATTATTAACCCTTCGCTGCATAATGTATCTTATCCGATACAGTTAACAAATCTGGTATACAGTACACTAAGAAATTATGTTTATTTTTTTAACAATCTTGTTTTAATTTTTTAAAAATATACTGTGTTTTAAATACAACACAAAATCTGACCTTCATTCAATTTTTTCATCCCAATTAAAAGAAATCATGCAGTGAAGGGTTTACAGATGGTAATATACATCCTACAATTTACGTGTAGACTATTTTAACAAAAACTGCACAACAAATTAGAAAAGAGAGGAACTAAATACCTTGTAGACTTGATTCGAAACTGTGAATGTCGAACAAGGGTCTGTTCATTTTTCTTGTTAAAGGAGCTGGTAATATTAAAACATTGCTACAATTTACAATCAATATCAATTCTCTCCTTGAAGAAATTGCAATCAACAAAAAAGTTCCGATCACTGTACCCATAAAACGAATCGTAGGGCAAGGGGTTAATGGCCAGAAAGATTGCACACGTGCTGTACAACGATGCGGAAGGGTTGAGGTTTTGCGAAAAGCGTCGGAAGATTGTTCAGCTTCGCGGATGGCAGTGTATATCCGTAGACTAACAAGTCTGTGGGGCCACAGGGAGGGTGTTGTCGGGGTCGAGCCAGGTGGTGGTGTGTGCCCGTAGACTGTCAGCTCCCTAAATGCGAAGGTAGGAAGGTAGAGGTAAGGTAAGCCAGGGCGACAGCTGTTACTCGGTGGTGAGGCGACGAGGCTATACATCGTGGAAGCTATACATTAGGAGAGCGTGTTTCTGGGGCCTGAGCGAAGTTCGATGCCAGGTATAGGAGAGTACGTCGAGAAGCAGGGTCCGTTCCTCTCTTCGAGAGGTTAGCCAGAGGAGCTTAGGTGGGAGAGAACCTGGACCGGGCCGACCCGCCATCGACATCGTCGTTGGGAGCACAGCATGTGCCCGGACAAAGAGCTCATTCAGCCACGGACAATAGCCCCGACTGGGCAGGCCTTGTTGCGCGCTGCTGCCTCTGCACATGGCCTAGAATCGCGCGGCGCTCTCTCGCTGAAACCACTTTTTCCTGCGAGCCAGATACACACCGAGCACACCATGTATCGGTTAATTAGTATCGGCGCAGTTCTTGCGATAAATCGATCCGCGGGGTTGGCTCTCTGCAACCGAGCAACTCTCTTGCTCTCTTGCCTGTGTTCTCTCGTTCCTCCGTTGTGTACCTCGTTCTTCTAGCTGTATCGACGCGTTGTTCGACCGTTCAACGTGAAAAATTAATCGGCAACGGCCGCACGTTCTCCCGCAAGGCCACTCGGGTCGCTTCTGACCCCGCCGACTCCCCCGGGATCGACGCGCTCCGAATTGCGTTTGCTTTCGTTGACGCGCGCGGCAGGTGCACAGACGAACGTGTGCAGACAAAATTCGGGCTAACAACACTGCGAAACGATAATTTACACGTAGCAAAATTCTCTTGCAAAAGGATCCAGAATCGGATCGATACGTTGAGAAAAATTTTATGAGGTTAATACCTATCGATTGTACCAGTATTATTTTTTTTTCCTTGTGTGCATGTCCCTTCTTTCTTATTGGATAAGTATTCTTGTACATTTTTCTCTTTTTTTCTTTGTAAACACTTATGTAAAAAGGGCTTCTGCCCGTATATAATAAATTGCAAAATTCCTTTGTTATTTCTTTGATCAAACTTGTGCGCTGATATCGTAAACGAATTTCTAACAATAAGAAAAAATTGTATAAATTGCAAAATTGCTTTGATCGAGCTGGTGCGCCGATATCATAATCTAATTTCTAACAATACTACCATCGCCGCCACTGGTGTTCCACGGTAACACAGTGCGGGGAAAAACGAATGTCCGGCATGAAATTCCACGCAGAAAACGATAGAGTCTGATTGAAAGCCGTGCAAAACGAAAGAGTGAAGATCGAGCAGAGAAAAGACGAGAAAGAGAGAGAGAAAGAAGGACCAGGGAATAAACGAGCGAGAAGAGTGCTCGTTCGTCGGTTCGGCCCCCTCCTCTTCATCCTCTTGCCCTACCCCAGTCCGTTTCGAAAGGTCTTTTAGCGGACAATTTGCGGGCTGGCTCTCGGTTCTGTTACGCGGTTGAACGAGACGCGAAAGCGAGAGCGAGAGAGCAGACACCGAAAAGGAAAGCGAAAGAAACCGCTCGCCGGGAGAGGAGCGAGAAAGTGAATCGACTGCTGCATCGTTGCGCCCCGCGACCCTCTTTTTCCACAGCTGTTTCGCCGTTGCATCGAGGATTGCGATCGCGATATCGCAACTGCAACTTATGTTACGCGTGTCGGCGATCTTTCTCCTCGACGACCTCGACCGATCCCGCCGACTCGCTTTAAATCTCACTAATTTCCAGGGTGATTCGCGCGACTGTCCTTGAATATGGGACATTTAAATCCCTTCACTGTTCCTGTTGCTCGTTTGCACGCTCCCGAAGAAACGATAATCGAGGACACGTGACAAACAGTCAGCTGGACGTTCTACTCGAGCTATTCTATTCTGAAATGTTATTTAAAATGGATTTTTTGATATTTCGATCGTCTCAAGATAATAATAATTATTATTTATATTATTTATTATAAACGGGCTGATTCAAATCCGAATACGAACGTTCGGGTAATTTTGAAAAAATACTTATATATAGTGTGTAGAGTTTGATCGAACCTGTGCACCGATAAAATCAGTGCTAGTTGTTATTTAAAATGTATTCTCGAATCAAATGAGACCGAACCCAGTTTCCGGGTTTCTGCTGCCGCAAATAAATCGTTGCATAATTGTTGCTAATGCAAGGCTTGTTTCTTATCGCAGCCGATCTGTAACCACGTCCGTGTTTTATTTCTGCAACATTTTCATTAAAACTTCTTCCTACCGCTTGTAGGAAACAGTCCGGTGATAGTCTGAATTGTGCACTCGTCGAATCTAGAACGATACTTTCTAAGATAGTCGGCGTTGCGTAATGTACGAATTTGAAAAAGCTTATGTCAGAAACAACTCGGAGCAATCCAACGACGTTTCATGGGGATCCATCGTGTGATCTATCGAAAAAAATCATATTCTCTGAACTGCACACAGAAGTTCGACTGACGGCAGCAGTTTTCCGCGAACAAAGCTCCCAATTAAATCACGTGGAGGATCGCGAACACCGTGGTGTGCGCCGCACGATTCCCGAGTTTAATTGATCGAGCGGATACCGCGGAGCCGCCTTTGATCCTTTATCTAAACACGGATTAACGCTTCCTTATCACGATACGCTCTGCTCCTAGGAGACTCGCGTTTCGCGTCGGGTTTAATCGCCTGGCCCCGATTACTGTCACGCGAACCGAACACCGACACACGCGGGACGGTCGTGTGTTCGTTACTCTACTGGCCGGAAGGACTTTTCACTTTCGCGGATTATCGCGCGCGCAACGCGGCGAAATTCGAGCCCGCGGCGGCGTAATCGTTCCACGGTTGCATCGTTACCCCGATTCACCTACATGCACGCGTATTCCCCGACGCGCATTCTTTCGTATCCGCGTCCCGAGGAACTTTCGCTAAGGCGAGTAATAGAAAAATCCTTGCCCCACCTTTCGCGGCTCTCCTCGAGAGGCCGGTGGAGCACTCAGGAACGAGTCGATACGCCGTCTGACGAAAGAATAGCGTGACCACATATTTATTTTCGCTGGACGTTTCGTGCATTTCGCCAAGAATTGAGTCGCCGTCTAGGTAGACAGCATGTCGGGGCACTGGCCTGGCTCCGGAGCCACTGGACCACGCCTACACCAAGCCCCGCCTACACGAAATAACGCAAAAATACTGACCATCATCGTTTGCTATTGAAACACATATGTATAACTGTTAATACTGTTATGGTTACATTATACTTCGCAATATCTTTACATTTAATAACTCTTACTTTTTGTCAATCGTATGTTTAAACAATGTTGATGTGCTTGGCGCACTTATTCGAAAAATTTGATTGAAAACAAATTTTGTAATATATTCATTTTGACGTTTCGGTCTTGGTTTAAACCCTTTTCATAACTGTCTTGACATTAACGCAAACAAATTTAATGTTTGTTGTCTAGAAAATGGTCTAAACCAAGACCGAAACGTCGAAATTATATTCCAAAATTGCTTTCAATTAAATTGATCGAACCAGTGCTTCGTGAACATCAACTTTATCTTTACATTTAGTTTCGAGATCAAAGTCGGAGCCGCGGCTCTTCAAGTACGCATTCCGACATGACTCACGTTGAAATGTTTCGATATCAAATGTATCAACGAATTATCGACTTTGTTAGTCGAAGACTAGCTTTGGAAGAGAGAGCATCTTATAAATATCGTTAGAAAAATATCTGAAATTACTTTGCTTTCCAAAAACCAACATTTGCCTTTGAATATCGTTCCCAGCTGTTGGCTGGAAGGAGAACGTCACACCTGCCACAGAACACCGCATTCAGAGGAATTCAGGACGAACCATGCCCGTCTTAACGGATTTAATGTTTTATTACTGGAATTGTTTAGAGAACGAGGATCGGAAACGTCGGACGGACATTGCGGGCAGAATCGACAGTGCGCAGCAAAACGGTAACCTTGTGTGAGGCGTTCCGTGGGACGGGCTGGTTACCGAATAGTCTGATAACGAGCTGGTTAATTAATTACGCGCGGCGTGGACCGATCGTTATGACGCAAATTGTTGCAGAGCTCGCGCGCGAGAGCCAACAACCGCGCAACCTCGCGCTTCAAATAACCGTGGAATAAAATGTAGCACAGTCTGCCGGCTCGTTTGCTACGCGGATTCCGCGAATCCCCCCCGACAACGTGAATTCACGATTTTAATCCTCTGGCTGGGTCCGACGCTGGATAGTTTCGTCTTAGTTTCTCGTATGGAAAGGACGCAATAATTTTCCAAGTCCTGTTCGGTATTTTTTTAATGATCCAATCCAAGAAAGAGCGACCTTGTATAACGAGGAAAGGCTCAAATCAATTAATAAACTTGCAGCTTCCAATGGATGTGTCAATATTAATAGCCAAACCAAATATCAAAGTATAATTTTTTTTGTTTATACTGTTCCTATTAATCACATATCTGTATTACAATATTTGTGTACCTCTAGTAACCCTATTCTGTTTACCTCTGGAAATATTCCACGCGCCATTTAAATACTGTGGTGCCCAAGGTGGTTCGGAACCCACCTTTAATCTAAACTGTAGGTCCCGTTGCGAAATAATTCTCATAGAAGAATTCAAAAAGCGACGTTAAATAAGATAAACAAAAAAACCCTATTCTGTTCTGTAATTTTTATATTCTTTCTGTAATTGTGTTGAAATAAATCTCATATGAGATTTTCTAAAAAAAAAAGAAAGAGCGACAATGTCGAATGTTGGAGGAGAGTCTTTCTGGACGGAGAGTCCTCGAATTCGCGGCGGGTCACGGCTCGCAGGAATTCATCGATCCCCGGCGATCGATCTCGGCCGCTCGCGCGTCCTCTTTCGGCCGGCTACAGCAATCTTGCGCAAAAGCAAGCCTCCGTGGTCCCGGGGCGTCTCGGACACGAGAAAATCCTGGGGAACAACAACGACACAGAGGCCCCATTGTTCGGTTGTACGCGCGTCCTGTGCACGAACCGGAGAAAGGAAGAAAAGCGGGCAGACGCTAAACAAACGAGAAAACAGCAGGTAGGGACGACGGACGGGGCCGGCGGTCGGCTCGCAACGAGGGGCGAGACTCGGAGCCGAGAAATCGAGACGGGACGAACAGAAACGGAGAGAGAATGCGCGAACGAGAGATGAGGAGAGAGAGATAAGAGGTTCGCCTGGAGGATGGACGCAGGGAGATCGCGGTGTAAGCGGGAGAGGAAATAAAGAAAGGAACAAAAATCGAGCGAGGTGAAGGAATGCTCGGCCTTGGCGCCTGCTGCTGCTGCTGCGAGCTGAGAGCTTGGCCCCGGCTCCTCCGACCGAGAGAATGCTAAGGATAGCTGGCCAAGAGGGAACAGGCTCGTCTCTCTCATGTGGGAGTACCGACGAAGACGAGCCGATCGCGACAATGGAATCCCCGCACGTTGGGCCCAGTCGGGTTAAACCGACCTTGGAACCAGACCCTCCTTTGCGGCTCCAGGGCCGACTGCTCCTGGAAAATCGGCGGGGCCACGCATCAACCCAGCCAACTGTGCTAGAAAGATTTAAGCCTCTGACCTGACAACGAAGAAACCCAATCAAGTTTTATAAATCGCAGCAAGTGCTGTTGTTGGTATTACAGGAGTTTGTTCTCCACGGAATCGTCGATCCACTCGCACAGCTTCGTTACATAGAGTTTTCAGTTTATTAGCCCCGGAGGATTTAAAACTGTGCTACTTCGGAATATACTAAGGTGTACGTAGTTTGAAATATAAGCAGTTCATTTTTAATAGGTGGATCGGCGTTTAATTTTGGTCTGACCAAGTCAGACACGGTTTTACGAATTTAATGGTCCGTGTAAAATTAAACCTACACGGTACAGCCCGTGAAATTTATTCATCTGGTTAGCTTATTAACCCCGTAGGATTTAAAACTACTACTTCGAAGGATATTAAGATGTAGGTAGTTTGAAAAATAAATCGTTCATTTTTAATAAGTAGATATACGTTTAATTTTGGTCTGACCAAGTTAGACACGGTTCTACGAATTTAATGGTCCGGTTAAAATTAACCCCACATGGTACAGCCCGTGACATTTATTCATCTGGTTAGCTTATTAACCCCACAGGATTTACAACTGCTACTTCGAAGATGTAGGTAGTTTGAAAAATAAATCGTTAATTTTTAATAGATACATTTACGTTTAATTTCGGTCTGACCAAGTCGAGGTGACATGGTTCTACGAATTTAATGGTCCTGGTAAAATTAACCCCACACGGTCCAGCCCGTGACATTTATTCATCTGGTTAGGGTTGACACGTTCACGCTGTCATGTACCGGTGATGCCGACGCAAAAATCGTTCATTTCCATTGGTCGTAAACGTGTTAATAAACCTCTCTCGGATACATTTCGGTTGAGACCTGTCTCGCGCGAACGGATACGTCGGGCCGCAGTATAAACGGATTTATTTATGGCCGTCTAGTGTGTCTTTCGCGGGCGCGAAATTTTGTAAACACGCCGCGAGGTTCGACGGGGGAAATCGGTTTCGACGGACACAGCGTCTCGGTGTTTGCTAATTGAGCGGCATGCGTCGATCGGAGAATCCGATTCGATATTTCATCAGCGCGATAACCGGCCGACATTTATTAGATTCTATCGCCAATTCCGCTGAAATTTATTCCGACAGCTTTAATAACGACCAGGCGACTGCGCGATGAATTTCAATTGAATGCAGCGCGGATGCACTGCGGCCGCCAACGCCGACGCCGACGACGACGTCGGGGCCACGCGCTGCAACGCCGCTGTGAAAACGGACGTTTCGAAAACGTAAGAGACAGCTGTGAAGTGCATTTCCTGTTTCAATTCGCAACATCGTTTAATGCTTTCGATGCATTCTTGTATCAAGATCTCCAGTTTATTCATTTTTATATGAAACTGTGGATTTCTTCAACAATTGGAGGCTCGGACTATTGGACTCTGGAATAGTTGCATAAAAAAATGGTCTATGATACTTTTTCGCCCATTTTTGCTTCACAATTTAAGCTAATAAACTTAGCTTCAATCATCACGCCACATTTTAGAGAAATACGTCTCAC
The DNA here is from genome assembly GCA_028455615.1 of Lasioglossum zephyrum. Classification (NCBI taxonomy): domain Eukaryota; kingdom Metazoa; phylum Arthropoda; class Insecta; order Hymenoptera; family Halictidae; genus Lasioglossum; species Lasioglossum zephyrum. The sequence goes on from CM052329.1 coordinate 3,289,568, forward strand.
AATACAGATAAAGAGGAATCGAGCATTTTATAGTATGAAGAAATAGTAAAATGGGTGGATTTTTACCTTGACCAACATATGAGGGTTAATAAACATTTCATTACCTCAAACGTGTCTATATCATTATTAATAAATAAAAATAAGGAGGCGCGGAAAATTTGTTTTTTGTTTAAACCGCTGACCTAAGGAGAGAGATTGCAGAGCCTTCGAACGTTCAATTATTGACCGGTGTATCGCGGAAGCGATTCCGCGGACCCGAAGAGTAACGTGCCGCGCCTGGGTTGGTCTACGATCGCCTTATAAATCAAACGTCCTCGGCCGTGAATGGTTTCGTTTCGTTTCGTACGGTCCGGGAGCAACGGTGTTCTCGTCTTCCGGAAGAGAAACGACGCGGAATTCTTTGCCGGGTTACTACCAACAGTTCTGCGAGAGCGCAACGACGAGAAATCGAAGGAAAAACCCGTGAGAAATTCTCCGACAGTTTGTACCCAGTCCGCCGGAAAAACAATCCTGCCAAGGAGAATGGGAACGGCGCGGACGAACGGGAAACCAAGAGAACGGTTCGCCCAGACGTCCCGTGATGGAAATGCAAAGATTGCTCCGGGACGTCGCTAACCGAATTTACAGCTAGGTTGCGCCGCGGAGCTTTGCTCTGGAGCTGTCCGGAGCAAGAAGATCACGCCCACTCGATGCGTTTGATTAGAAAAGAGAAAGACGCTATTCAAACCTATATTCTCAATCGTCTTAAATATCGAGCGATTAAAATCGTGTTTTTAATATTTTTCCCTTAAATAAAAAAAATCATGCAGTGAAGGGTTAATTAGATGTTGTAGGTGTTAGCTCGTTCTCATTAAACATATGCATTGTCCTCGGTCGAGTTAGTCTCGTTTTCAACGTTCGAATCAACGGATAAAAACTACAAGATTGAACATTAATCACAATCTCCCTACGCGTTAGGAAATTATCATTAAGCACAAAGAACTTTCTAATGCAGGCAATGGACACAGAGAGAGAGAGAATGTACTTTGGTGCAGCGTGTAGCTCTGTTAGGAGCAGCGAAGCCACGCCTAGTGGAAACCCCGCCCATCGAAGCCACCGGTACCCGAGACAAAGAAGGTAAATGGCTTTCTACATCCTCTCCTGATGTCTACGTTTGCTCCCAGGGTGAACGTGCAGCGTTTCCCAGGGCAGAAAGCGATTTACCCACGGCAGTGTTGAGGGTGTTGCGACAAAGGATCGGGAATTCACGTGATCGTATCGCGCGAGTGATATCGGAGACGTAACGAACGACGCGGAATGGGAGTAAGCGGGTACACTGTTTGCACTGTGTATCCGATAATTACATGAACTCCGGCCGCGCGCGCGACGCCCGGGAAGAAGGGCTGGCACGCAGGAAATTGCGGAAAATGAGATCAGCGGTGAAATTGAATTTTCACTTTTACGAACTTGGTTCGCGTAATAACGCGGCCTGGCTTTACGAGAGCCGCGGGAACGGAGAAAAAGAGAGAAAGAGAGAGAGAGACGGTTTAACCTGAAAGAACGGCGAGTTTTCCAGCCGCGAAACTGCTTTACGATAAACGCTTTTCGGCTGGTTAATTGCTTGGAATACCATTAAACCGAAACCGATCGATATCGGTTGACGGCGAGCGTCGATATCGGCTCCGGCACATCGTGGCATTCGAGTGCCGTTGCAAATGCGTTCTAATGCGATCGAAAAAAAAAAGAAACAGTATCAAAGAGGGAAATCTCTCTCACGGATATGTGCGCGAGAGAGAGAGGGGGAGAGCCGAAGAAAAGGACGGAAACTCTAAAATCCATTACTACTTTTGTGCACCGCCGTCGAGGGACTTTCATGCCGAACGCATCAGGGCTCGGTTCTCGTCGCGCCCGTCGAGTACCGGCTCGTTCGCATTCACGCGAGTCGAAAACGCGGCACACGCTCGCCTTGAACGATGGCTTTCCGAGCCTGAAACGCAGCGACGGTTTTTCGAGTACGCGATTCGGGGACGAGATGAAAGAAACGACGAACCGACCGGGGGGAAAAAGAAAATGTGCAGCCGGCAAGTGGTGCGACTACGTCGTCACTCCCGCGAGACTAGATCGACCCTACACTTTCTCAAACAACCGTTGGTGCGCGCTAGACAACTAAATTTTATTAGAAAATACATTCAAAGAATTAAAAAGTGATTATTAAGAAAATAAATACGATTGGCCACTCGATATACTCCCAGAGTCCCAAAACCAGCATTTATCGAGCAACCATCGCACATTTTTCATCTCAACACGATGCAACGAAGACAGCACGCGATTTCAGATAGACCGCGAAGCAAATGATCGATGAACTGAGCAACAATGGAGCCTGGAGCCACGCACCGTTTCGAAATGCACGGGGGACTGGTAACAAGACGTGTACAGCGCCGGCCCGAACTGGTAATTCGATTCTTGAAAAGTGCTTTGATCGAGTCACGTTTCCAACACGGTGTTACGCAACGGCACGGGCTGCTTCGCGACGATTTTGATCGACACGGCCGATCTCGACCGAATACGATATTTAAGGTCGCGCGCGCGCGCCTAATTGGATCTCGGGGACGAGAAGGGGAGAGAGCGAGAGAGAGATAGCGAGGGGGAATGAATGGAACGGACGTTTAATTCGCTGAGGGCCTTCACGCTTAGCGGAATAATATCTTTCCATCACGCTACAATATTATTATTTATTGTAGACGGGCAGAAGCCCTTTTTACATAAGTATTTACAAAAAAAAAGAGAAAGATACGACTACTTATCCAATAAGGAAGAAGGGACATGAGCACAAAGACAAAAAAAAAAAAGAAAAACAAACAAAATGATACTATTAAAATTTGTGCAGAGATTCAATTAAAAAAAGCAATACTGTTATAAATAGTGCATGATTCATTGGATTAATTAATTCATAAGTAGATTTCGCTTAAAAAGTGTTTAAAAATCCGCTCTTGTTCTCAGTTCACGTTCCGATACATAAAAATTAATTTGCGCATTTATTCATTCCCGGTCGAAAGAAATTCCATGACGAGTCCTTATGACGTTCGGATAGATTGTTTGAAAAATTTGCGGAAATTCTATATCCACGGTCGGACTGCTCGACGGGATAAATGAATCGGTAACGTTGGACTGGGCTCGTAGAACAAAAAGCTTGAAGGGTGGAGAGATCGACGGGAATTCGAACGCATCGACGTTTCCGTCGAGGACGATTTCTTACCTGCCACGATCTACTTGCTCGGTCATTGAATACGAGGCGGACAGAATTGGCCGTAAGTTCTCTCTCCTCCTCCGAGAGATCGATACTTTCGCCGAGTACAGTGCCAACGGGCGTCTCATGGTTTCGCGGCTGCCAAAAAAATGCCGGAAATCGACGGGGATCGATCGAGGCGACCGGTGTTGCCGGTTGCGACACAATTAAGGCGTCGCTCGCGAGCAGAGGGGAATATCGCGTCGTTGCCGGACACCACGGAATTACGATTCTCATTATTTATCGCGGGGCGAGTGTTAATTCGGGCCGTGGAAAATTAGTTTCTGTCCAAGGCTGTTTTATTTTCGACGACGAAGCCTGGCTCGAAAGCGCCTGGTCGCATCGTGTACCGACCGAAATAAACAGGATTTTTCGTTAGACGCGATGTTCCTCGACGTGCGTATACACCGTTCGACGGCCCCGCGCCATTTCCATGCAAACGCGTTTACTCAACCCCGAAAATCCTCGCGGGGGGTGAGGTTGCACCGCAATTTTTACCCGCAGCTTCCGGTCGAACGCGCCGAACGGAAACGTACGTATCCATCGCCTCGAAATAATGTTTTTCCGGGGCCGGTGGCACACGCTCGTGTGCACATCGAATAAATCTTTCGCGGCCGAGATCCTTCGGTCCGCTTGCTCGTTCGTGGCTATCGATCATCGACCGTAAGCCGAGAACCGAGAGACCGACGACGATCCTGAGAGGAAAGAGACGCTGTTGGTTTCGGTCCAATGGCTGGACTCCGAGAAATCTACGCACCTTGCAACTGTTTTGTAACTCGCTGTGAACGGACAGCACTGTTCGATCGAGAGCAGTGTATCAACCACGCCTGCATCGGAGATTCTTAATGGACGGTGCATGAGAGACTGGCACAGATTTTTCGGGAAGAGAGCAACCTTGGAGCACGCAAGTCACGCCCGCTGTATCGCTAAGCCACGCCTCTACGAAGAAACAGCAAGATTTCTGAAGGACTCCGAGAAATCTACGCACCTTGCAACTGTCTTGTAACTCGCCGTGAACAGAGATTCCTAATGGATCGGTACATGAGAAACTGACACAGATTTTTCGGGAAGAGATCAAGCTTGGAGCGCGCAAGTCACGCCCACCGTATCGCTAAGCCACGCCTCTACGAAGAAACTGCAAGATGGTGACGTCTTCTGACGTCGAATTCTTCGTTAAACAAGATTTAAATAGCGCAGAGGTTACGGCAGCAGCTTAGAAAATTAGGCGAAGCCTTTGGGATGCCGGGTCGTTGCGGACCCAGGCGATGGACGACAGTTTTCCAATCGATGGGTGAATATTTAATCTACGGGAAACCGAGTCTCCACCCACGATCGACGCAACGCCTACACGCGCGGATGGTTCGGTCGACATTTCATCGAGCATCGCCTACGAGAAACGCTGTTGGAAAAAGGTGGAATTTGTACGACTGGACGCCCACGCATACCGAGCGATCCTCGATAATTTAATTAACGACCCCTTTAACCCGCTAACTGGCTGCCTTCCGTAGCCTCGATGCTCGCCGGGGCATAATTAAAGGCGAATAACAACGTTCCGAAACATACGAAATGATTGGGATCGTTTCATCGTCGTCGGATCAACTCGTCGATGAACCCGATACGATGTCGGAGAGAAAGACAAAGCGAGAGAGGAGTTCATACTGTGTACAGTAGCGAGAGACGGTTCCTCGAATAGAGAAGAGCTCTCCCTTGGAGCAGCTTGTAAATCGGAAGAGAAATACGAACGGTGAGAGAGAAAGGAAGATAGAGACCGAAGGAAAAGAAGCCAAAGGAAAGAGAGAAGCCCGACGCTGCCACCACGTGCATCGACCGAGGTCTTTGTCACTGGATACCACCAACGGTAGTCGAGTTCCCCGCTCCACGGTAGCTACTTTTTACACCCGAGCTTCCTGGGTTAAACCATTCGGCTATCCAGCGCGGAAACACAACTCTCCTCGAGCGGAGAATCGAACGGACACTGGAGAACATGGTAATCCAAACGTGTCGACCACGCCGTGTCCCGGACGAAGAAGAAAGTTCTTGCGCCGTTCTAAAGAAGAAACAGCGAGACCCAAGTCACGGCTGGTTCGCTATCCGGAGCGGAAAAAACACCTGTTCGCGGGAACCGCGAGCGAGGATCGTGGGAAGAGGCAGCGGGCCGAGCCACGGTGCTCTTGGCACCTGAGCAAGGCGCTCGATTCGCCTCAACAGTGCTCTAAAAATTTCGCGGATCCCTGAGGGTCGCGGTGACACCCCCACACTCTATCCATGTGTGAGCAGGTTTTGCTTGCTCGAAAACCGTCCGTTTAGAATTCAACGTCTGGGTAGATCAAAGGTAGTTGGAATTGAATTAAGCAGAACTACCCTTAGCAGTTGCTCATGTCATTATTACGAAATTCACGTTGACGTTAACGAACACGTTAACCCTCAACAGCTACCTCAAAAATAACTGCATTAATGAGGCTAGGATAACAATTCAACCATTTTTATTTTTCACGTTAAAACAACACAAGTACGCGGACATTTTCTATATAATTACCGAAATAAATCTCACGACGTGGACGTAAAAGGGTGAATAATTTTACACTATGCGAAAGTATTGAATCGGTGAATTTTCACCCTGATGAACATACTTCCGGTTAACTTGATAGCGACAACGCACGCGCCCTCAACAATTATATTTCTCCCTTCGAATTCAAACTTTGACTAGATTGAAGATTCTCAGGATTACATCTAGCACATCTACCTCTTGCAATTATTCAGATTCTTTCGTGATTTCGTAGAAATTGTTGTAAACCTCTGACAATTCCTGTAATACTGCAGCAATGTGTAAGCAAAGTCGATGCTGATGACTGTCCGTTCTCCGCCCACAGAGCCTCAAAACATGTACTTATCGAGCAACTATGGCATTCACAGTGCAATTCCAGTCCCCGGCAACCAGACACGATTCAGTCTTACAAATCAAACGTCCGTCCGTCCTGGAACCGGGCTAGATCTCAAAGGTTCGACAAACGCGAGATATTAAAAGAAAAACAGAGTGATGGAGGAAGAAAGGAAAAGAGAAACGAGGATGTTTTTCAAAGGAAAATTCTCGGTTCTTCAGCAAGCGACAAAAGCGAACGACGATAGTGACATCGAAAGCACCTCGAGCGCGCGCGATCCTCCAGCCAGGCAAATAATCGAGCAACGAGCGGGCAACGGCGATGGCCGCAGACACTCTAAAAGCGTCCGAGGCGACGGTGTCGGTGACGGACATTTATTGACATAACATTCGCGGATCGCAGCTGACCGCGCTGGCTCGCCGGTTTATCGACTTTCCAACAGCGAGAGCGCGGGAATACGCGCCTAGACAGAGTGAGAGAACGTAGCGGATATTCACCGTTCGAAGAAACAACGCTCGCCTCTGTTCCTTCCTTTTACCTGGGGGACCCTCTCTGTTCCACCAGAAGCCATAATTCCCGCGCGATCCGACCAACCTAGTAGGGCTCTCTCCTCCTGAAGACTGCCACTAGCTTATCGCGTGCTTTCTCGGTAGCCGACCTATCGTCCGGACTAATTACCACCAACGTTTTCCACCGGGAAACGAAAGCTCGATTCTCTATCGCCGAGGCTCGTCGGGCCCTCGGTTCTTCTATGCGGTTCGTTGTCAGAAAAGAGAACCAGCCGCGCAATTCTGCCGATCTTCAAGAACCACAAACTTTGATTGGTTCGAGCTTAAGGGGTAGGGTACAGTGATCCTATTATATTATTTCAGTGCAACCAACCCCTCAACTAGAATCTGAGGGTGGTTTCTCGATTTTTTACCCTACTTTGGATGCTCATATTATTAAATATAAACATAATCTTAATTTATATTTAATAATATTAAATGTAAACGATCAACCTTCCTCCTTAAAATGAGTCCTCACAGGACAAACAAGTGATTCCCAGAAACACTGTTTTTACTTCTTTTTCTAGTAATATTCAGGGGGTAACTACCCCCTTAAATGGTTGCCGAGGAAAATTCGAGCGAGAAACAAACCTCTCGCCGAGGGGCATAGTCGAAACGAATTGCATCGCAGCTGCGATTCGTGGCAGGCGCGAGGGAATTTCTGGGGCAGATGTGCTCGATTCGTCGCGCGCGCATTTCTTCGTTTCAGATATTGTGTGTATCCGGGCCTCAAAGAACCGTCTGTGCTCTCTTTGCACGTCGTTGACACAGGAACTACGCGCGACACAGTCCAGCTTTTGTTAGTCGTGCTGCTTCTTGCTTCTTGGTTCGCCCGGAATTCTGTTCGCGAAAAGTCGCGGAGCTTTTGTTCCGTTATTCGAACGAGCGACGTCCTGCTACGGTGATATCGACACGGCAAAGATTGATCGTAATACAGGTGCATCCTCTCTCGACGATGTCGTTAACGCCCTCGCGCGCGTTGCTCGAGTGTTAAATAATACATCCCTTTATTAGGAGTATCGCCTGCCCGAAAGGTTAGGGGTGATAGTTCCACTCGAATTATATACGACCTACGCGCTCTCTCTCTCTCTCTCTCTCTCTCGCTGCACACGCCGACGCAATTTTCATCGGGTTTCCTGTTTGACCAGCTCGTCCGATAATTCGAGAAAAATCGGGTCGGATCGGATCGTTGAAAATGAACCGTGGAATATTTCCCTATTAATTAACAGTGGAACTAATATATCGAAATAGTCAAGATTCCTATGGTGGGAAATTTCATGGAGGACCCCCGATTGCCTTTAATTACAATTTTTCCGGATGGAATATAGAAATTCATTTCGCCCTTCGACCAACGACTTCTCCAGGCTTCGTTAAACATTCCTGTCATGTTATTTGAAACAATTTATACGTTGTTTAATTATTCCCTGTGTAATATATTCGCTGAAAATTTTGTGCGTCCCATTGAGAAACTGGACGATATTTATCATCAAGGGTTAATTGTGTGTTATTGTTCAATGTTCGAAGTAAAACTGTAAAGTAAATGTTGATAGCCTCAATTACAAATTCCTGTGCTGTTATTTGAAACAATTTCTACGTTGTTCAATTATTCTCTGTGTAATATATTCGCTGAATATTTGTGCGTCCCGTTGAGAAATTAGTCGATATTTATCATCAAAGGGTTAATTGTGTGTTATTATTCAATGTTCAAAATAAAAATATCCCGTAAGTGTTGATAGGCTTCGTTAAAAAATTCCTGTGCTGTTATTTGAAACAATTTCTACGTTGTTCAATTATTCTCTGAAAGTTGTTGAGAAAATGGTCGATATTTATCATGGAAGGGTTAATTGTGCGTTACTATTCAATGTTTCAAAGTAAAAGTGTCCCGTAAGTGTTGATAGGCTTCATCGCGTAAAATCTGATTCAACCCAAGCCCCTCTATTCACGCTGCTAACGCAACGACTATTTTGTACCCCCAGGGGAAGCCATAATTGACACAAGCCAGGGGTCGAACCTTCATCAAACTCTAAAAGACGCTGTCCTCGCAATTTTTACATAATTCGAATGGCACGAAGTAGCGTGTTGAATTTCGAAAATGTTACTCGATTTATAAAGTCGGTCGCGAATCCACCCCTAAATTCAACCCCAACAGCGTAGCACAACGCTGCTTGTTTTTCCGTCGGCATGACGACGTGCCGGCTAAAGAGGAACAGAGACGACGATCCAACCTAACTGCAACCGTACAGACCCTCGTGTGTCACGCTACACCCTTGCACCCTTTCCCTGCGTTCCACCCCCGTCGAGGAGCACGTTGAATCGGCGCGTCACGTTGCCAAGGAGACCAAGGAACCTCTCGATCGAAAAAAGACGCGATTCCAGCGACTCAAGGATCCTCGAGCGTCCCCCGCACCTCCGGTAACCACCACGGTGTGCATAGAATGATTCAGAAGACCCTCGATCGCCGATAAATCGCAAAATTGCTAACGAACTAACCCTTAAAAAAATGATCCTTACCTTCGAATTTAATAACCAACTAGACCGAAGTCGGCTGGGATTAAATCTAGCGAAACTACCCCCGCTGCAATTACTCAGTCATTATTATTAAATTCACGTCGGGATTTTCTTTAACTTGATAGCGGCAACGAACGTGCCCTTAAACCATTATTCCTGCCTCCGGATTCAACGTCTCTGTAGAACGAACTTTGCTAGAATTAAATTGAGTAGAACTACCCTTTGCAGTTGCTCAGTCATTATCATGAAACTCACGTTGAAATTTTCTCGTTAACAGCGACGTACGTGCACCCCTAACAATTATTCCCACCTTCAAATTCAATGTTTGAAATTCTTTCGAACTCGACAGCTCATGTTTCTTCGTACTCGATGACAACTATCTGGAAACAAGGGTGTTCAGCCGTTAGATAAAATTATTAGCCTCGTCCCCGAAGGGGGATGAATTTTTAAACAAGCCTTTCAGTAGCCCTACGAGTTAGATCGAACGTTCAACCATCTAGGTCAACCTCCCTTCGACCGGGAAAGCATCCGATACGAAACGCGAAGATTTCGAAATTATTAGTAGTTCAACCCCTTGAATCAAATTAAAATTTCACCCTCAAGGGATGAATATTTCACAAAGCTTCTTAGCGATCTCGACGAGTAAATTTTCCACCTTCTAGGTCGAGGGTCTCCTCGGAGACAATGATTAATCAGGGGGTGATTTTCCGTACGTATAGATTGTAACCGTTCGATTTTACAGTCTCGGCCGGCGTTCAACCGTGGAGGGTCGCAGGCGAGAGAGCTGCAACCTTCTCTCGCGGCAAATTATTAACGATAAAGTTGCTTTGTCGAGTGCAGTTGCGAGAGACGTCGCGAGAAGCACGGGGGTTTAAACAGCCCCCGGGGCTGCGACTCCCTTGCGCGACGTCGCACGTAAACTCCGCGGATCGACGAGGCTGCCGTTCAATTATTGCGTAATAAAGGCGACAGGCTAATAATAATGACAATTGATTCGTTCGAGCTGGTCGAGCGAGAGCAAGGGCTTCTCGTGGACGCCTATCCTTCCTCTCTCTCTTTCTCGCCATCGTTCCGGAGAGAGAAAATCGTGGGGAGAAAGAGAGGGACAAAGGGGGAAGGACAAAGCGTCGAACGCGCTCCAAGTTCGGCCGTGCCTATTCCGTAGAAACGTCCACGTGTCTCTCTCTTTCTCTCAGAGAAAGACCCAACCCTCCTTCTCTTTTCCTCTGAGAACGAGAGAGAGAGACACACTCGCAGCTACATACACATCGAGAGAGACCGGCACACGCGCGCGTTCAACGTGTCCCTCTCTCTCTCTATCCTTCTCTTCGGGGCACTGTACGCTACCACCAACACGGCCCGGCCAGACACACGCGTGCACGCACAAACGCAGACGGATGCACCACGGATCGTGCAGTTGCACGCGTTTTTTCCCTCCGGCCGGTTTTCTACGCGAAATAAACCATGGGACAGAGAAGGACGAACACGCGCGTGCACGCACCGACTGACGGAGAACCCTGTACACCCCCGGCCAGAAGTATCGGGACACTGGATATATGGTAGTCCTTGTTGCAATCTAACGCCGCCTTTTGATCTTAACGGGACTTCACTCGGTCAGTTGGCAAACGCATTTCGCGACCAGGATAAATTGCACAATTGATCGTTTTTTTTTTAAATAGCAGTCTTACATTCTCTGAATAATCATCCCCTAAATTTCTCCCAGTCTTTCCTCGATGTTGAACAGTCCGGAAAACTTGACGTGTAAATTATTTGGACAAATTGCCAGCGGCGATTGGATCACTGGATATGTTAATTCTTGTTGCAATCTCACGCCGGTTTTTGATCTCAATGGAACCGGTAACTTCACCCGGTCAGTAAACGCATTTTGCGACGAGGATAACTTGCATAATTGATCGTTTTTAAGAGCGGTCTTACATTTACGAATTTTCTTTGAATGATCATCCCCTAAATTTCACCTTGATGTTGAACAGTCCGGAAAACTTGTCGACGTGTAAATTACTTGGACAAATTGCCAGCGGCGACATTTATGATACTTAATACCGATGGCGACAGTCCAAAAATATGGATTACTTCCAACGAATTGCTTGTGAGCGAATCAAAATGGGGCGAGGAGTGAATTTCGTTGAAACGATTGCGAGTGTGATATACTTATGGCGAAGGGTGTACCCATACGTGGACCTCGTTATCAAACGGTCGGTCGGTCGGTTCGAAGCGAGCATGACACACAGCCGTGCACCATGAAAACAAACAGTTCAGAATGAAAGGGTTAGCTGCGAGAGAAAGAGCTACACGCTAGGTTAGCGGACAGTTTGTGGTAGAAAGAGAACAACGAACGAGAGAAAGAGAGACTGAAAGCGGTACAAGATGCAGGAGAAGGGAGCAAAACATTCGCTAGCAGAGAAAGCCAGACCTTCGTGCGTCGAGCGGCGACACTCGCAAATCAGACACAGAGAGACCGCTATCAAATCGGCAGGATACTAAACTTCAAAGTTGTATCGATGGGAAACGAACAGCCACGAAGAGGACGACGCACAGTGTCCGATTTCAGTGGTCAAAATTCAATATTTTTCAAATTTTTACATAAATTTTTAAATTTTTATGGCTTGTGTTAGTTAAATGTATGAGGAACAATCTCCCATCATTCGTTTTCCCATTCATGTACCTCGTTTACATACACTAACAGATTTTTGTGTTTCGTAGAAGTTTTTTTTAGCAGAAACTTTTGTAAAATTTTTGTTAACTTCATAGCTAACTATTCTATAAAGATATTTTAATTGAAAATGATTATACTTATCCAAAGTGTCGCACTGCTTGCTTGAAAAATGACTATAAACTTTACGATCCGATATGCTCTTTATGGACAAATTTTGACAAATCATCATTATGGACAAATCTCAAGCTTCAAAATGGTTCTTTTTCCATCAAATTTAGACAAGTTTTAGCCATGTTACAGCAGTTTCAATATTAAGCAAATTTTGAAATAGCTGTGGCCGCTGAAATCGGGCGAATACCCCACTGTGCGACGTCGAATCGAAGTTACCTCGTTCGGTCTTATCTGCTTCGCTATGGCAACTGTTATTGTCTTCGACTGTTTTCTTATCCGGCTGGATAGAGCGCGGCCTTCGCGATACTCGATCCTTGCCGTGCACACATTTTTGCTGAACCCACACCGGTTCTTATGTACTTTCATCGAACGTCAACGAAAATGTGGAAATGGATATCACCGGGGGAGAGTAATGTGATTTAGTACGCGCGTAAATTTAGCTCGAATCGCTCGGCTATTCGTTTCCCATCGGTTTAATATTCGGGTCGAACAAAAAAGTCTTCTCGTTTTATTTCCGGCGAGTGGAGATGAAATAGGACAATTTTCAGATAGTCTGATTAAATGCAACCCCCTGGGAAAATAATTGTTTAAATATGATATACTGGGTGTCTCAATATTCCTTCAACATCCCGAAATTGGAGGTTCCCGAGTTCATTTGAAGCAACATTTTCCTTTGTAAAAATGATTTGTTTTGATTATATATTACATTTTCGATCGAGAAAAATTTCACTTTAATTGTGATAGTTCGATCCTTTGTCTATATGCTATTAGAATTACAAGGCGGAACAACGTGGGATGACATTCTGACCAACGGATGAAAATTCTATACAAACACGCGGACTGATGAAGTTAAAATTGTATACCCGAGTGATTCATAGTCTATCAAGAGGTAGTCAGGTATATGTACAAATCCTTTAATCCCGAAAGGCGGTTTGGGGACACAAGAAGTTCCAACAATAGAGCCGGTATTAAAAATGCGACACAGGTAGCCAGACATCGGCTGGCTTCGCAAGGACTAACCTCCTCCCACTCCTAGCATCGAACCCCAATAAAAATAAAAGGGAAACCCATATCGTAAAGACAAAAAATCGTATACCAGCGCTCGTCGAGGACCCGACCCGAATCACATTGAAAACAAGAATTTATTTAGGACAGTTCTATGACACCGTAAAGTTAAGACGATTCAAGGATCTCGATAAATGAAAATGATTTACGAACACCGCACAATTAAGTCATTTACGAAGAAACTTAACAGCTGCAATTTAGTTGCAAGTGTAGCTGCATAAAAGGGACTCGAATAACTATTCACCCATTTTTATTTTACACGTTAAATCAACACGTTATGTTTCATTTATAGCGTCACATTTTAAAGAAATATATTCCACGCGACATACACATAAAGGGTTGAATAATTGTACAGTATGTAAAAATATTATAATAAATTTTCATTTCACTGCAGTTTCTTGCAAAACAGGTAAGGCATGCATATTTTGCAACGAACCGTAATGAAATAGAAATTCATTTTGTTCTTCCGTATAAAAGTATATTTAAACTTTCCTGATAGTTTTGCTATTTTCACAAATGCATCAACTCCTCAATTTCCCAATGATAATAGTATTTCAACGATACCCATCGAAAATCTCGCGGATATTAAAACGAGAAGACTATCGATCGTTCTGACGATTCGCAAAGGGGCACGGTGTTGCATCCAGTCCTTACCTGACAGTGGAGAAGGTGGTGTATGGGAACATATTGGTCCTGGTCCGTGTGCAGGCTGATGGTTCAGCTGCCGTTGTGCTAGCACAACTCTTGCTGAGCCCTGAGCCTCGTAGTCCTTGTAGGAGGCAGGGTCAATCTCTTTGTTAGAATCGTTGGAACGGCTTAAATGCTCACAAGTTTAAACGAACCACGCGCGACGAGACCGGTGTATCTCTGAACGCGGGCTGGGATACAAGCGCACTGGGCAAGTTCAAGGTCGCGAGAGGATGTTCGCCGAGGATCGTGGTGGCAAGAACGACGCAGGACGCGACACTCTCCGCGCGTCGCCGCCGCCAAAACAACGAACCCGTTCACTGTTTTCCTTTTTTCAACGGGTTCGAGAAACTGAACCAAAACAACCAACCGTGTCGGCGTGACCGCGAAAACTGAACCGAGCTCCTTCGAAACAAAGGGACTACTGACGGTCCGTAGAGCCGGTCCACGGCCAGATCGGGTCTTTCCTCCTCATACAGGGAACCGTAGAAAGGGAACGCTTGGCGCGCGGCAAAGCGCGAACCTTGCAGCAGGATCAAAACGTCGAGAGAGCCGGTTACCGACGCGCGGTCACGGTTTTCTTTGTTTATTTCTTGTAGCGAGATCTGTACCGAATCTTATCCTCTTCTCTGATAATCCTCTCTGTAAGTGTTGGACACACTCGATACACAGACTTCACAAAAACACTGTAGCTTTGTTACGCGCACTAACAACGATTTTATAGGTTAAGTTCGAAAGCACCCGGGCACTGTGTGTGACGGAACGGCGTCGGTCCGCGTCTCTACGATCCTCGAGGTTCGCAGTGTGGCAGCTGTGCGCTCGCCGCCTTGTTCCCGATGGTGGGGAGAGAGACCGTGAGCGGGAAAGAGAGAGAACCAGCGAGCGAGTGTACAGGGGAGAGGGGGTGGTCGAGAGGAACGCGGCTGGAACCAGAACCAAAGGTCCTCGCCGGAGAATGGTGGGGCGAGGGGCACACGGAGAGAGCAGATTGCCCGAACCGAGGGATACGAAGTAGGGGTAGGTTAGGTTGGGACACCTGGAGGGAGTCGCGAGCGCACCCCTATGCGAACGTGGCCGAGACGCGTACTATACAGACACCGGTGCAGCCACGCTGCTCAACGACCGCCTTTGTCACGGTGCAACGCCGGTCCGACGTGTTTTCTGCTTAAATAATTCTGCTCGTCTGCGACGTTCAATTACTGCACTCGAAAATAGTGCACTTTTCAACCCCTTCCCCAACCCCTGTGGGGTCACCATGTGGTCTTTGCTGCGGAGAACGTGATTTTCGAGACGGGGTCGGTTAACCCTTGAGAGGTTGTAATTTTTACCACGTTTTTTAGACTGGGGTTTGAGGAGGGCATTTGTGAAAAAACGTTGTAATACGTGGCAATTAATAAAGCTCTTTAGATGATCATTTCATGGCGAATTATTGTTTGGATGATATACGCGAAATTCAAGCGGTGCAACGCCGATCCGACATGTTTGCTACTTAAATAATTCTGCTCGTCTGCGACGTTCAATTACTGCACTCGAAAATAGTGCAGTTTTCATCCCCTTACCCATCCCCTGTGGGGTCACCATGTCGTCTTTGCTGTGGAGAACGTGATTTTCGAGACGGGGTCGGTTAACCCTTGAGGGGTTGTAATTTTTACCACGTTTTTTAGACTGGGCTTTGACGAGGACATTTGTGAAAAAACGTTGTAATCTTTCGATAAACGTTGTACTCTTTAGATGATCATTTAATGGGGATTATTGTGTAAACGATGTACAGTCAGACGTGTAGGATATTCACGAAAAATTCAAGCCAACGGTTAGTCCTTTTCCCGTGTCTTCGCCGAGTCAACTGCGCGATGGAAGCTAATCCTATCGATTAGAACTAGCCGCCTGGAGTAGCCGGTACCTGCCCGCAACACCGGCTCTAATCCGAGTGTACTGACCGAATTTGAACCTAGGGTGCGGGTCCTGAATTCGACGACCTTTGATGTGGGACGTTTTCGCAAGACAGTTAATGTAGTTACAGATTTTTAATCCGATATAGGAGAAGAAATTTCCATTTTATCAGAGGACACGTCTAAACGGGACGATAGCCACGCCTCCTGGGGGCACTTCGCAGCCGCGCGAGAGGACAAGCATTCGTGATTTCAGAATTTTGTTAGGGGTCGCAGAGTTTAAACCATAAAATGGTCTTCTGTCTCTTCGCACGGCACTATTTGCCATGAACCATCAACGCGAAACAGAGTGTGCTCTCGGTGAGGAGAGGGCTTACCGCCCACTCCCGGCTTACACGATACTTTGTTCCATTTTATTCTTGGTTGGCACCGTGGCAGACACGTTAGACGGTGGTCTTTCCCAAGGACCGTGGCGGGACGAGACCGGGATACACCGTTTGTATCCAGAACGCGAACGTGGCTACACGAAACCGCGGGTTCTGCTACTTCAACGAAGCCCTTTCTACGAGAGGACCACTCGATTCGACGAGGGTACTCGTGTTCGTGCTACGAATTACGTAGCCGGAGGCGGAAAGGATCAAGGATCCTAATTGATAACACGTACCGCCTGTCTCGACGTTCTCGTCGCGTGTGTCCCGAAAAAAAACGTGCCTACTCGAGAGAGCCCTATCTCTCGCATCTTCCACGGAAAAACGTGGGTCGACGTCAACGTACTCTCGCAGGAACTATCGGGAACGGCGATCCACGGACACGTGTGCATTCAGCGTACAAAGGGACGCGTGTGGGCTCGATGAGGAAATCGCCGTGGAACCGGATAAACGCGGGTTACGCAACCGATCGATTCTCGCGCGTGGCCCGTGATTGCGGAGGCAATCATTGCAATCCTGTGGAACATATCGTGGATCAGAACCAGCCGCTAACGTGCGAAAGGTAAAAGGTTCTTGGAAATTAATAACGTTAATAATTAATAAAATAGTTGGTAACGTAGGATCGAACCTGTGCGCCGTAAATATCAATTTATTTACTTAAAACTAGCTTTTCCCTGCGGCTTCGCTCGCACAGGAAACTGTTTAATGCCCTTGAAAATTGATATTGTTTCTCCATAAAACTTTTTAACACCCCCGCCCCCCATTCGGATCGTATCAATGAGCATTAAGACCAAGTATGATGTAAATCTATCCACGAACAATATATTCCTCATACAAACGTTGCAACCCATTTTCATCGCCTTAGGGGATGAATTTTTAAAAATGCCCAAAATAGGTGTTTGGTTAATTATATCATTATATAATTATATTATTTTCACCCCCTTAAGAGTTGAATTTCGAAATATCCTTTTTTCTTATCCCTTGTATAGATCATAAAGGAAACCTACGTGCAAAATGTCAGCTTTCTAGGGCCAAGGGTTCAGTCTGGGCGTTGATGAGTGAATGAGTCAGGACTTCGTTATTATATATATAGATTTATTTAAAATTGACGATCGAGATCAAAGAAGATAGTTCTCGAAAATATTTGAGATTTGAAAAAATTCATCGAAACAGGCAGGTTTCGTTCGAGGCTGGAACGGATGTCGGGCTCTTTCGCGAAACTTTCGGAACGGCCTGGCACAAACTTTTCGAATTAGCCCGCTCGAGTATCTTTGTTCGATACGATCGCTGACCAGAAATTTCCACGGCGATCGAAACCCTCGCCGGAAGAACCCTAACTTCTACAGTCGACCGCGGCTTTTAGGTACGAGCAATCTGTTGGAACGATGTCTCTGCGAGAGCTCCGTGCTGCTAGTAAATCGTCAACGTAATCGCGGTTGCAATTTTTCCCTGTCCGCCTAATTCCTTGCCGCGCACCGCGACAGAGTCGTCTCTCTTTTTGCTCGGGAATTACGCGGTGGAACGCGGACCGGGGCAGGTCAGGATCGAGACCGAGCTGGCCGGCCTCCAAGTCGTTGGCCAGATTCTGGACGCGCGCGTTTCACTCGACCCAAGGTAAATGTGTCGGGCGATGTTCGACGGGAGAGCAGTGCGTGTGCACACCTCTCTCGTCGTGCGTGCCTCGCAACGAGGCAACCAACCGAACGCCAGAGTGGGGAGGACCGCGTTATCGCGCACGATGATTCACTCGCGCGTGCCTCGACGTCTGTCTCGACTTTTGATCGATGCTCGATCCAAAGATACAAACCAGAACCCCACTCGATAGACGCACTTTTACCCGCGATCGATGGACGGTCAAGTCTCCCCCACCCGATTGCCTTTCACTCTGTCTGGCCACTACGAACTTCTAAGTGCTGCATTTGCTAAATGTTTATTAGTCTTCGCACAGTTCACCAACGATTCCTGGAAGCCTTTCATTCTGTCCGAGCACTATATGTCTCGAAGACTGCTTTTGCTAAGTGTTTATTAGTCTTGAAACAGTTTCCCACCGATTCCTGGAAGAATTTCGTTCTGCCCGAGCACTACGTGTCTCTAAGACTGCTTGTTCGGGAATCCTACACAGCGCGACACCGTAACTTCAAATAGCAAACAACCGAGCATTCCCCTCTTCGTTGTTTTTGCGCCTAGAGGACGCGAGAACGAAGCCAGCCTTTTTTGTAAATAGTAAATATTAGAAAAAAATGATAGAGGAGAAAGTAGTACTGTTCTTTATACATATTCTTTATTTTGATAGAGACCAATGTTACTTTGATATTTTTAAATGAAATGTCCTATTTTTTATACCATAGATCGATAGAATATTTTATCTGAGTACAAAAGCGTTGACCTTCATATGTCCTAAACCTAATAGTTAACGAGATATTATCCAAAGAAGAAAGAAAATTATTTCGATAATATCTCGTTAACTGTTAGGCTTAGGACATATGAAGGTCAACGGTTTTATCTATGATATAAAAAATAGGACACTCCATTTAAATATATCAAGGTGACCTTGGTTTCTATCAAAATAATGTAAATGCAACAAAAATGCATATGTCACTTTGCTGCGTATAAAACATAGTACTATCTTTCCTCTATCATTTTTTTCTAATAACCTGAACACCCTGTATAACCTCGCCAATTTGCATGCTACCGCATCTTGATAACCGATCTTATTAGGAAAGGTTTTTGCTAAATGTTTATTAGTCCTGAGACAGTTCCCCACCGATTCCTAGAACCATTTCATTCCTTCCGGGCACTACGCGTCTTTAAGACTACACTCGCAAAACGCTTATTAGTTCTCAGATAGTTTCCCACCGATTGTTCAGTGATTTTCGAGCACGAAGCTCTTGGTCTCCTAACTGGACGCAATATCTGAACTGAAGGAGCCACTTTAAAAGTTGCTCGAGGGTTTCTTTGTGTCTTCAGCTGCGCATTGTAGCGAGCAGATAGTGTCATTCCGAAGAAGCGACACTCTATTTCCTCAGACAGCTATTATAGCTCTCCCCGCTACCTGTCGCGCACCTAGATGAAATTCATCCTCAAGCTACACGCGCTCGTTCAGATTATTCCGTATTCTCGTGCGTCGTATCCTCGAGCGAGAAACGAGGTATCATAGCTTTGTAGACGGTCCCGTACGAATCGCGGATTGCGAATATTGGCTTTGCCGAATATTGCGAATATCGATGTAGGATACGCTGCTACCCGGAAATATCGAAACGATATTCAGCGCGGCGACAACACCGTCGCCTGTACACAGACAGCAATTTTTACCAGCCGATTCCGCAATCGAAAATCAACAGGCATTTTTAGAACTTCGTGGTTTATTATCCTGCGTACCATCGCGCAAACAAGGAATTTTTATCTCGATCGAAATATCAAGATTGTTAATAACAAGATGTATCGATGATCTCGGCGCGAAGGTTGGATCGGAGAATAAATTAAAGCAATTCGATCCTACTATGGATCCTTTTCAAGAAAGAGAAGAACAACTGCAGTAGAAGTAGAGGATAACTGCACCAGTAAGTGAACATTTAAGAAACTGTTTAGGAAGATATTTTATTTAAAAAAAAGTGAATTAAAGGAATCTCATATATGCCAAATGTCTCCCTATACTTCATTTGTCAAAAATAAATAAGTTCTTTATTAAAAGTTAAATAAAAAATATGAAAAGTACCAGTGAATGAACACTACATTCTAGTAATTATTAGTAATAATTATTATTATTGATATTTATTAATAATAATTATTGGCCCAAGAGTCATTATCGCTAGTATGCCGTGCGATTTAAAATTTGTTGAAATATACAAAAGCGTTCATTCACTGGTACAGTTACCTTACAATGGTTCACATTCGAACCGACACGTTTGGGTACGCTTACAAAAATTGCTACAGTGTGTAGAAATTGATCGACCCATGCGCCGATAAAATTAATTCCAATCATCGCGTAAACGTTGGTTGGAATCGAATGGGAAACGGTCGAATCGGTGGAACATTCGACACCGTGTATACATTTCGCTGGGTACCGTACGCCTTCCAGCAGGATCGGGTGAAGACAAAAAGCAGGAAGTGCTCTCTCGGACTTCCTCTCGTCCGGGTAACTCGAACCGTCGACGAGGGAAGACTCCGTATCAGGGGAGAGAGCGCACGAGAGACACTTGCGGTGCTTCCATCGTCGCTGCCGGTTGAAACCTATCCCTTTCTCGCCTCGCTCCTTTCCGTGACTTCCACCGGCCGCACCGCCATGAGACGCGCGATTTTATTACGCAAATTGAATTTGCACGACGCGACTCGCTCACCAGTCCTGCCCTTCCACCCTCCCCTCCTCCTCTCTTTCTCCTTGGGGAGCAAACGTCGCGGATCGAGCTAACGAACTATGCTGTAATTGATTCCGTCGAACAGACATCCGAGGGCCCGTTAAACGCCTCGAATCGGTAGCTGTCGCGAGGAATTCTCCGCGAGAACGACCCGTGCATCGACCAGCAGGGAATTTCATCGAATTAGACGCCGTGGGACCACCGCTACCGATCGATTCGCGGCCGCTTTCAACGTCGCTGAATCTTTTCTCGCCTAACGTGGAAGCCCCGCGACGAAAGCCCGATCAAACCGTCTGACAAAGAGCAACTATCAATTTCGCGATACTATAGCAGGAATAATTGCGGATATTTGTGCATTTATAAAAAAACTAGCTTTTGTTTAATGCCCTCGACAATTGATATTGTTTCTCCATAAAACTTTTTAATCCCCCATTCACCCCATTCAGATTGTATCAATGAGCATTAGGACCAAGTATAATGTAAATCAGACCACGAACAAAATATTTCTCATAGAAACGTTGCAACCCATTTTCACCACCTTAGGGGATGAATTTTTTAAAACGCCGAAATAGGTGTTTGATTAATTATATCAAAGAGCATTAAGACCAAGTTTCAAGCAAATCCGATCACATATAAAATATTCCTCATACAAACGCTTCAATCCCTTTTCACCCCCTTAGTCAGTTATGGAATCTCCGGCGCGGGATTAGATTAATTCTTAAGTCGAAGTCGATCCAGGTCCTCGAGCTCCGAGGAAACGCGCGAAGAATACCGATTAACAAACAATTGATACTCCAAGTGGATTAACCATTTGCGAATATTTATTCATTTATAGAAAAATTGAGTAGATGAAATTCGAAATTGTAGAAAAATATTTTGAAAACCGAAAGATGTCTATATATGATTTCTCATCCATTAAAATTATTAATGCAATGAAGAACATTCTACTTGGTTTCTATGTCTTGCAATCGTCAGGTGATAAGAAATTCTTTATTATTCCTGCTGGATAATGAAGACATAAGTCAGTTATGAATCTCCGGCGCATGATTAGATTAATTCTTAAATCGAAGTCGATCCAGGTTCTTCTCCAGTTAAAACAGCAGTCCTCGAGCACCGAGGAAACGCGCGAAGAATACCGATTACGTCAAAACTGAAATGGTTACGGCCGTGGGAAAGAATGGGCGGCGGCTGTGCAGCTAGAAACGTTGCAGCGTTTTCCGTACTGTCGGGGGCCGCGATTAAGCAGCAGGCTTCGCTACGAATTCTAAGCGGCTTCGCGCGGCCGTTTAAATATCACGGAAATTGAATCTATAAATTTCTCGTCGCCATAAATCCCGCGATTTACCGCGCGTAAACTCGCTCTCGCTCGCGGGACCAAAACTGCGAAGCGAACGAGCTGAATGAAACCGGTTCAATAGAATACAACGTTTCGAGGGAATAGGAAAAATGTTTTAAAACGATTTATTTATTGCGAGCTGTTTGGTTGCGGGAGTTGCCGCTCTTTTAATTGCTTTTTTTGATGCGAAGAGCAACGATGCCACGCCTATTCGTCACACTTTGCGGAGAGGGGTCAAGACCGTCTTCTGAACGCGTCAATACTGAATTTATAGTGTCACAAGTTTCCATCTTTAACGTAATTTACTCGGAAACTTCGCCCTTAAGGGCACTGCGAAGCAGTCCCTCGGCAAGTCGTTGCAGTTACCAAATCGCGCTATCTGCACAGAAGTGAATTACGATTTACCAGCGATCATAGGCAGGATATTTCCTCGGTGAAAGGCAATTTCAAGTTTTATTTAAGAAAAAATATCATCTCTCC
Source organism: Lasioglossum zephyrum (assembly GCA_028455615.1). NCBI lineage: Eukaryota > Metazoa > Arthropoda > Insecta > Hymenoptera > Halictidae > Lasioglossum > Lasioglossum zephyrum. The sequence goes on from CM052329.1 coordinate 3,311,853, forward strand.
ATTGGTACTCGCGAGGCCCGTTATTTACCCCGGGAAACGGGACGCGAGATTACGTCGTACGACGTAAACCACGGATCTACAGAGTCTCATAAAAGGAGAATACATCGGGGCTTCATCTCGTACAAGTTTCAGGGAACGTTTCCTCGTGACGAACTCCCCGGGAAAGCCATGTATCTTCAATGGACGGCGAATCACGACGCGAGAGTCGTTCCGATCAGATTCCACCGAATCGAAAGACTCGGCTGGCGAGAAGAGAATTCGGAGAAATTGCTACCCCTAACGCTGTCGCACCAGCAAATTTCCACAGTGTTTTCCTTGGTCAAGCAATTTTTCGAGGGATGTCACGTTTGATCCGTTGATTTGGAAGAGGAATTTCACAAACTTAACTCAAAAATAGCTGCACGAATGAGACTAGGGTAACAATTTGTCCATTTTTATTTTACGTGTTAAATGAACATATTATGTTTCATTTATAGCGTCACATTTTAAAGAAATATATCTCATGACGTAGAAATAAAAAGATGAATAATTTCACAGTATGTGAAAATTATTAATCGGTGAATTTCCACCCTGAGAACCGTATGAGGGTTAAGTATAAGTTCCGCAGTGGATGCCGGAGGAAGAAGAGATGAAAATCGAAAGATTCGGGTGGCGAGAAGAAAATTCGAAGAAATTGCTACCCTTAACGCTGACGCACCAGAAAATTTCCACAGTGTTTTCGTTGGCCAAGCAATTTTTCGAGGGAAGTTACGTTTGGACGATGAATTTTACAAACATGGGTATTATCGAGGTGACCTCCATTTAGAAAACTATGGAGGGGTTAACCCTCGTACGTTCCTAGAAAATAGCTGCATAAATGAGATTAGGATAACAATTCGTCCATTTTTATTTTACGCGTTAAATCAACACATTATGTTTCATTTATAGCGCCACATTTTAAAGAAATAAATCTCATGACGTAGAAATAAAAAGATGAATAATTTCACAGTAATTTCATTGCTTTCATTGCAAATTTCATTACTACCCCTAACGCTGTCATACGAGCAAACTTCCACGGTCTCTTCGTTGGTCAAGCAATTTTTCGAGGGAAATCACGTTTGATCAGGTAATTTGAAAGATGAATTTCACAAAGTTGGAGATTATCGGCTACTCTCCAATTAGAAAACTATGGAGTGTAGAATGGAGCGGGCATTCCGCGACTAAATGGGTTAAGTATGTGTTTCTCGGTGGGTGCCGGAGGAAAGTAAGAACGGAACGGTGGAAGAAGAGACGAAAGGAAGCGGACGAAGCCGTGGGGGTTGGGCCGTAAGTAGTAAAGTACGGCTTGTGTCTGGCGCGGCGGCAGTCCGCCGTGCCAGCCGGTGCACGTCGTCGTGACGAGAATGCGTGCGCGAGAACGATTCCTATCCCCGCCGCCATTTCGCGATTTACTGCTTACCGTTCGCCGTTTGCATCCACCACGCCCTCTTCCCTCTTCCATCCGGCAAAATTATACGGCGAACAGAAACTCCCGGCGAACGAAATCTTGGCCGACTTTCGGCCCGGCGCTCGTAACAGTTTCTCAGACGCGTGATGCTGATCGGTGACAAGGTCGCCGATTCGACGTTCCATCCCTCCCTCGGCACACTGAGTCTTCTCCTTATTGCACACAACTGCACAACTCTTCATCGAAATTTATCAAGAGGAAATTAATCTTTTAACCCTATGAACTCGGAGCTGTTTTAACTCAAAAATTAAACATTTCTCTCGACCTACAATATTTCTATAACTTTTTCAATTTATTGGATGTGAAATATTTGATGAAACGCCTCGTACAATACTTAAATGGTAAAGTAATTGTTAGTATCAATTTCCGAAATTCATCAACAGGAAATTAATGCCTATCCTTAATGCCTATTCACACTATGAACTCGGAGCTGTTTTAACTCGAGAATTAAACATTTCTCTCGACTTAAAATATATCGGTGACTTTTTCAATTTGTTAGATATGAAATATTGGATGAAACACCTCATACAATACTTAAACGGTACAGCAATTTTTAGTATCAATCTCCGCTATTCAGGTATTAACCGATTCGTGCTTGAGTTATTTGATCAATGGCTAGGTGGTCTGATGCTTCCCTTGTACGGTGCGGTGGGAGATCAATAATGATAAACAAGCCGTGCATTTTCATGCAAATGGACGTCGTTTGGGATCGAGTAAAAATTTGCTCTTCTACGAGCTGGATTCAGATTTTAATTGATCATCAATATACCGCGGATTTTTCGGCGTTTATGAAGAAATTCTCTAGGTAAAATATGAAATAATACACAAGATATAAAAATTATTGTAACGCTGTTTTCAATGCAAGAAACTCGTTAAGGGAACATTTTTATTTTGCCTAAAGATCCACAGTCTGATCATCGAGATTGCAATAATTCTTTATGCAGAGTACACATTTTTATGGATTGGTTTACAAGATTAACGATGGTGATTAATTTTGTTTGTTTAGGTTCGATGCGCTGAATTTCAGGAGCGAAGCTGAGGAAGCTGGATGAAAAAGACAAGGTCGATCGGACGCGACGTTGGTCTGGCGTGGGAGGACGCAGAATCGCGTGAACCGAGTCGGTGTCGGTCCGGGATATCCTGGCAGGTATATCGCGCGACGAGATCGTTACCAAAACCCTGTCGTACCATCGACTCTCCGGCCCCGTTTCGAGCTTGATACGGTATCGATTCGAGGAGGCCTAGAGACTCGCGGAGACGACGGAACAGAGCGAGAGGGAGAGAGAGAGGGTGAGACAGAAAGAGAGGGTGGGGGCAGAGGAAAAGGAAATAGGCAGAGAAGAAAGAATAGGCCGACCGAATGGAGTTCGAGAACGAGACCGAGAAGGAAACCGGCGGAACAGAGGAGGTGAAGAAAGAGAGAGAGAGAGAAGGAACGCGAGACGGGTGAGAGCGAGGGAGAAAGTAGTATTCTCCTCGCACGACAAAAGTACGGGTCTTCGTTACCCTTATCGGACACCGGAACCAGTATCGACAGCCCCGGGGTCATTCCGATCGAAGAATCGTCGGCGGAGTCGAAGCCTCGGCTGCGGGGAAAATCGGAATTAGAAAGGTGACTGAAAATCTGGCCACCCCTTGCCCACCCCTGAACGTTATGCTCGCAGAATAATATCCTCCCTCACGGTAACGTTGCGCGACGAAGTATCATCGGCGGAGTCGCAGTCTCGGCTGCGGGGGAAAATCGGAATTAAAAAGATGACTGAAAATCTGACCACCCCCTCGCCACCCCTGAACGTCATGTTCGCCGAATAATGTCCTCCACCACGGTAACATTGCACGATTAAGGAAACAGCACGACGAATAATCGTCGGTTTATCACCGACTGACGAAGTCACGACGTTAGAAAGCGAAAACTAGTCGCATCGATTGTTTCGAGACTGGAAACACCGACGATCGATGCGAAAGGTGACTCGCGATTCGATTCTCGTTCGCGGTCGACTCGCGTTCCTTCGTTCCTACCCTCCCGACCGTTCCCATCCTTATTTTCTCGACGATTTATTCGCAAACGACGAACGTATTACGGTCTCACGGACGACAGAGACATATCCAGGAGGGGAAGCGAGCGTTATCGGTGAAATGTCTGCCGGCCGCCTATTTATAGTCGACTTGATGGCACGAATGCACTCTTTAAACTCGCATTTCCGCGGTAAACGGAGAGGAACGGGGATCACGCAGAGAAAGCAAGCCATCCGTGCAGACGTTAATTCGAGCGTGTCGCCAGGTCTCAGGATATAGTATATTCCAGCGGTTGAATTTCGCTGGCTTTCAGCTTCTCCTAGCTCGAACCCACCCTCCCTCCCTTCTTCCTCCTGTGCTCTCCCTTCTACCCCACCGTCGCGAACCTTCTGCGGGCTTTTCAATTTTTCCATTTGAAAAATCAACCGGAATCCCATGACATTGGCGACGATCTTTCGACGGTCTCGGTGCACGAGAGTCACTCCGTCGACCGAATAGCTTGCCCAGCAATTAATTAACACCGTAAACAGTCTTCATGATTCACCGTGTGTACGCGACTTGATGTGGCCCCCGTCAGACTGCCGCCCTGAGAGTCAACGCGACTACGAAACTTGCCAAAGTGAATTTACCGAGTGCTTCCATCAAGAGACGAAATTCGGAGGAAATTCTTTAGCTAAATTCTCTTCAGCATTCGTTGAATACACTTTAGAACATCTTGATTTGTACAGTATATGGCGCTGAGTGTGGATCATTTTAATTGATTGAAAATTATGCGTCGACGTTGGTCAATTCTTTCGACCTGCCCACTGTTTAACCTTCGATTACTCGCACTTGACTTTCTGTAGAATATAAATCAATTTTTATTCCACGGAATAACTACTTTTTTATTATTATTATTCATTATTATAGACGGACAGAAACCCCTTTTTATATAAGTATGTACAAAGAAAATAAAACAAAGAGAAAGATATAAGACTACTTATCTAATAAGAAAGAAAGGACAAGCGTACAAAGACAAAGAAAAAAATAAATAAAATGATACTGGTACAATCGATAGGTATTATCATTTATGCTCGAAACACTAAATTGTAATAAAATGTACGTTGTGGTCTCTGGTTTAGATACAATGAACGGAAAGTAAAGAGATAAACTTGTTGAACAACAATTGCCTTGATTCGGAAAAATTAACAAAATAAAAGTTAAAGTGAACACCGTTCGATGCCGGTGTACAGACTCGTTCGCACGAGATTCCGAAAGTTCGTCGAGGAAAGATAGCGAGCGACGCGATTTCGGCGGTTTAATTCCGCGGGCAAGTTATCGCTCGCGGGAGAAAGGAGCATCGAAGAGTACGAGAGTAGGACCGACATAAGCATCAGCCACCAACGGCCTTTATAATTCAGTATCGTCTATTTGCTCGGGCGAAATCGCAGCAGCGTGGCAGGCAACGCGTTTCAACGAGAAGAGCTGCTCTTACGAGGCTGCGAACCTCCTTTACAACTCCCCCGGGACCGGAAGAATCATGGTTTCGTAAACACAGTGGCCCGTTTCGCCACGATGAATCCTTGCTCTCGCGTCTTTCCCGTATCTCTCGTCCAGCCTTATCGGGTCTCTCTCCAACCTATTTTCCATCGGCGAGGAAACTGCATTTCCCGGATCCACCGGACACTTTTCGCGCGATTCTAATTAGAGCTCGGACTTTTATCCGGGTACCCGGGTATCTCATAAGACATAAATGATTTTGTGCAATTTAAAACAATAAAGAAATTAAAAGAACGATCGTAATATATCGTCTGTGCTTCTTCCTATTGATGCAAACGATTGTTATATTGCATAATTTATTTTGCATCCGGGTATCCGGGTAATGCTGTTTACCCGGGTATCTCATAAGACATAAGTCATAAACGATTTTGTGCAATTTAAAACAATAAAGAAAATAAAAGAACGTTGATATATTAATTTAAATTTATTAAAATCGTTCAAGAAAATAAGTAATTGTAATATATCGTCTGCTTCTTCCTATTGATACAAACGATTTTTATTTTGCATAAAGATCCGCAGTCTATTCATGAGATAACCGGGTACTCGGGTAATTTTTGTTTACCCGGGTATCTCATAATTCACAGCTCCAATTCTAATCAGGCGAAAATTTCGAAATTTTCAAATGGCGAACGACAAAGAAAATCGCTGGAAACAAAGTCTCGATCGCGATGAATGGACGATTCGCTGATTTTCAAGAGAGAACGGTCCTTATCAATCATCTGAAATTCCAGCGGCTTTCCATCGGGATTTTAATTGATAGCGAGTCGCGTGACGGATGCGAGGCAGGCAGACTATCGCGGGTTCTTGGATCTCGATAAATTTCGATGGGTTTAATTGCCGGCGCGGGTTGTTCCTTCCAATCGCGGTCCGATTGATCGTCGCCGATGCGTCGCGTCACGGGGTTCCACTCGACACGGAATCGCGGGCACGTACACCGGAGCTTGCTCCTCTCTTGTTCGAAGTTATTAAACTTTATCGGTCGGAAGAACAGATCGCCGTGCGGCACACGTCGAGTGCCCGGCGAAACTGGAACAGTTCCGGCGATCGATGATCGATCGGGCTCCGAGAGAGGCACGCTCGGCGCTTATTATCGCCGCTACCAACCCCCTTGTAATTATAATGTAATTAATTTCGTTATTCTGCAATTCATCCGGCACAAGCGTGCGCGTCGTCCGCCTTGTTACTCTCCGAACGTAATTGAGACGAGCGATATGCTCCTCTTCCGCTCGAGGATCGAGACCACCCTCTCTCGCGGACTCGGAGAAACGTTGCACCGTAATTATCGCATAGCGCGCGCCAGTCATATTCCAGATCGGTGCGCTACTTCTCTCCAGCCTGGAGAGAAGCGTCTCTGAACCGAAAATCACTTTCCTGTCCGCACACAGACTCTCTAGTTTCCCTTCGAATCGATTTTCGTCTTCGCGTTTCCAAATCGGCTTGCCTGCGCGTAAAATAATAAATTCGCAGAACGAATTCGAAATCATCCCCCGTCTCGGACAAAGTAATAAGATTGGAGAGCGGTAGCAAGTATTTGCGGTGCATAAAGTTTGAAGCGTGTAGGAGCGTAACCAAGAAGAACAATAAGAAAGTTGATCGATCGAGAACATTGACGGGTGGCGCCGTAGCTCGGTGCATTCGTGTCGCAAGGTTCATCGAGGAGCGTTCACCGGTGCATCGCGACGTATTTTAGGTCAGCGAGTCTCTCCCTTCTCCCTTTTTTTCTCTCTCTCTCTCGCCGCCTTACTGTTACGCGGGAAAAATTGCGAGTCAGCTTCTCGGTTATTTCGTCGGAATCGCGGCGCGCTGTAATTAAAACGCGGCGCTCTCCGCGGCAGCTGCGTCTGTTGCAGCGCGCTGGTCCAACTATCGGGAATTTTTCTCATTCCTTCGACACAACCCCTCTCCCCCTTCCGACACTATGAATGCGGGCGATTTCGTGATTCGCGGATTATCGCATTCTTCCAAATTTCTTTCCGCCGATATTACTCTTCGATCGAATACCCAGGCTCCAACGATATTGCGCTTGTTACGATTAGGAGAATAAAATCGAAGGATAATACACGCGACGGAGGTAGAAACGGAGAAGCTTCGACGGATGAAATCGTGTTTCGTATTTGCCGAGGTCGACGGGAAGCAGACGCGATACGCGATCCGTATCTCGAAAGCATCGACGAAGCCTATCGTTGTACGCTGCACGGTCGATCTGCGAACGCTGAGCCGCTTCCGAAGGATTATGGCCGCGCGCATCCCCGCCGTGCAATATTCACGATAACGCCGCGACGACACAGAAACGCTGTGTCGCGTATCATGTAGACCTTCACGAAATATCCGGGAGACAAGCATTCTTAACGATCCCGCGTTTTTGTCGTTTCTACCAATCATTTTGTGGAACGCGGATAAATCCGTCGGTGACAATGTCGGTGACTCGAAACGACTCTGAGGAATGTTTCGAAATTGATCACGGACGATCAGATTATTGTTTTATTTTATTTCATTTTATTAGCAGATAATTAGAATTTAACTCCTATTTAAACCTTGAAAAAACGCAACTAGAAACTCCATTTTTTTTATATATGTAGTAAAATTTATGTAACTAATTATGTTAAAAATTTATTACGATTCACTAAACAGTTACAAAGCAAAAAATTATGAACTGTTACAAAACGTCAAAAAATTACAGAACAAAAAATCACATTTTTTTTGTTATTATCAGAACATAATTTTACGGAGATTTTACATGTTTATTTTTAGTAATGAAAGACTCTGAGGAACGTTTCTGGAATTTGGAAACAACTAGAGGAGAAAATGTAACAAATTATATCAGAAGCAAACAGTCAGATTGCTATTGTCCGCTCCTTAGGGATCAAAGACAGCTAGTGAAAAATGTCAAAACTTGTACCAGAAGCAAACAAGACGACTCGTCATCGTCCCTGAAGAGGCCTAATCGTGCACAGCAGTTGACTGCATAAGCTTCGCGAAACCGGACGAAGCAGCGGTCGTGTGCGCCTATAGACAATTTCTGGCGAGTAGCAATTTTGCGTGTCGCGTGTCGCGAGGAGAACAGGTCCGCAACGTAAACAACCGAGGACGGGTTGACATTAGAAGATTTTAGCCGCCACCCACGTTATTCCAGGCGCCGAATTCTCGTTCGCGTGGGCCGGTGCACCTGCCGTGTACTCGTAAAACGATTTAGCACCGGCCACCGTGTTCGCGTACCCACCGTTGACAGGGATCGAGACGACGGTGTGTCCCCTCCTTCCTGAATGAATCTACGAAAATAGTCGGCGTCGACGACAGCTGCCTCGAGAACACAACAAAGTGGCGACCACCGCTGACCGAGAATCCACCCGACAGAGAACAGTTAATAACGGGTAATTGAGCTTATTATCGTGTCCGTTTAGCGGTGAATTATGACCGCAACAGCCAGAGAATTCGATCAGTATTATCGGTCGCGGATATACCCGTCCACAAACGAATCTCCGTTAATCTCTCTATCTCTCTCTCTCTTCCTCTCGACGCGAATGATTGATACGTTCGATTAACGAGGATCTAATACGAATTTTTCAAGAGCACTTCGCTGGGGCTGCGGGAGCGAAGCGGCTCCACAAAAGGAATCGTTAAGCGAGACAGAGGGAACCGTCCTCTCTCGCTGCGAATGAAAAATGCAACGACGATCGCCCAGAAATAATTTTCACCGGTAAAGCGGCAGAATGGTGCGCGGCCGAACCTAACGCTTTTCAAGTAAATGATAAAGTGTTCACATAGATATTCCTCGCTCTGTTGGCCCCGGGGACACGCCTACCGAGCACACCGAGACGCGTCGTCTATTCTTCTATCTCCACTTTTGATGCCAGTCGAGGAGATCCTCGGCGAAGTACGGAATCTAATTATTCTAGCGAAAAGGAAACAATTTACAACGAAGAGTCGCTGCGATCTTCAAAGCTTGATTCTCCGCGTCGATGTAGAATGGAAGACGAAAGCAGCGACGACACTGCGTTAGTACGACTAACGTCGGACACGTTATTGTAGCGCGGGTATAAGGGAACGTAACAAAGTGTAAAATTGTTTCGGCGAATTCTGGATTCGAAACGGAAAATCTAGGAAAATGTTTCTCGAACATCAGTTTTAGGGGTTGTTGAAAATATGGACCATTTGTTGAACTAAATATTCTTTCTCGCTGCTATCCTCTCACATATGTTCTATGGAGATCTGTTTGTGTAAATGGAATCTAGTGCACAAAGCAGAAAAGAATAAAGAAGAATCGACCACGGGAACAAACGTGGAGTGAAAAGAAGGGCACACCATAAAGAAAGGGAACATTTTATCCCGCAGTGGGCAAAAACGATGGTATTGTGATGATTTTTAGTGGAAGCAGATGCGCGAAAATTTCTAAGCTTCGTCGACTATTAATTTATTATAATATATAAATAAAAATCAACTGCTGTTCGTCGCAATCTTAATATATCTTAATTTCGTCTTAAAAATTTTCATAAATCAGGTTAGTAATTTATTACTGTAATATTTTGACCTAGTATTTAAATCCGTTGTTATTACAATAATACTGAAATTTAAATGGATTTTTGTTATGTCGATCGTCTCAAGATAATAACTAGCAAAGATTTTATCGGCGCACAGGATCGATCCTACTCTACACAATAAATATAGCTATTTTGTAGGAATTACCCAAACGTTTCGATTCGGATTTGAATCATTAGGTTCGAGACCACGTTTGCTATTAAAAATGTTTTAATACTGGAAATTTCTATTAAAATTTACAGAAAATTACAAAGTTTAATCAACCTAGCATAATTGCTTTAATGTATATATTTCTGATCGAACCTTTACGCCAAGAGTATCGATACATCTTTCCTTGATAATAATAAGGATGAACGACACTGGAAGATGGACTTCGAAAATATTTCTACGTACCCAATGACACCTCTAAATGTTTGATGGAGTCGCGTCGATTCTGCGACACTAAATCCCGTAGGCGAGTCACGCGAGCCTCGGCGTGTCTCCCTGTTTCCCGACGCACAAGAGACGCATAAATTACTATAATCCGGAGGGGCGGGTATAAAAGGGCTGGTGTATAGTCACGGTTCGAGGATCACGATCGAGACCTCGTCCCACGCGCGACCACTCGCAAGAGGATGATTACCGTTTTCCTCGTTCGATCCACCGAATCTCGGAGCGAGCGAGCGAGCGCGCGCGACGTAGGTCAGGAACAAAGGAAGTCTCTGCGAAGAAAGAGTTAATCGCGGCTTCCTGCCTGTCCTGTCGAGGAGGAGGAGCGCGAAAAAAAAGGGAGCGGCTCCGTTTGTAAAATTGCGACGCGCTTCCCTTGAAAAGGGGGCTTTAATCAAAAAGTTCGCGAGCAGTACATTCGGTGGAACGAGTGAGGGGGGTTTGGGGGAGGGGGCGAGAGACGGAGAGAAAAAGAGAGTCCTAGTTTTTTATCCGACCGAACTCGCGTCCGACCTTTCTCGTGGGGGACGCGTTCATAGGGCTGGCAACGATCACGCATTGTCCGTCTTCACTTTGTTCCTCGTATCGACTGCAAACCCCCTTGCCGGGGGAGAGAGAGACTCGACGTCCAAGCACGAGACGTCTCTCGATTGTCCGAGATTGGAACCAGGACTTTGAAAAATCGAACGGCGGACTCATGATGAAACGATTTCCGTAGGTGGTGGGACCCTGTCGTCCACTGGAAATCACTACGTTCTGCCTTTTATACCAATAACAGACTGCCGGATCTTTGTGGGAAATAAAAGAGAGATTTCAATCTTGGTATCATTATGTTGGAAGGAAAGTTCTCTGTCGTATGTCAGATGAAAATGAAAAACACATGTCGTTAGTGAGTCATTGGAAAACCGGAATTCACAGGTTGTCTGGAAGATGGCAACAAGTTGTTACAAATAATGGAAATTCTATTAAAATGTTTTCTTTTATGACGCAGATAAGATGCGGAAATTCAGAGAACTGGAGTAAATACTGACTGGAGGAGGAGGCAAGAGACAACATGTAACAAGGGAATGCAGGATAATGGGGGAAATGATCAAGATCGAGGATGTAGTGAGCGGGAAAAAATACAGAAATGTTTAACAGTGGTTGAAGAAGTTGACGAGGAAGAGAGCATAAATATATCAAAGAACGTACCAAACTAACAAAAATGCAAACGTTAGGGAATAAAGTAAGGGATACAATAAGTAAGTAATTAAATAGATTAGTGATAATTAGGATACTAAAAGAGTAGTACATACTAAAAGCGTGAAATAAGATGGATCTATACAAATATGTTAATGTAAACCAAGTCACATTTCTTAGCTATAAGACTGAAATAAAGTAAATTTTATTAAAATGTTTTCTTTAAAATACGCCAGAACTCTCCCTCCAACCTAACACAAAGGTAATACATTATCGGGTGGCATTCTAGTGTTAGCTCAGACGGTGTCAAAGAGAGGAAATGTTTGAAGAGATAGGCGTCAGAAGAGATTCGGTTTCCCGTCCGCAAGAAAACTCGCAGCAGTCTTTTTATCGCGGAATTACACCGCTCCGGTTCATCCGAGCAGAGAAAAGCCACGGAAAGATCCCCGCGACCTGGCCGAAATTCGGTCCGCGCCAATTACCGTGCGCAGGGAACGTGTTTCGTCCTCTTTGAAACGTATTTCGGGCTTTTCGTTACGCGCAACAATGGCCCGTGCCCGCTTTCTTTGGCCCATTATGCCTCCACCGACGCTTCCGCTATTTTCTGGCCGCGCGAGGCCGCCTCTAAGGTGGATTCGGATGGTGTGCCCAGATTCCCGTTGACAATGCCCGAAACTGGCAACCGTCTTCGAACCAATTTCCATTGCTCGCCCAAAGAGACCGCTAACTCCGAGGGACACTCGTTTGTCTTACTAAAATGTTCCACGGAAATCCAGTTTGAAAGACACCCTTAAAATAATAAATCCCACGGCCGAGCAACACAGTTACATCACACGTATGCAGACTTAACAGGGAATTTTAGTCCTTGCACGAATTTTTACAAATTTTTTTCAAGGAGTACTATTGGACTCTTTAAAGTAGGATTTTTTTACTAACCGACTCTCTCTCTCTCTAAACAAATTAAACGTTTCAACCTCTTACCATATCAATCACCTTTTTTTTGTTTAAGGGCGATGGGGGAATCCTCTTATGGACACCCTCCCCTACGGTGACGATTGGGGAGGCTAGTGTCGGATTCGTCTCCCTCCTCTGATGGAATTGGGGGGATTATCATTCGCTAAGACACAGTCTACCGCCATACCGACTAAACCCCCACCGCCCAGGACCTGAGGGACCTTTTCCTCATCCTAAATGTGACCGGTCTCATTCAGCGGTGGTGTCCTACCTGTCCCGAAACCACGCCGCCTGTTCTTATCACCTATACCATATCAATCACCTGTTAGTCGGTAAATTCTCAGATGGAGATCCTCTCCTGTTGCGACAGTTTTCGTGTCCGACGAAGGGCGTCGATGAAAAACGGTAACGAGGTTCAAGAGTCGTCGATAATTATCGCCACGTGATCAGCGTTTCTCGAGCAGAGTATCAAAACTTCGCCTCGTTGGGAGTCCCTGGGCGTGGATCGATCAAAGACAACTTTTGGCTTCGAATCAAGAATGTCGTCCAGCCGAGGATAATTGCATCGCGACGGGGGTGCACACAAAAATTAGAGAGCAAAGTAGAAATCGATGTTGGAGGAGTGGTATCGTCCGACCGGTGACGAATGCATCCTAGAATCGATTAACCCTCTAGTAAATCTTTTCGTCGACTTTCTACTCGTTTCCTCGACGAGGGTAGAAGTCACCCTCAAAAACCGTAGAAAATCTTGGTTGTGAAGAGAGATCCACCATGGGATCCCATCCTCTTCTTACACACACCATTGCATGCACTACTTTAGGACAGGTCTACCTCCAACGAAGCTTCCAACGGGACACTACGGGACGCTTTAAAAAACGGCACTGGGACAATTCGGCGCGGTTGACACGTTGGATCCCTTCAAAAGTCTCCGAAATCATCGTAGACTGTCTCGATATGCTTTCCCACCGACTCATTTTTGTCATAAATCAACGAAATCCGCAGTGTAGACCTTGAAAGAACCTTGAACTATCTAACAAATCACGGTAAATCAGCATTATCGAAAATCATATCGTTTCAGCGAAATTGCAGGTTCGCATGCGATCCAGCAGGATCCAACGTGTCACAGAGGGTTTGGCTACAAGGCAAAGGGGTTGGATCAACGCGAGGATCCAGCGTACGGAGCGGATCGGCTTAGATCTTTTCTTCGCGAGATGACGAAGCCGTCTCTGCACATGATTCGCCTGATAGGTCGCTACGAATGTCGTGGCAACCTCCAGGCTTCGCGAAGCTTATCAGAGAGTCAGAGAGAAAGTGAGAGAGAGACAGTACGCGACTTTTAAGAGGCTTCTACTACCGGCGAGTGATCGAAGGACGCGAGACAGCCCGTTATCGTAAAGTGACTTACCAGTTCTCCAGGATGCCGACGTTCGAGAAGTTCGGTGGAAAGCTCGCGGCCGCCATCGGTGGTCGCGGCTGCGCCCTGTCCGTCCTGTCACTTCCGGTGCTCCTTAGTGCTGCGACGCGTCCCTGGAATCGCAAAAGACCCAGCCATTAAATCCTGCTGCTCCCTTCGGGGCTCCGCGAGCCACCCAACGGGTGTCCTCGAAACCGCCAATTCCAGAAACTGGCTGGTTCATTACATTCCTTAGACTCTACTACGGGTTCAATATTTCTTTGCTGCTACGTGATTTTAGATGGAGAGCTACATCATTAGTTACTTTGGTCCAACTATAATGAAGACGATGTACGGTGGGGTATTCGACCGATTTCAGCAGCCACAGCCAATTCAAAATTTGGTCGAGATTGAAACGATATTGTAACTTTACTAAAATTTATCCAAATTTGATGAAAAAAGAACCATTTTAAAGATTGAGATTTCTACTTTTTTGTACTGTATGCCGTTTTTACTGAAACGTATGTTTTCAATACAAAATTTGTTCATAAAGAGGAGCGTATCAGATTGTAGAGTTTGTAGTCATTTTTTGATCAAGTAGTGCGGATAATAATCAATATTTTAAAATATTTTCAGAAAGTGACTTAATCGACGCCAACTCAACAACAACAACAACCCCCAGCAGACGCAGCATCGAACAACGCCGAACAAAATCAAGAGACTCTCCGTCGAACAAAACCAAGAAACTCTAACATCTGAAGAAGAGAGTTTGCAGGTACGTGCCGGACTAATTGTAAAAGTCACAAGTTTAGGGGTGTCTTTCCGGACTTCTAGGCCACCTCGTATGCAGTCGGGGACGGTTCGTTAGAGAAGAAGCGAGAAGAACGGGTGGGCCGCGGAATCCGCTTCGCGATACATTCTCTCCATTTACCGCGTCGAACCGTGGTCTCGTGGAAATACTCTCGCGAGTGAGAGAGAAGAGCTTGCTTCTCTCTGTCGGGCGCACGCCTTCGACGCTCTTCCTTTCTCGCATTATTATCTTTCTACTTTCGGTCGGGTCTACGTCGCACCGGCACCCGGTATCGGTAATGAACGATCTATTGTGCTGGTAGGTGCTCTTTCAAACAGCAAGAGAGACGAGATAAGAGGGTGAGGAGCGGCTGCCGAGAGCGAGACCAAGAGACCGCCACTGAACCAGAAAGAGAAAGAGGCAGAGGGGGTGGTTAGGGGGTGGCATAGAAGAGGTATGAAAACGGCACTCGTTAATGGACTCCCACCAGACTCCCTCAGCCCTCACTCCCTTCCTCCCTATCAGTCGGTTTCTCCATCCCTTTTCCCGAACCGTTCCTCTCGCCTACTTCCATTCTATCCTCTCCCACCCGGTAGTTCTTTAGCCATCCGCGATTCGCTCGGTCTCCTTCGTCCCTTGGCTCGTCTCGTTCCTTCATCCACTGTACTACCACGCTGGTTGATTCGCTATCCTTCTTCATCCCCTGTTCAGACCTTTATCCGACCGAAACAGCCGCCAGTGGATTCGTTACATGCGTAAGTTCCTGTCGAGCGCGTGTATCATTATCAGCGGCGTCTAAAAAAGAGATCCAAGGGCTGAATCATTGATTCGAGCGGATCTAGCGACGACGAGGACCTGCCTGAGGAGCAGGACTTACTGCGAAAGGGGTGGTTAGTGTCAATTTCAAACCCCAAGGATAACGAGTATGATCATTCCACTGCCTAACCCTTCTGTAGACACCGGAACGTACAAATGAGCTCGGAGCTCTAGTAATTAACGCGTCGACTAGACCCATTAGTTATATGTGGGTGACACAATTCTTCGGACGTTCCCTGTCGATTCTAACGATCCTGGAATTCTAAGCGGAAACATGGAGTAAGATCATTGAAGAGGAACATAGCAACGAGAGAAGGACCAAGATTCGCGGGGAAAAATGGAGAAGGAAACGTGGCGAGGTAGCAAAAGAGAAAAAGAGAGGGGGAGGATTGTTACCGAGGGAAACTGCTTTCTCGGCGATGCTCCGGGCAGGTCTCGTGTACGGTCCATTGTTCTCGGTTCGGAGCCGGTCGATATCGCGTTAAAATCGTAACGAGATTCCGTTCCGACGCGAAAATCGACCGATATATCGATTCTCATTTCAGCGAGTCTTGGAGTCCGAGAAGCAAGCAGTGTTAATATTCAGCGTTTCCCGTAATTGCCGTTTCCTTAAAAACCGGAGAGACGTGATATACACCTCGGCGAACGCCGCGGTACCAACGCGATAAATAATGGCGGAGACGACGGTTTTGCATAAACATTTCCGCGAGGCCTCGTAACTCCGGAGAGAGAGAGGAGCTTGAAAGCTTGCTCGCGAGGGTTGTATGCAAATTCCATAGGAGCTGGAATGTTTCTCAGCGCGATCCAAATTAACCGGCTAATGGGAAAATTATTTGGCCGATTGCTCCGTTCCGTGTGATAATGAACGGATCATCTCGGAGTTACGCGGGAATTTCATAGCGGTCGATGGGACCGTCTTCTCCTCGAGAACAGGATGAATCCTTGATTAGCTCTTCGTGTAAATTATCGCCCGTTGACCCAGTTGTGATCATCTCGAGCATATCCGTTGCCGGTCCCTCCCCCGAGTCGCGTCGCCATCATCGATCCGGTTGAAAAATTTCCGAATCGCTAGGCGAACCGGCCCGAGACTAGCTCTTTATCGCTGCCGAGTACAAAGAACCCTTTGCTGCCACCGCTCCTGAATTATTACAGGACATTAACTTGCGGAACCGGTGTACGTTACAGACAGAAGCTGATCGTAAAAGTATCGGCTCCGGATAATTACGTGTATCGAATTCGCGCGATTACATGTTTGCTGAACCGCCGTTCCCTGCGAGCACGACCGACGCAACATTTGTTAATAACACTGTATTAATCTCTTTGATACGGAAAGGAAACAATTATCGGAAAATAGCTGAGCATACGGCCGCGTTTACACTGGAAATTGCGATCCGGTTTGTTGCACGTACGATTCTCTTTGGTTTCTACTCTGCTGTTCCTTATTGCTGCAGAGTTTATGCATGCTCAGCGGATACCGAACGCGTGCAATTCGAATCGGAGATTTCTCGAAATTATTTCAGAACCTCAATCTATTATTCTAAATGTGTTGTGATTATCGTTCGTAAGGTTGTTAATAACAAGATGTTCGATCAGAGATAGAAATTAAAGCAATTTTGCTAGTTTGATTAAACTTTGTTTAATATATTTAAATCCGTTGTTTCGATACATTAATATTGAAATCTCTTTTGAAATTTACAGATGCAGTTTTTCTTCTTTCTTGAAAAGGATCCATATTAGGATTGAAACGTAGAAAGTTTATTCAAACTAGCAAAATTGCTTTAATATATTATTCTATTTTGTATTTATATATAAATCTATTATTATCGTTGGAATTTTTACATTGCATCAAGACACGAAACTTTAGGCAATATGTAATTCGGCTCGGATCAAAAGTGCAAGTAAAATGATCCAATCGGATCATGTTTTCTGCAGCATTCCTTTCGAATTCCTGTCAGAAGACAAGCTGTAAAGCACGTGGCGTATTTGTTACGCGACAATAATTTATAGTGTGAAAAAACGACGGGATTTATGAGACGACAGTATTTCGTTGAAAGCGGTCGCTCGCGTATCGATCAATGATCGAGGCTTTTCAACGCAGCTCGGTTCTCGAAGAGTCGTCGCGTCGGCTTTTCGTGGAAACGAGGCTCGAAGTCTCGAACGCCGCTAATTAGCGGGAACATCGGGAAACGCCGGGGAAAATGCTGGAAACGCGAGAAACGATGGGACACACACGCGCCGCGGCTCGACTCCGACTAGGAACACACCGGTGTGCCACTACGGCCCGTAGAAACCGACAGCCACGAAATCCGTTGTCATCGATCGCTGGCATTGTCTGCCGCCATTGTTTGGCGGCTCGCGCATCGCTGATAAGGACGACGAGCGATTCGCGTTCCCCGTGCCGCTATCTTCCCGCGGACGGCGAGACGAGGATTTCTTTGTTTCCGCGACGGCTCGTCGATCGGCCGCTCGATTTCCCAGAAAAAAATATCGAGGGAAAACGTTGCCGCGAATCGCTCGGCCTCGAAATCGAATCAACTCGAATCAAGCCAGGAAAAAATTTTCAGAGAAAGATTCACGATTTCTCTCCCTCGAACGGTAATTATTATTATTGTACGGAGAATGAGTTGAATATTATATTATTCGTCACTCCGCTGCGCTCGACGAAAAACTAATTTCGTGAGGGCTACTTTTAAAGATTTCTTGATGTTGATGATGATGGTAATGTGCAATAATAACACTTGAGATTAAGCTTTACTTAATCTAACAAATACTTTAATATTTACACAAAACAAAAACTTTCGATATTATGTACAAGTCCGTGGAGCTTAGCGATGTTATAAGTTCGGTTGCTGCGAATGAACTGAAGAACGTTGAAGGTAGGCTGGAGGATATTTTTTAGTAGAAGCAGATGATTGGTGGAAAATAGAAGTTAGGGAAAGGGAAAATTGCAAGAGAGAGAAGGTTAAAGACGATGAGAAAAAAAAAAGAAAAGGCAAGGGCAGGATGACCTGAAGGCTGGTGATTTGAAAGAAAAAACAGATGTGAAGGACTAGGGTTCAGGGTGAGGTAGTTTATGACAGGGAAAGTCTCTTAAGAACTATGGTGGGGTGCGTGACGAATTGTAAAATTTAAGTTTAGACACGTTTAGAGATTAAAGCAGAACGACGCGTTACAAAAAAAAAGAACAAAAAGATTGCACGTGGAAAACACATGCTGGTCGGGTGTGCTAAACTCGGACAATTATTATTTATTATAGATGGAAAGAAGTCTTTTTTACATAAGTATTTACAAAGTACAGAAAAAAAGAGCAAAATAATACTGGTACAATCGATATGTATTATCATACAACCCTGCGTAGTTGCATTTTAAAGTTTTGCAAAGATTCAATGAAAAAATCAATACTGAAAACAAAAATTCAATTATTTTCAGCGCACATTTTTCATGGCTCGGTTGCGTTTCTCTCGACCAGACGAAATTGTGTACCGAAAAAGAATTACACGAAGTCCGTGAGCGTTTAAGAGAAAATTTGTTTGATATTTTTCCGTGTAAAATTGTTTGTCAGGCGTGCAAGTTAGTTTGTACAGCTAATATTTGAACTACGAGCACGGAGCAGCGAAAAATTGCTGGCGGCGTACGTGTTAATTCGTGCTCAAGGATTGCGTAGCTATTGTTATTAATATGCGAGCTTGTTCCGGGGTGAAAGAAAGCAGGGATCGAGTGCCCGCGCGAAAAGTTAGGTCCCGTGCGCGCGCGTGGGACTCGCGATAATTCAAATTCCACGTTAATTCGGTTTGTAACTCGCCCGCGTGAATTCTCGTCGGGGAACTTCCGGGAGCAACTTCGAATCGAACGATACACGGACACGTACATACACAGAAATTTGTGCACGAAGCGAAAGAAAAAGAGAAAGAGAGAGAGAGAGAGAGTCGCGCTCGGGTTAATTAACATCCTCGCAGACGAGTAAAATCGATGGGGCAAATTCACCAATGAAAAAGCGATTCTCCTCCTCTCGTCGTAGTCGTCGACGACGTCGCGTGCGCGCTCGTCGGTGTCGTTAAAAAATGAATCAACCGGCGAGCGAGCGCGGAGCGTATTCTGGCTAATTGGGGATAATCCAGCAGCTTCTCTTTTATTTTCCCCGACGACGACGTCCGTTTCAGTGTTTTCGTTTGTGCGACACGCGCGCGCGTAGACGCCGACCGGTTTTCCTTTCTGACCGGGACACGCTGTTTTCCCGAGAACCGAGCGGTTGCGTCATTTGTGAGAAACGCGTGATCGAGGAATCAACAGCTTTAAATGGCCGATACAAGTGTTGAATTATTGGCAATAATAATGCAACTGCAACAGAGCAAAAATGCATTTCTTTGTCCACGAGAAACACTGCAGTTTTTCCAACGTAGAATAACAGACCAGATGTTGTAATGCCTGTAGATATTTTTTTTAACGTTGTTGCCATTAAATATATAACCTTAAATTGTATATATACAACCTCTAGGCTTGGTATTCGTCGCACCCAAGGGCCTGAACCTTAAACGATGCACCATTGGGCTCTTTCTTGATTAATTTAAGGTTTAAATCAAGAGAATGACTGAATATTTCTTTCGCCCCTACCACATTCTTCCAATTTTTCTTCACTTCGAGTCCGCTAGCTGAACAGTCGACTCGTCCTTCCGCGCTGTTTAATAAGACAGTTTTTAAAGTGAATTCTACAGCGTTTCATTCATTTTTGAAACCCATTTCTCAATAATAGCCTCAGAAAGAAAGCTCACTTATTTAAGCTTACAAAAGGTACTAGTTCGAAGCTATGTGGTGACAGGAAAATTGTTGAATGGTTTCCACCTATTTTCTGGAAACGACCCATTATGCGTCGTCGGTTGCATAAACGCGACACGCGCGAATGACTCGAGCGAATCGCGGAGTAGCCGCAGCCATGAGAAATTAATGTATCGCAACATCTTGATAATTCCATTCTTATTATAGACATAGGCGAGGGTAGGAAGTCTGGCACCTGGCCAGATGAAACACATCTGATCGCCCGTCGTTCGAAATAGAAGATCCCCCAAGAGGTGGAAATAGCCAAAAGTCTTCGAACTTACTGATCCACCGATTCTCCGTTGATTCAGAGAAGTTGTCCAAGTTTCGCGCGAGAGTGGCTAACGAAGGGATCCATTCGGTTCTACAAATTTCGACGTTCGACCTGTTCGGGAGAATCACTTCTGTTGCGCTTCGGACGTGCTCGTAGAATTTCGATGTTCGATCGACGTCGAATAAGGTTCCGGACGCAAAGGGAATAGCGCCAAGTAGTCTGGCCATGTTGTCTGGTATCGACTTGCTCCGAAGGGTCACCCACTACCCCTTCGAACTACCCCTCCGGCTAGCCAAGCTGTTGAGGCGATCGGGATGCTCGAAATTCGGACCGCCCCAACTGCTGATATATGATTCTACATCTTTGAGAGTGGGTCTGCCAAAGGATTTGCATGATTCTACAATTTCAAGTATTTTCACTTGAATTATACTGAACAGGATCTCTACAGAAAAATTTTTAAAGACCTCTTCGAGGTCCTCATCATCCAACTTCGAAACTATGTCTGCGATTCTACAATTTCGAGTATTTTCACTTTAAAAAATTATATTGAACAGTCGAAATAGTAGGAAATATATGTGCAAAACCTCGATGAAAAACAATCGTAGGATCTCTGTAGAAAATTTTTTAAAGACCTCTTCGAGGTCCTCATCATCCAACTTCAAAACTATGTCTGCAAAAGAATTTCTGCAATTCAACAATTTCGAGTATTTTCACTTAAAACAATTGTATTGAATAGTTCAAATAGTACGAATTGTATGTGCAAAAACTGAATGAAAAACAATCGTAGAATCTCTGTAGAAAAATTTCGAAAGACCTCTTGGAGGTCCCCGTTATTCAACTTCAAAACTATGCCTTTGAAAGAATTCCTGCGATTCTACAATTTCGAGTATTTTCACTGTAAAAAATTCTATTGAACAGTTGAAATAGTAGAAATTGTAGGAGCAAAACCTCGATGCAAAAACAATCGTAGGATCTGTATAGAAAAATTTCGAAAGACCTACAGAATAGCCCTTTAAGCCAGAAGAGTTCGAGGTCCTCGTTATTTAAGGAAGACAGCAGGGCTTCTCTTTGAAAGACAATAGAGAAGACAATAATGGTCAAAAATGTCGGAAAGCGTCGTCCACCCTAATTTTCGCTGTACACCAAGCACCGAGGGGTGTCCTGACGTCACGTACAGTGACGTTCCCAGTAGCAAACACCAGTGAAGGCTGTCGGGGAGTCGACATTCCCGTCAGGAGTCGCTCCGACGATCTCCCGTTGCGGCAGTCGAGCAACGATCGAGTGTTTGCCATTTTGCTTCGGCCCGAGGACGTCTGGTGGGTCGAGGTTCGCTGGGGTTGGTTTCTCTTGGCAATGCAGTGGCCAACACCAGTCATCGAGCGAAATAGTCGCGAGAGGTTGAGGTAGAAACGTGTAGAACGTCGGGGAACTTTGCAAACAGCGAATTTGCTATTAGTTTCGGGGTGGAAACTGGGGCGTCGTCTACCAAAGACGTAAATTCGGGAGCCACTCCGAATGAGTGTTCACCGTCGGTAAAATTCACCGTTCAGAGTTTCGAATCGGATTCTCCTCTTTCTCTTTGGAATTTTGCTGGACGATAGCCGTTTTCGAATGCATCGATTTTCCTTTTCCCTTTGTAATTTTTGGAATGGGAGCTCGTTCGAATGGATAAACTCGGTCGAATTTCGTTTTCCGGGTTGGTACAAATACACGCCGATATTTTCTCCGTGTCAGCCTGTACACCGCCTATTCTTCCACGTTCCCCGTTAAACGGCGTGCTCGAAGGGAAACTGCGTTAGCCTGTCGGATGGTCCGATATTGCGGCAATTTGATGGCGTGCGCGTCGCTCGGGCTTCGCCGACAGTCCCAGTTTATAGCGGCTTCCCCATGGAAATTTAATACAATTAATTACCGGCGATCGATGGCTCAATTTCCAAAGGGCGTCCCATTGACTAACGTGATTATTAATGCGTCATAATGCCATAGTTTGTATGCCGCGGAATATTTACATAATCAAGTTTAGCCGGGCTCCGATAAACATTCATCGAGAGACTCGCACACTGTCCACGATGTTCCCAGATAGAACCCGAAGGCAGATTTTTAGGTCACAGAGAGCTCGAAAAGAGGTGTAAAAAAATTAAAAGGAAAAGATTTACAGCAGAAATCAGGAAGACAAATACGAAGCGAGAATAATAAAATTAAAAGAAACAAGGAAAGAAAATCAGGAGACAAAGGGAGGAAATACAATTCGGTACTATCTAACTTGATCTCCAATGAAGACTTCAACTCGATTCTGGTGAACAGAGAAACAATTCTTCGCAAATAGATTTCCAGGGAACGCGAGTATTATACCGAGAAAGAATAACAAGCGAAGAGAAATAAAATGATGAGGTTCTTAAAGATGTTCTGGAGGTACAATGGGAGACAAAAGTACAAGAAATTCGAAATCCATCAATGTATTGGCAATGAAAGCCATTCATGAGTATATTTTGCATTTAAAAAAAAAAACAGATTAATTTAAAAAGCTTTTGTTTAATTAGTGAATTTCATGTTAACACGTTAAAGACGTGTTAAAATGTGCAAACTTTAAGTTGCTATAAATATTAAACAGTGTAGTAAGAATTTAGTAAGAATTATATCTTGTCAAATTTTCAAAAATTTTCTTGCGTTTTTAATTACCTCCAGAACATCCTTAAGTGTACTACGATTTCTAGCATCGACCACTGAATTTCGAGATTGTCAGGCAGATATGTGACGTCGTAGAAATCGACATGACTCTTGGTCGCCGTCACAAAGGAGACCGTCGAGTATCGGTTTGCGGAACCAGATAGATCCACTAGAATATCGTTAACGCGGAACGTGAGAAATCGTTGAGAGAGAAGAGCAGAAGGATCGAGCAGCTTGCGGGAAACCCTCGAGGCTGTCGCGGTAGGTAGGGAACGTAGAACGGTAAGCTGCGACCTAACCGTTTGCCATGCAAATTCGCAGTGGCCGTCAAGGCAAGCCCCCAGCTCTGGCTCCCCCTTTGTTTTTATTTTCCGCTTTCCCGTGATCCCCGAATGGGGTTGCGTGGGCGCCAGGATGACTGTCTCTCGCTCTCTTTCTCTCTCCATCCCCAAACTCCTTTTGGTAACCTTCCAACCGAACTTCCGGACCTTTGGCCGAAGTTCAACGCGACTCGCCGCGTTCGCAGCGCTCGAGAACTCGACGTGCACGCATCCACCACCCTCGGAAGCTGAAAATAATCTTCCCGGCGAGACAATCGACGTTTCCCTGTCGATAAACGGCGATAACGCGAGGAACGAACGCTGGGAGTCTTCCTGGCACCGAACACGATCATTCCGCACCATCCTGTTCACATAAATCCTGCCGAAAATACTGCAGAGAATTTTTATGTCCCATTTTTTCAATTCCAACCTACGGTAATGAGAAAATTCATTTGAATCACGGTGTGTTAATATTTCCGAACCGTAGTCGTTCGTTTTTCCGTCGCAGGAACGCGAGTTATTTTGTAGCGGATTGCAGCCGATCCCGAGTTCGCGACGCTCGGCTTTTAAGCTCGATAGATCGCGGAAATCTCGTCGAAGCGAAAGGAATCGAGGTTCGAAGAGCGGGCAGGTTCGTTCCGAGCGTAATTCGAATTCTCGCGGAGAGCTCGGTCTCGTAAAAAGCTGCAGTAAAGTGGCTTCCATGGCCGCTACACCGAAACGGATCGTAAAGCGTCCGATCGTCTTCCGGGGACCGCATAACCTAGAGAGCCAGAAGAGGAGGAAGTTAGCTCGTCGACGAGGGAAGAAAGACGCTCTCGGACGAAGGAGTTGCTCGATAATTGCCTCATCGATGTGTAAAGACATTCTCATTGTCTCTCTGAAAGCAGAGAAGGGCGCGAAGAAAAATCGAGAAAGAATGGCGATCATAAAAATTCATTCCTACGGAAGGAACGAGTTAGCATCGGCGAGGCGCGAAAACGTAAGCGATAACGAAGGATAAAATGGATGAAACGGATGGAAAACGGAGGCGAGATCGTAGAAAGTATGGAGGGGGGAACGGGACGGAATGGAAATCAGCCGCGTGGACACCGTGCTTTACGGACTTTATTAATTCTTAGCTTCCTAATTGGATTACCCTCGAATTAATTGGCGCGATTAAACGGTCGCACTCGACTCGCGTCGTCGTCCGGACGAAACTCGCGGAAATTTGTTCGACGCGGTTCGACTTCTCTTTGAGGAACGACTCCCGACGAAAACCCTTTTACCTTTTCCGACCGAGAACTCGCGTTCCTACGAGACGTTTGCTTTTTCCAAAGCTCTGTACACCGGAACGTGGCCCGAAACTTTTCGTCGAACGTCACTTTTAATTGCGCCTTTACGGGGATCGCGTTTACGCGGTTTAATCGAACATTCAACTACGGGAAAAATCGTGACGCTGCAAATACTGGGATTATTATCTCGTTGTCCCTGCTGGAATATCCTCGTTGTTATTATTATTCGCTTGGGGGAAGCTCGTTCGAGCTGATCGTCGACGATAAGACACGTCTGTTACCGAACGAACGCACGTGCCTTGTGCAGACGTAAAAAAAAACATTTGCAAAACTGGGACAGACATCATTGATGAGCGCTCTGTGCTCCGGGAACGCTTCCGATTGCCTTCAGGAGTTCCGCTCCGAGCCAAATGGCGGCACGGCAGGACCGTAGATGAACGAAGCATGCTCAACATTGCAAATGAAAGAACACTTCTCGTGCCCGAGGTGATTCCGAGTTGAAACAGTTTTAATTAAATAATAAATTCATTTTTACAATTTCAAATGAGTCTGGAATTTACAGGCTCTCTCATGACAGAGAGGATACTAAATAAATTAGTGTGTCAAGAGCAGAAATGTTAAAAAAAAAAGAAACACAAAGACTATTTTTCAAGGCTCTTGGAGAAAAGACCTTGTCGAAGTTGTTGAGACACGGTTCGTGGATCTTCACCGATCCTCTTTGTGGGTACTGTCGGGAAGCAAGGCGGACACGAGAGTCCTGTAAAGATCGCTCGGTTCGTGGGGTTTTTCCGAGGTTGTACGGGTACTAGGGGAACACGGAAGAAGGTCAAAAGGGGGCCGGAAACTACCGGCGAGCGAAAAGAAACTCGCGATCGCGTCCGTGCGACAGAATCTCGCGAGTGCTCGTCTTCCGGTTCGCGTGGCGCACTCGAAATCTGGGTTACCCCACGTCGGATGGCTTGTTTCGCCTTCGTCTTCGAGGGAAATCGATTCCGTCGCGCTGCCAGCCCGCGTTTCCGCTCCACGACGAACGCGTTTGTTCGAAATCGCGATCGCTATCGATCCTTCGGAACGAGATCGAACGTTTGCTGGCATGGAGACACTATTCTTGCAATCATCAACGTCAGCAGACTCGAACGGATGACCGGCGTCTCGTGTCTTCATCAGGCTCTTCGGATTCGTGTTAGCTCATCTTGCAATTTAGGTTGATGGATCCCAAAATATAATTTCTCTGGACATTATTTTGTTGGTTGATTACTGCTTTTTTATTCATTATCTCGTTTTTATTAGCTCGCTTTCTTGTCTGTCATTTTTTGCAATATTTTTTCAATCTTTACTATAAATGTATTATTTTTCACACGCAAAAATGTGTCTCTTGAAAATGATCCATACAGGGATCGTAAATAGCAAATTTTCTGTTTGCCTATTAATGATTGAACCGTGCGTCGAAAACACAAATATTAATATATAATGCATTATATTCCAAACAAATTTTTAAAAAAGTCTGCGTTTATTATTATATACGTTCGTTCGTAACAGTCAGTACTAATTTTTTATCACTGTTCAAATACACTCCTCCCAATTCTATTCCGTAGACTCTATTCCGCAGCTAACAGGTCAATCATCTTTCACGTATGAATAAATGAATACTCCCATCGATCACACGATGCAAAGTCCGAGATAATTCGAAGTTTATAAGGAAGATTTCGTGGCGAGGCTCGAGGAAAGACGCGAGATCGTGGCACGAGAGTGATCGATGCCGGAAAACGACGATCTGTCGTCGACGGTTATGGTCGTTAAGATGAATCGGGAACACGTTGTGTCGACGGTGACTATAAACGGCATGGCTGTCGCGTCCAGTCTAGTCCAGTCGACTCGCGAAACACGTCCACTTTCTCTATCCACTTCGACTAGGAAGTCGTAAATCCCCTTTACTATTTACATCACCGTATCTGGCCTGGCGCGCGATGCAACCGCGTGCCTAATCTTTTATGCAACGCGCGACAAGAACACGCGCGCACACACCGCCGAAACCCCTTCCAAAGCCGAATAGTTGACAACCTTTTAAAAGGAACGACCCCGTGCGAAATCAAACCTGCGCTCGATTAACTCTGTTCCAAGATATCGAATCGACTTCCATCTATACACGGTGTCGCTAAATTCGCGGCACAACTGTGACAGCTTCGAAGTCGATAAAAATGTTTAACTTTCCAGTTAATGTCTTCGTGTTCATTGAACTATTAAAAACTAACCACTCCCCATCATTATTATTGCTAATACTGGTTATCTAAGGTTAATAAAGACGTTGGAGTCCAGCGTCGGCGACAGTATCAGCGCCAACCAGCTATTATAGTTGGGAAAAAGTGGAGAACCGAGCACGTGGGCGAACCAGAATGGGCTCGGTTTCTTGTTGAGCATGATTTGCGTGCCACGTGTCTTCATAAACACTCTTGTCCGGCGCCTTTCCCTTTATTGCATAGACTAGTCTCGACACCTAGCTGTTGGCCCCTGGGAGCGCGAGTAGGCGTGGCTTCGCCGCTCTCGATTTCGACGGAGCCACCCGTTTCCCTTTTCATTTCGGTATAATTAGCAAAGCGTAGCCAAGGGGTATCAATGAGAAGAGCATCGCGTGACCCGCGTAACGATCGTCCTCCTCCGTATTCGATCAGGAACACGGTAATGTTAATTAGCCGGGGAACAATAATGCGCGCTTAAACAAATGTTCTCGCGCCCGTACAAATAATCGTGGATAATAGCCAGTTCCGCTGGACGCTCGGCCCACGGTAATTACGTTATTAATTATTGTCGAATATTCCCACGCTCACGCGCTCGTATAAAATCTCGCTCTGCTTTTCATTAGAGTTGTGACTTGTGAGATACCCGAGTACCTGGGTTACCTGTGAGATACCCGGGTAAACAAAAATTACCCGGGTATCTCATGAATCGTTTGCATCAATAAGAAAAAGCAGATGATATATTACTATTACTTATTCTCTTGAACGATTTTAATAAATTTAAATTAATATATCAACGTGTGTTCTTTTAATTTCATTATTGTTTTAAATTGCACAAAATCATTTATGACTTATGTCTTATGAGATACCCGGGTACCCGAATACTCGGCTATCTCATGGGTACTCGGGTACCCGGGTAAAAGTCCGAGCTCTACTTTTCGCGATTAGCTGGCAATCGACGCGCGCAAGGTTTATTTGTACGAGCACAGAAGCCCGTCGCCGTTCGATCGCGTGCACGGGTTTTTAACCGATCGAGTGGCCTGCGACGCAATCGCGCTGTTCGCGTGTCGCCACGAGAGCTCGCGCCTCGTGTCGTCGATGCTCCGTTGACGGCGGCATCGAATTCTGGAATAACACTTCGAACCATCTGTGCACTCGTTATTAGACTACGGATTTTACGTGCTCGCGCCGCAAAATGTGTAGGCGAAATACAGATGAACGAGTGATTCATTTGTATGGTACCGTCCGTGTCTAGTAATTCATACAGAATATGTTTATCTTTCGCGAAGATCCGCAATTTATTATCGCACCTGTACATTTCCGTCGCGGCCTTTCCAGCATCGAAATAGAACATCGTTTAACGAGCTCCGATCTGTGGCAACATGTCACCCGTCCAGATTTGTTATTGTGTTGGCAACACACATTACGGTGACCGAGCGAGAGATGCGGTAACAAATGCGGACACAGCTTTATATGGGATGTAACCAGCTTGATCGCGCCACTCCGACGCTATTTTAGCAGATTTTCCAAGCATTCGCGGCATGTCGAACGGTTAAACGCGTTCAACGTTTCATCGCCACGCTCGATTAAATCGAAGCGGCGAACGACTACGAACCTTTTCCGTATGGCTCGGGAAGATCGTGTCCTTGCCAATTATCCCGCTCGAGGGAACGACACCGAGCGTCGCGAAGGGAATCTGTAGAAGGACCCGTGCGGAGAAATATCGAACTAAGCACGTGCCGGATAGAAAGAGAGAGAGACGAGAGTAGCCCCCACTCGTTCGTCCATAAAAGTCGACGACGACGGTGTTCGATCTCGCCGGAACCGCCGATAACGTTCTTAGCCTCGACATAAACGCCATGTCAATTACCGGCAAGCTTAGCCGGATAATATACCCGACAAAAGTCGGCCGAGACGTTATTCCGTTACCCAACATTTATCCTCGGTACCGTAACGATCGCGAACGCTTTGGCCGCTCACCTTTAATACACTTCGACTCCGCTGAAACTGCGGGTTCAGGATTCCGGTCCTTTCGAGAGGTGGTTCTACTTTATACAGCAAGGAGAATGTAGACACTAGAAAAATTGTAGTCGCTTGGCTTCTATTCTATCCCGAAGGCCAACAAACCACGCCCACTTTCGGTACACCACACCTACGCGGAGCTTCATAGCTGCTCACGGAACCTCCCACGGAATTCTCAACCCTCATACGCTCCTCACACAAAAAGAAATCAATCGTTTTGCAACATGTGAAAAAAGTTAAATGGGTGAATCTACATCTACTATTTGTGGCACGTCTAATTAGTGCAGTCGCCCCGCCTACTTAGTCCATTCTCCGCCCACTTCCCGAGTAAAGTAGATTGACTTCTAAGCTCTCCTCGAAAATGATTTGCCCGTTCATAATCACGATACATACGTATCAAAATCAAGGTGGCTCGCGACGCCATCGTCGGTGCACGTCGGAGAGAGCTCCTGGGACGAGCCTATAATTACATATTCGAGTTTAATCGCGCTTGATCACGAGAGGACCGATAGTACGTCGATCCCGGATCGATCGTGCCTATCCCTCGGGTTCTTGAACGTCGTCGGGACATGTCCTGGGAATAATTAGACGGTGACAGTAATGGTCCCGGGCTTTGTTGCAACGTAATGAGTGGAGAAAAGTGGCGTGTCTAGGCAGCGCGGCGCGTCGAATAAAATTTTCAAAGCGTATCGTGCCCGGAGAATAATGGAGAACGGGACGAGAGGAACGCTGTTGATGACGGTTCGACGCAACGCGGCTGACGTAGAGACCA
This sequence comes from Lasioglossum zephyrum, assembly GCA_028455615.1. Taxonomy (NCBI): domain Eukaryota; kingdom Metazoa; phylum Arthropoda; class Insecta; order Hymenoptera; family Halictidae; genus Lasioglossum; species Lasioglossum zephyrum. The sequence goes on from CM052329.1 coordinate 3,341,366, forward strand.
GTCGCGATGCGCGAGCTTTAACCTCTTGACCCCGACATCCAAGCGGCGCGGCAGCGGAATGCTTTCGCGTGCCACTTAATTTCGTACACGTCGAGATTGCGAATCATGTCAACGAGCTCTTCCTCTTTTCCGAGGACCGACACAACGGTAGAAGTGTCGGGAGTACAGAAATTTTGGAACATAGTCGAACGTTAACTTCTAGCCTTTTTTCTTCGTTTAAGGGCGGTAGAGGAATCCTTTATGGACACCCTCCCCAACGGTGATGATTGGGAAGGGTAGTGACGGACTCGGCTCCCCAATCATTGGCAGGCCTAGTCTACTAAACCCCCACCGCCCAGGGCCTTTTTTTTTATACCTTATTTAACGTCGGTTTTTCAATTCTTGTATGAGAATTATTTCGCGAAGGGACCCACAGTATAGATTAAAGGTGGAATCCGAACCACCTTGAGCACCACAGTATTTAGATGGCACATGGAATACTTCCAGAGGCCCAGGGCCTTTGAGGGACCTTTTCCTCAGTTCAGTAACATCTTATCCCCACCACCGGACCCCTCTTCGCATTACTTGGTGGTAGGGGTTTTACATGTACTTGGCCACACCTGTTCTTGGCGTTTAAACGTTAACTTCGAGCTTGAATCTGTTCAGGTTTGCGAGAGCATTGAACGTGGAAAAAGATCGAAACTAATTTCCCCCGGAGATCTCATTCCCCGGAGAGAACGAGACGCGAGTTCCGAATTACGTGTCTCGCCGGTTTGAAGAATAGCACGCGGGGAGCAGCGTTCGCAACAAGTTTTTCCAGCGAATTGATTTATGCTTCTGTTCCGGGCGCAGCTTCGCGCAGGATTCTCTCTTTCCAGGATATATCTGGGGGGCACCGTCCACCGCAGTGCGTACTTGCCAATACCAGTCCTGAAAGCCAAGTTTTCTTTCGGAGAAACGAGCGAAGTTCGGTCCAAGGATCGTGGAGAACGCCTGTCCGCCCGCACCCGCGACCGCCCTCGCCCTTCTCGACGTTCCCCGGAGCTGTAATTTATCGGGTACGTCGTTCCGCGAAGAATAACGCGCGAAAGAGAATGTCGCAAGGTCTTAGGCTTCGGACGCTCTCGGATCTTGGCCAATTAGATCCAGAAATTTGAACCTCGGCCAAATATTTAATGTCACGGCTGTGCCGCTCGAACGGTCCTCTTCGCTGGCCGACTACAATCTCGACTATCGAAACCGAGACTAGTACTCGGCGATCTGCGAGCAACATCCCGCGAGGAGAGCTCGGTCTTCCACGCGAAAACCTGAATGTAATTACTTTGGCTGTGGCAGAGAGTTCCGAGCTAGTGTCTCTCTCTCTCTCTCTCTCCTACTCGTCTTTCCGTTTCGACGACGCGACGACGACGACGAACGAGAGCGTGCACGGCACCGGAGAAATCCCCGATGAAAATCTTTTAATGTAGCCTGTGTGGTCGCGGACCGCTCAGCGGAGCAATACGCCGCAGACTTTTTCATTCTTTGCCGACAAAGAGGTCGCGCGCTCTGCATGCGCCGTCTGCCATTCTCTGCAACTTCGCATAGATGCGGGCTGCAACAGACCGGTGGAGCGCACCAACCTCGGGAAAATCATCTCGCCGTTGTCTCCCAGACGCCCACGGGAGACCCGTCGACTCGCATCCAGCCGATCGCTAGCTGTCCGACTTCGACTTCCACGGGACTTTGCGACACAATGGTGTTCAGTCCCTTGACGCGCCGGAAATTCCCGACGAAATTACCAAATTCCAGGTAAAAATGGGACTAATAACATCAATGGGATTTCATCAATTTTTGTTGAAATTTTATCAATTACCAAGTAGGTATAACTGTTATCCTTTTTTGTATTTTTTTTTTAAGGTTTAAAATTTTAAACTTTGATAATGATTCCTTTGAAGGTTTGATATGGTGGACCTATGTACCAAATTTCAATCTTGTAGCTCAATGGGAAGTACCCAAAAGGTTTTGATGATCTGTCAGTCAGTCAGTCAGTATAAAATTTACCGATTTTGAGGTCCCATATCTCGGAACCTACTAATGCTGAAAAATTAATATTTTATCAATCTTGAGACATGATAGCATTTAACAAGTGTACGAAATTACATCTCTCCATCTACCTCCACTTCCGAGTTACAATCCTCTAGAAAATAGCTATGTTGTTTCGTGTAAAAGGAGGTAGTGCGAGAACTTCGCTGGTGCACTGCCGTGCACCTAGATATTTTCGAACGGGACATCATGGACGAAGTGTACGAGTAGATTTTTCACTCTCTTCGAAATGCTGCTCCCTTCTTGTTGAACACCATTTTTCAGCCAACCCTTCCGCCAGGCTCGATCGCATTCGTCGAATAATGCCACGGAATAGTTTGATTCGATTTGGCGCGCGGGGAATGCTCTAATCACGATCTCGTTACATCGAGTTCCAATGTTATCGTATTCCAGGAAAACTATGGCGATGGGCTGGCTCGATACCGTTCTACACTACTGGCAGCCGAGCGCGGAGCGCCGTGGATCGTGTGTCCGCGTTTTACGTCGTCCCCGTGCACCGTGCGGCGAGCGAAAATTCGATTTGCTACCCTGCGTTTCCGGAACTTTTCGCGCGCTATGTTTTTTTACCATTTTTCCCCCGTGGCTCGCCAGTTACATATCGCACCGAAAACATTCTGGAACTGTATTTTACCAGCCGGCCAGCCAATTTTTGAATATTCTATAAAGTATCGGTGTTTCTCAAAAGCCTTTCGATTTTCGCGATACTTTTACTTCGACTATTACTTCGGTGCTTAGCTGAATAACGAAACGGATGAAAATTAAAATAATTTTTTCAAGGAAAATCATCGACGAGTTGTTGTGAGTGGTCTGACTTCTCAGTTGAATTATTGGAGGATCAAAACGGTTTAAAGCATCTGGCTCTCGTTAAATATTATACATCGGCGGACAGGAAAGGACGGAGGAAAAAAAGGAAGGAGCGAGACCGAGACTTCCGTTGCGAAGGAAGTTTTTGGTCGAACGAGTTACGCCGGTGATTGCGTCACGAGACCGTTTCATCCCTTTCATCTTGTCTCCTCGTCCGCCGGCGTCGTTGTGTCTCGGCGAGTCCTCTCGAGCTCTCTTCCCCGACGAGACTGTTTTTCAGGTTCACCGACGGGAACAGAGAGGAGGAGGAGAGGAAGAGAGAGAGAGAGAGAGAGAGAGAGAGAGAGACGAAGAGGGGCCACGAGATTCTCGACATTTCCGCGACATAATTTTCCTCGCGTGCACCTTGCATCCACCGGGCTCTTTTTCTTCGCCGGAGCTCCTTTTTTTCCTCTTCTATGGTTTTAATCTGCGGCCGCGTATTCTGGCCGCCTTTTCGGCCCGTTGTCCTCGTGTTAATCGATAGCATCGTTGCGTTCCCCTTGCCTCTTCTCTACCCGCTTTTCTTTTCATCGAACGGTTTCTTTTGCGTTCCGTCATCTTCATTATAATCAGGGAGGACCTTACAGAATTTGTGTAACGTGTCGACTGAATGGATCACAGTTGAAACTGTTTGCGAAAGTATTTGTGGGCAGTGTGTGAAGTAGTGTGGGGTTATCGTATAGTCTGAAGGTAAATTATTGTATCGTTAGTTTTACAAACCTGACAATGATGAACAAAAAGCAAGAAAGTTGGTAGATTGTTGGTTCGACTCCCGTTATCGATATTTTCAAATGCAATTTTCTCGGAAAATCTTGAGAAGCACGCGCTAAAGCTTTGCTAAATTACATTTCGAGAAGACATCTTCAAATACTGCAAGTTTCAGAAAAATCTGTAATCCATCAACCGTGGCTTCCCCTTGTAGGAAGCGCTGCCGCAGTAGAATGGGACCGCACTGGTCAGACGCAGGGGTCCGCGTCGTCGTTTTAGCGGTTCTAAAGTAATTAAATTTTATCTACCGAAAGCCTAGAAATTTCAATAGTTGTACGGAATTACAAGGAAGGTAAAAACTAATTTTTTTTACATAATAATTAGAGAGCGTGGTTTTGAGAACGTGTATGAATCCCAAATGAAATTATTAGATTACTGTGCTGACTCGTTGGTCCACCAAATCCTCAGCCACGGCTTTAATAAATGGTTTCGCGAATTTACAAGAAAACTGACTAGACGCAATTTAAAGCAATAGTGCCTCGCCGTCTTGCTTTCCACCCTTACTTCCGCCGACGACAAGCGTTCCCCGCGTTGGATTAACTTTTATATCACGGGCGGAGAATTCTCGTCCGGATTCCTGCACGGCTGCCCGATTCGCGTGCACACACTCGCCTCCAGGACACAGGGAAGAAACATAATTTAGTCCCCGAGAATAAAAGTACGAGGAGCCCGCGCGCGCGTTTGCACCGGTGCTCAAAGCGGTTCCGACCCGCTTCGCTCTCATTTCGTCGACGAAGTCGCGCGGAGTTGAACGGGCGACAAGTCACAGCACAGTTGTAATTGCGAATCGGCCGTGCCCGGGAACTGGTTCGTCAGGGAAATGCAAATTCTCGGGGCCGTTGTTGCTCTCGCGCTGTTGCGAACGATCGACCGAGTTTACACGGATGATCGAAGCGGACGTTCCCGCGCCACGCTTCTCCAAAATCTGATTACGCAGACTTGCCGTGCGAGTTCGATCCTTCGGTATTTCTTGGCTCGACGAGCAAATTTCGAAGCCCAGGCTATTAATCTTTCAGCTTTTAACGCGTTCATTGCAGAACGATGATCCTGAGGATAAAATTTATTCCATAAAATCGAAAGAATTTCATTATCATCTTAAAAGATATATCTTCAAATAATCATGATTGACTTGGTAAGATTTTCGGAATTTCGTCTTCCCCCATTTTATTCTTGGGCCTCGAATTGCTCCGTTGGTTCTGGCGCTTCTCCGTTGCGTCGCGGTTTCGTTTCGATCGGCGCCCGCGGCTATTTGCCAGCCGAAATTCAAAGACAGAGACCGACCAACCAGCGAGAGAGGAGAACCAAAGGTGAAAGAGAAAAAGAGGGGGCGAGAGGGAGACGCGAGGAGGAAGTAAATAAGCGCGTGTACCGAGCAGCCGATGACCTACTATTGACGCTTTTGTGGCGTTGCTTTAGCTACGTTCCGGCACAATGGAAAATGTAGCAACTCGAAACGGGTCTGAAAAGAGGGAACGGTGCGAGCGAGAGCGAGAGCAAGAGAGAAGGGGGGCCGGGGGCGGAAAACAGGGGAGAGGGAGACGCGGCGCGCGCGTTCTTTCTTCGACGACGAAAAACTGTGTCGCTCATTGTCGACCGGTATCCATCGCGGAACAATCGCGATAATGAGAAAGCTACGCAGCCGAAGAGTTTCGCTCTTTCCCGCTCTTTCTCTAAAGCCCCCGCCCCCGTCGCCAACCGTCCGTCGCAGTCGGGGGGAGAAGTTTCTTGCGCACGGGTTTCGGTACCGAGGCTTCTGGAGTCTCTCTGCCACCGCCCCCTTCGACCACAGCCAGCTCCTGTTCCTTTTGTCCGCTCCCTACATCAGGGTTCGCGATCTCCATCGACCGACTGCTCCCTGTCATGCTGTGTCCTAGACTCCTCTTTTCTACCAGAAGGGCAACCGCGCAAATAACATTTTAGTGACCTTGGTTCGTCACCGGGGCCACGCCGATGACGCCAGAGAACGTAAGGACAAATCTTGAGACTGAAGATCGTCGGTTCTTCTTTGGAGGCAGTGGAGGAAGCAGGCGTGGCCTCGTTGCTCTCGATTACGAGTCAGGGTACACTGTTCCATAGAACAATCTATGGTTCTCCTGATCTAAGATTTCTGTGTCCCTGGAAAATGTAGCTCGGAAGTTCCCAGTCTCAATTTCTGCGTCCACGTTGCCCCGAGTAGGCGTGGCCTCGTTGCTCTCAATTGCGAGAGTCAAGATACTGCTCCATACAAAAATTTACATTTTCCTGCTTTAAGATTCCCGTGTCCCTGGAATATCTAGCTTGGAAGTCCCCAGTCTCAATTTCTGCGTCCACGTTGCCCCGAGTAGGCGTGGCCTCGTTGCTCTCGATTCCGACGAAGCCAGGCCGCTGCCCTACAGGACAGTCCACGCTCGCTACCGTCTGATTTCACCGGTACTTTGAAATTCAAATGCGTCCTCCTTGACGTCTTAATTTACCGTCAGGATTAAACGAACTAGCGACGGATTCAAGCGGGAATCGAACAAGAACCACTCACGGCTATTCTCGTCCGTCAGATCGCTCAATGTCAACCAGCCTCCGTGACCTAGGTCCCGAGGAGCATCTCTTTCGACCGCGACAAGCTCGATCGAGCTGGAGCAAAATGAACTCGCCCTCTCTTCGTTTCCCGCCTAGCTACGGAGAATGTATTCGAGCGGTTGCTCGTCGTCGTCGTTTATTTCCGGCGTCATCCTAAACAGCCAGACGCCCCGCAATGATTCAATCAACCGCGAACGAGCTTACCGCGCCAATCCGACGGTTTTATTGTCCTACCGTGAAGGTGGCGGAACATGAAACTTAACGGTCGCGTTGTTCTTGGCGGGATTCTCTTGCCAGGATTCTCCGGTTGATTAATGGCCGAGTGCTGCCATAAACGCCGACAGATTCCTCGTGCGTGCGAAAACCGTTCTCGTTACGCTTGCTAATAGTGTTGCACGCGCGGCGAGATCTCGCGGCCGTGTGGTCCTACGGAAAATCGAGACACGCTCCGGTAGATCTCGAGAGATCGTCCTCGCTCTCTTTGCCGAACGCTTCCGCCATTTTATGATCGATACTCGAGGCCGATCGCGGCGGAAGTAAAACTCTAGTGAATTCGTTACTGCTTCGAGGTTGTTCACAGCTTCAAAAAGAATTTTTACGGAATCTTTTGACTTGGACATTGTCTGCACCGATCTCAGAAGACATTGTCATACTTAAATCTCAGTAAGGTTTTATTCCGTTCACAGTGAGAAATGCATACCAAAAAGACACGTTCATTGATATGAGATTCACGCGACAGCTCTCCGGAAAATATTTGACGCGCATCTCCCTCGACCAGGTGAGAACCCTCGATGATGCTGGAGGGTCGAAGCGCATTTCCCCCAACTTCGAGGGTAGTTTTTCTCGCCCGTTAACACGCATGATCGCTGACAGAATAATAAATAATCACGGTCGGTGCGAACACAGTTGCTCGGTGTTTTTCATTCGGGTTTGGCGCTCGAGAATACCGGCATCGAACTGCCATGTCCCGTGGTTTTCCTAAAACGAGCATCGCCCGCCACGCTATGTTTAGTATTATAGAAACGGACATAGCAGGCTGAAACGTACCCGCGTCATCTGGCTAAACTTGGAACTTAGACTTCGCGTCTGGCCCGCGTTGAACGTCGTTGCCTCCACTTTCAGAATGAGACAGAGAACAAGAATCGTCGTTCCATCTTTCCTCTAGGTTTATATAAGCCTTAAACGCGTTGTCGATATTTTTGAGACGTCACTCTTCCTTCGATCACGCCTGTGAAACCGTGCAATTCGATTCGACGAGAGACTTCGGGTTACCTGTTGCGACCGCCTCGTCGAAAATACCGTCGACGGGTCGTACACTAGGCGATCGGAAGATCGATCGTGTTTATTTATTCAACCGTTCGCGAGCGTATTTTTCAAGAACGCCTATCTGTCAACAAATCGTTGTTTAGACTCGCATCCGTCACGAAGTAATCGTTGTCGAAACGTTTCGATGAAAAACTCCATTACCACGGACTTTCTCGTTTTCTGTGCACAGGATCTCTCTGTAAGGCTAAACGGTATCGTTGTTGGATAAAAAACGATTGATTCGCGTGTTTATCGAGCGTCGTTACGTCGAGGTGAACAGAGCTTCGTCATCGTTAGACCGTGGATTTCGCGTTCGCGAGAACAGTGATTAGGCGAAGTTCCGAACAGTGTTTACCAGAATGTCGTCCGTAAGAAGAATCGAGGTTTCCGAGCTCGAGAGACCGGACAGCGTCCGAAAATTCCGTTGACCGGCCTTAGGCAAAGCCCATGAAGGAAGAGAGCGACGCGGCCAACGTCGCTGAATGGTACGGATTTAGCCGCCATCTGGTCCAGTCCGTTTTCTTGGTTCTGCGAGCACCGCCGATAGCATTCGAAATAGCAAAAGCGAGAGAGAGAGAGAAAAGTTGATTGCCGTGAAAAAAAACGTGCGTCCGGCGAATTAGCATCGGCCGCGAAGAACAACGACGATTACATAGAGATTCGCCGGTGATCGTGGCACGCGAGGGATCAAAGCGAGCCAGTCTTGTTCACGGTGCAGGAAAAAAAAGATGAACGAGCGTGCCGCTGGCGAGAGATCGACTCCGTGTACGCACGAAAGCGGATATCTCGCGGCACGCAACGACGAGCTCGAGTGCCGCGGAACCCGGCAGAAAATCTTTCGCGAAGGTCACGCGACAGGAAAAACGTAATTGAAGGTGCCGGTGGAGGACGGTGGCAATGGCCGGCGCGGCGCACAGTGCGTCGGCCAAGAGGCACGAAAATAGAAATATCAATGCTTTTAAAATGTCTATTTGTTTACAGGAATTTATTGTAAACATACCATATATTCGTTAACAATCGCCAGAAAAAAAAAGACTGAATACAGTTGGACATAGAACGCATTCCTTTCGTCATAATCTGACAGGAGTTTCCTATGTTATAACCTCAAGTGCGCGTTCATGAAAGGAAAACCGTATACAGCGTATTGTAAAGCGCAAAATTAAATCAATTGTGATGGATCTATAAAATCTCAGACAAATACAATCATCGTATACTCTTCCCTATACCCTATAACTTTTATTTCAAACTTTTTTTTATATCACTTATAGTTTTTGAGATATGGATTTTTGTAACAAAAAAAAACAGACATTTTTTTTCCGAAGCACTGTGCGGCGGCGTGTGACCTCAAACCCGCTCGAATCTACTCGAAGGTCGGCGAATCCGCGTTTTCGATGATGGAACTGAATGAAAAACGATTGTTACTGTTGCGGACGCTTCGGCGATGTTTTGCCGGTGAAAACATTATTGTAAACAATAAAAAATATTTATTAAATATACAACAATTAACAGCAGATAAATGTTTGATCGTTGATGTGTTCTCGTTTCAATGGCTCGAGAGGATCTCTCCTTTCTTCTTATCAACAACCTCGTTGTCAGAATACCTTAATATCGATCTGACAGGCAACTTCTCTCGATCTCTGCGATATCTTCAGAATATCACAGAGGGAACAAGTCGAGTTAGAAGCTTGGTAGATCGAAGTGTACTTTTACAAACACCGACCAACCGACAGAGCGTTCTTAGAATGACACGATTTATTGACTCGTTAGGTTAGAGTCAAATTTCATACAGTCAGCACGTCTCCCTACCACAACAAACTACTAATAGACCACTGTCAACATACGCCGATTAATAGGACAACAATCTCGAATAGAAATCGACGCAATCTATCTTCACACGGTCACAATTCTCTACAGAGCATTCGACGCCACTCGGCTGTCTCGTTCAAGCGAAACATCGCCGTTTTCGAAGCGAGAGAACAACGTTCCCGAAATCAATTCCAACCACCGTGACTGTCTCCGAATTAATTTATACATTTCCAAGAGCGTGGGACAACGATTTCGACAATTACCTGGGAAATGCGGGGGGGAAAAATGTTTGAGGTCGCCGCGGTTAGGTCGTGAAAGCGGACGAGCGACGTGGCACAGAGTGGCGGCATACTACCCGCGATGCGAAGTTCCACAAACTTGAGAGAGAAACGACTTCTCGCGCAGAGGGTAGGACGATAAGATTGCGCGGAGAACAACCCGTGGCACGACCACGCCGCACAACTCCAACATACTGCGCATAGCGTGGAATATTAAACGATCGCGATGAAATTCTAAGAAGAGAATCGCTGTTCGCCGCGTTCCACGGCGATCCTGCCACACGAACGATGCCCACTTTCCACGGGGCAGAAGTTCGAAAAACGAGAGACGCGTGTTCAAACAGTCTCCAACTGGGGCTTCAACTCTTCAACGTTTACATAATCCCAAAACAATTTCCAACTGTCACGATCTTGATACTCTTCCGAAACTATTTGCAGCGCACTCCGATCGATAACGGTACATTCTTAGGTTCGTGCGGGTACGCTAGTAGCACATTACTTTTCAAGCAGCGAAGACAACAAAGATTTTGGCAGCGTCATTTGTCACGATCGCGAGACGACATTCTCAGATTCGAGCGAGACTGGCAGGTCGCAAGGATTTTAAAATGAGCGTCAAAGACGTTCTCGGACCATTAGTAACCACCAATTAACGGATACACGAATGTTTTTACGTCGCGCAAATTTCGAAGATTATTCGAAAATTGGAGAACAACACTGTTAGGATAAAATGGTGTGCAGCGACGGATCGCAACGATTTTGAAACGCGCTTCAAAGACGTTCTGGGACCATTAGTAACCACCAATTAACGGATACACGAATGTTTTTACGTAGTGCAAATTTAGAAGATTGGAGAACAACACGGTTAGGATAAAGAGAAGGTTAGTATAAAATGGTGTGCAGCGACTAGAATGATATCCGGCGTGCGTTGTCGCGAGACTGGCAGAAGATTGGAGAACAACACTGTTAGGATAAAGAGAAGGTTAGGATAAAATGGTGTGCGACAATGATATCCGGCGTGGGTTGTCGCGAGACCAGCAGCGGCGTGCACAGTGTGGGGCCGAGCCCTTGCTGGAGCCTCGTGCGGCGATCGATCCTCGGATTCGCGATTTCTGCCCTCGAGTGGGCAATTCGCTGGGATTTGGGTCGCGACGAGGGATGCAGACGCGTGCTAATCGATTCGCGGTTTCTGATCGGCGGAAACAACGCGGGCGGCCGGCGTCGACGCGCGTCGCGAATATTTCGCGCCGAATGTTCCGCCGCCTCCGGCTCCGACTGCCGTCGAAATTATTGATTCTGGCAGCGAAGCGGTGCACCCGACGATGCTCCTCGATATCCTTTCCCCATCGCGAAGGACACGAGAGAAAACCGGGCTCGAATCAATCCGTAGAGGCACAGACTGACCCGGCGTCCGACGTGTCTCAACCGACGATTGCCAACGAGAACAAATTTCCGATCGACTTACCGCATCGTTGTGTAGAAGAGTCTTTTTAAAGCGACGATTGAATCCTTAGGAGAAGAGTATCACAGAGTTCCCAGAGGTCCAGCCGTGGTTTAGCTTGCCCGTGACACGGACGTGTTCACCTCATCGTCGCGTATCGTCGCGTTCAACAAGTCACTGGCCACGAGAGAGATCGATCCGGCTGGGTTCGCGAAGTGCCGAGAGCTGATGATGTTGATACAGCCGTGGAGAATAATATCAGTGATGTTAGAGCGCTCGAGATATGCACACGAGAACTAAGGGATTCACGCGAGAGCAGATTTCCGAAGTGGATGAGGAATCGTGCGCGAGTATCGCGCGACGAACGAGGACTGGTGCGCGAGGATCGGGGACAAGCGCAAAGAACGGACACGCGCGACGAGCTACGCTTCGCGACTGAGTTTGATATCCTCCTCGAGGGTAGCCCGCGGAGGAGAGCTCTACCCCCACTTGGCTCTGTCGGCGAGCGCGGCGGGGGATGCAGGGGGCGAGGGAGCTCCGATCTTCTCTCTCGATGTCTAGGCAGTAGGGATGGGATCAAGTTCGATACGCATGTTGCGGCTCCAAGTCAGTTTTATCGACATTATCATTTTATGCAAGGTGGTTGATGATTTTGTGTCTGTCGCAGTAGCTGCTGAGGGTGTTATTTTACCTAACCACCTAGCAGAGTTGTATGTACTGTGGGAATGAGATGTTTTGAAGTACTCGTTAGTCTCGAAGCTGTTCGATCAATGTTCTAGGTCTACTTCGGAGGTACTCGAACCCATCGCTAGTCAGAGGCATGCTAGACCATGACACTCGACTAGAAATCGTTCTTGGCTCTGTAAACGACCAGATGATTCGAAAGACAATGCTAATGATGGCGGTGATTGTAGGAGAGTGGATTTTATAGGTATTTTGGAAGGAGCCTATTTTCATTCTCCAAGAAAGATCTAATCTTCGAAGTTTCGAATGTAATCAAGCATTTAATCTATTTAAAAGGTGCTCCGTCCCATCACTACCATAACGCAACTCTGGCTACGACTTCACTCGACGCGACTACGACTCGACCGTAACTCAACTGAACTCGACTCGATTGTGACTCGACTATGACTCGACAGTATATGTCTCGACCCTCCGGTGAGAATCGAACGCGAGCATCGAGGCGCACGCGTGCGAGGATCGTGAGCATAGCGTGTGCCCGCAAAGTGGCAACCGGTGGCAGCAGCCGCCTGCTCCGCGTCGCGACGCCTCGAACGTCGTCTATTTACGCAGACGGTGCACCCTGTCGCACACTGATCGCTCCAGCCGGACACGACAGGGGCCGCGAGAACCACTTGTGCAACGAGAGGGTGCATCCTCGAGGACGATGCACCGGACTACTAACGCGTTTCGACCTACGTCGACAGCCTCGCTAGAAATTAACATTTAATTTCGCGTGTTCCCGTGAAATTGTCGCTTGTTTCAACAGTACCCACAGTGGCCTCCAGTGCCAGCTGGTTGACACTAAATTAACAAAGGTGTTTCCCACGGAAACGATCGAACAAACTGTTCCAATCGCGTGTTGCCATAAGAACTCGTAATTGTGATGTATTCGTCACCGATAGTACAGGCGTAATTAATCAGCATGGATAGTAGAGCCGATATCGATTGTACCAGTATTATTTTGTTTTTTATTTTCTGTGTCTTTGTGAGCATGTTCCTTCTTTCTTATTAGATAAGTAGTCTTGTATCTTTCTCTTTTTTTTCTTTGTAAATACTTATGTAAAAAGGGCTTCTGCCCGTCTATAATAAATAATAATAATAAAATATAACAGTAATTGGTGGCACAGAATAATAATTTTTTTATGAATGGAGTGATGGTTTAATTTCTCTTAATGTTGGTGTAAAGTTGATAACAACTGTTAATTGTAAGAGTACTAAAATACAACAGTAATTGTTGGCACAGAGAAATAATTTTTTTATGAATAGAGTGATGGTTTAATTTCTCTCTGATTTCAACGGAGGAGTTCGTACATACTTTCAGTCCTGTTCCGCGAGAAAAATGAGTGGCGTTCGAGAACGACCTTCACAAATTGAATCAAAATTCCCAGAATGGTAGCGAGCCTCGGACAGCGAGCTCTAATTGACCGTGCAAACGAACGATTTGCAGATTTCGTTCGGCCCCCGATGGCGAGTCCTGCTCGATACCAAATATTATCGTAGAGCCGCGCACGAACCGCACCGTTTATCGACATTCGATGACGGATCGATAAGCCGCTGTGCTCTCTAATAGAAACCTGGCACGAAATAAACGTCGCGATTAAACGATACACCGTTGACGGGATCGAGCGCCGATACCGAGACCGAACACGACGCCGTTGTTACCGGGTCTCGTTTTATAGAGTCGTCATCGGATCGATATTCCGCGAAACGCAGTAAACAAATTTCTCGGAACGGTTTCCTCCATCGGGATCTTCGAAACGAAACCGATCGTCGACGGATCGGCAACGGAGATCGCGTTGCTCGAATGACGCGGAATAGCTTTCGACGGAGCCGTTTATCGAGCCGCGGGTGTCGGATTAATAAATCATCGTGCACCGGCGAGATACGCGCATTAGTTAATCGATAACGCGGTTAACGGTCGACCGCGTTTCCGTCGGACGCCGCGAAAATTCTACGACCGGTCCGAACTCGTTTGTCACGATTACCGATCGCGGTCGATGCATTTTTCACCGGCCGAGCCTGTTTATTTATTCATCCAACGAGCCGAGGGTCTGTTACACGCGAAAGAAACCGCCAAAAATTGGTAAGGCACGGTGTTAAATAAATTTTGGGGGGTGGGGACCTTAAGAAAATAAGGAATGCACACCAGTTTTATTCGGTTTTATTCGGTTCAAATTAACCGACCAATATCGATCGGCCAATGGGTCGATCGATGCTATCTGATTCGTTGTTTCGAAAAACCAAGACTTTGTCGTTTTCAGACCAGAACGTTGAAAAAGTTATTTGCAAAATTGTTTAGTTAGTAATATAGGATCGAATCTTTGCGCCGAAAACATAATGTTATTTAAAAGTGGACAGTTTCGAAAAAAGGATAACGAGTAGAGAGGATGATTGAGCTGTGTAGACACACTGTCAACCCCAACGTCAGAGCCGGATCGCAGCTGGCGCGTTGCTCTCGCGTATCGGCTCACGGTATGGTCCGATTTACGCGACGTCGCATCCTTTCCATAAATACCCGCCGACACGAGGATGGTTAGCGAGAGACGCCAACGCGGTCGTCTTAAATTTTCCAAGCCGGGTAGGCGGCGTTACCTTAAATTTCCCCGCCCACCACCGCCTACGGGAGCTTAGAGTGCTGTTCTACATCGCACCTCTTGTTTATCGAGCGCACCAGCCGCCGATTAATCCACTGGTCCGCGACGGCCTTTTGCCTGTTACCGCAACACACCGTGTCGATTCGCGAACTGACTCCAACTGTACCCAAACTTGTTCAAAGTAAAACGGATTGGGGTAATGTTAAGATTATTTTGCTGCACTATTCTGGCTCCTGAAACATCGAGAGCCTCGAAGCCACGCCTACTCCGGGGAGCCACGCCTCCCCGAGAATTTTGCCGTCGAAGATTCCTCCAAGAGCAAAAAGATGTCAGATCCTAATTCCTAACGTGTCCTGGGTGCTTTTGGAATGGAAAAGGCGCGTGGAACCTGCTAGACAAGTATGTACTCCACCGTTTCGGGCACGACCACCTAGACGACGTCGTCGAGAGATCGTTTCTCGCGTTGCATTGTCAACACGTGGACGCTAATAATAGCGCTGGCTGCCGTTGGCAGAGCGTGGCTCTGCCCGCGATCCCCCGCGATAAAGCCGTGAACAGGCTTTTAATAAAGGAAGAAACCCAGCCCACAGTCGTCTCGACGACGCGTCGAGGAATTTCCGTGCTTTATCGCTTTGGCCCTCGTGTAACGCGCGCGCTCACCGTTTCCGGTTGAGCCTCGTTGCGAGGAAACCCTGTTCCGCTTCCTTCAGGATCTACTTACTTCATGACCCGAACCTCGAAAAGGCAACCTTTTTCTTTTCGGAATTTCCAGACTCCCGATGACGACGCAAGTATGCTAGACACGTTGCGGCTTTGAAACGAAAGCGTGGCAAAAGCGTGACGAAAGCGTACGCTCTGTAACACCATGTCGCGAACCGCAAATTGCTCTTGGCTGGCTAAATTATTACTGAACGCATGGACGACCGAGCGTACCAATTGATTTACTGCTATGATACCGTGCCTTACTATTTATTACTATTGATTTATTTCGGTGCCAGGCAGCTCGCCCAACTCGAACACCGGCAGAGACCGCGTCTCGGACTCCCGCCGAACTCATTTGTCCGTCTATCAACACTTCGGTCCACGCGTCAATCGACCCAGAAACAAACAAGTCTCCTTTGTTGTTTGTTAATCACTCGCTCGAGACTTTCCGGTTGCTATGAAAAATTACAATAATTAGTGGATCGAATTTCCTTCAGGTCTGGGTCTTTACTCCGAGGTTTGTTGACCTCTTTCGCCAAGAAAAACTTGAAAAATCACGTCACGGAGTTGGAAGGCGTTGTATCAATTGAATCTTTAATAAAATTCTCTATATTAATTATACTAATAGAGGCAAAGAATTTTGTCTCACTCGAAGTGTTAACGAGCTCCGGCAGTGAATGATGCAACAGAGGATTAAGATTTTAGCTCAGCGGTTTGTAATAATGAACACGGTGCCCAAAACTTGGCAGCGGACTTCGTATTTTGGACTTACGAATAGGTCTATTAACCCTTTGCACTCGAAGCTAGGATTTATGACTCCAGAATTAGAACACACTCATCTGATCCAGAGTATTTTCGTTGCGTATGACCACTTTCGTCTTCTTCCTATGAAACGGAGTCTGTTTACTTGCGTCACACACGGAACGTATAAAACAGTTTATTAAATGCAGAGACATTTGGGAATGTGGACATTGTTTTGATATATAGGCTAGTAATTTCTAGCGGTACGTCCGAGATGACAGTCTGAATCTTTTGAAGCAGGAGCAATGTAAGTGAACAACGCCCGAAACACTGAGTGGTTCCACCTCGATCGTTTGTGGCATCGTCTTCGGTCTCTGGAGGTGAGGCTGAGTAGAAAAGGGATTTGGAAGCGATCGATTCCGAATAGATCGAGGAAGGTTTCCCCTGGCTGGCCGCCGCAAAGCGGTTAGAAATCGTTACCGCGGGACGGCGCACGAAATGTCGGCAGAAACGAGCAAGAACCCCGATGAGCTTTCGAGCAGGCTGTGTCTGCGCAAAAACGGCCGGCAGAGGCGACAAAAAGGAGAAAAACGGAGAAAAAGCCGGGCAGCCCGCTAATGGCCAGACAACGACCGTGGCGCTCCTAGACGAGGCCGAGTCGAGGCGGCTTCCGGTTGCCGAGAATTTCGCTGCGAGGCAGAGGCGGCGAGGAAAAATCTCTTCGATCCAATTCGCCCAAGAATCACGCGACGATAGCACCTAATAGTGGCAGCGAACGTGTTAATAGGCTTGCGGTAGTAGAGACGCTTAAATGCGGAGCTGCGTTCAGAAATTGCTGTACCATTATTCAAAATATTTTAGGTATATATATAATATATTATATATTCGAATGATGACTGAGATCCGCTAAAAATTGCTGTACCATTATTCATAATATTATTAACATTCCTAAATGTGTTGTATCCATACAATTTAAAAAATCACAGGAAACGGGAATGTTCTAGATCGAAAGAAATGTCTCACTTTCGAGTTAAAATAGCTTCGAGTGCAAAGGGTTAAGTGTCTACTACCTAGCGATTCGTGTGTCTCTGTGCTGGAGGGCTCTTAGACAGATCGTTCGAAATGAAGTTTCAAGCGCGAACAGTCTCGATGTCAGGATCGATACAGCCCGTGTTAGCAACAGACTCGGTCCAGCAATTAGCCCCGAAGCGATATTTGTCTTCCGCTCTCAACGAGCAGTGGACACGTCGCGTTAGATTTACGATTTACCGCGACCGCGATTAAGTTTTTATCGGTGACGCGCGTTTTCGCGATGGCGGAGCGCGTAGGGTGCGCCGCTTATCGCGCTTCCACCCAATAACGCCGAGCTGGATCGCGACAAAACGCTCCTCCCCGACGAGCTTCGGGCCTAGCCCTTCCGCCCGCGCCGTACTAAAAGCTTTATCTGTTCATTCGATGACTAGACGCGCTTATACAACCGAAAACGAAGCGTCCACGCGCGGTACCAGGCAACAATCAGTGGGATTTTTTGATTTTCTAGTTCTTTGGAACTAGATTTGTAGAAGTTACATAAACTGAATTAGGTACTGCTCCACTACATTATCTCTCAGGGCATTAGGAGCTGTTAAGCTACGCCTCTGTTAACACTCATGACCAGATTTTGTAAACGACACGAAGAAAATAGACAGAACGGGATAAGCAGCATTAAATTTCAAGATTGATAGTATCGTCGATCTGGCATTCGCAGAAAATAGAATTAGATCATGATGAAACAGACGAATCTTGTTGAACACGCGGAACGGCCAAAGTTTCGAACTCGATTTCCCCGGCTGAAATCAGAATAGCCACAATCGATGGGAGAATATGTTATTTTCAAGTTCGAGCGTAGAATCGCGTTGGTTGCGAAGCCAAAGAGTATTCTCGCGTCCGCTTTTGCAGTATCGATTGGCCGCTTCATCGAGTTGAATTTCGTTCGGGTAAAATTTTCGAGGACGGCTTGGAGAGCGTGTAGCGCGCGAAAGCATATTCTTCGGAGTAAGGTTTCGGAGGTTGGGTGTGTCTCGTATTGTTGCCTGGAAGATGTGTAGAACGGCCGCAACGCTTCGCAACAGGTGCACTCGATTCGCGACCCTTTACGACCTGGCTGTCGCCGATGTTCCTGCCGCTGTTGCTACGTATAGAGAGTGGCACGAGGTATAGAGTGGTGCGCGCTTGTACACACGAGAGCTGTAGAGGACCGAAAACTGCGAGGGACGGAAGATGTCTCGCTATGAAAAGCGACCGTTTTTCTCTCCGGTGGCGGTTGACGTGTCTACACCATCCTCTTTCCCCTGTGTTCTTTCCGAGACGTTTATTTCCGTTGTTGCGCGGCCGGCTGCACGCGCGCTCTGCAAATTGCTTCGCCTCTCCTCGGTTCATTTACGGTCCCCGAGTCTCGTTCCCCGTTTCGCTTTTCATTTAATTTGCGACGGAACGAGTCGCGACGATAGGACGCTCAGCCGCCAAGGGATTTCTCGCAGATTTCACCCGAAAATCGAGGCACGTAACCGATCGCGCGAATTTTCCACGTCTGAACGGAGAGAGAGAGAGCCCGCGGAAAACGCTCCGGAAAAGGACTCACCGGCGCAGTTTACATCGACGGCGAGGAATCCAGCCAAGGTAATCGTGTGGAACGCTCTCGGCTTATCTGGAACAAAAAGTTAATCGGTGAATGCTGGAAACGCGGATCATCGAACGATGTACTGGGTGTGCCCAGCGATATCCACGAAAATACTCTTCTGCGCGAATCAAATGTGTTGCAATGTTCTCGTAGAAAAATCGTTTTCAAACGTAATGCCAGATGTTATTTACTGCGGCTCTAGTCGAGCATAATTGAGCCGCGAGTTTACGCGATACTCGAAGAAGAGAGACGAGGAATAACGAATGCCGGTGGAAAGTCGAAGGGGATGGGGGAACCATAGTTGGCGGGGGTGGTGTGACACAATCGAGGGTTGAGGCAGACACCGGACGAGGGTAGTCGAAATACCGCATAGATCACGCGTATTCTTACGTGCGATCACGCGCGCGCGCCAGCAATTCCGTGATTCGCTGGTTACAGCGATGCTCCCGCATTGTTGTCCGCTAATTTACGGAGCAATTAATTAGCGCCGGGAAACTCGGATATTCCTGGCTCTCCGAAACGCGTCGCCCTCCACCCACCAGTCGTTCGTTCCCTTCTGCGTCCCCCGACGAAAAGGTATGGGATCGGTAACGGATTTTGAACAGGTTTTCTTAAATTACATGTGTGACATCGTGTGTTATCAAGTCCAACGACGAGCGCGTGTTTATGTTTATGATATTTCCCCGAAGTCGGACGACCAAGCGGGAGCGTTTGTTTATGTTTTTTCTAGCTGCAGGTGTCTCCGATGAGACGTGTGTATGTTATTATATATATGATGTGTATATGTTTATACATATTCACTGAAATGTTAGACATGTATATGTTTATAGATATTCACTGTTATAATTTACAGACGCTGTTGATATCCTTTCTTGAAAACGATCCACGCAAGGATCGAAACGTTGAAAGTTCAAATTAATTTGTAAAATTTCTTTATAATGTTTATTCGATCAAACCGTTGAGTTAAAATCATTAACATTTTTCCTGTTTTAACAATCATACGATCGATTACAACATTTAGTAAATAATTCTAAAAAAAAGTAACTAAGCAACGTGTTAAGATGAAAGTCATTCGTGGGTGCATCTCGACAGTAAGGAGAACAGGGTGTAGGATGAAAGAAGAAGGGATAGAAGTTTCCGGGAACAAAGCTACGCACACTTTCCTAGCCGATCGTCGGAACACGAGGCCATTTAATCTACCCCTTTGTAAACTAGCTGTGCAAAGGACGACACGAGCAGGCAGAAGCAGGCGAAGCTTTTTAACGCTTGCACAAAACAGCCGACAAAAGGGCCGGCAGTATTTTTACGAAGGGCAAGAACGCCGGAGATCTTCTTGCTAGACAAAAAACGAGCGAAAGGAGCAACGAGCGGAGAGAGAGGATGCGGAAAAGGAGGGGGGAGGAGAACGCGTTGGCGGACGCTCGCGAACGTTATGGATGACAGTGTCAGCGACAGAGGGTCGACACGGCGCGGCGGACAGGACAACGCGGTGTCACCGTCCGGGGGCGCAGAGTGCAGGAGACAACGAATAATTCATCCCTTTCTGGCGTCCCTCGGCAGAGATGCGGCGCACATGTCGTCACTGCACAGCGCGAATATCGCGGCCCCGTTGCACACACCCACGCTCCCACCCCCGGCATACCTTCCGCCCCCTCGGGGATGCAACATAATCTTTCAGCCGCGTGGTCACTCGTTCACGCGCCGTGAACACGTTCCTCGTTCAAGTTGCACTCGGCCCAAACGCGGTGCAACGCAGTGCAGAGCGGTGCAGCGTCACCTGTTCACTGCAGGTGCTTCCCCGATCGATCCCAGGATCGAATTTCCATTCGGATCTCTCGTAGACAATTTTCGAGCGGCTACATCTCCGAGCAGAAATATTGGGACATCTATTTTGGTGGTTTCATTAACTAGATTACCTCGAAATATTGCGGTTGCTGGTTGGTAGTTAACGTGTTAAAATATCGGTGTTTCTTCCGCCTGGACGTTAGAAAAAGAGGATCGGGACCGCGTATCTGCGAAATATGCCAGCGCTCGAATATCGGTGATTTCCGGCCATGTTTCCTGAAATAGTGGGACCGAGGGAAACGCGAGAGAGATCTTGGAATATCTTGGCAGAGCGTGGCAAACCAACGTCGCATGCGTGTCTAGGTGGCCGTTCGGATACATAGTACCGAACGACACCGAGCAAAACTGTTTCCGGTCGAAATCTCTGCTCGGAGGCGGGTCGCTGCAAAACAAGCAGCAAGTACGCGCGACCTGGTACGTGTAAACCGTAGAAACGCGCGCGCGACTGAGCAAAACGAGAGAACCTCCTAGGTCGCCGCCTCTCGCACGCTGCACAACCGTGGCGGCTAGGTATATTAATCCGTAATGGCGAAACGATTAGTCAGGCCTCCTCCCCACGCACCGGCTCTGACACTCGCACGCGCAACCTGCGCATGATTAATAATCATAGCCGTGCGTCGTTATCGGCGCGCGCGGACGGTTATCGTTATCTTCCGGCTATTTGCTCCCGCAGTTTTACGCGACAACGGGACGTCACGGGACTGTCGGAAATTAATCTGTCAGGGGCATGGGTGTCCACTCATGGGTTCCCGTAACCGTACAGCAGGGGATGGGCTCCAGTCGCTTCGGGGGCCACTGGTCTGGCCCTCGAGGAGTCGAAAGCGACCAGGTACGCTTCGAAGTTACAGGACTTTGCCGAGAACAATGGAGATGGATGGACTTACAACGTTTTTGGAAGTACAAAACCCCTTAACTTGATTAAAACTGACTAGTATAATTTTGGTATCTTTTTCACAGGAACGTTTATACCAGAGATCTCTATTTCACGAGTATCTATGTACACGATTAGTAAACGAATCGGGAACTCAATCCGTGTAATTTTTAATACCAGTGTATGTGTTATATTGTAAATATTTTAACTATAGTGGACTTGTTCCACGTGTTTCGATTCTAGCGACACATGTATTTTTGTTTTTCGATCGAATTCTTTTCGACAATAAATTCCACAGTATATTGTTCGTTGTTACATCACTGCGTATTGAAATACACGTGCAACCCTATGCCGAATATTACAAATCAATTAATCTATTATTCGCACAATTACATTCTATAACGTCGAACAATTTAAATCCGTGTACCACACGGTTCACGTATATTTTAGTACACGTTCGGAACCGCGATCTCGAGTTTATATGATACAGGGACAGGATCGGTAGTTCGGGTAACCCGGTAAATCTGTGACCAGCGTGTTCCGGGTGGAAAGAATCCAATAGGGGGTAAGTGGCCGCCATTAGGTGGGCTCCGACAGCCTCGCTAGCTCATCTCGGGGGTCGGGGCGTCAGCGTATAGACCCGGCTGCCAGGGCTGTTTCCGGTAATGCGAAAACAGAAACGGAGCAGATCCTTCCGGGTAGGATATTTCGCGGCCGGGAAACGCAATCCTCCAGTAAACCAACGGAATCCTAGCAGCTGGGTGGCTTTATCCCTGGTGGCGGTACCGCCCGCTAATGCAGCAATAAACATGCATCTATCCGAAGCGCAGGAGGCCTCGCCAGCACCGAGAACGACGCGCGCCTCGCGACGCCTAAGAAAGAGGGAAATGGGAAAGGCCTGCCGCATCATTCCGTGGTGTAGTTTCCACGTTGAAAACAGGCGAATGGATTTCCTACTATTTATGGATCGTTAAGTTGCGAGAACCAGGAACTGAAACTTTTCCTGTGCGTCTCTCGCGAGGACGGGCTGATACAATTCTGGGAAATGATATTGAAACTTTCGACTTTCTCGGAAAAGTGGAAAGTGTTGCGTTGCCGGCAATTATTAGGTCAACGACGACGCGTCAATGGCGGAAACTCTTACTCTTTTATTTAGCGGAACGCCGCGAGGAACGTCGCGATAACGACTACAAGAATAGTTTACTACGGGTCGAAGTAGCGTTCCCGCGCTCGTGAACAGAGTTTACGGGCATGGCGACGATTGTCGGCGATCCTCGAGATATAGCCGGGGCGGTTTACCGCGGCGACAGCTTCCGCTGTCCTCGAGAGAACGTTGGCCAACCCTCGAAAGTGACACGGCGCGGTATCTCGACGTGCAACAATTTCGAATAAATGTCGCAACACGTGTGGAAGCTTGAAATTGTTGAGGAAAGTAAAACACAACCGGGAAGGGTAGAACAATCTGCAGTCGGGTCGATAGTCGTCTTTCAATCGTCGCTGCGACCAGATTGCATTTCTGAGTCTCGCTCGCACGCGTGACGCGATCTTCTGCGAACAATACTCCCCGTCGCATTTGGGTCACCGAATAATGGCCTCCCTCCCGTTCGTTAGGGGCCGGTCTATTTCTATATTAATAAAGAAAATTAGTTTGCCCGGCAGTGTTTCTGTTCCGCGTGGCAACGCGCGCACGCCGCTCACAATACGGGAAGGAAGTTAATTACACCTCGCTCCCGTTTCGATTTTTTTAATGCGCCCGAGTCCCGCCCACCACCGAGAGGAAGAAAGAAACGTCGACGACGTCCTCATAGTCGTCCTCGCAGCCTCCCGTCGTCGCCGCCGTCGTCGTGGAAACTAGGCTGTGTGGTCCGTGGAAAAAAAGGCTGTTTTGAAATTTTTGCCTACAGCCAACGGTGCTGGGATTGTAAAACACGCGCGCGACACCGGGGAACATTTTCCCGGAAATCCGCTGCGCCTACGCTGCAAGCCGCGAATTCCATCCTCTTATTAAAAATGTTGAAAATCTTGTAGCATTTTTGTAACTGACAAAAGCGCGGCCCCGATACCGCGGAATCGCTTCAACATTTTTCCATTCGGCGAAACTGTTTCTGATATTTTTCCACGGTGTTTTTTCCTATTGCTGCCGGTTCTCGAATTTCGGGAAACTGTAATTCAAACAGGGACTGCGTCGAGAACCTTGGAGCTTTTTTGCAACTCACAAAAGAGCGTCCCTATTCGCCTAAACTGTCCCTGTCGTGGTTCTCGAATTTTGGAAGGCTCGGAAATAAGACAGCTCCGAGATACTGTCTGTAGACCGAATAGAGGACTAGCGGTGTATCGGGGAAAAAACGGTTTATGATCGAATGGATAATGTGTTCGCCGATATCGACGTAGGATTTTCGGCGAATCCGAGAGTATCGTCCGAGCGCGGAGAATTTTCGACGTGTCCCGAACAAAGGGAGTCAAGCGAGGAGCGGTTGATTACGACGGCCGATTAAAATTTTCATTATCGAGGAAATTCTGCAACGTCAGAAATAAGTAATAATCGCAGCGCCGGGGGAACAGTGTAAGCGCGCGCGAGCTTTTCCGATCTCCCATTTATTTTTTTTTGTTTGTTGCGCAGCGATCGATTCCGATCGGCGCGTGTATTATCGAAAAATCTCGTAGGTGCGCACGTGATACGAGGACCAGCCGAATTCTAGTAACTCGTTCTCGTGCCTGGAGCGAAGTCGAAATTACAAGCTTTTTTCGTTGGTTTTTCATTTGTTTTGTAATCGTGCCACCAACGAAAATTCCTAAAAACAGAGAGAGACTGGCAACGGAGAAACTGTTTTGTTCGGGGAACGTTGAAAAAGTTGCGACCGAGTCTCGGTTTCCGCGAAGACAAAACACGTTGCATCTCATTGATGGCGATGGACAGAGCTGGAAAACTCGTCGTCGACTTCATCGTCTGGCTTCTTTTCTCCGCTCGGAAAGACGTCGCCTCGCGTTGCAAAGCGCCTCGGCATTCTCTTCTCGGTAACGCGATGCGCGAACAACAACAAGAACAAGGACAGGACCAGCGAAATCTTCCTCTCCTTCTTCTTCCGCTTTACCCGCGAATTATATGCGGACCACGCGGTTATTTTAAAAGATTGTCTTCTCCAGACGTCTTTAATCTCGCGATGCGCCACTCCACCTCCCCCGCCAGCCTCAATATTTTCCCCTCAACGAAGGGAAACAGACTCGCCCCTCTGCCTGCAAATTAAATGTTCTCGTGCGTCTACTACGGTTGCAGACTGGTCGACGCCGCGCTGGGAAAGAACAAGTTCGAGGTAGAATGATCGACACACTTTCGATGAATTAGGGGCTTCCACGATAATTCACTCTGGGATCAGTATCATCGCTTCTGAATGGGTATCTTGTTTCCCCTCATAATCTGACGACTCACGATTATTTATTTATTATAGACGGGCAGAAGCCCTTTTTACATAAGTATTTACAAAGATAAAGAAAAAGAAGAAAACAAACAAACAAAATGATACTGGGTAGTTGCATTTTTAAATTTTGCAGAGATTCTATATATTATTATTCTATAAATTCGAATAAATCTATAAAATAGATTCTATAAATTACATGTTTTATAAATTATTACTTTATCTGATGTATTCGTGATAATTCGTTAATACAAATAATATCACTATAAACCACCCCCAAAATCTTATTTTAATTACACGAAAAAAATTGTCACCCGCTTATGGATGACGGGGCGTTCAACGTGTTAATCGTTGGGTCCACACTGACCCGGTATATTGCAACCATCTGAACAGGACACGGTGTCCGTCTGTGCGAGCTCAATTATCACGGAACGATAGAAACGGATTATCGCGCTCGATTTCGCCGTTCCTGTATCGAGCGACAAGTCGCGGGAGCGTTGCGTTGCGTCCGACAACCGTGTAATTCGGCCGGCACGAGGAATCATCGCCGCGGAAAAAATCCCGGGTCTCCCGCCACGCGGAAAACCGAAGAAACGCGGGAGCAAGGTTGTTGTCGCTTCGTCGAACACCGTCGGAATAAGTTTGCGACCCCTTTTCCCCCGAGTTTCCCAACTTCGTGATCGATATCCGGAATCATGACTCCTTATCCTTGAACAACAACGTCCTGATTACGAAATTCGACTGAGAATGTGTCTACGCATGTTCCAACTTTTATGTTCTTTGATTCGTTACGAGGAGAGCTTCTCGCTTGACTTAGACGGCCCCGAGATGGACTGTAATAGCTCTTGTGGGGCCCGGAGCACTGGAGCCACGCCTTCTTGCAGCCGCACAGAGCAAAGTATCAAGAAATACGTATGTGGCGTCCAACTTTCCTGTCTTCGCCACAAGCTGGACAGCGAGTCCTTCCGACATCCCAACGTCTAAGGCAGGGCCCGCTAGATAGCCTCACTGATGAGTCCTCTAGCGGGTCTAGGACTCTCACATTTAACCCGAGCTCCTTTCTCACTTCATCTTTATTTCGAGCTCCCACACGTATATTAATATTGTCAACTATAATTAATGAACGAAGGAAAGACTACAACTCCGTCGGTCTGACAGTTAAAAAGCAGTCCGCGAACCAGGTGCGCCTCCAAGATATAAATACTTGGAGCTACGCAGCGATTTTCAGCAGCAGCAAATTGAGATCGAAGTGGACCAATTGAGAGGTTTTCCCGGCAAGTCCGGAGGAGGACTTTACATGCTCTATCGGCCTCGACGAATGTGGATAGGCGGAGACCCG
>CM052329.1:3367407-3600838 GCA_028455615.1 Lasioglossum zephyrum
AACGGCCGGACCATTATTCCTGCAGTTCGGAATATCCGGTGACCCGTATCCTCGGCTCGAAGTCAACGGCAGACCGACCACTCCTTTCGTCGATACCGGACTCTTGGCAGCGGTTTTCTTCAGGCTGGACCAACGGCACCGCTCGATAACGCCGAAAAAAGCAACACGAGACGCTGCACGGGACGTGCTCTCTCGTTCCTCGCATGGCTGATTAACCCCTAGAGCCCGGCACCCGTGTTATCGCTTCACTTTAACCGCGATTTTTAGCCCGGATACGCGGACACGCTGTCCAAACAACACGGACCGGCGCACCATTTAGCTTAGTTTGGAAACGATGCTACTGTGTTACATTAAAAAAATTTCTCCTTGTGCTGTAATTGCATATGTTCTAATTTACATACCTAACAAACTCGAGTAAACAGAAATTACACCGCGCGGGCAAATTGCGAAAATGTGGACCGCGGAGGACCGAGAATATTCTTTCACCGCTCGTTCAATGCGGGTTTCGCGCAAAAGAGGGGCGATTTTTCATACGAAGATCAACAGAGGATATAGAATGAAAATGTTTTAGTGAAAGCGTTAGTGGTAATTGTTCCCGATTCTCATTTGCGGAAGAAATTCCGTTCCAGCCAGACGATTTTTACGACTGATTTCACGCGGAGCTTATCGATGGCGACCAAGCTCCTTTTTCTGCCCCGTTCCTACGGATCCGTTCGTCGTCTACGGAGGAATACTTACGGTGCAACGAGGCTTGTTTGCACTTCGTGAGCTTCGACGGGGGTTGTTCCTTGGCTCGCGCACTTTCGTCGAAGATTAGGCACGATCGCTGCTCCCGCGACTCGGGTTTCGAGTAACGATCCTCGGTTTTACAACCCCTTTAACCGCGGAACTCTTCTTCCCGTGTGCTCGCTCGTTGTTTCGTTCCAATTAACGAGTCTCTGTTTCCCGGGAACCCTCAAATGCGCGGTTTTAAAACGAGGAACCAATTGTTAGCCGGGCGAGAATATTCTTTCCTCGAACCGCAAAACCTTTCGCATTGTAAAAAAAATACCATTTCCAACAAAGTGGGGGTCAGGAAACCACGCCTACCGAGGCTGGTTTCAATTAGATTGTTATAGAAAATTAGATATAAATATTGCTAGGACACTGAGAGCACCGGGAGCAACGAGACCACGCCTTCTCGCGATAAACCACGCCTATTCCACGCAGAAAATATTCCTACGAGGGATCCTGTGGCTCCCGAGGCTCAATCGAACATTATTTCCATGACGGCGAGTTACACTAGATTCGGTTGTGATAGTTGAATCTGATTCAACCGGTTTTTAGCCGAGGAAACATCGGCGGCTGACATGCTCGCGACAAACCACGCCTATTCCACGCAGAAGAAGCATCCTCCGAAGGATTTCCTGCGGCTCCCGAGGCCCAATCGAACATTATTTCCATGACGGCGTGTTACACTAGATTCGGTCGTGATAGTCGAATCCGATTCAGCCGGTTCTCAGCCGAGGAAACACCGGCGGCTGACATGCTCGCGTCTCTGCATACTCATTCTGGCCGGTAATTCACGGGCTATCTACTTGGCGCGGGATCTATTAGGTATTAGCTAGCCAAGTGGATATAGGCATTGCCTGATTATGGATTACCTTCCCGTCGGATGACATTCACTGGCAGAGATAACTGCGAGTAGATACCCGCGCGTGTTAATATCAATGGGGAAGTGGAGTGTAGTCGGCGGGTGTGAGCCGCGATAGCTCGCGAGTAACAGCTTCGAACCGCTCTCGCGTAATTTCTCGACGGGAATTTACGTTCCCGAGGCCCCCGATCCTCGCACCCATAACACCCTGACACCTTTTAGCTCCGCGAAACGCTTTAGCCAACTACCTAACTTGTCCCCGGACGAGACGAGAGTCTCTTGTTTTTCCTCGGTCGCGTCTACAGCTATTGTTCCCGTCCAATTATTCGATTATCGCGCACCTCGCAGCGTCCTCTGCCCTTACACTTCACAATGTTGCTTTACTTCTCATTCCAGGTACGTCTCTCTTTGCCACCGGGAGAGAAACATTCTAAACCCGTCGGATGGAAAATGTCGAATCGCTTTTCTCGAATATTTCATTAAATTATTTGTCGTCGCTTGTGCCCTAAAGATTTTGATAAAAACGTTGTTTTTATTAAAATAAATAAAATAAAAAATACTATTATTAAAATTAATTTAAACTTTCAACGTTTTGATCCTTGCGTGGATCATTTTCAAGAAAGAAGAAAATTGCGTCTGAAATTATAACAGAGAAAGATGTTATAATAAAATCAGATTGTACTCTTGCTTTATGAAAATCTTAACATAGAAATTGAAATTTGTAAAATTGCTGTATAGTGTTTATTTGATCGAACCGTTGCGCCGAAATCATTAATACTTTTTCTGTTGTTATAGAAACGATTAAAATAGAAAATAATAATGATTATTGCAATATTGTCTTCATCGCGAATACACAGGAGAGAACAGTAGAAAAGGTGAGCCACGGTCAGACACGCGCATAAACTCAATAGCCCATGTCCTTACAAGCTTCCAACTCTGGCGCTACGTGTACAAGTAGAAATAGCGCGCCATGGTCAGACACGTTGATCGAGCGGTAGACTTTCAAAACTCGTTTCTCTCAAAAACGAATCGTTCTACGAAAAAGTTTCCTACAACTTTTTCGACGCGGTTTTTCACGTAGAACATTCTACGGTCGGTTTCAGATCCGCAACGCGACTGATAAGCCTCCGCGAGATAGAAATGAGCCGGACATGAATAATAACAGTTATGATATTGGGCCGCTAATTGCTGGCCGTGCTAATAAATTCACGATAATGCGATTGCGAGCTCGGATTGGCTAGAAACGGAAGATTTTTCCTGTTTCGATCGGGATATCGGATCGCAAAAGCCGCACAGATATTTCGCTGATCGACATTATGCTCGACAGATTGGCTTTGATTCTGCACGTGACGCGTCGCCGATCGTTCCGCGCGATAATGATATTGATGCGTCGGACCTAGTTCGTGTATCGACTACTTTGAAACATTGCCACGTTACGGATGCTGCCGCTGCTGTTGCGCAGAGAGAGATAGAGAAAGTTAGCTCGCGTTTCACAACGGCAAAGCGTTCTGTGGAAACGTCCGCGCAGCATATTTACCATCCGGCTCGGCGAAAAAAGCCCGCGATTCTAACAACGCGACGTATTTGTCGTTCAAATGATTTCCCCGAGCCGGCCAGCTTTCCGAAACGCGACCGAAAAACAACGCATCAATCGGTTCCGGATGGATTTCGCTGGTGCGCGTGTGTCGCCGGGCTCGTGTTCTTAATTAAACTCTCCACCGGGGGGGAAAAATCGATACGCGCGGGTTAAAAAGACTTTTCCCATATTTCTTTTTCCCCGCCGCGCGCGGACTCTCCAGCCCGGTGAATAATCGGCGGCATTCTTTTTTAATTCGATTACATCGGTCGTGCTCGCGGTAACGAGCCGTATTAAAAAAAGGCCTGAATTATTCAAAATCGACGCTGCCTGCCCTCCACTCTCTCGCTCTCTTCTCTCTCTCTCTCTCTCTCTCGCGAAGCTTTACGCCGCAGTTGATAAAAGAATTTCATCGATCGAATACCCTTTTCTCTCCGTATCGGAGCTTTTATGGATTACTTCCCGAAAAAAATTTTATTTAAGAGGCCGCCTCCTCGCGAAATATAATATTGCGTTGAAAATGGAGAACGAATTTTATACCGTGCGCGGCTCCGGTTTCGAGAAAATCCAGGAGTAAAAATTCGCTGGAGGATCGTCGAGAATAGTTTTTCCCGAAAAAATTTTATTCTACATTTCCGAAATACTTTTTTTCACCTAGCTTGAAGATCCTCTGTTTCAGTCTAGTGCAGTTCGAGCCGGTTCTAGGCTGGTTGTTAATCGATCTCGGTTTTTGGGTCACGGACCCGGCGTTCGACGTTTCGTTCACGTTTTTCTTTGAAGAGACGCCGGTCGTTTCTTTGGGATACGGCGGCGAAATTCCCGTGGTCGTTTCATTAAGGGTCGCGGTCGATTGTTCGGCCCGGGGTGGATGTAAATGGCGGCAAAAAGTCGTGCTTTTAACTGCACGCCGGCGCGGGGGCGGTCTCTGAATTATAGCAGTTTCGTTGGAAAGTTTCTCAAACAACACGGGAGCCCGTTCAGAGGTTTCGCGGTGTACGTGCGGGTTCTATGTGTGGGCACGTGTATTCCCGACGTTCCATATATGAGGGAAATCGGCAGTGGCGGCGGCTACGGATTTCAGCGGTTCGCGATTCAACCGACACGAGGCGAGGGAGAGGACTATTGCCAAAGTTTTGAGATATAGGAATACTTGTTTTCCGAATAGCGAGCCGAATACCTCGGCCTACGATCGCGTACGCCGCACGCAATTTGTTCAACGATCTTACTGGGAGACAGCCAGTGTGCGAATGACACCGCGAGTTGCAAACGTTGCTGCAAGACCCTCAAGGTTCTCCGAAAGGAGCACTCACGTTCGAGGAATTCACGTTAATTGTACAAGACCAAACTTATTCGAACAAAATCTAAATAAATTGAATATTTATTGTTATTTATTATTGTAGACGGGCAGAAGCCCTTTTCAAATAAGTATTTATAAAGAAAAGAAAACAAAAAGAGAAAGATACAAGACTACTTATCTAATAAGAAAGAAGAGACATGCGCACAAAGAGAAAATCCAGATTGAGAGAGTTTGCGAGTTGCGAGCCGTGAGATATTAATAAAAAGAAAATATCGAAGTGCCAGAATCAAATTATTTACCCGATACGCCACACCCAAAACGTAGGAGTTTCTAATAAAATATTCCTACAAATATTTCTCTTTTAAAATGCAACAAATGTGCTCGACAAAATCAAACTTTGATAAAAATTCTTCTCCTCCATTCAAAGAACTCTTCGAACCTCTTCGAATACGTACAAAGTGCGTACCCAATGAGCACCGAGTGTGCCTGAAAAATTCCACTGTTTAATCATCGGCGATTTTTCCGCGAGAATCGGCTAACGAGACGCTGCTCGAGTCCCGAAGAAGTCCAGAGGACTCGTAGCAACTTCTCGAGGAGTCCTCCCGAAATTCAGCGTCCGGAAATAGGGGGGGCCGTAAAAAAGTCTTCTCAGACGCCGGTAATAAAATGTTCGTCTGTCTCTGTAGACGGGGGTAAATGCTTCCACGTTCCGCGACGAGAAGAGAGACAGGGGCTGCTGCTGGCTGGCCAGATGACACGAGGGTTCGACTCGCAGCCACGGCTCCCCGCCCGGAGATAAAGAGGACGGTTTTATCTTCGCGCGTGATTAAGCCACGCGGCACTATATCATCGATTATATTCTCGTTAGGCTAAGTGGCGATTCCTCCTTCGCCTCGGGTCCGCTTTTCCTCGAGCGTAGCCGCGCGGAAAGATAACCGGGCCGAAGCGGCGTCGTTTTCTTTGGTTCCGAAACACCCCCGTCCACCGAGTCGCATTATATTCCGATTTACGGGGCGCACGCGACGGCATCATTGATAAATCATCGGGGACGACAACGGCTGCGACCTTGAATTCGTTTACGGGTTTTCGGGCCGGTTCCGGGCTGCGGAAACGGGCAATAAACGGGGATGAAATGAAGAGATACGGCTGCTGGATAAACGGGAGATTTTTTCACTCCTTGCTAACAATTCAATGACTCCGAACTCTATCTCTCGTTCTATCTAAACCCCCGAAACTCTCATGAAAACACAGTGCTGTTGTTGGAGGAGCCACAATGCTTGTCGGAAGAGCTTTCCCAATTTCTGCAGGCGAAAAAAAAATCTGTGAACGTCCCGAGACCTTAATTATGCTCGAGCTTAAACTCGCGAGAGCGTTTCAAGGGATTTCGGGGCGCCGTAAATTCGTTGTCGGCAACGAGAAAATTCCTACGCTCGATCCTGCGGCCAATGGAAAAGACACTATGATGGACGAGTTCTCGATATAGCTGCAACCTCTTTTCAGAATGCGTTAAAGTATGATCAACTGCCGCGCGAGTATTTCAAAGAGAAAATTAGGCTGAACGAACACCGAAGTGATGTCGAAGATACGATCAAGTACTCGAGTGAGTTCGACGAGGAGTTGAATCACGTTTCATACGAATAATACGAGAATTAAGGATGATTGAGTTTCAAGAGGGACGAATGTTTTTCACAAATAATGAAATAATTAAAGATGGCGGACCGCGGTGGATGAAGTGCCCTCTTCGGGACAATGATCGCGGAGCTTTGACTCAGCTTGGAATTTGGAAAAAAAGCGCGGAGTGAGCCAGTCGTCTAATTCCGTTATCGGGCGCGTGTTCGCCGATTTCTCGTTCGGTGCTCGGCGCCGTTCGATATTCATTACAGGGAATAAAATTGTACTCGACCCTGTTATAACGGGGATCAAAAAGTCTGCAGTCAGCTGTAGGAACGGCTGACAGAGTCAGCAAACAGGGGTGACTGCCAAAGGAATTGTGGACGAGCCAGATACCTGGGACACAAGTGTCTGCGCGTCCATTGTGCAGAATCGTTTGATCGAATGGTAGTTTGCACATACTGGCGCATTTAGCTCCGACCCTTCGCTCCCTTTACCTTCCCCTCTGCTGCTCCCTTTGTCCGAGGTTCTCTTCGTTCCTCGTGCTCGCGTTCCTCCTCGTTCCTCTCTATCCCGTTTCTTCCGTGACCAAGGCTCTATGCAAAGGTTTGCCTAGCAGCATCTCGCCTAGTGTTGCTCCCGTTCACCGAGCACCGGAGAGCCGGCCCCCGAAGTGCTCGATGATTAGGAACATTCGATCGTTACGTTCGCGTCGCTGCAAGCAGAAGCCAACAATGCGAGACGAGGCGCGGGCGAGGTGGGGGCGGAGCGAGACGAAGAGGGGAGAAGTGGGGCGGGACGTGGGTGGCGGAGGGGGCGGAGCGCGTGTTCGATAATAACGAAGCCGTAAAATTCAGTTCGAGGTTTGTTGCCGCGAGGAAGAAACTGACGAGAGCCGACAACCGTAATAAAAATCGGTTCCTTGTGTTTTCGAGCACCTCTTCGCGTCCGGGACAATCGATGCGATTCTTCGTTCGCCCCCCGTCCCCACCCAACGATCTCCATTAAACGATCCCCCGGCGATGGTAACGAACGAGCACAGTCGAACACAAAAGAGTAGACCGTTCTTCCGATCATCCGCCTCTATTCCGGATACGGCGGAACTGTGCTGTCTCGTACATTACTATTTTAATAATGTCGCAGCGTCTTAAACGGTTTGCATTCTCCTCGATTATTCCTCGTGAGATCACTTTTCCCCCTTCCTTTCCTCACCGTAGTCTTCGGTGAATTCTCCGAGTCTTCTCTGGATAGATCTGCCCTAAGGTGGGCGTGGATAGTCCCAAGCAGGCGTACTCTGACCCAAGTAGGCGTGGCAACAATGCTCCACTGATTTCGAGAGCACACACGACCAAGATAATCCTTCTGCCAACCTCATCCGCTACATTTTATTCGGTTTGCGTGATCTTATAACGCAGCAATCATCCGCAGAGCATCGCCCCATGATCCAACCATGCTGCGACGACTTTATTCTTCATAGCCGAAGAGAAGGAGACGCATGGCAGGGTAGGTGTACGCGCTAGGGTGCGGGAGAACCCTTCGGGATCCTCTCGAGCGCTTTAGACCCCCTAAAACGCGCCCGACACTCAAAGGAACTGCGGCTCAGCGTTTCTGCCACTATCGCGTTATTTTCGCGGGAACCCGAAGGGCTCTTGAACACCGTCGAGGATTCGAGCGATGTGTGCGTCAGCTTACGGCGAAACACCACGTTACGATTTTACACCATCCGGTACGTATTTGTCGCGATTAAAATCCATCTATTCTACCCGCCTACTATCCCCGCGTTGACTCTTCGAACCTCGAGTCTCCTTAACCGGAGGAGAATGGATTTTCAGAGACGCTGTTCCCAGGCAAGTGGAAACGTTTCACGGAGACAAAAATGCCAGAAATCTCCCCTCTCTCCTCCCACATTCCCGTCGACTTCGGCCGCTGAACGTTTCCTTGGGACACAATTACCGGAAGTAGCAATTACCTAATTGCTCGAATTACCGGTGTACTCGGGCCGGATGAAAAAATTCCGCCAGAGAACGTTCGTCGGGAGCGGCCGCGATTGAACGCAACGCGCGCCGCTCTCTTCGCGCTGAGTTTCAAACAAACGAGCTGAATTCGTAGTTTAATTTCTATCAAAGAAATGTATGAATTACCAAGAACTACGTTTTTACCTGATTCTGGAAATTTTTCTACAATTCAGATTTTCGTAAAACAAGCCATACGAGTGAGAATTTCCGATAAAGATTCGCGCAAATGATAAAAGTATCTCGTATGCATCCGGCCGCGGCGGGTGCAAGCATTGAATTCAAGTTTAAACGCGGCGGCCGGCTTTCGTCCGCTCCCGGTCTCGCGGAGCGTGGAGAAGATGAAGTTTCCGCGGAGCCAAGTTTCTCGGCTGGATTAGTCATGAGCTGGATTAAACTGCGCGGCCTATTGTATCTTGGACTTACTAAAACTTCAGCCGGCCTGCCTCGGAAGAAGCGGAAAGAATAAAAGCGCGCGAGCTAGCGACTTGCCTCCTCTCGACTCGCGATTAAACGTCGTAAGCAGAATATTCGTTCGATACCCTCCCAATGAAGACTTGATTAAACCGCGAGTTGCTCAGCCTCGGACCTGTCGCGGTCTTGTCTACGAGTCTGTATGGCGAAATTTTTAATCAGCTTTTTATGGAAAGTTGCACCGGATCGAAATTAATTTTTTCTGAAAAGACAAGTATACAAGATACAAGTTTTCCGATTAAAACCCGAAGAGATTATCAACTAGCGGAACGATGACTGGAAGCCAAACTGAAATTCCATGTACTGTATCCGATATAATTTTCCGAGGATATACGGAATGGCGGTTAACGGGGCGAAGTTTAGGGAAGAAGTTAAGAGGGAAGAGTTTCGTGTATCGATTCGGCGATCCTCGTCAAGATAAATTACACCAGGACGAGCAGGTCGACTCGGTGACAAGAGCAGCTTGGGTCCTTGAGAACGTAGAGGGTCGACGGCTCGTATAAATTCTCTTTCTGCCCAGTTTTTCTGTCATCGTGCGACGTCCGACACGGAAGGGGCGGCGATAAACTTCACGAGCAGTTCGCACGCAGAAATCGCTCGTCATATATCTCGGATAGACGCATTATGCCCGAAATATTAACGGCGTCGGGATTCAAGCACCGGCCATTCTCTGCAGAACGCCGACCCGGCCGCGAAACTCGGTCCAACTTTTCCCTCGAACGACTCGTCATGAATTTTTCGGTCTCTCTCCCTCCCCACGCTTTTGAAACCCGTTCAACTCCTCCGGAAAGTCGAGTATTTCTTCGTATTTGTTCCATCGACTATAATTAAAGATTTCGAGGTTCCCCGCAGCGGTGTCGTTCGAAGCTTTCCCTGTCCGAGAGGAATATTTCTGTGAGCTTTCCCTTCTGGAGCACACTTACTCCCGGTTTTCATCGATCAATTAAACTGATTGGACCATTGATTGGTTAAACACAGTCTCCCATAAGGAGTGTACTTTTCTGACACACATGGTAGAACCAAGGTACTCGGACTTTCGACGAGTGGACCGTGGAACTTCATGGATGTGGGAATTTCTCATTAGATGGGCTCTTTATGCTTTGTCAGAAGACTTAATTCGTTGCAAAATCAACTCGTGGTATCTCTTTAAAATGCCTTGCCTCTCTACGAATTAATCTATCGAAATGGGAATTCGAGTTCGCAAACTGTCAGCGAATAACGCCGGTGTGTGAATCACACGGACGGCCGAAAAACAATCGCGCATTATCGCGCGGAAGGGGGCGAGGTTCGTTGAAAAGACGGGACTGCGGATAAGCAGCTGCATTTCGGGGCAAATACGGTCTGTTTTGTAAAAGTTAACTGGCTACGTATTGTCCCGGTTGGTCTCGAAAGGGATCGGGATTAGCCGAGACAATGGTAAATTTCATGCGACGCTTCAGGCGTGGCGTATCACCAGAAGAATTCGAAAGCGGGGATCCCTATTGTCGGCCGCAGAACTGCCGCGGCCCCCGCGAACCTCGTAAATTTCGTCGGGCGGTTACACTCGCTATCACTGTCGCCGACACGTCGATGTCGAAGAGGGGATAACGACGACTGACAGTGCATAAACAAACACCACCATCTTGGGCCAATGAGTCGCGAGCGTCAAACAAGTGCAGCTCCCTTCGCTCTGATCAATATTGTTTTTCACTTACCGGTCTGACCTCTTTCGCCGGCTCCCCTTCATCCGGTATCGGGATTAAAAATTAGCGGGGTTTCGAGGTTGTGACACGGTCAACAGCTTCGCCTGTTCACCAGTGCATTCTCGGAAATTTTCAAACAAGGTGCAAATCAATTCGAATTCGCTTTATTCAGGATTTCTTGGTTTTAAATAGAGATGAGTGCTTCTGGCTCGCTCCGGGGCCATGTAGCCACGCCTACTTTGGGGAAACACAGCAAAACTGATCATTTTCAAAACTGATCATCACAGCGTAATGACGAGGACCTCTTTCGCCGGCTTCCCTTCATCCGGTATCGGGATTAAAAATTAGCGGGGTTTCGAGGTTGTAATACGGTCAACAGCTACAGCCTGTTCACCAGTGCATTCTCAGAAATTTTCAAACAAGGTGCCAAATCAATTCGAATTCGCTTCATTCAGGGGGCCATGGAGCCACGCCTACTCTGGGTAAATTATATTTTCATTATCGAAAGCTGTAACATGAGGCCAGTCCATTTTTTCCATAGCGTAACGATGAGGATCACAGCGGCCATTAAAGAACCATCAAAACTTTGCCTACTTGATACGTGGACAGCTCGGGTCCGCCTAGGGAGCATTATAGGGGACATTTTTATCGTTTCCCTCAGCAACCACCGTGAGAAAAATGATCCCATCCTCCGGTTGCGCGCTCGTCTTTCAGAGAGAGAATTTTCTATTCGAAAATAGACTGGTCTGCCTCGAGGAGAAAAGTGGGGGTAGTAGGGCGATAGTCTAATGGGCGAGAATTTTCCGTGGCGAATAATTCGAGGCCATTTTCGTCCCCTGGGCAAGCGTAATTTTGAAGCAGCGAGGCTCACTCGAATCCGCTCGTACTCGAATCAGGAAAGGACCGAGCGAAAACACGCGCACACGCCACTAGTTTTAATAACGTCACTTTTTCCACGGTTCCTCCCTCTCCCTCCACCAATCCCCGGCGTTCTACCCCTCGGCTGGTTGCTTGTCCGCCGCTCGTTTCTCCCCCGGTTTTATTTATTTTTCCATCGGCTCCGGAATTTTTATGAAAGTAAGTCGCCTAAAGGGCCTTGTGACCGGCAGCAGCTCGATAAATTATTACGTTAATTATAAAATATTCGCCCTCCGGGTTACGCGGAAGACTGTGGCCCGTTCTCCAGAGGCGTACCCGCGAACAAAGTTTGAT
Organism: Lasioglossum zephyrum; assembly: GCA_028455615.1. Classification (NCBI taxonomy): domain Eukaryota; kingdom Metazoa; phylum Arthropoda; class Insecta; order Hymenoptera; family Halictidae; genus Lasioglossum; species Lasioglossum zephyrum. The sequence goes on from CM052329.1 coordinate 3,378,905, forward strand.
CTCGCGACTGGATTCGACGGGAAATACTGGGTGTCCTAAGTTTCCATGCATCCACGTGTCCACATGGAACACATTGTATGCGGGATATTCTCCTCTAAAATGTGAACTACTCGTATATTTTATGCTTCCATTTTGTCCGGGTTTATCCCATTTTTATCTTTTCCCTGACCTGCACGACTCCCTCAATCGTCTCCCATTTTACCTCTGTTTCTCTGCTTGGACAACGCACCGCGTCACGATTCTAGTAATGAGACTACGAAGGGATAATAATTTAAGCCTCCAGTACAATCCCACTCGATCCCCGAGAAAATCGATCCGGGAATTTCCAAAGTAAATCTTTTTAACCTCTTGCTCGACTCGAGGATTTTCGAGTACTCCGCGCGAGAACACCTGTGTTTTTTTCCAGGACAAAATTTCGAGCGAATTTTTAGTTCCCTCTCTGTGTGTCTGTTTTTCTCGTAACTCCTCTCTGTACATGTTCCGACGTCACTCGTTAGCAACGAGCGGTAATACAGCAGGCTCGTGCCGCGTCGTATTAAAATAATCGAGTTACGCGACTGTATAGAAAATAATCTGATTACCTGCGGCACGTGCCCGGCCTTGTTAACCATGCCGCAACTATAATTCCGCCGTCGACAAACGCGCATCTTTTGCGTGTACACGCGTAAGCGAGACTCGCGCGGAAATGAGCCGTCGAGTAATCGGTTTACCGGCAGGACTCTTTCCATTTAACCCAGATTCCCTCATCCTTAAAGGATCACCGGTATTAACTCGAGAAACAAGCCGTCTATCCGTTGTCTCGGTACTTTAATCCTGATACCGTGGAAAATTTCGTTTAACAAGCGAATTTTCTTTCCTAACGTTCAAGGATCATTTTCCAAGAGTCGAGTGTTCAAACAGCTGGGTCGAAACGGACCAGGCCAACGTTCTGCGAAGTTCGAATCATAGGAGAACGACATCATCTATCCAAGGAATCGTAAAATAGTATCCCAAGCAAAACCGATGCAGGTTTTTACGCCGTCGTAACTACGGCCTCGCGACTGAAAAACGTCGAGCTCGAGAACCGTGGCAGCTCTCGGTAATTCGAGAAATATCCTAATGCGATTAGGCCGCGTTCAAGGGGAATCGAAAGCGCGAAATCGATTTCCACGGTGAACGTTCTGCCGCGTTAAGAGCAGCGAAAGAAACGAACTAGCGGAGAAGAGTGAGCTATATACGAACCAAGCAAAACTTGGCAATTTGTAATTTACGAGGCTCGAAGAGACTCCGCGAAAGTAGCTCTCGCAGGGACACCTGGGTACCCATAAACCCTGCGAACTTCCGGAAAAGCCCGGGTCGCCGGAAAAACAATCGAGCTGCATAATTTCCGGCGAATAGGCTAACGTACCAAGTATCCGCGAGGAGGACACAAAGTGCTAAAGTTTCGAGTATCACCGTCGATTCCGCCCGAAAAGGAACACGTAAAAGAACGTCATTTGCTGGAGGACAGATGCGTTTCCCTCCGTTGCGTCGCGCAACGCTAAGGAGGAAATTGAGGAATATATTTGTGAGTTTATTGTGGACATTGGACTGAAGCGATCATTTTGAAAATTAATGGATAATTTGCTGAACTATTTAGATTACTGAAAATATTATTTTCAATTAACAATAACTGTAGTTAAAATACAGTGGCTTGAATTCGAAGCGAATACAAATTGAAGGAAGTGATGAAAAATGGGAGCACTCCGAAGAATCAGATTTCATACACCATTCATTGCACACATAATTTTGAAATTTCAGGAATAATTTGCTGAATTATTGAGATAACTGAAAATATTCTTTTCAATAAGAACTATAATTAAATACAGTGGCTTGAATTCGAAGCGAATACAAATTGAAGGAATTGATGAAAAAATGGGAGCACTCCAAAGAAACAGATTTCATACACCAGGCGTAAAAGTAGACTAATTCGTTGCACACCGTATCGACAACTGCATGTGCAACAAAACGGAATGCAATCGCAGTGTTACGCAATCGATTTATGCAAAGATTAGAACCACGATTCTGTTTTTCGCTTATCAACGGAGGAAACGTAACGGGAAGTCGCGGTGCAGCTCCATTAAAATTTCATACCCGACCCAGTCTCGACTTCTCGAGTGGCGGAAAGATCGTCTCTTCGTTGGATCTATTCCGACTTCGCAATTATCGCTCGGATACCGATTCGAGAGGGATCTCGAACGAATTAACATCTCCCGCGGACGATCTCTATCGGCGCGAGAGAACGCGCGCGTTCTATTCTCGGCGAAAGAGAGTACGCGTTCGCGGATGTATCCATCTCGAGGGCCGAAATAACCAAGAAATACAGCCGGGCTTGGTGGCTCGCGGTGTTGATCGTAACTCACGATTCCAGAGGAGATATCCCGGATATCGATTCTCGTGGATCCTACCAGGATCCGATGCAAACACGAAAATACCAGCGCGCTAGGAATTCGGCTCTGTACCCGGCGAGAGCCGGGAGATTTTTACATTCCTCCTCGGGCCGAGTTACTTCCCAGACGAACTCCTTCATTTCCGTTTCGTTGTCGAATCGTTGCGTTATTAGGAGGATTGGACCACCGAGTCACCCTCGACAACGTCATCTAATCATCTAATCATCTACTCATCTAATGGAATTAACGGATATCAGTTGTGAACTTAACTATAATTGCACATAACACAATATGACACTTTATTATTTCTATCTATATACAAAATTTTGCAAAATTCCTTCAACATCCGGAAATTGGAGGTTCTTGGGATCATTTGAAGCAACATTTTCCTTTGCAAAAATAGCGTCCGCGGCTTTGTGAAGGAGTTATTAACGAAAAACACAGACCAACCAATACGCGTCTAGGTCGCACTCTGATTGGTCAGTGTTTTTCCTTAATAACTCCTGAACAAAGCCGCGCACGTAATTTTTGCAAAGGAAAATGTTGCTTCAAATGAACTCAGGTATCTCCGATTTCCGAATGTTGAAGGAATTTTGAGACACCCTGATTCTGCGCTAATTTCTGAATAATTTGAAACCTCAGGAAAAACTTGAATAAATGAAGGACTCAAAAATGACAGAATGTATAGTAAAGTCGGTCCAGCTATTGTGTTAAGGACTAGACCCAGTTTCCTCGTCGGCATCGAACGGCTATCGGATCCGGAACGATCAGCCGGTAATTTCCGCGCGAGTTTAGGAAGGTTTTCCGCGCGAATCGGGGCGTAGAGGAGAGGAGAGTCGGCGGCATCAGGGGCGACGAAGAAAGAGATTCAATCGGGAGGAAACAATTTGCAGGCGGGTCCGATCCAGTGACATTCACCGTTCGATCATCCCTTGTGGGGCTGGCCAGAGGCTCGACCCTCGTAATTGACCAAAGTTTCTAGCCCCGCTCGATCCGCGCGTTGCGGCGATCGTGCGCGAGATTAATTTCACCGGGGTTCAAGGTCTCTCTCTCTCTCTCTCTCTCTCTCTCTCTCTCTCTCGGACACCTAACAGGCATTCTTAATCAGCTGGCGATGCGCTCCCCAAGTTTAATTCGACCGAATCCTGCCGCCGAAGAAAGAAGGTCGCAATCAGAGGAGAGGGAAATCTTTGTCGTCGAACGAATCGAATTCGTCGAATAGTACAGTCGGAGCACCGGTCCATTAACTTATTAATCGACGCGAACAATCCTCCTTGGCAAGAGCCAGTCTTTCTACCGCTAGCACCCGCGTCACCGGTGTCTCTAGGTTCTCTGGTAGGATTCCAAATCACGATGAAAGAAGGAAAATAATTTTCGCGAGAGCATGTCGCGCGCGAGCGCTGCACGACCAGGCGCGCGACTCGTCGCGGAAATTTAAACACCATCAGTTTAATTAAACCGGAGCCCCTCTAATTGCGCGCGCGCCGCGAACGTCGTTAATGCACGGATCGAGAAAACCGGCGACGGAAAAACGCCGACGAAAATCACCGATACGACCGCGGGGTATACTTGATTTTTATTGATCTCTGGGAAATTTTCATTAGCGAAGGCGACTTCCAACGAGAACACTTTCTACTTCGATGATGACGACGACGACGATGATGATCCGGATGAAGATCATTAAAATCGGCTGCTGTCTCGATTGAATTGGTCGGTTGTAATTAGATCGCTGAGTTTTGTTGAAAATAAAAATTTCGGTGAAGTAATTTGACTATTCCCGAGCGGAGTCCTTGAACGCAGTCAGACGGAAAATCCGAGCATGCCCGAGACGAGATTCATCGAAAGAAGCTACCGGAAAATCTGGTTTCCCGAGGAATCCGGTAAAAGAACATCCCGCGGCTAAACTGCCGAATCTTTCCCAGGTATTATTTCCATCGCGGCATTTATTTCGCGGGTTCTATTCTCTCCGGGTTTCGCAAGCGAGAGGACCGTAACGTTTCGGCTAACGGAAGCACGGCGCACAAGAAAATCATATCCTCGAGAGAAGCTCCGCGGGATTACTCTGATCGCGAGAGGTGTTACTTGTTGCTGGCTCTGTGTTACGGGATCACCGGAAGCAAATAGGCGTGTGCACCGACAGACACGCACACACGCGCAAAACGGTATGTATACATATATCGAACGTAATACATAGGAGAAGGATCTCCTGACACGCCGAGAAAAATCCTCGATCCGGAGAAAAATTACCAGCAATCGAGGCCGGATGAATATTTCCAGCCACGTACCGCGGAAAGCCTGGATCGTGTCACCTCGGGGGAGCGAATTTTTCGAACCGGGGACGAGAGAGTAAAGTTTGTTGTCGGCTCTATTGAAATAAACCAATAAGATGCTCTCTCGGTGCATAGTGAACTATAGACGTTCGTGTAAATCGATGAATGCTAGTATGTTCTTGTAAATCGCCGAAAAGTAAACTCAAGCGAGAAGGAACGTGGAACCTCGTTGGTAAAAGTTGATTGTTTCCGGTTTCCAGAGGTGGATGGGGGATAAATGTTCAGAGTCGACACAGCGACAAAAGATGAAACGAGACGGTGCTGGAGAAGAGACAGGCCGAGACGTCGCGAGGAAAATGAGAAGACAGACAACCGAGAGGAGCGAGTAGTTACCTTAGATATGCGTAGCAGGCGAACGGAATTCTGGCCGAGCACCTTCTCCGCGGCGTGGCATGCCGGCAGAAGCAGCCCGCATTGTCTTCGTCTCGAATCTCCATTGTTTTATTCGAGCTTGAAGCGAATCCCCCGTGACAAGAGTCTGAATTCGGATATCCGTTGTCTACGCGGAAACCTACCCCGGCCGATGCGGCAAATGCGCGTCCCGTCGTCGCTGACAACCGAAATAGAAAAACGTTAACCTACTCGGCACACGATCATCGCGCCAGAGATCCGAAGGGAGAACAATAGCTGTACCGCGGATGCGGAAATGTTTAATATTTTCTTATTTTATTATCTTTTACCGATTTAATTTATTCTAAGGTAAATAAATATTGTCGCATCTAGTAAATCCTGTTTGAAAGCTTCATCATCCAAGACCTCATCCCCTGTTGCAAGGGATCATCTGAAAAAAAAATTCTACCTGGTTTCGAGGGGAAAAGGTTGAAAGCAGCATCCATCGAAAGGTAGACGCGAACGGCAACCGGTGGTTTTAACGGCGGCTCGAGTTACCCGTGGGGTTCGTCTTACCATGATCGACCTTTCACCCCCGTGTGCGCGATCGGTCGCCAGGCATTAAACGATAAAGTGGCAAACTAATCGGTGGTACGCGACCGTGCCGCGATACGTGCGGAAAGGAGATAATGGACCGATGCCACCGGGATGCGCGAGGCTAACCGCAATGTAGCATGTCCCGTGTACAAGCCCCGACAAACTCGCCTATTGGCGACGCTGCGCGATAAAATCAACCCCCTGGCGCGACCAGCCGTGCTGCACTTCGTTTCCTCTCCTTCGCTTTTCACCCGGGGCAAACTTTGTCGCCGGCCATCGTTCGCACGGCTAGACCCACGCACACGCAGTTTTCGCAAAATTCGATGGAAAATGTATTCCACCCTGTTCGTCCCGCGCTTACCCTCTGGGGAGGTGTTTTACCCCAGATTGAGCGTTGCTTCGTTTATAGAGTGCGCTCAGTGGGCGTGGTTTTGTTGGTTTTGGGTGCAGAGTGCCCCTAGGAGGCGTGGCTTTGGTGCTCTCCTCGTGTACAGAGTACTCTGGAAGAGTAATTTGATCGTCTATGCTTACATCACTGTAAAGAGGCAAGTCTGAACTGCTCTAATGGGCGTGGTATCCCCGGCTCCGATCATTTTAGAACAATGCTCCCCAGGGCAACCTCTGTTCCAGACAGGTCGAAAGAAGATTGAAAATATCAACACGTTAATAAAATCTGCGGATTATCTTTTTCACCGAGGCAAACGTTTGTCCGCGACGGCGAAAAGAGTAAGCCGTCGCACTGCGCTCTCGCAAAAAACTGCCCTCATGCTCGCGAAACTCTTATCGCGAACAATCCGGCCGTTAAAAGCCCGTCGCAAATAAACTTTTCACGCAGCGGATCGCGGAGCTTCTATTTACAGAACCACCGATGAAAAGCGTCGCATCCCCACGGCTCGTTCTTCCTCTTTTTCTGCGAATTAGCCGCGCGGCAATATTTGCGCGTCGACGTAATAACCGCCGGGGAACCGACGCGCTCGCACGACCTTTAATCAATTTATCCGCGACCGTAACTCTTTTGATGACCGAGGCTCGCCGTCGTAACTCACGCTTTTCACACTTCCGGGCCGATCCAGTAACGCGATCCTCGGACGAGGACCGTATAAATCCTTGTTCGGGGGCTTAAAACCTTCCCTACCGACATGACTACGCTCCTCGAACGTTCAACACTTCCTGGCCAACCAAAATTCCACATTAATTAAACCGTCCTCGCGCAATAACGAGTCAATCTCGTGACGAAAATTTCACGCTGACCTTATTAAAACACCATTCCTCGAGTTCCCTGCTATTTTCGAAATTGTATAGAGGATTAGCAACACTGATGGAATCAATTGGGTTGGAAAGAAAGTTCTGTCGTATTTAAAAGAAAACATTTCAGTCTATTTAAATAATTTCCATTATTGTCTTTGTGCGCATGTCCCTTCGTTCTTATTAGATAAGTAGTCTTGTATCTTTCTCTTTTTTTCTAATAATGATTATTATTTTTAACAACTTGTTGGCATCTTCCAGCCAACCTATCAATTCCAGTTTCCCAATCTCGTAACATGTGATTCTCATTTACAAGCAATATTCCATCCAAGCTAATAAAAATATTAATTCGAAAGGATTCAAGTAGGCATAGAAAAATATGCAGCAGAGCGAGAATTCACTGTTGGATTGGGGGCAAATGTGCCGTGATGACAGTGTTAAGCAGAGCAATGTTCCCTCCAAGCTAATAAAAATAATAATAATTCGAGAGGATTCAAGTAGGCATATAAAAATTTGCAACAGAGCGAGAATTCACTGGTGAATTGGCGGCAAATGTTCCGTGATGAAAGTGTTAAGCAGAGCAATGGTAATCGATGGTTGGCAACGTTCGGATAATTCGGTGATCCCTTCGCTCGCCCGATTATTTTCCGAAATATGTGTCATTCACCGCGTACGTATGCGAGAGACAGAGATAGACAAAGAGAGTGAGCGTTCTCAATCGATAATCTGTTACCCGTTATCAATCGGCCAGGCTTCCGAGAGACAGAGCAAAACACGAGGCGTCCCGATCCAGGACGAAGAAATTTCTGACGGCACACGCTTGGAGGGGAATTCGGTCGACAATTCACAGGGAACGAACCGCGAAATTACTTCGTTAAAACCGGGCAACAAGGGACGGCGTGCTTGGAAATCTCGGAAAAAATGGAGAGGCGCGCGTCGAAATCCGCTACGAACCTTCGACAAACGTTCAAACGTCCCGCCGAAAAGTCGAAACGCGAGAACGATCCGGCAGAAATCGTCCCAGCGGCATTTTTGAGATGTATTTAACCGTTGAAATTCGGAATCGCTCGCGGAGGTTTTTTCCTAAAATTTCCCGGTCCGAAAAGCGATAATCGTAATCGGCAAGCGAAGCGATTCCGCGTTCGAACGCGGGACAATGAAACGACGCGGCGGCGATTAAATTTCAATCAACGAACGCGGGAAGCTCGAAACGTCGCGCAATTCTTTCCCCGTAATTAAGGAACGCTCTTCTCTTGAATAGCGGACGTTAATGCATTTTTAAATCCGGGGAGGAGACGCCTGGGAACGAGATCGCGACGATTAAACGGCGAGATCTTCGACGATTTCGGATTGCGTTATCGAGAGACTGCAATCTAAACCGATCGCTGTGCTCCCGTTTTCGTTTTCAATCGATCCGACGTCGATGAGGCGTGAAATATTACCAGAATATAATCTCTATGCAATTGTTCGAATATGCAAAATTTCTCCCTGCACTTTGTCCGAAATTACAGGCTACGACAATGCGTCAAACGAATAGAGCTCGCGAGCGTTCTCAACCTTTAACTCGAAGCTTAACGAGGGAGCGTTGCGGCAATAAAATAAGCAAAAAGGTCAAGGCCGAAATAGTTTCAGAGACGCGTTTTCGATGCGCGCCAACGGGAAACGACGCTGCTCGTTCGTCAAGAAATAACGTCGGAGAGCAGCGACAGTATCGATTGCGCGTCGGTTGTAATATGGTTTCGGTGTTCGCGATTCTGTGGCGTTAACAGACCCATCTAAACCGCGAGGCAATCTAATTCCCGATGGAAAACCGTGCCCGCGTCCTTGCCGCGTGAAAAACTGTGGATCCGCGAGGAATATGTTTTCCCAAAAATCGTTCTCGGTCGATGGACGGATTCGCGGGGAATACAAACGAGGGACAAAGCACCTGCCTGAACGTTCGCTGTCCCGGTTGAATATTACACGTGAAAGGATGGAACGTAGACCGCAAAACGGCGGAAACTATTGGTTGGCAGGAAATAAATCGGTATGACGAACCGGGACGAGAACGCACGGATGGGAGGAAGAGGAGCGAGGAGGCTACCCCATAATTTGACATCAGTCCTGTTCCGTCGGTAACTCCGGCTTAATTACATTCCACGATGCCCGCCGCTCATTGTATCCTCGGACGGAGTTATGTTTCCCGGGATAAGGACGAGCACGCCTTGAAATTTAAAAGGAATTCTCGCGTACGAGGGCGAGACCCCTCTCTATCCTTCTCGAACTGCTCCGCAATGCAACCGAGTGTGCAAGGTTTCGCTAGAAATCAAGATGAAGTAGCAATTCCGGTCACTCCGAGCACTGTATTCCCGAAAAATTTAGTTCCGAACGCCGGAATGCTATCTTCTATGAGGAACTCGCAGTGGGCGTGGCTTAGAGCTCTCGATTAGGCATTTCGCACTGAAGAATCTAGCTCTTAAGTCCAAAATGACCCCTCTCTATCCTTCTCGAACTGTTCCACAATGCAACCGAGCACTGTATTCCAAAAAAATTTAGTTCCGAACGCCGGAATGCTATCTTCTATGAGGAGCTCGCAGTGGGCGTGGCTTAAAACTCTCGATTAGGCATTTCGCACTGAAGAATCTACTTCAGAAGTCCAAAATGCTAACCTTTCTCAGCAGGGTGATCAGAATAGGCGTGGCCTCTCCGCTCCCAATTTGATAAGGGCCAACGTAATACCCTCCCAGAATAGTCCCCGCCCAATATTAGAGTTCTCAGAGCCCTCGAAAAGGGAGCGAGGTCGTGAAACGTGAATCGTCGCCAGGCAATCATGGTAGAACTAGAAAAATTGCTCGCGCGACGAGATAGATCGGTAGGACGATCTAATTTTATCCGCGGGAGGGCTGGCTCTCGCTGTCGCGTACGATGTAAAAGGGAGAGAAGGGAGATGGCGAGCTTTTGCAGGGCGACCTGTGCAAGCCGGGATGAAAAAAGCTTGCTCATCGGAGCCTGCGACGACGGAAAACCGAAGCGATCGACGTCATCGAGGCTTGTCGGGCTTCTGGGAAGCTTTGATCGCTCGGCCGGACGCCGTTTCTCGTCAAACGGAGCCACCACAGTTACCGGACAGGGCTCTCTCTCACTCTCTCTGCCGGCGCGTTTACAACGAAAAAGAACGCGTTCTATAACCTGTCGTATTCCACTCCCGCGCCGAGCTTTCTCGGATACGTTATCGTTCGCCGAGAATCGTTTCGCGGATCGGTGCCCGGCTGTGTCGATCTTTGTTTCCAATACTCCTATAAACTACAAGGTATTCCTAGCTGATTCGAACTGCACTGGTTTTTGCCAGGTCTCGACTGCACTCGATGCACTTCGTCTTTGAGTCGACGTGTATTTGTGATATGAATAAATTCACGCGAGCAGTCGAACTGGTGCATGATTTATCGAGTTAAGGCAAGCACCTTGTAAAGTATGTCGACAAACTAGAACGTCTTCTGGGTTTCCTTTCCAGGTCTCCTCCGCGAATGTTCTATTTCATCTTGATGTTAGCATGAATTCGTAAAATGGAAAACCGGTGTGAATTCGGGTTTGGATCGTGCGATTAATTCAACTCGTTCGATGGGCGAACTATGTCTTCCGGGTTTCTTAGCGTGCATTAGTAGTAAAATGGTGGTGAACGGAATATCGACCGGTCAAGAATGGGACGCGTTCAAATTCAATGTGTTTCGGGGTTCACGGTGATTAGTTCGTCGCCTAAGCGTTCGATTACCGGATAGGGTACTCCGGCTGACAACAAGATTCACCGAGTTACCGGCGAACACTTTATAAACTATGTCCACTCGGAGGACTTTGAAATTTCCGGGCCGGAAGTTCCGTGCGCTGTAGTTCGAAAGCGGCCGGCGTTAATCCACTTAAATTAAACCTCGAAGCCGACGCGTGGTCAATTCTTGGGCTGGCAACCGAGGCGTTCATCATCTCCCGTTCCCGTGTCCGCCATCCATTTTCCCCGGGATTTCTACGCGCGACGAAGAAAGCAACGGGCGACATGTCCGATGACTGCGAGTAAACGAGAATGTCGGATTAAATTGCTTGTCTTACGTCGTTCCTTCCACGCCGCACCGCTCCGAACCTTCTCCTTAGAGGACCATCAAGATACGACAGATGGTTTCCCGTGACTTTGCGACTTTTTTTTTGTTAAGCTTGGACGAACGATTAAGAGTCTCCGGACAGGATGAAACCCGAGATTGAACGGATGAATTGAAAACTTTAACGATCCGCAAGAACGTCTCGCAGTCGATTAATGCTCCGATAGTCGCCGACCACGTTTTAACAGGTACGTTCTGCATTTTACAAGATTGAATTTCTTAGGACTCTCCGAGTACAACGACGACAATTTCGCAGAGAAATATAAGTACACTAGCTTAACCCTTGAGTAGTCAACAATTTGTTAATGTTCCTCTAAAAGATATTACAAAATTTCTCTGAATATGTCCATTCTTTACTTGCTCATATATTAGTGTATAGTTTTGGTAGACTACACAAGGGTTAACCCTTAAAATTTTAAATTTTAACCCTCATACGTTCCTTAGGGTGAAAATTCACCCATTCAATATTTTCACATACTGTCAAATTATTCGTCCTTTTAAATTTTATATTGAAATTCATATAGAAAATTTAATATTATTGAGGATAGTATTGAATTATTATAAAAAAAATTTTATATTGAAATTATATAAAAAATTGAATATTATGGAGATGTGAAATATGTTTCTTTCAAATGTGAGGCTATAAATGAAACATAATGTGTTGATTTAACGTGTAAAATAAAATGGGTGAATTGTTATCCTAGTCTCTTTGATGCAGTTATTTTTTAGGAGCGTATGAGCGGCCACCAATTTATTCTTCGAGATTGGACAAGATGCGATAATTGTCACTTGTCACGGGTGATTATTGTGACAAAGTGTCGAGACTAGAACAGTTATCCGCAGCCATGTTCCAGCTCGCGAGGTTCCTCGAGCCAGGTAACGAGAGTACGAGTGGCAGGCACGTGTGCGTAACAGCCCGCCATTTGTACGTTCATTCGATATCGATGGCCGGGCGTAATGCGGGCCGCGTGTCAAATAAACAACGAATACCTGATACCAGCAACTATAACCGTAACGAGAGGAGTTCGAACGATCGTTATCGAACTAACCGCAACGATCGTTTAAAGCCGTAGCTACTGCTTCTCGGATGCGAACCGTTCTGGCATAGTTCGACAACTTACCGCTCACGCTGCGAACCCCAAGTATTAGGACACTTTCGGAAGATGAAGCGGATCCCGACGATCCACAGACAATGTCAGGATCCTCCTCCGCGTTAATCTTCGTTGATCCTCTCGGCTAGGCTTCCGAAAAATATTTGCTGTTCTTATTGGGACTTGGAACAGTTTGGAGAGAGCCTCGAGATTCTAAGCAGAACTCATCAAAAAGTTCTCCAACTTTTTGACGTTATCCTCTGATTTAAATACAAACTTGTATAACGATTAGTCTGCATACATTTCCATCTGCTATTATACAAAAGACAATGCGCGACTGCGAATGACTAATTCACGAGTAAAAAGTAGTTGAATGGAAGTGAGAGGGAGTTGTCTTTGGACGATTAGAAAACAACGGTGCCTCCATTGGGAAACCGACAGCAAGGAGAGACAGAATCGAGGTATGCCCGGCGTGGCAAAAGCGTTAACGGCCTATCAGGCGAACGCGATTCGCGTCGCGCATACCTAAAGCGCAATTTGATGGCGTGTAATTTCAGCCGCACCTCTCGCCTCGCGTTGCCCAGCCGGTGGCTCTCTGATAAAGAGGAAACAAAAGAAAAGGCGCACGGAAAAGGCAAGGAGCAAGGAGCCAACGGTAATTAGAGTGACCCACACAGATGCGAGACCCGGGAGCTAGGATACAAAACCTCGCTACGTGCCTGTCGCGCTTAACACGTGCAATTCTGGACGTATCTTCTAAGAATCCACCTACAGAGACACCGTTGGTGGCTGTACTCGGAATTTTTCTGCAACGAGAATTCACTGGACAGCCACTTGGCTGAATCAGAATTGGACTAGAAGCCCCGTTTATTAACCTCAATCGGGTCCGCAACGATATCCCGAGACACCATCCGGGCTAGATTCCTTAAAGTCAATCTACACTATATAGTACGAACCGTCAGTTTACGTAAAACAACCGAAATCAGAGAATCAGACTTTTCGACGAAGAGGAAGCTGAAACGAAAAAAAAGTGAAAAAATGAAGCCACGTTTGGGTGCACCTGATTTTGAAGATTGGAGAAGATTGAACCTCATTCAAGGAGATACTTAAATACGACAAATTCTTTGATTAATTAAAACGAAGAAATTGTTGAAACATTGCACTTGATCGGAATTACAAAGAAAATACTAAAAGTTCTTTGCAACGTTTTAATGCGGGCCCATATTGAAGATTTAAAAACTACATTTCGTAGATCTGTGTGAATTATGTAAAATTTCATTGGATTTCAGGACAACTGAGATTTACTGTGCCAAAACATTCTTCGCGAGAATGCTGCTAGGTCCTGATCCGTGTCGTATAGCGTAAATCGAGTTTAAAGGACGAAATCCGAGGATGATTGCGTCGATTAGTTCAAGGATCGGCATCCGGCTAGTTAGCCTGAAGGTGTCGCAGCTCGAAGGCACTCGGTCGAGGAGCAATGGGCCGAGACAAAGCCGAGGAAACCGTGGAAAACAAGGAGGACCGCGTCGGAGGAGCGGTCGATGGCTTTATAGAATTTTTAATAAGCGACATCGGCACGCTTGCAATTCCCCGCGAAAGCGGAAATGTAAATTCAGCGCTTTCGCTGGCCGGAAAGGGGAGGACCGGTCTCTTGTAATGCCGACATTAAAATTGCAAACCGTGCAACGGGCTCGCCGAAGCCTTTCGTCCTCTATCCTCTCTTCTCTCTATTTCCCCTACAATCCTTCCTTCCCCTGTTCTCCTCCATCCCCCTCTCCTCCGGTGACTATGATTGTCCGCAGAGATCTTCAAGTACTAACGTGGAAACAGTGTTCGAGCAGCAGTAAATGAAAGCCGCCGTTAGTCATGGAAACGCGTCTGCGGATGCGTCATATTAAAATCCGGCATTGTTCGTCTTCAATGCAGAGACGTCGCCGGGAAAGCGAGTTAGGTGGGCCGGGAGGGGTGGAAGGGACGGAGGGGAACTGTGCGACGAGGTATATAGGGTGTGCGCGTTGTTATTGTCCGTCATTTTTCTTGCGAACCTGCGAAAACGTCCAAAGATGCATTTTCCTGGTTTACAGAATTTTCACGGTGAAGGAGACGACGAGATTTCTTGTTTTTTTTATTGGTTTTAATTATCGCTTTCCCTTCGCTGCAACTGCTAAACGATTTTGCATATTTTTGAAAGTATAATTCGGTACAGGATGGCGCGCAACCTCTTTGTTATCCTTCTATCTACCGGCTGGAAAGGACACCGCGCTCTCTATTTACCGATAGTGTACAGAATGCTCTGTACACTAATGCGATTAGCATGAACCCGCGATTTACAAATATCAATGCCCTCTACGCCGCTCATATTTTTCTCGGAACGCGGTTCGAAATAAACTCGCTGGACACCGCGGCGAAAACAACAAACAAAAATATCGTTTGTCCGTGTATCTAATCGCGTTACCCTTTCGTTTCGATTTACAATAGCGTCGGAGCCTTCTTATGGTTCAGCGGCACGCCGACGCGCGATGCCGGTGGACGACAAAAGGTTACAATGTAAATACAAAAATATCGGGAATACATATATCGAGAGAGAAGCCCGGTGTTCAATCGGTTGTATATCTCGTGTTGCGAATTATTTCGGGCATAAACGACGGGCCATTGATCCGTCTTAAACCCTAACGATTGTCCTCGGAGGGTTAACCGTTCTTTGTTAAGCTGCACACGCGCAGCTATCGAGCATTTCCGCGTGCGAGAGAGGCTGCTCGGTTTTACGAGCGGCAATAAAACCCGATCGGAACGCGGACACTACGTAAAATTCCGCGAAGATGAGGAGACGGGGTTGGGACCACTGTAAACTATCAGTGTCTCCTCCTCTTTTGACTCCCTAATTTAAACCCTTGAAAATTTCCCCACCAGCTGTTTCATGCAAACTTGTTCGCAAAGTGGTCAAACTACTTTCACAGACCCTCCGGTGAACGGGTTAAACATTTCTTCCGACCTAGAATATTTCCATTTTTCCATATCTAATAATGCGAACAAAATTCTAAATAATGATCAATTTTTAGCGGCGCCTCAGAAAATTCTTTATACGCAACGAATGAACATGTTGAAATTGCGGATATTGCGAGAAAGATGAATTTGCGAATTTAAAACAGTAGAAAGTATAGAAGAATTCAGTTTCCGTTTGACATCCGTTTGTCGCGACCACCGCGGAAGAAAGTTTGCCAGAAGATTTGCAGTCGAGTTCTAATAGAATAAGGTACCACGGCTTGCGACAATAATATTTCAATGTTCCCAGTAATGTTTCCGGGAAAAAACGGCATATGTCTTCGTCGTTTTCCAGCGTTCTAACCCCACAAAACCGCGAAAAAACGGTTCCCGTCGACGGCGAACCGGAAGTGGATGACAAAAGATGTCCGCGGGGGTAGCCAGGCTAGACGCCGGACGACCGTGCAAATACATCGGATCGGACAGTAAAAATACTGATCCGGGTATTTGCGAAAAGTATACGCAAGAAAAACAGCAACATCAACGACCTCGAACGAGAAACTTCTCGCAAACATTCGCTCGATCAACAGACTCTTTCTCGTCTGAACACGTCCGAACGCGACTAATGGCCGACACATAAACAAACAATCGACGACACGCGACTCAACAGGCGACCGTTACACGAAGAACGCGTTGAATCGTAAGATCGAATGGACCGGGAACGAAATGAACGGTAAAAATCATGAAAATAATGTTGTCGACACGCAGAAAATTGGTGGAAACAAGTGTGTGCACGCGCAACATCGATACTCCGGTGGTGAGAGCTTCAGTTTGCTGCGTGTGCACGCCGAGGTCCCAGTGCATCGTGCAATGAAACAACGTATCGTATAAATTGATTAGGGGAGTTCTTACCAGTGCACATTCGTTGTCGGCAAACCTGGACACGTGTTCCGGTCGATCCTCGTTCAACACCGACAACAACTACCGAAAAATGACAGCACAACGTGACACGCGAAACAAACCAACCGGCCGGCCGCGCACCGACTACGAAAATTCGTTCGCGTACGCGCACAATTTACACCAGGTCGTGGCGACACCTTCCTCCCGAGCGACTGCTACCAAACGCCTACCTTTTCCACGAGGGTTTGTTAAACAACGAGAACTTTGTAAATCACCGTTGGAAACTTGCTAGACCCTACGTCCCTCGCAGCAGCATACAACCTTCTAATGGAGCTCGCTCGCTGTACTGGCGCGGGGGAAAGAACGCGGATCGAGAAAGCCCTGTGGACATCTAGCGGTAATACTTTGCATCCCTGCCCCTGAGAGTTTGCAACCGGACGCGCCAAATACAGTGGTGCTAACGCTGTCCGATGGATCGAATTTAATTTAGTCAAGTTAATTTTGATTAAAGCTCTAGGAGAAATTATTCTCCAATTATCCTCTGTTCGTTAAAAAATTGCCCATATTCAAAGTATTGGCACTTCGTGAAGAACGTAGTGGAATAATATGACTGGTCTCATTTTTTTATTCTTCTACTTTCGACACCCATTGTTCGTTTTTAGACTACGTAATGGGTGAGAGAAAGTGAACATACTGTTTTATTTCGACCATTTTTCATATTCAAACATTTGTGCAGATGATAAATTTTTTTAATGAATTACTCCAAGGTGCCGCCGGCCCCTGACTGCATGCAACCGAATGCCGGAAATACGGCGGAGCAGAAAGGGTTCGCATCGGAAGGGGACATATTCAGAGTATACTCCTGTAAAATTAAATTTCTTCGAGACTCCCGGAAAGGATGAACAACGGGTTTACTTTCAACGGAAAATTTTATTATAAGAATCTAGAATCGTTTTGAAATGTGCAAAGTTCAATGCGTTAAAGCGATGTATATATAAAAATAGTTTACAATTAAGGGATATTGGCGAGATAGTCCTTGACGCTGGAGGGGTCCAGTCTCCTGAAACCGTTTGCGTCGCAAATACCAACTTCGATATTATCAGCGGTCATTTGACCCTCGAAGCTTTCCTTCAGGGTTAAGATGGCAGTGTGAACTGCGTCGTCCAGCTCCAACGAATCGCTGTACCTCTTTTCGAGGAAAGTTTTGCAGTTGACAAAGTTTTTACCCATGGCAGTAGCCTTCCAGGGGAAGTATGCGCCGGAAGGATCGCATTGGAACAAGTAGGGTTTGCCATTGTCCCAGCCACAAATCAATAGAGACACTCCGAAAGGTCTGACTCCTCTGCAATTTAAAAGCATGGTTAAATAAACTCGTTCTACTGTAGATAAAGTAAAAGATTGAGGAAAGAATTATGTACCCGGATTGAGTGTATTCTTGCATAAGAATAGCAACTCGTTGCACCAACTGTGCAGTGGGTATAGGCTCCTGGTAGACCAGAAGGTACTGCTGCGCCATTTTACGTGCTTGCTTTACTAGAAGCCTGTAGTCTGGTCCCATTCCACTGTAGGTCATGCCGATGTGCTTTGTTATCATCTCAACCTTGTTCACACTATGTTCATCGTAGAGTATGGACTTATGTTTGTTTTCCGTGGCAAGAACAATTCCATTGGATGCCCTGATACCCACGCTAGCTGCTCCAGCTGCAACTGCTGCCAGAGCATATTCTATCTGCACCAGCTTCCCAGAAGGGCTACAAAACAAATCGATTACTATAATCTGACATATACGATGGATAGATTTGACGAGTCATTGTGAGTACATCCTACTGAAATCGATGAATTTTCACAGAAAAGCAACAGACTTTATAATCACAATCAACTGTACGATGATTTTCAGTAAAAACTTGATCTTTTGTTAACGTACATTCAACGATCATTGTGTAAACTAATACTGATGATTCGGCGATAGGTTATGTCTTTTCTAAAGTAATTCCATTGATCGAATGTATTAAGAATTACATAATTAATAGTGCAGTGGAGTTAGATGCTCGATGATCGAAAGTTGTTACAGAAGATATGAATTATTACCTGAATGTTGTTAACGAAAAACTGTATCGTTCCGAAGCCATGACAATTACTTTGCAACAATACAGGTTACTAAATACAGTGAACCTCTTTCGGCTTCAGTCGTACCAACCGAAATCGTGAGGAACAAGGGAAACTAATAATTTTTTGGTGAAAAACTGTGGTAATTTTCAATGCTGACAAAACAATAAGACTAGGTACCCGAACCAAACCCGCTAAAAAATGGCTTTTATTTATTGAATAAAAAATGTTTGCATTGATTGCAAGACAGAGGAGCGAAATATAAAATTTCTTTACAAACCAATACCACACCTACCGTACCGACTATTTCCCTTTAACGTAGTTCGCGAATTCTCCGCTGAAAAACGACAACGGGCGCACAAAACCAGATCTACATTTAGTGACAAATACTCTGACAGACGGCGGCCATATCACCTTCTTCCAGACAAAAATGAAAAATGAATATCGTTCGTACGGCAGACTGGAGGATAATTTCTGTCGAGCTCTGTCGCAGGAATAAATTGTCCCGTGAATTCGTGCAACATCCGACACGATATCGCGGTAAAAATATGTTGAATACGAACGTCGATTAGGGTACAATATATTCAACCGTAGAAGCCGGCGATCGAGGGAAACATGACGCCCAACGAGTACGAAAAGATCCCGGATGATCAATTGGATCAGATACACACGTGGATCGCAACAATTCCTTTTTCGAAGCCCAGCAAAAATTTGACCCGAGACTTTTCAGATGCCGGTACCATTTCATGTCCCCTTTGTCAATTTATTTATACGTAAATTGAATAATTAAGTAGACACAAATAAAAATAATTTATATATAATAATTATATGTATATATGAGTTAATCTTATATACATATCTAGATGTGTAGATAAAAATTATTACGTATTTTAATATATAAAATCCCCTCAAATTTGATAGAAATTTAATATTTTTATTATTATCAAATCCTGGAAACGAGTCTTTATTAATCGAGTTAAGTTTCTCGTAGTGTTAATGGCGGAACTTCTGAAGGTGTACTACCCCCGCTACGTCGATCTTCACAATTACGTGCCGGCTAACAATTTCACTACCAAGAAAGAGAACTGGAACATACTGAACCGGAAAGTGCTCAGCAAGATTGATCTGAAACAATCGAAAGACACGATCAACCAATTGGCGAACTTCCACCCTGGGACAATAGAACATCTGCTGCTGGAGCTTCGGAACAAACTGTTGAAGGACCCCGAGCACCAGAACAGCTTGCACAATATCAAAGAAAAGGATTCTGAAAGTATTCAAGCACTACTCTAGTTCAGCAAAAATCGAAATTAATCCTATTATAATTTCCCTAGGCAAGATCGTTTATTCTCCTAATCAGTCAACTCCGAACACGATCGTTTCCGGTGCATCTATGCTGAAACGCGTGAAAACGACGCTTCTCTTCGCATTTCATTGGGTTCTTCTTTGGCTCTGCTTCTGGCGATACTTCCCAACCATCAGTCTCCGAAGACCTCGTAAGTTGCAACGTTACCGGATGCGTTTATTTTCGAAACTCGGAAACACACTTTCATTTACTTCCGTGGAAAAGACGCTGCACCTGCGACCAGAACACAGGACACGTCGCAGAATACAAATTCGGGGGACGTCGTTCCTCGTCAAGTCTGCGCGCAACTACAACAGGAGCTCCGTGAGAAGGGCGACATCATCTCCACGTTGAACTGCAAGGTCGCGTACCTCGAGAACGCAATGCGAGTGAAGGACCTGCGGATATCGAACTTGGCCTCTCAGATCTTGCAGAACGCCGTGGAATCCGAGGAGCTGGCAAGAAATCAAACCAACGCCACGCTGGCTAAGCTTCGTCCTCGTCCTTCGATCATTCGACAGAAAATTAAGGTGGAGGATTAATGTGTACCTCGTCCAAATAAACACGAATCCTATTACTCGATCGCGTTCTCGATCCCTGGGTTGAAGCAAATGCTTCAAACTCGAAGTCGGTTTACGGAAATTCGAAAGCTTCTAACGGCCTAGCTTTCTCTAGGATTAGCTAACGAGGATGAG
The DNA here is from genome assembly GCA_028455615.1 of Lasioglossum zephyrum. Taxonomy (NCBI): domain Eukaryota; kingdom Metazoa; phylum Arthropoda; class Insecta; order Hymenoptera; family Halictidae; genus Lasioglossum; species Lasioglossum zephyrum. Next base: position 3,399,058 of record CM052329.1, read on the forward strand.
CAAGCAGTTTTCGCTGTTTGCGCGTTCAGGATTAGTTTTGGGGAAAGTATTGGGCGGATTTGATGCATTTATGGAAAAAATGGGCACTGTAATTTTCTGATTAATTTTCAGAACATCGTTGAAGGGTGTATCGAATCTTTTTGCATGATTAATTAGGGTTTACTTGATGTTATTTTGATTAATTTCTAAAAAGTTTGTATTGTGTTCGCTAACCGGGCGGGGCATGGTAACAGGTACCTTTACCCTAAGCCTAATACATAGTTGCCGGACGCACGCACTAATGCGAAACGCAACGAGTTTCTTTGCAGCAGGAAGGTACACAGAGAACTTGACCTTAAAGTTTGTAAAATGCCACTCTCCGGTCGGCGTTCTTCAGCAAGTGGAAAGAGAGGGATGGAAGAGGGAAGAGGCGGAAAGGGGCAAGTGGATAGAGAAAAGAAGAGAGAGAGGAATGAGACGAACTGGTTGCCGGCGCCGCCACGTATCGTAATGTGTCAGTATAGAGGGAACGCTTCGGCAGAAAAGGCACGCAAGCACCTGAGACTCTCGAGCCAGCCTGAATGAGAATTTGGTAGCAACCGGTGTGAGTATGATTTCAGCGTCGAGCTCAAATTATATTTCTCTCTCTCTTTCTACCTGTCTCTCGTGCTCGCTGCTTGACACTTTTTGCGCTCTGTCCTTTTGAAATTCGACTGGTTCGCTCTCTTGCGCGGTCACGACGACGTTAACATTGTCATTCCAATTATCGCGGCGCGGGTACCGCGCTGCGAAACATTTTAATTGCAGCTCGCGACGCGTTCCAATAAAATTGTATACGCCGTAGGTACTTCACCGTCGTTCGTCGAAATTGCAACAATTATTTGCCACGACTAAACAAGGATAGAAACAAAAAACGAGTCAACACCTAACGCAGCAGAATAAACATTTTCGAGAAACCATTAGCATGTCTTCTTACGGCGTCAGTGTTTACTTAGGATAATTAGTTTTTTTTCCGCTTCGGCGAACGGAGTTGCTTACGAAATATAGTTCGTCGAGGAAACCGGTTTACCTTGTCGTTGACACTGCTTTCGAGTAATGATCGGTATCACCGTGGATCTTCGTGCGCGTAATAAATGCAATTTGCCGGCCAATTAAGTTGGTGTGAACCTAGACTTCGAGGCTGTCGTAGGTATGGTAGACGGAGGTAACTGTCTCGAGGCATTCCGTCAAGTAGAACACGTCGGTGTCCGATATGTCTAACGACCCATGTTCACGGGCATCGACCTTTTGCCTGGCGTTCTCTCGAGCGGGAGACTTCGATGCCAGCGGCTCCGTGAAGAGCGGTTTCGAAACACTCTCGAAAAGTTTAGAAAGTCCAGCCATGTTGAATGAGAAATTGTAATTAATAGTGCAGCTGGTCTGGACAATTTACAGATATGTTGGAAGACTCGTACGGTTTTATTGCGACAATCTTTACGGTTCTTTCGTCGACGGCTGTTGGGTCGCTTTTTGCCACGTCGCTTCTGTCCATGCACTCGTTCCTTTTTTTCCAGCTGATAAAAATAAATCTCACAATCGTTATTGCACTATATGTCACGCATTCTCGTGCACCATTCATTTAGATGATGTTTCTGAAGATCGTGCCGTGCACGACGCTCTGTTACCTGGCCGCGGCGGCGTTGCTCGGCGCGCTGCTCTTTCTGCTCGCCGTGTACATTTACAATCAGTACACATTGGGCGTTTGCATCAGCAACAGTAGGATGGAAGGGAAGACTGTGATTGTGACTGGATGCACTTCCGGCATCGGCAAAGAGGCCGCCAAGGACATCGCCAAACGAGGCGCCAGGCTGATCATGGCCTGCCGAAACGTCGACGCGGCGAACAAACTGAAAGGTTTGTCAGAAATTCGAACCACGTTTGAACACGTGAATTCTCATGTAAGAATTAAAAAAACGACGTTAAATAATTAAAAAAAGAAAAACATTTTTGCATTGTTTTCAACGTCAAAAAGAACCTGTTGCATATTAGTTTCGCACGTTAAACGATATAAAAACAGTTCTAGGTAGTAGCAATCATTCTAGAATTGAGTCATTTCAAGCTGATCTAAATGTTACGATCTCCATTAGTTAGCGCGATTTTAAATGTCTCGTGTTAATGGCATGGTAATGTGATGCGGGACTATTATAACGGTCTGTGAACGAGTAAATTATTCATAGATTCTCTCTGCTATATAGTTCAACGAATGATGTTCGGTCTTATGACGATAACAGATATGTTTCTTTGCAGAGGAATTCGTGAAGGAAACGAAGAATGACAATATCGTTGTCCGGAAATTGGATTTGTCTTCGTTGGCCTCGGTCAGGGAGTTCGCGCAGCAAATAAACCGCGAGGAGAGCAGGTTGGATGTGTTGGTACATAATGCGGGGACTGCGGAGGTCTTCAGAAAGAAAGTGACCGAGGACGGCCTGGAAATGACCATGGCGACCAATCATTACGGTCCGTTCCTGCTGACGCATCTGTTGATAGGTGAGAACATTGATTTTCGACTTGTATAACCATAGAACGGATTTTCACGCATTTAGGAGAGAAATAGACGAAATACTATTTTTCTGACAGATTTGCTGAAGAGATCGAAACCCAGCCGCATAGTGGTCGTCGCCTCTTCGCTGTACGTCCTAGCAAGAGTGAATCTGGACAACGTGAACCCTACGTCCACCTTGCCCGGATATCTCTACTACGTTTCCAAATACGCGAACATAATGTTCACGTTAGAGTTAGCACGACGTCTTCAAGGTTCTGGTGTCAGTGCGAATTGTCTGCATCCTGGATTAATAAGCACAGGCATCTGGAAGAACGTTCCACCGCCAATGTCCTGGGTGGTGAACTTCTTGCTGAGAACTTTCTGCAAGAACGAGGAACAGGGATCCCAGACCACTATACACTTAGCGGTTTCGAATGATGTGGAAGGTGTTTCTGGGAAATACTTCGCCGATTGTCGAGTATGTAGAAAACGCTGTGTACCGTTTGATGATGTTTATAGATATAGGATTGATAGAGCTGATGAACTTGTTTCAATTTAGGAGAGTACTTTGTCCAGTGGAGTACAGGACCCAGCTAAAGGCAAGAAGTTCTGGGAGCTCAGCGAGAACCTGGTGAAACTGCAGCCATCAGATCCGAAGATTTGAAAGCTTGAGGACCTCTCTATATTTTCCAAAGTATTTGCGAACGTTTCCAGTTCGTTTACAGTACTCGTTAGACATACATTTTTATGAGAAGTGAGGTACACTTTTATATTAAGCTTTATACAATGGAGATAACAATAATAAATGCGTCTTTACGTTTTGTACTAGGATGTGGTAGTTACATCGTTATATAGCTTTAACGCTTTGCACAAAACAGTTTCAAGATTATTAAATTCGTTTATACATAAAAAAAGATTACATAACATAAAAATGACCAAAGGGTTAAGCATCATCGATTTATTTTTAAGAATGGGCCGCTGTCCGGGGAATAAGGTATGAAGAAAATTGAGACAGCGATCTCTATTTTTCCACTATATTTTTACTGCATTCTGGACAGAAGACTAGTAGCACTGATCTGGACGAAATCGTTCTCTACTGCTGAAAGTGTTCAGTGTTTCACGTTATGCGACCCGTGTTTAGCGTTCTGCGGCCCGGAAGGCAGAGGGAATAGTCTCTCCCATAGACGCATTCTCTCTGGGAAGAAGTCTGTCTTCATGCTAGGGTGTACATTGAGGTCCAGGTAATTGGTTCGCGATGGTACGAACGTGGTCCATGTTACGTCTCTGAACTTCTCGTCGTTCTTTGGTATCGGTTCGCCAGTTTCAACGAAGTTAGCCCAGATAGAAGTGGAGACCTCCACCATGGGGATTTCGGGTGCGTCGTTGTCGAAGTATGGGAAGAGTTGCTTCAACCAGAACAGGTATTGAAGATCATCCTGATGCGCCACTCCATCTGGAATAAGTGAAAACAGGCGTGAAGTACATTTCGATCGATTCGAAACAGTCGTTCATGTATTTGCTCATCAAATAGGGGTGAGCAAATATGGATAGTGTGTACAACGCAGTTTTACCGAATGGCGTGGTGTCGTTCCACTGCGAGAAACTGTAGCGCGACTTGTGCGAGAATTTATAGAAGTACACCGGCTGTTTCGAGTACGTTCCCATCAGCTTAGCCGTTCGGTACATTGGGAATGTGATAATACCGTCGCCGTATATCTGGAAATGGTAAAAGCTGTTCAACAATGTTCTAAAACTCTCCGACGTGTGTGAACGCTTCTGAGATAGCGGTAGAGATAGTTGAAGAGCGGAATAATATATTAAAATGTAGATATACTTAGATGTAAATACTTACTTGACCAATTTCTATGTTGGTAGCTGAGTTGATCGGCTTATCCTTAAAGTAGAATTTCCTCAATTCCCTGCTGATGTAATGTGATCTAGGCGTGTCGCGTTCGTAATAGAATATTATGGGAGCGAGACGGAACCAATCGTCGTTGACCTCTTGGTACGACGTACCATTGTTCAAATAGTCGCGTTCGTACGCTGAAACGAGCAATTTTCAAGATAGGGTCGAAATGCTCCGTATTTTGGAAACATTGATATTTTAATCAAGATATTATTCTTAAAGAGTAAAAGAAGAAATATTGAACCTGTTTTCTCATACGACATTCGAATTTCTAGTAATTTATAGAATACAGAAGAATTTAATCATTTACAAACTGTCTCAAATAATGCAAAGGGTTAATAACGATTGAAAATTTACCGGTCCTGACTCCTCCGAATTCGTCCTCCGTGACTCCGAGTATGTACGGAACCTGCTTGAATTTCCCTTGCTTGATCAGATCGTATGGTTGAGCAGTCAGGAATCTCTCCACGCCACGAACTTCCGGTTCCACAGTTGGCTGCCAGAGTAGAATCGGATTGCCTTTCCATTCCTTTGCAAAATAGATGAAGAGACGATTAACTCTAACTAAGAAGGGTTTATAAACATTGTAATTAATTGTAATTTCTTTTCGAACTCACAAACATTGCTCCCAAGGTGTTGGTGAAGTTCTCGAATGGCTTGGTGTTCAGGCACAGCAGCATGGAACCGGTGGTGTCGGTAGGGCAATCTAACAACTCAGCTTGCTTCTTAGCCAAATGCTTCTGACCATTGCTGGCGACACCATCGTAAACACCTGGTGCGATCGTTGAACCGCTCATGGAAATGGCTCTGTGGAATAGGTTCTGAGACATTGGTGAAACCATGTGCAACATGATGCTCAAGCTCCCAGCACTGTCACCAACGAGAGTGACAGCGTTTGGATTGCCACCGAAACTAGCGATGTTCCTTTGGATCCATCGAAGAGCTATCACCTGGTCCTTCAGACCATTGTTCCCCGGTGCTAGGTTGTCTCCGGTGCTCAGGAATCCTGGAAAAGGTTTATTTTAATACGATGTTTTACCACGATCCTTGTACTTCATCTTTGCAGTACCTAAGGATCCTAGACGGTAGTTGATGGTGACCAAGACGATGTCCTTGTCCATGATGTACTGCGGTCCCCACCATGAACTCTGCCCGGAGAACGAGTAGAAGCCACCGGGGTGTATGAACACCATAACTGGCCTCGACACATTCTCGCTCTCGCAAGGTAACTGTAAGTAGATCTCTACTAATTTCAATTGTTCTAAGAATTGATGAAAACCGGATCGACCAAACACTATTGACGATGTGTTTCAGTAACGACTTATTACTGTGTATGTTTCAGAGGCTTACTTTCGTGGTGTACACGTTCAGGCGAAGACAATCTTCCGACGGCTTCTCAGCCCTCGGATAAGGGCAGCTGGGTCCCTCTTCGCTGGCGTCGAAGGTTTCCTGCCAATCAGCTGCAGGAATCGGCGGCTGTGCAATAACAGGATCATTCGTTAAGATGAAGACAATAAGACGAACTCTGGAGATAGCAAGGTTCATTTAAATTGCCTCTAACATGCGCGCTAACTTCTGCTACATGATTCACAGGTGGTCGCATGATCTCTCGACCGTGGCTGTCGCATGTATACCAGTAACGGAAGGACTCGTTAAAACGTTTCTTGAATAACAATCGTATGACTCATTCTTCTCATAGTCTCCACCTACGACTCTTTCGTCGGACAGCCACCGGTCAAGGTCGCCAGCATCAAACATCTCGCGATCACCATGAATAAATAAATTGGTACTTACTTGGAAACGTTGTTGTCCAGTAGGAGGCTCGGCGTATCGAATACCGCGGAAAGAATAAATCTTTCGTCCCAGTCTCGAGTTTATTATAGACCCACGGACTGGTCCAATCGGTGCATTAACCAGCAATTGTTGTTGCTCTTCGGAAGATGAATCTCCGGCAACAATGCCGGCTATGCAGGCAATTAGTAACAAAGCGCACCTCATTTTTATGATTTCGAAAGCTCTGTCTGTTCGATCCAGTTAGAAACGGACTCGGCTTGGTGCTCGTGCGAGCACTGAACAGTTGCAGGACAGATCCGAGCGATTTATAGTTCTGGCAACGAGGAAAGCGAGTGGGGAAACCCAATTACACTTGCGGGGGAACAATAGTGTAAACGCTCACGTAAGATCACCCCGTACAAGGAAACACGTACGCCGGAGCTTTTTTCGCGAATCTACCGTCCGCCGACCGAGGATCTCGCCAATTGTCTCGTACTTTGATCTACGACGACTTTATCGTGCGTTTTGCTTATTAGACATAACAACAGCGGTGCAACGAAAAACACGCGAGCCCGAGGGAAACGCCCGAAAATAGCTCCGGTTTACCGGAGCTTTTTAAAAATATTTATTCAATGCACTTATGCGTTTAATTGCTTAGTATACTATAAATCATACGGGAATTCTTTTTCGTGATTACGCGACGGCCAGAACATGGTGGTCGACGCGTGATCATCGTGTTCTTGAAATTCGACACTCGACAGCCACGGTAATCGATATGGAAATTTACTGGATATTCGAAAAATGTATAAATATTGCTGCGTTCTATATCAAAGTTATTGAGGGGTGAAATTCGTGTTGATTTCATTCCGCATGGACATAATTTTCTAGCACGTTTTAAGAGCAGTTGAATTAGGGTACGTATATCTAGCATTAATAGGTTCATTACGTTCGTTATTGCGTAGACTTTTTCGAATGAACCGCTTCGTGGAAGACAATCATAATTCTACTTCAGAATCACTTATGTGATTCATCTTCTGAAACCCTGAAACTGTCCTATAGTTTCGCTGTAAACAAGAAAGACATTTTCGATTGTCCTCTAGTCCTCAAGAATAATACCCTCACCCTAATCAATTCTCAAGACATGTCTCTCCAAGTCGTTACACCACGTTTACAACTTGATTATACCAATCGTTGTATAAGGAAAAGAGAAATCTCATTTCATAAACTAAACAGCAGATAAGAAGTATAAACGTTTTATTTGCAAGTCAGATATTGATACATCATGTTTGCGGTAGGTTTCCGGAATTTCCAAGAAGTATTATAATCTCGTGTATACAATGTATAATTAATTATTTGGGGCAGAAATATTTCCGGGTTACGACAACGGGGGCAGAGGGAACAGCTTCTCCCATTCGCGCATTCTCGCCGGGTGTAAGCCAGTTCTCATCGTAGGGTTCAGATTAATTTCGAGGTAGTTGTCTTGCTGCGATGTGAATCTGTCCCATCTAATGTTGCTGTACGGACCACTCTTGGGAACTGGTTCTCCGGTTTCTACGAATGTCGTCCACATCGAAGTGTAGAGATCCACCATGGGGATCTCGGGGGCTTTGCTGTCGAAGAATGGGAAGATCGCTCTCATGAAGAACAGGTACTGTAGGTCGTCGTGGTGCACCACACCTGGAACAAAATTTCGTTTTAATTTATTCAAGTTCCCGTGATTCTGCTCTAATCTTTTGAAACAATTTTTATTCTTAACCCTTGCACTCGAATCAGGAGCCACTAAAAATTGCTGCACCATTATTCCAAATATTTAATAAATTTTTGATCGAGAAGAGTTTTACTTTTATTCAAAATATTATTCGCATTATTAAATGTGGAAAAATATGGAAGAGTGGAAATAGGTCGGAAGAAATGTTTAGATGTCTTGTGAAAATAACAGACGTACCGTACGTGGTACTGGCGTTCCACCTGACGAAGCTATAGCGCCCCTGATAAGTGAAATCGTAGAAATACACCGGTTTCTTCGAGTTATCAGCGATCAGTTTTGCCCCTCGATGCATCGGGAAAATGATAACGCTGTCCGCATAAATCTGCAAACAAATCACAATAATTTCACAAGCTCCCAAACAACAATGAATCATTGGATTACCTCAGCGAGACCCTTCCTGTTGTTCGAATCAATCGGCTTCCCGTGGAAGTAAAACTGGCGCAACTGGTCGCTGTCATACTTCGACCGATTCGTTCCTCGTTCGTACATGAAGCTGATCGGCGCAATGCGATCGAAGTTGTCGTTCATGTCGCGGTAGTAGTCGTTTCCGGCTTTAGTCTGATTCTCGAACCCTGTAAAACATCGGAAGTTAAATGCTGTATTCGCTGTTAGAACACATTTCTGCTTACCGACGACTACTCCGCCGAACTCGTCCTTGGTAACTCCGAATATGGTTGGCACTTGATGGAACCGCCCTCGTCTAATCAGATTGACGGGTTGATCCGGTAAGAATCGTTCTACTCCGGGAACGCAGGGCTCTACGACCGGATACCAGACCACGATCGGGTCTCCGTGCCATTCCTGGAAGAAATAGCGTTGCTTTCAACCGGAAATGGTTTTTAATCAGAGATAGGTTCAACAGAAGTTTAAAAGCCAAGAACATGTAAAACCCCCACCACCAAGTAATGCGAAGAGCGGCCCGGTGGTGGGGGTAGCATGTTACTAGACTGAGGAAAAGGCCCCTCAAAGGCCCCGTGCCTTTGGAAATATTCCATGTGCCATCTAAATACTGTGGGAAAAAAAGCGAAATAAAAAAGTAAATTAAAAAGCGACGTTAAATAAGGTAAAAAAGGGCACTGGGCCTTTTCGTCACCGTAGGGGAGGGTGTCCATAAAGGATTCCCCCACCGCCCTTAAAAAAAGGCTCAACAGAATTTGCAGTCTGCTTCTACAGTTCAAAGTTGGACACAGTAGATCAGACGCCACAGTTAAAGTACAATCACACCGACGCTTGATCCCATCTCTGTTTCTTATGACCAGGCTGCGGATGTGTATGCAATTTACAATTCTCATAGACAAATTTCAGGAACGTGGAATCAAATAGAATCTAATTGTCCGGAATAAATAAAAATCGTACATGCTCCAGCATTCTTCAAAAATTTCCAGAAACCGTAAATTCATAAAGATCCACAGTCTACTTATGACACAAAGACGTACAAAGAACTCGGAAATAGTGGCCGTGAAGTTCGCCAAAGGCTTCGTTCTTAGACAAGCGATCATCGCCTGGTTATCATTAGTAGGACAGTCCAAAAGCGTCGCCTGTTTAACAGCAAGCCTCCTCTGTTCGGTCGGATAGGGTTCGGTGGTCAGTAATGATCCACTCATCACGATCGCTCTATGGAAGAGATCCTTGGACATGGGGGACACCAGATGGAGCATCACGCTGAGTCCTCCGACACTGTAGCCACTGATAGTGACGCAGTTAGGGTCTCCGCCAAAGGCAGCTATATTTCTTTGAACCCATCTCAAGGCTTCGACTTGGTCCTTCAAGCCTAAGTTACCGGGGGCTGCTGCATCGCCTGTACTTATGAATCCTGAAAATATTCATCTTGTTAATTAATCTATCAATTTATCAGTGTACCTATGAATTACCTAGCGTAGCTAGACGATAATTGACAGTGACTAGCACAATGTCCTTGTCCAACAAGTACTGTGGTCCAAAGTAGAAGCTCTGACCAGAGAACGCATAAAATCCTCCAGGATGGAAGAACACCAATACAGGTCGCTTAACATTCTCATTCTTCGAGGGTAGCTAAAATTGATCGAATTAAAAAGACTCCTGGAACACAAGGATAGCCAGATCGTCACCTTGGTGGTGTACACATTTAATCGGAGACAGTCCTCGGATATAGGCTCCAGGTTACCGATGTTCGGACATCCAGGACCTTCTTCGGTCGCGTCGAAAACATCGTTCCAGTCGGCAGCCGGAGTAGCAACCTGCGTGACGAGAAAATTGCAGAACCCATTCTCACCGGTGTCTCATAAATATCCGCGTAAAATTAAATGCAAGGAAACTTCTTCGTTCCCATGAACGAAGGTCGCGCATAATAATTTTTGGCCGAATGCTGGCTGGAACTTCAGCTCGTCTTCGTAACAAAATAACTTCGATCCTTTTCACGTTTCATGCAACGAACAAATCCATCCAGAGTTTCTCGAAACAAATTAGGTCATTCGGTACTATTTAATTAGTTCGAATTAAGTTCTTTCATTAAGATCCTTGAATGCAATCAAAATGAGGAAGACCATAGTAGCACCCTCTACGATCTACTCTAAATTTGAACTTTTCTAGTTCCATTAATTACCCTGATTTTGTAGGAACATTCCGGACTGATGCTGGACACAGTTAAGGAATAAATGGATTAATAATTTACCTGAAAACGTCGCGGTCCCGTGGGTGGCTCGGCGTATCTCACTCCGCGGAAGGAATAAATCTTGCGGCCAAGCCTTGACTCCAGAATAGATCCTCGGATCCTTCCGGTCGGTGCACGTGTTTCCGGCTGCGAGGAATCGCAGAGAACGCTGCCAATCCCGAATAAACAAAATACGAGCAGCAACATCTTGACTCTTCTGGCTACAGACACCTGTCGTCCCATTTTTATCTCCGGAGTCTCTCGACCTCGCTCGCCCACCACTCGAGTCACTCGACGCTTTAACAATACCGGCCAATTGTTAAGTAATTTATTCCAAGACGTTATCGCGATCCTCCAGTTGTCTCGTCGAGCCTTATCGAGTTAGCGTTTTTTTTCCCCCGTCAACGAAAAACAAGCTTATTAATCGACGGCAAAAGCGAAACGATGCTCGCGCGTCGAACGGTACGACACATATCGAGTCGTTGACGATCTGTTTTTTCCTCGTTCGCATTCTCGAGACCTTGTCCTTTTTCATTAAATAAAGTAGCTGCCAATGACGCGTCTAGCTTACCAGGAAAAAACAAACACTTTTCCCATATCGCGTTGCCAAGTTTTCCCGGTAAACTATTTACCTCGTTATTCATGAACGTTCGCTCGTTATACGATAAGATTATTATTACAGTTGCCAGTGGCAAAGATCGCGAGCGTAATCGCGTTTTTTTAAATGGGCCACATTAATCGCGTTGTTGACCAAATCCGAGCAAATGTGATCTAATTTAATTATGCAAGCAGCGAAATGTCCCACTTTCTCGGATTGTTTGCGCGCTTATCTAAATTGTCGTTGGTGAATCATAATTAATGGAAACGATCGTTTTCTATTTATTTGTATTCGATAGACATTTCAACCTATTCCTCCTCCTGTTGCTCTTCCTGTGTCTCTTCCCGTGTCTCTTCCTGTTCCTCCTCCTGTGTCTCTTCCTGTTGCTCCTCTGACTTCTCTTCTCTTTTCTTCGGCTTCCTTTCTTTCTTGGGCATCAGCTTACCCATTTTCTCTGCCCGTTTTCTCTCCCTCTTCTGTCTCTTCGCTAGCTCTGGATCGTCACATGGATCGTAACTCGCTTCGTAAGCGATCGGATCGATCGGCCGCTGCTTTCGAACTCTTTTCTTTTTCTTATCTTCGTCCGAGGGACACTCGCCCATTTTATAAGGCTTTGTCTTCGGCAAGACTTTCCCATACGGCTGCAGACATCACTACCATGCATTTAATTATATCACTAAAAATTGTGTCTGTGGTGGACGAGCAAAGGTGACTAAAAATTGCTGTACCATTATTCTAAATATTACATTATTCCGAATTATGTTTAATTTCCCAGTTAAAATAAAACGATGTTCGAACACCACAGATACATTCTCAATAAAAATGATACATCGTACAGGCATCGGGATAATCGGTCTTCCATATTTGTCCTTCTCGCGTGGCGGCTTCTTCTCTACAGGACCCAAAGGTTTGCGGGGTTCCGCCAGCGATGCTACTCGCCCCGAAGCCGACGCCGATAACGCTGCCTTTTTGACGGTGAACGGGTTTGCTTTACAAGCCTTACTTTTGCGGTCTATTGGCTGGGCTAATTTCTCAACGCCCGGTGGCACTGCAACAAGATAACGATGCTTATCAAGCCACTAATTTCTTCAATGCACCGTGCACACCCACGTGTCCGTATGCTCGACAGCACACAAAGTATTACACGTAAATTGAAATTCTTTTCGTTCAAAATTGTAATAATATTAAATTTTGTATTTCGGCACACGGTTCTATCATTAGCAAGGTAATTGGGATCGAAACGTAGTCTATTAAAATTTAATAGTATTACACGTGATCGCACGAAGAACACTTTCGATTTATCTTTAAAATTGTTTTTAAAATTATACGTCTACACTTCTCACACCTGTTCCCTTCAAAGCAGATTTCTTCGTAGTAAAAGCTACAGTGTCTTCCTTGCAAGGGTACGGCGTGTACCTCCACGCATTTTGCTCCAGCTTTCGCTTCTTAATTTTCTCCTCTCTCTCCTTTTTTTCAGCTTCGTCCTCAGCATCGCCTTCACCGCCCTCTTTCTCCTCTGTCTCGCCGTGCTTTCTCTTCGTACCCGTTCTCTTCTGTTGGTCAGCCAAAGCATCTTTACCCCTCTGCTCCTTCTTCTCGACGATCTCCTTCCTCATATTCTTAGCTGCCGGGTCCTTTCTGAACTTTATCGTCGTGTACTTCGGCAGAGCTATGTACTCCATCCACGGTGTGATCTGTAGACGAAAGAAATCCCATCGCAAACCAGCGACGTTAAATAATAATAAAAAAATATAGTAACATTTAAAAAATTGACGTGATTCCTATTTTTATAAACAAACAATTTTTTTTTTAAATTTATTTATAAGGTCGGAACTTGTGGTTCCTTTGACCCCTTTTATCCTCTCGATGAGTAGAACACAAAGCAATTATAAAAAATTTGACCTTCAAGACCTTAGAAGAGTCAGTCAAGGACAATTTTGCGGGAAGTTTTTTTTAACAGATCACCGATCATGAGGTATAGAATCACGCTATGGTGGTCGTGACATATAATTTTTATACACCCTGTACAACTTCTACTTCTCGTACGAATTCCTTTCTACAATAATTCACAACTTATTACCATTACAACAGAACACTGGAACTGACCTTGTACACCAGTGCCCTCCTGTTAACTCCCAGAGGCGTGAATATCATAGCGATCTCCTCAGGAGTTAGCACACCAGGATTCTTAAGAAGCTTCTTGCACTCTGCCAGCTCGTTCAGCCTATCTTCATCAATTCCTCGAGATCCCTCTGCACAGAGGGACGACGCTTGCGACTTACATTCATCATTCGGATCAGCCACATCCTCCTCGAATTTACGTTTCTCTCGAATGCAGTCGCGAGGCTTGCTCAACGCGAGGATTCTCTCCGACGGTACATATGTCAACGCACCCGGAGAAACTTTGTAATAAACGCGACCATAGTCGCACAGTTTGACACGAGGAAGAGCAAGAAGCATCAGACGTTTCGAAGCAACGATTTTCAACGCAGATCTAGGAATGCTCCAGTCCAGACGACAGTGGACGCTAGGGTCAGGACCTAGCTTTGGCAGTGCTATGATCTTAAGCCTCTTCCTCAGCTTGGACAAGGGCTTCGATGGTCGTTCCTGAAGAGTATCGAGTCTGTAGAACCTAAGTTAACTACCGTTTTTATTCGGTGCTCACTATTGGTTCAGGTTCCGGGTACTTCTTCGGCAAAGCGTTCACCTTGGCCCAGGCGTTGAATCGCGCCCAGTCTTGCGGTGTCTTCAGCCATCCCTTCAGCTTCAGCGTGTACTTCCCTTGCCTTACAAATTTCGAATATGATTTATAACTTTTCCTCATTCACCGCATTTACATTATTCCCTTAATTCTAGCTTAACTATCTTAACCTATACTTAAACCTAGTTAAAATTCCGAAAATTATGAAAGTTCAGAAAAATTATTTTGCACGTTCACAGTTACCTTATTTTCCCCTTGGCCTTCTGTCCTCGCCTCCTAGAAGGTGATCTCCTTCGTCTAGCAGGTGGTTCCTTAGCAGGAGGAGACTTTGACCTACCACCACCCCTTGCAGGGGATGTATCCTTCGCTGGGGGTGCGGGTCTCTTCGCTCTCGAAGGCATATTTCGAAATTTCACAAACAAATTACTAACTGAATGATAAGAAACTATTAATCAGTGGTCGGGATATCCTGATCCTTGTTGTTGGGTGTCTTTCGATTCGTTTGACAGATGTGTAGGTTGGATGGTTTCGTTGGATGACGGCATTGTGTGGTCGAGATGTAAAGAATGGTTCATTTTTTAACGATATCGTTCCATTTTTATCGTTTTCAGCAACGTCCTCTTCGCAGAGGTTGCTTTCTAGCTGACATCGAGAGCGGACATGATTGAAGATAAAACTAACATTCGTTTGTTTATCCATCTTTTTTTAAATGTTTTAAAATACTCGACTCGAGTACGAACAGAACTGTTCGACGTTAACGCTAATTATTAAGAAGTGAAAGAGACTAAAATTTTGTAATTTGTGCTTTTATATTTCCATCGCTTCAGTTACATTGTTTATCTTATCTCGCACGGCGAGGAACAGCGTTCACGTTGTACTTGTTCATGTTCTGTAGGTAGTCGTCAAACTCTTCGCCAGGTTCTGCTCGAGCGGAATAATTTTTCGGCTTGGCGAGGTCCTGCAAGCGTTTCGAAGTGCGTTTGTTCCTGGCTGCGACGATCCTGGCGTAGGTGTCTATGAGGAACTTCTTCTTTTTGCTTTCTTGCGCGTCCTTCGATTGCTCGCCGCTGTTTATCAGTCTGTGGCTTCCGTATTTCACTGAGGAAGCAGAAAATTAGTCTTGATATTCGTATAAACAAAATCTGAAAATTAATACCTGCGGCTACGGGGGCAGTTTTAAACGATGAACGTGAATCTACTGGCTCTCGTGCTTCTGGTCTTCGTTTCGGAGTCGCTAGTCTGTTCAAGCTATCGGTGATCTGGTAGGACAGAGTTTCTGCTTTTATCTGAAAGGGTAAGGTGTTCGATAGCATAGGACATCGAGAAGAAACATACTGTGCAAAATTTCAACCCCGTATCTCGATCGGGAGGGATGATGGTGTTTAAAAACCTGAAACGAATTGCAAAGTATGTGTTTGAGTGTCAGATTTTTCTCAGAATTTCTAGGCATCATTCACTAGGGAACATAGACGAAAAACTAATTTTTCAATTTTACCCCATAACTCCTGATCGAGATACAGGGTTGAAATTTTGCACAGTATGTATTTTCCTGATGCTCTATTGAATGGCTCATCATCTAATTTTTTTTAAATAACACATTTAAATACATAATTTACTTAATAATTTTAATTTACCACCTTGTCCGGCTGTACCCCTTTTGGGATAATTTGCTATACAAATTAAAAGCAAGTTTCTTTATAAAACCTACGTGGTACGGATTCAGGTTGACGTTCTTGTCGACCCTCTTCTTCGGCTTCGCTAGTTTCTCATACCTCGACGATTTATCGTGAATGACATCCGTGTTCATATCGTTAACGAGTGGTTTAATGGATCTGGATGAGTTGAAAGAAAGCGGAGGTGGATGGTATTAATTTTTTAAATAGTACAGACTTGGGCTGGGTGGGATTATTTGTGAGATTGGGGGAGTATGGATTGGTGCGGATAATTTAGAGGATCTTGGTGGATGGTAAATGTTGTTGAGTGACAACGAAGCGATGGAGGAGTGTCGTGAAGCGAGACGCTCGCTGGCTTCAATTCTTTCTCGAGAATCGAATACTTAGAAACGATGATCCGACCGATGGGACAACACTGAGAAATTGCAAGTTCTAAAGAACACACTGCATCAAAGGAGAATGTGAGTAGTACACGTTAAGCATGTACGAATCCGTAAAGAATTTGGCGAATCCTAAAAGCGATGCGAAAGATCTCAGCATCGCGATGTACAGATCAGAGTAAATATTCTGTTCCGCGTTCTCTGGATGTTTCTCGCTTATCAAATTGATTGTTTCATGCTGCAGACGTCTAGCTACTTTTTTCCGAAGACATCGCGCGGCGCCGAGGAGAAAAAATTGTTGGTGTTCTCCTAGGAAAGCGGATACCATGGATTCCGCAAAAAGCGTGGACGATCCGACACTGAAAATGGATAGCAAAAGGCAGAAAAAGGTAATTTGTGGTTATTTTATAGAAATAATGTTCGCAATAATAGATGTTTCAGGATCGTCGTAAAAAGGCGCCTAGAATGCGGAAGAAGCTGAGACGCATCGACGTACTTGCGCAACCCAAATCACAAAATCGTCCGGACCCACGAAAGCATTCTCCCAGTGTAACTAAACCTCTGACACCTCTGAAAAATGAAAATATTAATTTGATCAATTTTTCTGAAGGTACCCCACACCACACAAAAAATTCGCTACCCGCAATTGTCCACGATAAAGGAGAAACAATCTCGTAAATTTTTCAAAGGTGAGAAAAAGTCAAAGAAGCTTTCGAAGATCATGCTATCGAAAAAGTTACAGCGGCGATTAATTTCTATAGGTTCGAGCATATATATTCTTCTCGTTAATGTTAGTATGCTTAATAATGTTTTAAACTTCCGATATTCTTCTTTAACAGTAGCCAAAAAGATCAAGGAACTCACGACCTCTGGAAAAACGTAGTAAGGATTGTCCAATGATTTTACCTGTATCCCAAAAAAAACTGTAAAGTGAGAAAAAAGCCAGTGAAACGCATATGTTTACGAAGATATAAATTTATTTTCTTTCGAAATGTACAAAAATGTCAGTGGACGGCATAAGGTACGCGTAAAACTATTACATACGTTAAAAATCTTAAAATAATGGTAAAACCTCGATAAATGGACGGATCGGTTTCGATTCTGGAATGTTCGAATCGATAACAATGATACCTCTGCTGCGATCGCCTATACTCCTAGTCGTGTTAAAATAATATTCAACGCGCTCAGTCATCTAACAAGGTATTTGTATACATAAAAAATAGAAAATCTATAATCGTCTCGTGAAGCTATAAATTAGAAACGTGGCGGCATACGAATATATCTCTTTATGTAACATACTACGAGCTTCTCGACATTCTATCCGTTTGCTTCATTCGATTCTATAGTACATGTAGAATGGAGACTCGTTCTATCGAGAGGTTAATGAGATTCTATCTACTGAACACGTAGGTGAGTAGAACCATAGCTATCGTAGCCAATATCGATTGTTCTATAGCAGACGCACCAGCGTTGCAGTCGACGATTCTTCGTGCGCGCAAGAAGTCGCCACCCAGGTACGCGCTGAACTCTCTTTTCTCGCGCGGTACGATCGTCAGCTGTTGCGTGGCGTCCTGGAAGATCAGATCGCTGTAAGGAGGCTCGCTGAAGAACATACTGAAGCTGAACTCGTCTTGCTCTTTCCTCCCGTAGAACTGCTGGGCATAAATGAACAGGTTTATGTAAGCGTTTATCTGCGTCTCGTTGTATCCGTAATATCCTCCACGGGTGACGATCGCGTTCGACGCGACTTTCCCAAGGTTACAGTGCACGTAATCGGTGGTCGGTCGCCGAGTGCCATCGGGACAGAGAAGCTCGAAATCCTTCAGGAATGTATTGCGAGCCCACGTCTCTTTCCGTTTACCGTCGGTGTTCTCAGCGACCGTCGTGTGTTTTACAAAGGCCACGTCTCCACCGCCTTCTACCAGGCATCTAAAGGCACCAGTGTATCCAAAATAATCTTCAGACGCGTCCCTTCGGCAATAGCGGAAGCTCGCTCCGTGACACAGATCGCACATGTTGTCGTAAGGCACTCCTGCAACAAGCGAAATCGATTTTGTAAGACATTTCTTTGAGACATTTCCGACTAGCTCAGACCTTTCTCAAGGTAGACGAATAGTTCAGATACAGTTTAAGGTTTGTTACCTGTGTTGTACTCAGTGCTGAGCGCACCAGGTACGCAAGATTTGCTGAAGTACTCGGCAGCAGCGCGTACCGAGTCGCATCCGTAACCCCGGATCCAAGTATTCGAGATAAGATACGCGAGAGGGTAAACCCAGCCGGCTGCCGTGTTGATCCCGGTGTGGCAAGTGTATTTGTTCTTCAAGTAGGTCAAATCTGTGTTATCGTCCTCCTCCTTCGCAACCGCGACCACGTAGTACTCCGGTGTAGGTAGGTTATACATTTCGGAGATGAACGGGATCAATTCGAAGCGAAGTCCAGCGGTGTACACGTCGCTGGTGTCTAACACCGTCACGTCCGCATTCCTAGAATGTATTAAATGAAACGTCGACTCGGAGAAAGTGGTCGTTGCGCCTATAATACTTACCCGCTTTGAATAGCCTGCATGCAATGGATCTGGCTGTGACCCTTGTAGCAATTCAACTCGGGCTTCAGCAGCTGCGCCTTCAACGCGATCTGTAACGAAGCAAGTAATTAGCGATGTCAGTGTACAGATTTCTTTTCTGAAATTTCATTTACCTTCATCTTCACACACTTCTCCATTTCCGGATCGGATGTAACGCACAAAGTCATTCTGTTCACGGGGCAGCGACGAACTTCCAGTATGGGGTCCAATGATCTTCCCAAATACCCACCATAGGTTTGATCTTTCTCCGGCAATTGAACGAAGTCTCGTGCCGAATCCTTGAATTGCGAAATTCAATTTCATTGCAGTTTAACAGGCTACACGACGTTTTTTTAAAACAGTAATCCTGCGATCTAAGCCGGTTCTCAATATTGTAAATTAAGCCTAAGCGTTAAATTTCAAAAGCGATAATCACCGAAAACATTAAGTTGTGATGCATTCCGTATCTCGGCGCCGATTCGAACATGTTGAACGTCTCTATTGGTTGTATGTTCGTCGACTCGGGCCTGTCCCAACCGTTACCGTTGTAGCCATTGCCGTTGTAGCCGTTACCGTAGTCATTGCGATTCTCGAAGTTGTCGGTGCTGTACTCGTTGGGGTTGCCGTATCCGCTTCTGTTATGATTATTTTCGTCGAATCTATTATTGTAACCGGGCCTGTTCTCGAAACGGCTGTCGTAAAAATCGGTCGAATTCGTGTAGTTGCCTTTGTGCAATATCCGAACGGCTTTCTCCAAGAACCGTTGATACAGCCGGCGAGTCTCGATTTTCGTGGCTGATGAAATGACTACCGCGCGCGATGGTACCGTCCCCCAGTTACAGAGCTTGTATTCGTCGATGCTCCTCCGAGTGCCATCCGTACAAAGCAGTTCAAACTGATCCCTCTTCACCAGATCCTTATAGTCAGAAATCATTTCATCCACGGTCGTATGCACTAAGAAGGCAATCTCTCCTGTTTCTATCAAACACTTGAATGCTCCATCGTATCCTGCATAAGGATCTGCGCTTGTACATCTGTCCCCAGGTATCTTGCCAATGCACAGCTTGCATAATTGATCGGAATTATCACCTGGAATTTTATTTAATGATTACAGGTGTGTGAAAAAGGAATTTTTGTTTAATAGAATATCCATGAACTTACCTAATGGATTATATTTATCTATCAACGAGTTCACTGCACAACTAGGACCAAAGAATGTAATAGCTGATTTCACGTGATTATTGCAGTCAATAATTTCCAGTCCACCATGTTTCATAAGCTAATAAAAGAACCAATATTGTTAGAATTATTAAGATAGAATATTTGGCGTGTTTGGTAAACAATTATACTTACTATGTGAATAGGGATGACCCAACCAGCGAGCATTCCAAGACCTGCGAAGCATGCTTTCTTGCCTCTCAGATGGTTTAAACTCTGTACGTCCGGTAAAGATCCTTTTTTAATCACTGCGACTGCATATTGATAGTTTAGTCCAGATCCATATATTTCCTGCATAATAGGTATTAAACTGTGGTATCTTCCAGCTATAAAAATTTCTCCAGCATCCAGAGTAGTTATCTGAGCAATCTCATGGTCTAACATAGCCACACACTCCTCTTTGCTCTCTGCTTGTTTACATTGCAGCGAAATGTAGTTACGTTCGAAGTATGAAATATCTCTGTCGATCGCTCTCGAAAATGCATTGCACTTGTCTTGCTCGGCTACCGATATTGTGCACCATGTAACGGTGTTGTTGAGATTCTGACCTGTGGATAAATGTTGTAGACAAAATGTAATGGAGTATTTCTGGTAAAGTATTTGTTTCGAAACAGTTGATTAGATTATATACCATGCACGAGCAGCCAAAACAAACTGAAAACGGTTAAGAACGTTCGATCACCGACTCTGGACAGCATTTTTAACACTTTATTAACGCAAACATTAATTAAAACGAGAGGCAACACCCAGTGCTATGACGCTACCACGGACGTGTTATGGGAGTAGACCAATCACCATGTGAAGTTTCGTGTCACCACTGCTCACGCCCGGAGTTTCGGTGGTCCCGTTGCAGTGCTGCTCTCTATCGAATTTTTAGCATGGTTCAGAATCTACATTATCTTTAGCCTGGACCAGAATCTACAGTCTTTTCTTTTTTATTGAAAATACGACAATAGATTGTGTTTGTGTTAGGCCGTTTGTCCATGGAGCGTCGCGTACACGTAGCGTACGCGACAAAATATCGATTGCTGTACGTTTTATTGCTGCAACCAATGTAAAATAATTGACGCGTGTCCACAAAGCGTCATTGTCGTAATAATTGAATCGTACGTTACGTGTACACGACGCTTCGTGGACAAACGGCCTTAGTCCGTCAGCCGGGGAGTACGGTGCCGCCAGATCGGGGAAATCGAGGAGAATACATTTTTACCCTCTCTCTGATGACCAGACATAATTGCATTATTATTATTACATTATTATTATTATTATTACATTCTTAGCTGGTACATATATACATATCATTTAATTCATTCCTCATACATACACCAGACATACCTCATACATATACCAGAGAGTATCCAATACATATATACTTGCTTTGCGGCATTAGCATGTGGTGCCACCTCTGTCAGTTAGCCGAACTAAAATTTGCCGAACAGTTGAAGCATTTTCCCGCTACGTTCTTGGTCGCTGAACGGACGGTTACGCGAGTATTTAGATTATTCTTGCCGGATTTTACATTGTTTCTTATGTCGATTCATTCATAACCGAAGATTTCTACGCCAAAACATTTGAAATAGCTCCTGTTGTGCGGGTAGTTTGAGGATAGAATTTGCAAGGATGTGTAGATTATCTTTCGTTTATAAACGTTAAACGTTGACTTTGAATTGTCGAGTATTCCGCACTCGAAGAATCACGATAGATAAGCTATCGATGTGCTATGACCTGTTATAAATCCGAAAATCTCCAAAATGATTTCGAAAACTGTGTGCATCACTCAAGAAGGACCAGCGAACGCGCTAGCGTTGAACAAGGACAACAGTCAAGTTGTCATAGCAGGACGAAATGGTAATTGTTTTATTATACTCGGAAACATCAATAATTGTTTGTTTTTATAATGTTCTATAAATTGTCATTCTCATGTTACAGTATTTAAAATATTCACATTGTTGGAGGACAAGTTTGAGGAGGCCTGCAATCTACGAGTTGGTAAAAATCTGAACTTGAACTTCTCCTGCAATGATGTTGCATGGAATTTAATCGATGGTAAGTTAACAACACCAGCCAGTCTATCGAATGATTACATGACCAGAAGATATGGATAATATTCGCATTATCCAGATCATATACTGGCAACTGCAGCCACGAATGGCGCAGTGGTTGTGTGGAACTTAAACAAGTCCTCACGGTCCAAGCAAGAGCATGTATTTATCGATCACAAAAGAACCGTAAACAAAGTGAGCTTTCACATGACCGACCCAATGTGGCTAATATCTGGTTCACAAGATGGCACCATGAAGTGGTTTGATCTCAGAATAAAAGAAGCTACTAGAACATTTTATAGGTAACTAGAATAATTCCAATAATTCCACTGTCATTCTTGTCAAACAATAGAGAATATCAAACATTTTAGTAATACGGAATCCGTACGTGATGTACAGTTCTGCCCACATTCGCCGCATACTTTTGCTGCCGTTTCCGAAAATGGTCACGTGCAACAGTGGGATTTGCGCAAACCGGACCGGTATTTCCAACATTTCACAGCTCATAGTGGCCCAATATTCGCGTGCGATTGGCACCCTGAAACTACCTGGCTTGCAACCGCTTCCAGAGACAAAACAATCAAGGTACTTTTCTATTTTTTGTATGACAATTGAAACCAGAGTTTATCTATTTTTCTATCCCATTTTACTTTTGAAACTTCTTACTTTAGGTGTGGGATCTATCAGGTAAACCCAGTTGTGATTACGTGATACACACGATAGCATCTGTGGGTCGCATAAAATGGCGACCCCAAAGGAAATACCACATATCAAGTTGCGCTCTTGTCGTTGACTGTAGCATAAACGTGTGGGACATACGAAGGCCGTACATTCCCTTTGCAAGCTTTAACGAGCACAAAGATGTTCCTACTGGTGTGGCTTGGCGAGGCAATCCGCAATCGTTCCTGTCCACGAGCAGGGTAAATCATTGGTGGTGCTAGATCATCCCATAGAGGAGGTATTAATTCTCGCAACATTGGAGACAATTTGAATTTGGCATAAAAATTTACATGTATATTTATAATGCCTTTTTCATGGGACAATCTAATAACTTTGGAAGATCTTCTGCATGTAATTAACGGATTATTATTAATGCAGGACTGCACTCTGTATCACCACGTATTCAAAGATGCAACTAGACCAGCAAGCAAAGCGAATCCACAAGGTATTGCATTGAATCCGAAAGGAGATATTGCGTATGCTTGTAAAGTAAATGTTCATGTACAAACCACAATGAAACAGTTGACTAATATAATGAGGTTAATAAATTCGCCGTATAATAAACCAGTCCGGTTTTGTCCAAGTTCGTTAAACAGGGGTTGAAATGTTAGTTGACGTTCTCTTGTAGGAAGACGGCTGCGACGAACGATACATTTTGCATGGCATCCAGCGTGATGCATAGATTTTCCTTAAGCATGCCAAGGGAGCCGAAATGGTTCAAGGCTTGCGCGGAGGGTTACTTGTTATCGGGAAGATTGAACGATATTTGCGACCATAACGCGGCGGTGGCTAGAAACGCCGGTAGAAACGATGTAAGTAATCATCGGCATCGTTGCATTGTGCGTCTCCACTGACACTAGCTTTCGATCAGATCAGCACGGTGTGGAGTATCATAAAAACCTTGTACGCAAATCCTATGGGGTCTATACTGAAAACGCCTCCGACCGCTTCCAAGGAGGATATTGTGAACACGCTAAACTTGGCGCAGATCACTATTGGACCTAGCATAGATCAGTTGAATGCAGGTAAAGCAAAGAGATCACGTGCTGCCCCTGTATTTTTAAGTTAAGTCCCTGAATGGTATAATGATTCTTCATTCGAAGGTCACGAAAATGATGTGAAATCGTTGCAAGGGGAAGTAACGGGGGCGACTAGCGGAGGCGATGACGAGACTGAGACTGACGAGACTCCCGAAAACCAGCACTCCATAGGCTCCTTCTTGCCCAGGTTAGCTCTCAAAGTACCCATCTAATGCTAACCATAAATACTCACGTTAATATTGTGCAGCTACAAAAAGGCGTTCATCGACAACAAGGGATCATCGAAGGGAGATTTCATGTTTGGTGAAAGCGAGTTCGAACCAGTGACGATGGAATACACTTCCAGCTATATACACAATATAATGACTAACGATAACGATTGGACGCTGTCGAAAGAAGCGTTTCCTCTGAGACACGAGATCAAGGACAGGTCTCCACCACCAGAACAGTTTCCTAATCATCCGCCGGATATTAATGAGGATTGCGCGTCCTTGATGATCGAGGATCAACCTAGTCAGTTGATCGTTTCGAATATACCCAAACCACAGTTCTGGGACCCGACGAATTTAATCGAGGAAGCATTGAAGCATCATGCCGCGCTAAGGGACATACAGACCTCCGCGTCGATTTTAATTGCGTTAGGGGAGAAGCGAAAGAATTTGAACATCGAGACGGCTGTACAGGAACACTGGATACTCGACTACTTGGACATGCTGGCCAGGTTTAAACTTTGGAACGTAGCTACTCAGGTTCGTCGGACCTACTGAAGAATTTTTTTATATTTTTTGAAATTCTATAGATGAGGATTATTTAATCATTCATTTTATAGATAATCCAATCGGTTTGGATACCTTCGGTGTCCCAACTGAACCAGCAGTCGACAGTCATACACGCTTGTTGCGTGGCCTGCACGAAACCGTTGCAAAGAGCTGCATGGTTATGCGATCGGTGCCACTCGTCGCATCATGCGTTGTGTTCCGTCTGTCATCAAGTGAGAAATCTTACTATTTGCGAAATTATCTTTGTTGGAACTAGGCCGTTCTGTTGATTCAATTTGCATTTTGAGCTCAAGATTTTTGAAGATATTTTTTTAATCGACATGGGCTTTGGTTTCGTTCGCAGGTTGTACGAGGGATGTACGCATGGTGTCAAGGATGCACCCATGGCGGCCATGTTCTGCACATGAGCGAATGGTTTCGTTGCAATCGACAGTGTCCAACCGGCTGCGGACACATATGCGAATATACCTAATCGCCGACGATGATTCCCTATTGGTGTAAGTTTTCTATGCACATGTACACACTACCAAACAGTACTTATGTTACTAGATACATTTTAGACATCTAGAGAAAGAAACATTGTGAACAGACGAGACTAAGGAAATTAAATTATTTATTGATTCTGCTTTTTTAAACTGTACAACAACGTTCGAAACCTCCGTTCTCCTGCTACCGTATTGTCGCACGATAACGATGAATCATGGGCGCTGATAGTATGAAATGAAACGTATAAAAATACAATGCTCCTTATTAAATAAGCAGCACTTCGGTGACGTAATCTTATTCACGCATTGTCTCTCACTGTAGAAAACACGACCGCAGTAATAAATCACGGTCCATCGCTTTGTTTCACAAGGTTTGTGCAAACGCGAGTCGATCGCGCAATTCGCGAGGTTAGTATCCCTATCTAACTATTCTTCTGGTTGACTTTGACTATCACACTCTTCACTTCGGTGTACGCTTCGAGACCGTACGATCCCATTTCCCTTCCATGACCTGACATCTTGAATCCACCGAATGGAACTTGAGGTGCCAGAGCGTTGTACGTGTTCACCCTGAAAACAATTAACATATTTAGTAAACAAATTAGAATTGAGTATGTAGAGTAAGCATTTCGTCAGATTAGAATCCCAATACCCAGTCCTACTATCGCACACTTCTACTGAAAACCCGTGCCTCCACTTACCAAACCGTTCCAGCTCGTAGACCCTGGACGATGTAGTTCGCCTTGTCGATGTCTTTCGTGAAAACTGCAGCCGCTAGACCATAGTCTGTGTTGTTGGCTCTGTTAACCACCTCGTTCAAGCTGCTGAACTTCAGAATTTGCTGAACTGGTCCGAAGATCTCTTCCTTGGCAATGGTCATTTCATCCGTGACATTAGCGAATACTGTTGGCGCGACATAGTATCCTTTCTCACCGACACGATTGCCGCCTGATACTAGTTCCGCGCCTTGTTCTTTGCCTGAATTGATCATTGAAATGATTTTCTCCATTTGTTCCTGGTCGATCTGTCAACATAAAAATACAAGGATCGAAACACTCTACTGAAAGACATGGTCTACAAAAATCCCACATTCTTCCATCAATACCTGTGGTCCCTGCTCCACGTTCATGTCGAAAGGATCTCCAACTACCCTAGACTTAGCCCTCGCCGCACTTTTTTCTACAAACTCGTCGTAAATGCTGTCCTCGACGAAGGTTCTGGACCCAGCGCAGCAACATTGGCCCTAAAACAAAGAAACATGAGGACGATGAAAACACAAATGAACAACGAAAGCATAGTGTTTCATTAAAATCATTTGGTACCATGTTGAAGAAGAGGCCAAAGTGCGCCGTCTCGACGGCCTGATCGAGATCAGAGTCCTTCAAGATGATGTTAGGCGACTTTCCACCGAGTTCCAATGTGGTCCTCTTCAGTTTGCTCATCGCTGCTTCCTTTTTGATCAATTGTCCCACCTCTGTCGAACCGGTGAACGCAATTTTGTCGACTTTGTCGTGAGCTACCAACGCGGCTCCTGCGCTGCCGAAACCAGGAACTACGTTCACGACTCCGTTAGGGAATCCAGCTTCCTTGGTCAACTGGGCAACATATAAAGCCGTCAACGGTGTTTGTTCCGCTGGCTTCAGGACGATGACGTTTCCTGTGTAATGAAATTCAGTATAATTATAGAACACATAAAATACTTAAACTTAAACTGCGCATAAATTGCATAATTTCTGATTAAGAAACTACTGATTATCGTAAAGAGTTATGTACTTTGTATACGTGCCTGTGGCTAGAGCAGGTCCAAGCTTCCAAGACATCATCAGAAGTGGAAAGTTCCATGGTATGATCTGTCCGCAGACGCCAACTGGTTCGTGGCGAGTGTAAGCAAAGTATTGTCCATCCATTGGTATGACTTCACCATGGTTTTTGTCGGCCCATCCTGCATAGTATCTAAGAGCAGCCACACTGGCGGGTACATCGAAACCGTACGCTGTCGTGTAAGGTTTGCCATTGTCCAGCGTCTCCAACGCCTAAAATGTATTCGAAATCGATAAAAGAGGCATTCATATTGTAAGTGAGTAAATGGAAATGACTGAGAAGCATGTATAGCTGGCGTAGCGATATGCAAGGCACTATTTTTTCGAATATGCAAATTACGTTGTTGCATAATGCAAATTACGCCTGATGAACGTACAAATAAAACTGTCTAGGGCAACTGCGGTCTAATAAAATAAATAAAATTACAGTAACTTCCCTATGAATCGGGAAGTTAACAAGTGTTTTTGATAACTGACGCACCCTGGAAACGAGACTATCGCTTTAAAGCGTAGTGTAGTGGTCAGAAATGTGGATGTATGGTGATGGTAATGAATGTAAATTTAAACTTATAAATCTTCTGGCGGAAGACTGTCAAATTGCTAGACTGAATACAAATTTTCTCATTCGATTGTGAAACGTGTGAGCCAAATGGAAATTTCTTTTTTAAGCGCTTCGATGCCGGACCTGGATTTACATTGACACATAAACAGATTTGCTTTCACGACCAAAATAGGTGGCTGTGAATTCGTACCATTTTACAAAACTGCTAAAGAGAGAAATAAATTCTGTTTCTACGGCCTGCACCAGAAGCGAACAATTTTGATTTCAAGATTCGCAGTCTAGCCATGAATCGACGTAACGAGTTTCGCCTTTTACCGCGAGGTAGGCACGGTCTCTCTCCAGCAGATCGGCCAGTCGATTCAAGAGCACGCCTCGCTTCGACGCATCCATAGTCCTCCATGGCGAGCCTAATTTGAAAGCTTTGTTCGCAGCGTTCACAGCAACGTCAATGTCCGCGGCATCGGCTTCTTGAACGTCCGCGATCACTTCCCCAGTCGCAGGATTTACTGTGGGGAAAGTCTTGCCGGTCTTCGATCGATGCCACTCGTTGTCAATGAAAATCTGCAACGGAGGTCCGCCGATAAAACATGAAATTCAATTTGTTTCGCTGTTTGTTGGTTCGCGCGATGAGTCGCCAATTATTAGGAACACGAATGCTAGATAAGATTGCACAACTAGAAATTTTCGTTGTGAAACATATATTTACATCGTGAGTTTAGATAAATATTCACGAGGTTGCGCCGATAGCCTCTAATACCGGCTATAAGTGGAGATAAGAAATCCTCGCGAATCCTTATCGGAGTCGCCTCGTTCTACGCACAGAAATCACAGATGCGAAAGCCGATTACTTTCCTCAATATTCCGGTGTAGCTCCGATACTGTTAGAACATTGGCGAGTTGCCAGCTACCGGCAATGGCAATGCGATAAACGAGATAGAAAGAGATAACGACATGTTTTGATGTTTTTCAGGGCAATATTGGTACATATGGACGGCATCCTAGTGCCGTACATTTCCACGCGTAAACATTCCTCCAACTGTGCGTGTACGTGGAAGATAACTAATCGGACAGGCGTACCTCGTATCGTTGGGCAACGATTTATAATCGCTAATTGAATGACACGCATAAAGCGATAGAAAAAGTTTTAAATTATTCATGGCCGTTGCGGTAGTTTCTTGAGGAGGTCGCGGAATAAATGTACTTAATTCGAGATTGGCTTTAGGAATAACGTGAGTAATACTGCGAGGAATAACGTTCTATATACTCACCCCGGTGTACATGATCGACGGATTTTTCTCGGGAGCTGGCACGTTTACCGTGGAAAAATACCGCGAGAAACGTGCTTTGCTCAATGTTCGTAGCATGATGCCGGTTGCGATTACACTGCGATTCTGCGAGGATGATTACACCACGTCTGACAAGGACGTCGGCCGCTTCGGAACTGATGCTCTCGGCTCCGGGAACACCGATATACGGCTGACACTGTGGTAGAAGCAGATGCGCGACAGTTTTCGCCACAGCGACTGGTCTAACTTGTCCTTTTGCGCACAGTGCCGTACAAACTTCTCTTCGCGACACTGTTCGAACAGTGTGATAATTTTTGCAGAATTTTCGGTGACTTCGTAGAGCTTCTGACTTTCGTCGAAAATCTTCTGCTTCTCTGAACGCAGTATACAAACATGTTTTTATTAGTTTCTTGTATAGATTGCAAGAGAATTGATGTAGAAGAGAATAGATGTGTGGAGGGTTTTGCTGTTTACTTAGGGAAGTAAGAGAGCAGGAGAAACGGAATTGTGTCTCAGGTGGAAGGCGAGGTTTTGCTTCACTTTGACAGCGTTTTGTTCTTTTACACAAAATGTGTGTGTGGAGTTAAGCCGGTGTGCCGGTAATGGCAGCCTTGGCGAAGGTTAGGTTGGCCTAACTGTTAGGGGATAGAAAGAGTTCACACGTCACTGACACGATCCCCACTACAGTGCACAGGATTTCGAATCTTGGCGGGACTAACATCCGAGATGTCCGACTGCGAATCGAGTTGATTGAAAATTGTTATTTTACGTTTCATGCTGTTACTCACCTGGATCATTTTGATCGCCGAATACGTATCGGGTTCGCGTGCGGTGTAAGGTAAACGTAATCAGAACGCCGCGTCGCTGCGATAGGTATCGGGTTTTCGTATCAAATCGTTCGTTTATTAAACTCTATTCACTTTACATTAACAGAAGATTGCGTTGTACTATATGCTAAACGTAGACAACAAACGTTGAATCGTACAATCGAAACACGATCGATTTTTCTTTTTTTCTCTTTTTTTTTTATTTTACTGGTAATCGCTCGAGGAAACGCGCGTTCCACTTTGTACTGCGTTCGAATGCGTGTCTCATGAATTACCGAATGAATGTTTTTCGCTCATGATTCTTGAATAGGAAGAGTAATTGTCCTTTTCACACCGCGGGGAATTTCATTCCCGAACGGAGCCGAAGATACAATATGCATAGAAAGAAAGAAAGAAAAAGAGAGAGAGATAGGGAGAATAGAGCGGCAGCGTGTGGGTCTTTGAAATAGTTAATCGTGTGTGTGGGTGTGTCCGTGAGTCGTGAGAAACCGAAAGCCTCCATTCGGAGTAAGAAGCCGATGAAACGAGCGAATCAACTTTTATTGACAAAATTGAATATAATTGACCTGTTAGCATCCAACTCTTTCTTAGCCGCGATATCGTATAATCCGTGATACTGTATCGCGTTCGTTTAATTACCGTTCTGGGTCACGTGTCCTCGAATGGAAAACGATCGAGTTGTTCGCGAAACACGTGACGCAATAATCGAATACAACAGTTACGAAGGGAGTCCAGTTTTCAGTGACAGCCAGACTGAGAAATAGAGCGAGAGGGAGACAGAGAGACAATGTTAGTATTGCTTCGTAGTTACAAAAAGAAACACACGCGCCCGATTCGAGTGCCGGCGAACAACGGACACCTTGATTGTTCGATTAATGAGAGACAAATAGAGAGAGAGAGTGAGAACGAGCGAGCGAGCGAGAGAGGAAAGAAAAACAGGAAAAACGGGCACGATCGTTTTACGTAACAAGTGTCTAATTTTACCTGTGAACATGACATTTATTTCGAGAGAGTAATCGTATGTACAAGTCTCGCGTGACCACGCGGCGAATTGTCCCTGCGCGACCGAGCGTTTAGGCTCACGGATAGGTGACGCTCTTCCGGGGAACATCCGGACGTCGTCGGAGAACGACCCTCGATCCCGACATCGCTGAAATCCGTCCCTAGGCTTCGCCACTTTTTGCCCCTTTCCCCCCTCCCCTAGCCCTCCCCGGAAAACAGAAAAACAAAACGAAAACGATTGAAATCGAAACGAAATAGAAGGTCACGTTACAACGTTTCGCTTTTTATCGATTTCCGTTTGTGTTTGTGTGTGTATGTGTGTGTGTCTTTTTTTTCATTTTTTTTCGTTTACTAGGCATGCACGTCACATCCAGAATTTGGTTCGTAAACTCTTTAGACTAAAATATAGATCTCGTCAACAAGAGGCGCCGGCCGTTTTCTTCTTCTTCTGCTTCATTTTTTTTGTTACTCGCGGCGAAACTGTGCGCAGTTCCGCAGGAGGGAATTGACTACCTTGACAGAGGCGGCCTTCCGCCGGAGCCGCTACCGCGAAAGTGATGGCAATACGCCTTTAGAATCATTATGCGCTCGTTCGATAAACGGTAAACAAAGGTTACGTCGATAGAAAAGCGTCCGACGCGACGCTACGCGACCGCGTATTGCTCCCGAACGAGAAAAAGACGTTCGACATTCTCGCTCCTGTCACCATTCCGTCTCACTCTGCCCGATGATCGTTGACCGCTTGATAAATCTTAATCGGCGATCACGCGTCTCGTTGTGTCGCACCGATGGAGAAATTCTCCCGAGGACCGAGGCGACGCGAATGTTTTCCTCCCGTTCGCTCTCATATAAAAAACGTGCAGGCTCTTCTCTCGTCGGTTCGTAAATGCGCGGCGGTCTTCGATAGAAAAAAAGAAAACGAGAAGAGTCACTGCGCTCGACGAAAAACTGTTGAAAAGTTTCGAAGGGGACGCGCGCCGTTCCGCTCGGGACGGGGTCGAGCATGCTCGAGCGGATCGCGCGCGATAAATGAAATCTCGTCGATTGTACAATGCGTTAGAAAAGCGTCCGTGTTTCGAGTCCCTAGCGACGATCTCGTGAAAGAACGATTATCAACGCGTCGATACAACCTAGAGTCTTCTAAACGATCAGTCGTTGAACGGGTATGTCTAAAAAGAGACCTTGTTTCACGATGGAGTTCCAGATTGTATTAATCGTGTTCTATTTTATAGAATGTCGGATCGTCGCGAGAAACTGGAGGCGCGAACGCTTGCTCGACCCGGTGCACAACGTCCTTAGTGTGGTACGAAGGCCGGCATCCTCGTCCAGGCTTCTCCTGCAGTTCTTCTTCCTGTTCTTCGAGTACGCTGGTAGGTTAAAAGGTCGTTGATATATAAAAAACGATTGATTCGAGATCTAGCAGGAGTACGCCGCGATAAGCGAACTCTCGTCGCGCTCGCAGATACGCGTGGTGATTTCGCGGGGCGACAGCCCGAATTTACCGGTGGAATCCCGGCACGGATATCGCGTTACGTGAACAGAACATGCGGGGAGACTATGCGTGTTTGTCCCGGTTCGCGTCGGTGTACTCCGTAGGATCGTGACCGAGGCGCGACGTCGGGCGTCTCGAATCGCGAGATAATTACAAACGAACCGCTTCGCGGTCCTCGAACGAACGGTACAGCGGCCCGATCGATAAGAAGGAGCCCTTTAAGAGAGCGGTACGCTGGCCTCGCGCCGCGTGGGCGTGGCTGGAGGCTGGAAACGTCCGCCCTCTCGGAGCTCCGAAACCCGTCGAACAGCCTACTGCGACGATTAGAAACCGATCGCCAACGTGGAACAAGAAAACGTCAACGACGAGTCTCTCCTGTTCCGTCGGCCGCGATCGGATCGCTACAGTCCGCGCGACGATGGCGCCGCGCGACAATTTCAAACTAGTTTTGCTGGAAGATCGTTAAAGGTACTCGACGATGTCGCATTTGATCGATATATTCGGACAGCTGGCCACGCTGGCCCCGTACCCGCCCCTCGAGCTCTTGTGCCTCTCGGTTAGCAGCTTCTGAAAGATCGGCAGGATCGTCAGGTCCAGCAGCTCGCCGTCCGACACGGCGCTGTACATTTTCGAGACGTTCACCGCGGAACCGCCCACAACATCCGCGCTGGTGGCCACGGTACCACCCACACCGGCGCCGATACCGATTCCGATTCCACCTCCTGTGCCGTTCCCGTCTACGCCCCCGGATCCACCTCCGACACGGGGGCTGGCGCTCGCAAATTTGTTGTTGTGAATGGTGGCTACGTTCGGCGTGCTCTGCACGTATTCCAACCGAGCCTGCTGCCGGAGCTTGGACTCGGTGTGCCTGCACTCTCGTATCCTCCGCGCAGCCCGGTGGGGACATTCGGTCACCGTGTGCCCGTCAGTTCGCAAACGAGCACACTTTTCGCGCGACCGCTCCGACACTGATCGCTGGATGATCGTGGACACGGACTCTTCGCATTTTTCTGAAAACAGATCGAACTCGACTCAGAACTGATACTTTACCGTCTTTTCGGAGGCAATACTTGTAAATGATTATACTGTACAGTGTAGCCATGTTAGGGGAGTCACGGTGAAATGATGTACCCCCTCTCTGATGACAGGGAATGAGTGATGGAATGGAATAGTGGAAGGGGTCAGTTGGGGAGTACATGAGGTTCGTTTCGACCTCATTCTGGCTTCACAGATACTGCAATTGAAAACAGTTGCACCTGCTTAATTCCTTACCCGTGTCGGAGTAGCTCGCGCTGACAACCGCTGGAACACTGGGCGAGCTAGCGTTCTGTGAGTCGTATCGCTTCTTCTGCCGCCTAGGCACAGGGGGTGTTTCCGCGGAGCCGTTCAAAGTCGCGTGAGAGTGACCACGTCCACCCCCGTGCTTCTCGCAACGGTACCCAGTCCCGGCGACCAGCGCCCGTCTGTGCCCACACTCGCCAATCACGTACGACTTGTCGAAGGACCCTAAAGAGATCTCGGCTCGTTCAGACTTGGACACGTTCTCCGTGGAGATGTAGCTGATCGAGTTAATAGGCACGCTGGTCCGCCGGGTCTGGAACAGTTCGTGGTGGGAGTGAGCCATGCCATTGTTCTTCACGGACGATCTCCTCTTCAAGGATTGGTAGGACGACGTGGCTGCCGAAGCTGGAAGAGGAAACCCATCGGTCATCTTAAGACGGCACCGATCAGAGCAATATCTAATAGAAAAGGTGCATCGCTCACTGGAATGTCGATGCTTCGGCACGAATTGCATCGGCGGAGGTAGAATCGCCTGCTCCAAGTAGTCCTGCTCGTGGAGCTCTCCAAAGGAAACATTCTTGGTCGGCGGAGGCGTGGGCAGTCTAGATCTACGATCGTCCCTATACCTAATAGGTTTCCCATGCCTTGGAATCTCAGTTTCCTCGAGAATAATCGCGTCACCCTCCTCCACGATCTCTGGCACGAAGTCCACGTTAGTTTTACCGTCCGGACGCGATTCCGGGCTTCTCTCGATCAAAGGCTCGCTTTCTTTTCCTATGCCAGAGACTCGACTCCTCTTGCGCGTCGTTTCCGAATCCTCCGTGTGCTTCAACGCTGACGGCACTGTGGCCGTCACACTTTCGGCAGTCTGCTTCGCCTCGCTCGGTGGCACCAGAGGAACGTATTCTGCGTCGATGGCGAACGCTGGGGTTTTCGAGAAGGAAGTCTTCTTCCTGGTGACAGAAATACAGTGGTACATTGGTAACCCTCGCGGGAATAGAGAGGGATGAATCGTGGTAGAAGAATTCGACAAGGTGGTAATAAAGGTTAAAGTAGAAGTAATAGAGGGTGGAGAGGGAAAGATGGAGTGGAGCGATATAGAATGAAGAACATAAGGAACAAGATTGGTTTTATGAAGTAAAGAAAGGGGTTGGAGAACCAATATTACATGGTACATTAGTAAATAGGTCCACCCAACACTTCTAGCCACAGTGGGAGGATGAATAAGCAAATCTTCACTTTTGTGATTCGTACGTACTTTGGGGCCTGTTTCTCGAGACCGTTGGTGTTCGCGTAATCAGGCTCCGGCTGGGAAATGGTCGTCGAGTTTAGACTGCACATCGACATCGAGATGTCCGTCGTCTCCGTATTGACGGACAGGCCTGCGGCGAAAGTAACGATTAGAATAGACTGTCACCGTGCAACATAGTTAGCTATAGTCTAATGAGCTAGCTACCCTCTTTCTTGAGCGTCCCCTCTTGCCGCGGAACCGTCAGCCTGTCCATCGCTTCTTGCGTGTTCGTCGCGCATTGGTCTTCGAGCCGCCTCCGGAACATCTGCAACCCGGACAGTCGCGTTTACCCAGTTTGCTGACTATAAACCAGTGGCTGGTGTGATTTTAATCAAGAACCCCACTATATATCGATCAATCCTCTCTATGTAGATTTACGAAAACTTTAACTAGGGCTAAAAGGGTAGATCCCACCATTTGTTTCATCCTCTTTGGTAAAATATGTTACGTGCTACTCGGTATCCTCTTTGACGAGAACGTTCTAAGTGGTTCGCTTACCTGCAGCTGGGAGTCTTTTTCCAAAAGTTGCTTACGAAATTTCTGATTGGCCAGGGTGGCCTCCTTCAGCCGTTCCTCCAACTCGCTCATGCTCGAGTCACGCCTAGTCTTCGACATCGGCCTTAGGGTAGCTCTCATGCGTTTGTCTATCGCTCCCTGCGGGTTTCTTCGCAGTTCTATCAGCTGCCATAGGAAACAGGTCCCACTTAAGCATAACAGTGTCGTCGCGTGAACGGCAACGCGCACGAAACGGGTATTCGAACGATAGTGTCTACCTTCGGCACAAAAACCAGGCACAGGGTCGCCGTGCTACAGAATATTATGAACACCGACAGCATTACGAACATGGCGTCCTGCTTGTCGGCTAGCACGAAGCTGATCGCTGCTCCGGTTACGCACATGATCACCACGTTGTACACGCTCATCCCGACGTACTTGCTGTCGTTCAACGCGGGGATACTGACGTGTCGCGTTTCCCACGCGAGGAAGGCGCCGAATATCTGCAACACGGGAAGCTTGAAACGATTATACGACACGGGACACCGTCTAGTCTCCTGATGAACCGTAGCCAAGCACCGTGCCGATACAATAAATTACATCCTTTCGTTCGAACTACATTGTACCCTTAGCCAAGCTTTAACCCTTTGAAACTGAGCAGCCTGCTAGGGAAACAGTGTCGGATTAAAATCTCTAAAGGTCCCAGGCACTTAAAAAATTCTCAGGTTCCGTTATAAAATTCAGAAAATTTACGAGCAGACTATCTAATTCGAGCCTATACTACTTACAAAACAGACTCTCGACCCAGTTTCTACCTACAAACTCGCAAACCAACGCAGTTTGCAGTCGCTAATATCAAGTTACAAATGTTCATGCGAATGTTTACGGATGTTTTTTTTTTTTGAAAGTTGCAGCGAAAATACGGCAGTGTTTTGCTAACGTCAGCATCTTCTCTTCGTTCAGCGGAGTAACGAGTTTCACAAGCGTGTAAAAGTCCGAAGTTTAATTACTATTATTACGCACCATCAAGAGACCCTTGTACGCGTATATGCACCCTAAGTAAACGGTCATCCGGTTGCTCTGGCAGTACTCGTTTTCCGGTATCATGATTATGTCCTCGCTAGAAGGATGGGGCTGCAACGAAAGAAAACCGTGAACGGTTAATGCCGATTTATTACTCACGGATTCGTTCGGTTTATTCATTGGTTTACGTACGTAGGGCTCCATTTGTTTGGTCTCCCTGTAAAACGGGTCCGCGACTTGCCACGTCGTCATAATCCCCAGATCAATAAACAACAATACGCCGACCACCATAAATAACTGGTAGTCCTTTATAACCTAAACGATCAGATGCAGATTCGTGATCCAACCGTTGTTGTTCGACGGTGGTACAGTATTTTATCCATAAATGTCCCAGATCTCTACCCACCCCCGGGGTGTACCGCCTAATCAGAATTTCCAACTTATCTATTTTCCATTATTTTTTGATGGGACTTCGATGACCATATTTGTGGCATTTTTCTAATAAAAATAATACCAAATATGATATAATTCCGATGATATTTACTTGTGTAATGGACAATTAAAGTTTCGGGCGCAAGGAAGGACAGTCGCCGCTATCCTTCTTCGCGCCCGAAACTTTAATTGTCTATTACACAAGTAAATATCATCGGAATTATATCATATTTGGTATGATTTTAATCAGAAAAATGCCAGGAATATGGCCATCGAAGTCCCATCAAAAAATAATGAAGTTGGAAATTTTTATTAGCTATATAATACTGTCCCTGCCGCATAAATGTCCCTCGGCAGACCCATGCTGGGGACTTATATGGATAAAATACTGTAGATGGTGTTTGGGTACGTTTGCAGTACACTCACCTTCTTGTTGAGCTTGACGTCGGTAAAGATCGAGTGTACCCGCCATGTTTTCGAGAACATGGAACCGAAGGCCAACGAGAAACCAGCCATCAGTAGCCACGCTCTCGCGGTGCAAATATACGGGAATGCCGTTACGCTGGACAGCTGCGAATCTAACCCAAGGAAAATTACACTGCTGTAGGTCAGCATGCATCCGACGATAATGAGGTTGTTTAAATGCGGCGATGACATTTTTATGTATCTGAAACGTTGAAGATGGTCGGTCGTGAGAAGAGCCACAGAAGAAGGATGCTTGGCGGAACGTGCACGCAACCGAAATGGAAAGACAACAAACGGGAAATCCGGAGGAATTTCTGGGCAACGTATCTCAGCGAGAAGATAATCGGGCACGGGTATGCGACAAAGCGCACGCGAAGATTACGCACCGCCACGTAGTCCTGTCGAGAGGATAGACAATTGTTCACGCAGGAAATGTTAAGGTTCCAGTTAACACAATCGCTACCACTCTGACACCTATCTCGCACACCTCGCTGTTGGCGTGAAACTAGCTGAATTGATTTTACACGCGCTGTTACGTGAAATCATAATATCCACAAAATTCGTAACGTTCGGTTTACTGAAATTATTTTGATATCACGTGCGTTCTATTCGATAAAACATTTCGACGATGAAAATAGGCGAGCTAACGAAGGGCGGTCGCGAACGTGTTAACCCAATTTTCAGAGTGAGCAATCATCTGTGTGTGCAATTTTCTCCGAGCGCAATTTTCGCCTGCTATTTCGTCTGTTCGGCATCGAACACGTGTCAGGCTCGTGTACCGAGGATAATCCGAGGCATCGTTTCCATGAAGTCGAGAGCGAGATATCTCGATCTCGTATAATCACCTTTGATTTCTGTATCTGATATTGATGGCAAGAAAAATGGCTGCCATGACGATACCCACGCTAGCCGCCGAGGCAAGCACGGCATAGATTGTAATATTTACGGTCGAGTGCTCGATCAAGTGAAGGGTTCGATCTTTCGGCGGTGATCTCCCTCTCCAGACCAATGGCTGACCCCTGGTCAGGTTCAGAACACCAGTCACAGCGTCATACTCCCCGACTTTTACCTCGTTCCCGCCTGTAACAACGTCGCGTGTACGAATACGAGGTATTCGGGGACAGTGTCGACTAGACTACTCACTTTGAAACTGCTTCAACAGAATGTACGCTTTTCTCTCGTTATCGTAGAACCGCACCGGCCCCTGGAACACGCAAACGAAATCATTGGGCGAGGTAAAATATGTATGAAAGCTTTACGCGCACTCTGGGACTCGTTGGTCCCTTTTTTTTAAGTGCGGAAATGATTTATGCATATCCCAGCCCCCTGGGGGCGGGGTTCCGTGAGACTGTCCAGCCTCTTACCCACTAAAACCGTTTTTTTTTAACAGGTCGAAACCTGGGTCTTTAATTATGATTATTATCTAAAAGTTCCCTAGGACGGTACGCCCTCTACACTTTTACCGTGGTGATTCTTATGCTGTTAGAGTTTTGAGGGTTGGACTGCGTTGTGCAAACTTGGAGCTTGAAGAGCAAGAAAATTTTTTCATTTTGATTAGTGATCCACCAATTATTCCACCGATTAATTCGTTCAATGCAATATTCAATATAATTTCTGTATTTCATTTATCCTGTTTCTTAACGAGATAAAGCATTTCCATCGTTAATTAAAAACTGTTGAATGGTATTCGCGTCAGTAATCGATAGCTAAATCGAATTAACCCGGCAGTCACACAGACGGACCTTTCAAGATCCGTCAATCCGGAAATTGGTAAAGGGAAAGAACAGCGTACACCGTTAACCGAAGCATTAACGTGTGCCGCGCTCGTCGTGATTACGGGTAAACAAAATCATTCGGAAAAGTATTCGAATCTGCGCGCGCGTGGCAACGGGCGCGAATTAATATCCAGCGAATCTGGGAAAAGCGTGATCGAAGCGCGAGAACAATTTTGCCGGACGTTTTTGTGTGGAATGCCTCGGCGCGCGGATCGCTCGAATCGCCGGCCGAGCGTAAACTTCCATTTATTTTAATGCTCTCGAATCGGAAGGTCGCATCGATCGGGTTTTCCCCATCGCAGCGGTTCCCGAGGACGAATTTCAAGGGGGAACGGTTCCAGATTGTTACGAATTAAATACCGGCGCCCTTTTCCTGCTTCTACAGCCGCGGGAATTAAGCCGTTGCGGTCTTCGCAACCTTTGTTGCCTCGCCTCAGCTTCTTCGGACTTTTATTTCGCTACACTTCGATTGATGCGGTGTAATTTGCATTTGCACAATTGGGATTTGATCGATTAATATCAAAAACGAATAAATAAGGATTTGAGCAACATTACACAAAATATTCTTGCAACCATTAGCACTACTATTAGTCTAATTAGTGTCAAGGAAAAACATCTGGCCTTTTACCTTACTATGCGAAAACTCAACATCTCTTCCGACTAGGTCTTACATTAAATATATTTTTTCCACCGTCCTTGTATATAATTATCTACGCGTAACCTCTCAACAATTAGCACCGAATAAAAAATTAAAAATTGCTCTTACATGAATAGTTTAATTTTATCGAATTATCTTGGGTGGGCGTTCAAAGCGTTAACAAATTGTCTGACTGGTTCTTCAGTTTCCTTCAATTCCCATAATCCTTATCGTTATTGTCAAAGTCCGTAAGTTCGATGACGAAATAAAATATGGTAGATCGTGCCAGGGAAACCGATTCCGTTTCGTTTTACAACCACCACCAGCTGGCGATGCCGAGTCGACATAGGACCGCAAAGAGTTAAGGCTTTTGAGGGTAAAGGGTTTAGGGGTTGGTTTAAGCCGTAGTTCCGCGTTGCTCACCGTGACTCCCTCGAAGCTGGTGTTCCTGAGGGCTTCGAGGAACAGCTTCTCCCAGAGCGAGTCCCTGTATCTGAAATCCGATATGGTCTGATTGCGACGATAGTGTCTTATCCTGCGCGCCACGTGTTGTATAGCCAGAGCGACCGCCCATATACCGTCGTACGTGTATCCGTGGAACCTCGAGTACTCCGTGCCCCGTCTCGAGTCGTACTCGACCCGATATTGATCCGGCGTCTGGAAAACATTCGAACCGGAAGCATAAAGAATTTTCCGAACGACTGGCCGGCCTAGGCGTCCAGAAACAATCGCTGGGAGTTGGGAAGTCGGTCCAGGGAAAAAATATGAGAACCAGTGTCCGAAAAATCTCCCAATCCCTGGAAAGCTCCAGTCTCCAGGCAGTCCCTGTCTTTGTCGTTCGAAGATCAATGCGTGTGACCGATAAAGGAAACTGGGTTCCTAGGGAATCTGAGGAAGCTAACTTCTTTTTGTACGTCGATGCACCGTCTTTTAGCAGGCTCTTTCGCCAGCTGCAAATAGGTGACACACTCAATCCTACTGAAACACGAGGATTTCCGGAAAGGGAAAGAGATTAAGGTAGCGAAGGGTTAATGTTTGGTATCAATTGCAGACTGTGATCACAACTGACCAGCCCAGCTCCCAACGATGCTTTAACAAAGGAATGGATCGTCTTACGATGCCGGCCACGGTATAAGTGTCGCGTCCCCGCTCCTCCGAGGTCAACGGCAGCAGGTCTGTTAAAATGGCGCCGTGCAGGGCCTCCGAGAGCTCCGCGGGCGCGCAGTCCCCATCCGAACGAAGCCACCATTCCTCCGCGTACGTACCCATGATCACCCATTGATACTTTCTGCCGAACATGCCGAATCTGGAAACGAGAATCGTGCAACGGTTCCGATCGGTTTCGACGTCGTTCCGCCTCCTTATGGCATTTTTATTCTGTTGCGCTGCCACTATCTCCGTTCTCCATGTCTACGTTACTGCCAGCCGTGAGCGTTTACGACCTCCCAATCGGATTGCCTCTATTGTTTTAACATGTTGGCGACAGCTTATTTTTAAGGGAAATCGAAGACGCCTAGCTTGATGGCTTTTCGATATTTCGTTATTTAGACTGGAAATTGTGCACACTTATTCGCAATGATCGCACAGCTTCAGCTTTTTTGAGAATTAAAGGTTCTTCCGTATGGGGAGTTTTTCGAAAGGCTCTCGCGATGGAGTGGAGAAGATGAGTGTTTTGTGGTAAGAGGACTGTACTGGAGGACTATGTAGATTACCCCAGGATCATCGAGGGATAAAGGTCTCATTAGCTAACATCATTTCACGTTGAAACGCACACGAGTTTCTAACGTATTCGCTCGATTCAGTGGCTGACATAAACTGAAGCAACGTGTCGTAATTTCCTGCGCACCTGTACGCCTCGCAGAATATCCGCCTGGCCCAGTCCTCGTTAAAATTTCCTAGAATGATCCTAACGTCCTTCTCCTTGAGCTTCTCGAGCGCGCTGCTCACTTCCGTCGCGAAACTCTGCGTCTCCACAACCTCCATCTTGCTGTCGTCTAGATCGGCGACCAATCGATTGTGCGCCTGCAAGCAAGGAGGATAGTCTTCACCGACTCGCGAAGTTAACACGACTAATAACAGAGACGAAACTTCAGTGTCACGATCAATTTGAACTAATGGATGACCGTCCACAAAGCGTCATCTTCATGCGGCCCTCGCGATACCTATCGCACCACTACCACGATCTTCTATATGCAAAACGTGACATCCTAAATGCGTCTTTGAATTTCGACTAAACAATCGTAGAGCATGTTCTCGTTCCAAAGCGTGTTCAATGTTCCAAAAATCGATTTTTAAAACGGTTAATCCTTCGAAATAAGGACACCCCAATTCAAGTGAAGGGTGTGCATCCTAAATAGATGTTAATAAGAAAAACTAATAGATATTCTAAAGGGGTATTCTGATTTTCTCTTTCAAAAATTCGATTTTTTAAATAAGGAGACCTCGAATGAGAGTCATCCTGAAGCAACAGATGGCGGACAGAAAAACCGAGAGAGTAATTGGAAATTTCATCGGTTTACAGAATTCCTGGATAACAGGAGTCTCCCCAAGCGATCAGTCTTCCCTTTCGTAACGAGAAGGTGGTGAAGCTTCTTCTGTCCGTTGGAAAGCGGTTTTTGCGAGGAGATACTTGCCAGGGCGTATCGCGGCTCGTTCTGGTAGATGGTACCGACCCTCGTCCAATTGAAGTGGATCAAGAGCGCCACGCGAGGAGCGTTGAACGCGTTCTCGGATGGTACCACCCTGAAGAAGTTTGGGAAGCTGTTGCTCGTGAACATCGGATGCGTGTCTGCGTAGCTGAGCTGCAACAAAGGTAGGAAGGGTTTTGGGGGAGTGGGTTCTCTCCTTTGTCTAAACTTTCGAGGTTGAGTTAGGCAACGCGACGCGACGGTGCTGTTAGAAACGTTTCTATGCGGGTTAACTGGCAAAGCGATTTTATTTTCAACTGTCTCTCTCTGCTTACCTGGGTGAGACGCCAGTGTTTAGACGCTTTTGCTATGGGGTCGGTAACGTGGGTACAAGCTGCTCCGAATAGCATCACTTTATGGGGGCCGCTGTGCATCATGTCGAAGAACGCCTTCACCCCCACGGCCGCGTTGCACTGGAATCATATAAAATAATCATCGATTTAAATTATTTCCTTACACAGACGGTAGCAAGTCAAAAAATTCAGTTTCTATAGGAAGTTCGTGTGTTTGTAATTACTTAAATATTACCGTTGTAAGAAGTATAAATACGCTGTAAAAATAGCTTTGAATCATCCCAAACTCGCATCCGAAACTACAAACGATAATTAAGAATTTCTACTTTGAGATTCTAATTGCATTAAATAAAAAAAATTGTTTCTCCTGAGACAAGCTATTGTACGATAGTAGAAATTCGTGTGCAATTTGCAAATACACTTGCCACTGCGTTCGTACAACTGGAAATTCTACTAAAACCTGGTTCTGGAATCATATAAAATGTTCTTCGATTTAAATTGTTCCCTGAGATAAGCTATCGGGCGATTGCAAAAGTCCGTGTCCAATTTGGAAATCAAACTGCCTGTTCGTCTAAACAATGTTCGGATAAACTTCCCATTGTGTTTGTACAACTGAAAGTACACAAAAACCTGGTTCGGATAACGGAGATTCAATACCGAGTCCATAGAAGCAGCAGCGAATAAAAGCTGGTTCCTATAAATGAAGTTCGCAGTTCCTGTAAATGCTGCTCGACTGTAAATAGAAGTTTGCAGCGGCGCGATTCGATCGACCGGAAGCCTGATCGCAAGACCGCGGATGTTTATGCAATTTTCAGGTTTTTTGTATTGGTCTGTGTAAATCTGGTACAAATAAAATTCGTTTAATCAGAATTTCCAATTTCTCTATTTTCCATTTTCTTTTTATGGGACTTTGATGACCATATTTGTGACATTTTTATAATAAAAATCATACCAAATATGACATAATTCGAATGATATTTACTTGTGTAATAGACAATTAACGTTTCGTGCGCAAGGAAGGACAGTCGCCGGCATACGCTATCCTTCTTCGCGCCCGAAACTTTAATTGCCTATTACATAAGTAAATACCATCGTACTTATATCATATTTGATATGATTTTAATGTCAAAATTCCACAAATATGGTCATCGAAGTCCCATAAAAAAATAATGGAGAATAAAGATGTTGGAAATTTGTATTAGCCATGTTTACAATTCTCGGCACACCGAGGCCTCTCGTGCTCGATTTGATCGACCGCAAGCCTGATCGAAAGACCGCGGATGTTATGCAATTTTCAGGTTTTTCTGGCACAAAGAAACTTCCATATTCCGAGTGCACAAATGCGATACAGATTCGCAGTCTACAAAATTGCGTGACTCAAATTGAATTCGAGGTGGTACGCGTTTGGAAATATGGCTGCCGGTGTGTCTGATCATACGTAGCCAACAGTAATCCGTCGTGAGGCACTCGAGTTCGCAGGTGCGCCCGTAGAAACTCGAAACGGGACCGTGGCACCGAAACGCGGCTGTTCTCGCAAGCTCGTGTCTCGCGCGTTGTGCAAGTTTCTATCGTATCCCATTCCGACCAGGCTAGGCTCTCTCTCTCTCTCTCTCTCTCTCTCTATCCCCGTTGTATGTATACGTTTGTTTGCCGGCGTTGGCGGGCGCCGCGCACCTGCTTGTCTTCGAGTGTCCTCGATGGAGGAGCGCAAAGCCTCGCTTTGACACGCGGGATTTGTTACCCGGGCTGCTCCTGACGTTTCTCGGGCCGCGTCGGCGTAAAATATACGCGGGCACACGTTCATACTATGCAAATGCGGGCAGCTATGCGCCCGCTACGGTAAAATAAAAATAGAGAGCAACGGGCGCAAAACGGGTGGAGAAAATGGGACTGAATGGAAGCTGGCGTCCGCTCAAAGATTGAATGTGTAGCGGTGCCGTGAACCGGTATGCAACGCCGACGCGTCGTGACATATGGATGCTATCTAGGCTGTTAGGCCGCGGATATGCTGGATTCTCCATCACCAGTCATCTTATTTCGATGTGTCCTCTCCCGCAATAACGCATTCGGACAGCTTGATCGTACTCGGACAAGCGAATCGCATCGAAATATATACAAAATACATTTTCAATCATAGAGAAAAAAGTTCTTTTCCTCTACTATTAAACATTTTAATGGAAAACGTTGGTCTCGAACCAGATGATTCCACCATGAATCCAAACGTTTGGGTAACCTTATAAATTCTCATTAATTATCTTAATATTTAACATCGAAATATAACAAAAATCCTTTATAGAGAAAGAAGGTTTATCTAAAGGTGTAAATTACTTCGCACAGCTCCACAACTGAAAATCTAAACCGTGGTACAGTCACACAAATCTCCATCGTGAGATTGTCACAACGATAAACAGATGTAGATCACGACACTATAATCTTGCCAGCTCTCTTGCTAGAATTGGCATAGTAAACGATGCACAATGTCAGTGCGGTTATGAGAATCAGCATATCGATCACGTGCTATGGCAGTGTCCCACGTTTGATGAACGGAGGTTGGAGTTTATCAGATAAATACGGAAACTGCTTTTTCTTCCGCTCTCGTGCAATGCTCTCCTATTC
The DNA here is from genome assembly GCA_028455615.1 of Lasioglossum zephyrum. Classification (NCBI taxonomy): domain Eukaryota; kingdom Metazoa; phylum Arthropoda; class Insecta; order Hymenoptera; family Halictidae; genus Lasioglossum; species Lasioglossum zephyrum. The sequence continues at coordinate 3,443,817 of CM052329.1, forward strand.
AGACCTATGATTGAAATATGCAAAATAACCTACTCGTTTCTGAATGCCTGTGAGTTAAATATTTAAGAAAACAGTTTATAAAAATAAATTCCAACAGTAAAAATGTTTTCATATAATTTGGGTGGATCTTATAGAGTTTTTTGCGCTGATCCCTAATCTGGTCTTAATTTTTTCCCACACGCACAGTTTTTGAAAAACATGACTTTGAAAAAAAACCTATTTTTCAACTTGAAACAATTATTGTGATGTTATTACAATAGATATTGAATTGTTTTTTCCTGAATACAGTGATATCCGATAGTAATACATTATGAATGTTTAAACATGTTTAAACTATCATTAAAGGCAGTGTAATGTATGGCAAAATAATCTCTACTTTAATATTCTAATTGCATTAAATAAAAAAAATATTCCTATCTATGGAAAAAATGAGGAAGCGAATCAGAACGATCATCCAAGGCAGCTGAAATTAGGGTACCGGGAAGGATCCCGAGTATTCCGGAAGAAATTGGGTGAGCGTCTGGCATGGGGTATAGGCGCCATGTTGCGAACGGGAACCGCAAACGGCATACCCGGGGTTTAGGCATCGGTGTGCGTAGCGAATTAGCGATAGCTGGCTTGCGGATCGACGACGGTACGCGTCGCGTCGCCTGGCCCAGTGAACTCGTTCCGCGCGGCGTTTAAGCATTTAAGTCGACTGCTATTAATTAAACGTCTACGTCATTCGCGGTTGCCCCGCAACCGACACCCCGTCTCCGCCGTCCATACCAATTTCGTTAGAGATTCCATTATCTACGGCTTACCGATATATTTAATTCATAACGTCCCGTTGCCCAGCGCCGAACCTACCTCTGCTCTCCGTCGATCCTCTCCGCCCTATCGAACACGAACATGTTCCCGGCGCGCATGCAAGGACCCGGGAGCGATATTCGTATGCTCCATTTCCCTCGCCCTTCATTCCCTGAACAAACTACAAAACCCCGAAGGTCACCGGGACCACGGGTACCATCGTTTTGTATCGATCCACCCGGGAGACGGCGTCAATTGTTAATAAAAAATCGTGTTTCATTTAGAGCCTCGCGAAAAAATAGAGAAAATCACTTTAATGCGATTAGTTTGCAAGGTGGTGGAGGATTGCTCAAGAATGTCCTCTCTTGTATGGGGGATTCGGTTGAATGAACGATATTTGAGTAATTAATTAATTAATGTGTGGTGCCAACTTTATCAAAGAGGAAGAATTAACAAGGAATAACGAATTCAAGTTGGGCGTATGGCAGTACAAAAGCTTGTTAACATTAAAGTTAAACGATTCCTTTAATCGTAGTGTCTGTACACAGTGTAGATGGCGCTGGTGCAGCTAGGGCTCTCGCCGCGGAGAGAACTAATGTCCTAGCAAGTAGATCAAAGTCGACGAAGGATTTGGAGAAACCGCACGAAACCAGGACAAGGAATGGGGTCTCGGGCACGGTTTTCCCTTATTTCTGGAAGCCGGCAATGGACTCGGTCGAAATTAATGGCCGCGATCGCGATAAAAGAAAATAATGGAACCGAGTTGGTCCTTAATCCTCTTGACTCTGGTGGCGTGCGAGCCTCGAGATAACGGTGGTTGACTAAACGAGCGCAGGTTTAGTTACAGGGTGAAGTTACGATTCCAAGGGGGGGCAGCTATGTATCTCGTTCAATCGGGCGGTGGTATCTCCTCGCGGGCTCAAATTTCGTAACAGTTTCGCAACCCCTTCGGATCCTTGGGAAACGGGAGCATAACCCTGAGGCTTCCTTAACCGAGCTATTCCGACGAAAAAGCTTTTCGATTTTGCGGCAAGAAGCGAACAGGAGACACTAAACCGACGAACAAGTTTTAATCTAGTTTACCATGGGAGAACGAGAAAAATGACGTTCTATATTTTAAGACCACCCTGTACGCGACAGGTGTTCTCTCGAGTTGGAACCGGGAAACCGGGGACCCGGGAAGGAGGGAAATTCAGCGAGACCACGGTTGCATACCGGCGCGCCGCAGCAATCTGATAATCAGGACGTGATCGCTATTACCGTGTCCGTTCAATGAACTACGGAAATATTCACGGGACAGCAACGAGCCTCGAACTATCCATGGGACACGTCGTTTTACCTTATCAGATGGTAGAAAATCGCCAGCACAAACGGCTGGGACGGTTCTCTGCGGAAGAACGTCTGCTTCAAAATATGTGGGAAAAATTGTTTTCCTGTTCACGAACACCGTTGGCAAACGAGGTTTCCGATCGTCGGTTAATGCCGCAGTGCGACGATTTTCCGTCGCGCGATCGTTGTAATTAAATGGGATTATTTTGCTTGCCGGGGCGGGCCCGCGTTTTATGCGCCGGCACAGGATCAATTCGTAATGAACGTTCGTTACGTCCGGCTTAATTGATCTCCCGTTACATTAAATCGTAGCATTACCCCCAGAATTATTGGTCGCGGCGGTTAATTACGTCAGTCGGACGCAACAGCCGCGCCCAACGATAACGCGGCTCCCCGCCACAGTGCGAAAGGGACACGGCCCTATGTTTTTAAAGAGGAGGGGGGGAAGCTGTGGAAGCTCCGGCAAATGATCCTGCAGCCCGGATAGATAGCCGAGTTTCCAAGGTAAACGAAAATGCTAACAACGGCGGGAAGGGGACGAACGATTCCGTACGCGACAATGACGAAGTTTGCGGCAAGTTTTATTGGATCCAGCCGGAAGATAATTTCACCGCGCGTTAAGGGTAGCTCTCAAACCCCGGGAATAGCCTGGCACGCGACATTCCGAGATGCCTCGCCACCGTATTGTCCGAGGAAGAGACACAACCCCCCCGACTATGCTCGACGAAACTCGACAGCCGATTTTCAATCGCGGTTTCTTCCCGGAGACCCTCCACACCCCGTTGCTCTCGTAAAACCGAGGCCGTGCCATTTAACGCCGCACCCGTCGGTTCGTTCGGTCCATCTCACACCGATTTCGGCGCCCGACGAAACGACCGGTATTCCAACGCGAAAATTCGGGTCCAACTTTTACTGGATCACCCGATCCGTGGAATAGTTGGAATAGGGGTGAAATTGGGAAGAAGTTGGGAAGAATACTATGCGTGAATGGGTACCCTGGGATATTTGATGGGACACGGTCCCTCCGGGCGGGTAAAAGTCGAAATGGCGCGTTCATGATAGGGAGAAAAGTGGATTAAACGAATGAAAGTTAAATTAGTCAGTGATTTGGTGAAAGATTCGTGAACGATTTTCAATGTCGTATTAATTCGAAGTGAAACCGCCTGAGAACATCTGTCTGTTTATTATTTATTCTCGCCGTATCGCACTTGAAAACACACGGCATGCATAAACAGCATATGGAGTTTTTATTTGATCCGGAAACAACAAATCATCACCGCAAATGAAACAGCAAATTAAGTTCATTCCGAAATCAGAACGAACGCGAATTACATTGTAGAATCTTATTTGCGTGGATAAATGATTTTCGCGTATGATTCATCCGCCGGATGGCTGTTTTGTTACATTTTACCAGTTTCTCGAGCACGGTAAACATATTTATTATTGCAAATTGTTTGTTATCGATACAACCCGATATTCAAATTGCCCGTGCGCGTTGCAACTGTCGTGTACACGGGTGAAACGACCGGACCGGAGAGTTATGCGAGTAGAAAAATATAAACATCGCGTCGTAAACATTGCGATAACAGGGTAGACGTGCACGGCACAGGCGTAGTGCTATTAATATCCAGACGGTTTTTAAAAGAGAACAACTCTTTTAATATTAGATTTAAACGCTTCAGAAATTACAAGGATTACGGTAAAAATTGTTTTAAAAAGACTCTGCGCGCGTATCGTGTAGTCTCTTTAAATTATTCTCTGTACAATTTATTGCTACATTTATTGCTACCTAGTCTGTTGAATTTGTCGAGATAAAACTATCGAAAGTGTCCGAATGCAAACATGGGTCAGCTTGCAAGAGTAGTGGTCTGCAAAGACACGCGTGGAGGGTCGAATCTACGATCTTGACCGCGCGCGGTGCTGGTTTCGTGTCCGCGTCCTTTCGTTTCACCCTCGTAAAAACTTGGAATAGAACGGTAGATTATTAACGAAGTTGCGTGGGCGTTCCGGTGCGACGATAGCCCCGTTATATCCCTGGTTAGGTCAAAGGTCAAGCAGGTGTAGGAGTGCGCGCGTACCCAGTTGCGCGGTGTTTAGAAACTAGCTAGCTAGCTGCACACCGTCAGAAATTTACGTAACGATCCCGTGGCCCGTTTACGGTGTAACCCCATGGAATATCGGGTTTGGCGGACCGTGCACCGTTGCCCCGGGTTGAATTTCGGTGAGCAATGGCTTGCAGGAATAACCGGATTGCTCGATTCCGCTCGGCGATACCGACGCATTACCGTTTCCTGCGCGCTCGCGCGCCACCGATCGGACATAATTAATCGGCGGCTCGTTATCGCGATGGATTTGACCTATCCCTGAATTAGCATCCAGGACCCTGCGATTGATATATATCCGGAAAAAGAAAACCAAACGCGAAACCCTTATGAAAATTAACGATAAATGATACGCTCAGGGATCGATACAGTAGTTTATCCATATATGTCCCCAGCACGGGTCTGCCGAGGGACATTTATGCGCCAGGGACGTAGAGATGGACAGCCGAGCTAATCCAAATTTCCAACTTCTTTATTTTTTATTATTTTTTTATGAGACTTCGATTACCATATTTCTGGCATTTTTCTAATAAAAAGCATACCAAATATGATATAATTCCGAGGATATTTACTTGTGTAATAGACAATTAACGTTTCGTGCGCAAGGAAGGACAGTCGCCGCTATCCTTCTTCGCGCCCGAAACTTTAATTGTCTATTACACAAGTAAATATCATCGGAATTATATCATATTTTGCATGCTTTTTATTAGAAAAATGTCACAAATATGGTCATCGTAATCCAATCAAAAAATAATGAAAAATAAAGCCGCGTGGTGTTATATTTCTTGGCGATCAACACGGGGGTACACCCCGAAGTAGTGGGGATAGATCTGGGACACTTACAGGTCAGACTTTTGGGACATTTATGGATAAAAAAAAACTGTATATATATATATTGGCTGGGGTAATAATCTTTATCGAATATTCCGAAAGTATACAAAAACATCTACGCTGAGAGACAGTTCGCTCTCCCGAGAGAGAATAAATTTTGTTTCGAAGCGACCCTCGGGTCAAAGGACGTGAAACCCGAGCGTCGATGAATTACCCTTGGAGGATGATCATCGTTTCGATGCTCCCTAACTGCACCTTCAACTAGGTTATTGTCGCCGTTCGCCGCGATGCAATTATCCCGCAGAAAAGTGCATCGGAACGTTTACCGTCCCCGGCCTGTTAAAAGCCGGATCGTGTTTTGATAACGCCCGTGGCGCACGATAACGCTTGCGACGCGTTCCTCGACGCCCACGAGACACCGGGTTAACCGGTGTTTCAGCAGCCCGTGAAATAATAATGCGACGATCCCCGTTTCCAACTAACTCTCTCGAAAGCGTCTGAAACCTCGACAGCTCTCCCTTGGTTTGGTCGTGTCTCGAACGTCCGAGACTGCACCCAGGTGGTTAAAGATCCTAAGGATGCTGAGCTCGGAACGCGAAATTGTTGGCGAAATGAAAAATCTGGTAAGAATTTAATCCTCTGAGAACGAACGTCGCTGCATGAACGACATTCCGCGCAGCTCGTACATCTGACTCGTAACGTTGCAGACAAATCGTTTCACTATTTAACTCTCACCGGAAATGGTAATGTGGAATGTACTAGAATAATAAGATTCGAATAACAGAAGGAAATGAATCGTTTTAACAGTCGCTCGAAACCGAAAATTAGCGAAGAATTTTCATTAATTATTCGTTACTGTAGACGTTACTTGATTGTTCGGTAATTTCACTCTTGAATTTCTTTCCTCGCAATATTTATCTTTGCCTGAAGAGTGCTCCGTGTTTTCAGAAAGTTAAAATGTTAAATATTCGAAGGGGTAGATGAAATGGAAATTATTTGTAAATTGTGTGGAAACGTTGGGAGCGTTGTAGCTACAGTTTTGTGAACTTCCAGCACAAGTTCCAAATTGGTTGGTGAAATATTAACTTTAATGGTATTATCTCGGAAATTTGAGCTCGGCTGTTGGTTATAATGTGCTGTTGTAACTATGTAACTACGATTTATTATGCGCTGTGCAATCTGTTCAAACAACGGAAAATAGATAAAGAAAGAGAAGTCTTTGAACTTTGGTTCGGGGGTGTGCTAGGGTGGAGGCGTCTCGTGCTTTCGTCGCTAGAGGGCTATGAACGGAAATCCTTTCTCGCTGCTAGGATGCATTTACTGCTATTGCTAGCTATATCTATATAGATCTCCCCCGTGCTCACGCACATCGCGTGGATGAAACACTCCACCTTTATATTCTGTTACGTTGTTCCTTTCTCGTTTGCGGTTGCTGTTATTGTCTGCTACATCTGTAGCTTGGTTTCTACATCGTCTAAGAATGTAGTTCTGCACTTCGCAGTGAATCAACTCTTCTTTTCTCTGTAGATGTTAGAATACATTTTCCTATGGCCATCTTATTGCATGATACGGGGTTAGTTATTTTCTTCTTGTTTTCATTATGTTTTTGAGTAATAGGCGTAAAACCAAAACAAGGTAATAAAAATCGTGGGTTTTCCAGGTAAAAGTACCTGGCGACTGGACTATTAAGAATTCTCCTAATTTTCTTTATTTATCCATTGTCTTCTTGTTTTTTTATACGTTCTTCTCATTCTTGTTCCTGTTAACTTCCCAATTTTCGTTCCTTACTTTCTGCGCTCACGGACTCTACTGTAGTCCGCGTTGCTTTTGTATCTTGGGTACTTCACCGTCTACAAATCAAGTTCCGAGTTCGCCTGAAAACACTCCGAACGGTCTCTGGATCTATAATTGTTTAACCATTCATTGGGTTATTTTTGTTCGAAAGGATTTTTTTGTGTAGATCGGCCATTACCGTTACGGTGGGATTGCCCGTTTCTTCATCGGGTTCAAAGAGTCGCGATTGTTCGCGTTATTCCAAGGGAGAAGTGCCGCCGGCACTTTTGATTTATGTCAGAAGAAAAGGGGTCCGTTTAACGAAATGTTAATTCGTATCTCGAGGCTCGCGAACTCCGGCGAAGGGAACGCAAAACGCGCGAAGCGGAAGGGGGGCTAGGAAAACAAGCGACGCGAAAAAGGAACCGGAACGCGGAAACGAACGATGGGAAAGACGTCGTCCGGTACGCGAGTTTCGTCGGCTAAATAGCCGGCAGCTATTTTCTTCCTGCAGAAAGAGAGAGAGCTCCCCTCTCTTCCGTTGCTCGCGTAAATTCTGAACGAACCCTCGGCTTTTATTTCACTTCGGTTTTGCCCCGCGCGTTGCGAAACTTGTCGCATCGAATCCGAACGAGCATCGCCGGCACATTCGCCATTCGATACGCTATTTCACCGATGAAAACGCCGTAAATCCGAAATGTCTCCGTTGTCGTTATTTCTGTAGCGGTTTTTCTAGTTTCCTTTCCACGCTGTGGAAAAAGCTTCGCCGCGGCTGCCTTATTCCCCAAAGCAAATCGAGTTTGTTAAGAATGCGTAATGCTGTTTTGGGTGTAACCCAGATACTGGAGGCGAAGGGCCATAAAAATTGCAAAAATCCTGGGATGCTGAGAGTTGTTTTCTTTGTACGATCGATCGCGTTCTTTTTTCTCGTCCACCTCTCTCTCCCGGATTCGTGTCCGACGTGCAGGGAACGCAACGGACCAATGGAAAATTATACGAGCAATCAGGAACGATAAACTCGATCCTGGCCGAATCGAGAGTATGGGATTAAAGGATGTTGGGCAAACGCTAGGGCGAGTCTGTGCTAACTTCAAGGGGTCCAGGCATCGATCGCGCACGATGCTTGGACCCGGTGTGCGCGAGAAATCCAAAGCACCGACAAGAGACTGTTAAAGACATCCATCCTTACGGAGTTCGTGTCACTCGAATATTTTCGGGGTTCTCATGCACCTTCTAGGATATATGTATTCCGGCTGGAGTGATAAACAGAAGGCCACCGACGCGACGGCATTTCGACGGTGCAAAAGACCACGAGAGGAGATTCTCGGCGGTAAGGAGGCGAAATGTTATATACATTCTCCGACGAACATATGCGTGTTACATTACAGATATTTCTGACGATGTTTAGCTGTTGGTTTCTAAGGATTAAAATAATCGAAGTAAAACTAAATCAAGAATAATTATTTGAATTTTTTTCAAGTTAATATTGTGTTCAAGGAAATTATTTGCAACTGCTGTGCATCTCCGGTAACCAGAAATTTTTGGTATTTACATGTCATTCATAGAGAAAGTTTTCCCACGTTATTCCCGCGCCCACCTATGCCCACTTGGCTATATTGCTGAATAGCACAGGTGCTGTCAGTCTTTAATAGTATCTGGTCGGTGACCAAAGAGAAAACTTACTCCCTGAGAAAACCGTGTATTTGCCTGGTGGGTGAATACTCTGTTCGTGATTTTGTAATGTCGATCGTATCACCGTGATGGAAAACGATAATATCGCCGTGTAGATGTATACACAAATCTAGCGAGCGATTCACGGTGGCCGCGATTGACAGGTTGGAGTTGTTATGGAGATAACAACAAGGTTTGATGGTGAGATTGAGGGAATGTGCGAGTCGACTCGTGTCTTTTCTGCGATAATTCGTAATTATAGAGTTACTTTTCTTGGGTTTGAATGCTCACGCGAGTGATCCCGGGTAATAGGAATTTGGTTTTGCACTCGGTTCGGCAATACTTGAATCCTCCCAGGCGGCTCACAGATCCAATGGCATTGGCAGCTGGGAAGCTCCTTTCCATGTGAATCCCGAAGCTGGGACGGGTTGCAAGGCTAACCGTAGTGTCGCCGGCAGAGGAGTGCCCTATGGGCCAGCCAGGCAATGGTGCAGAGTTCCAATGGAACTCTGTAGTGGATCACTACGCGCAGAGACTTGGTTATTAACGGTAAGAGAGCTCTCTTAGTTTTAAAGAAAAATGTCATGTAGCATGTAAATTGCTTGAAGCGCCGATTTTCTAACCGCGTTAGTTATTTTTACACATTATCTGACACTGAGCTTTCGTACAACGAAACTCTTGTAGTTTGCTTTGATTGAATAAATATATTGTGTCTTGCTCCGGCTTTTCCTCGTAATCCGTCGAGGTTTTTATGCCGAAGCAAGAATTTGTTTAACCGGGAAATTGTGTGTTTTTCTTTTAGTATAAGTTCGAACGTTGTTCAATTTAAATCGGTACGAATTCTACTTTTCTAAATTTTTAAATGATTGAAAAACATACTCATAGGTAATTTTTTACCAGCCCATGGGACCATCGTAGCCCACGTTGTCGGGCCAAGGGTTAGGGTAGCTTAGCTATTGCGGCACAGCAACCGTTCTCTCCTGTTCTGCATTCAATCCTCCGATGAATTCTAAGCGGGTCGACTGTTCGCCCGGGTTTGCAAGCCAAGCCCGCCGTTCTCGCGCACCGAAAACTTGATTATTCATTGGCGGAAGAAACAAGGGCGTCGGCAAGAATTAAGGCCACGATAGTCTCGGCTGCTCTCGGCCCAGCAACCTCCGACGATCTGTACTCGATAACGCCGGAGAAACGAGGCGAGGTGCGTTCGCGATAACGGCGAAGCACCACAGAAACGCGATTCTTTCTCTTATCTCGCAAATATTTGTTACGTTGCAAAAGAGAAGCAGTCTACCGAATTGTACGAGGGAACTTACGTCTCGGAAACGTGATCATGAATCTCGCATGACTCGTTCGCAGCAGACGACGAGGAAGATTGTTTTTATCTGCGCATCAAAGTCCACCGGCGAAAAAAGATCGTTGAAAAAGTATTCTTGTTTCGTTTCGCCCTGGCACGGACACTCGCTCGATTCACATACAAATGCGGGGAAATGGGAACGGCCACTTACCTACTTGCAAAAAAAACCGCTATGAAAAGCCGAAGCGGAGAGCTGTAACCATGGATACTTGAAAAAGGGCCGTCAGCCAAATAATGCACGACCTAAGGACAGGTCAGTTGTATCGTTAACCGGCGTGCGTGGGGTTTTGTTGAGTCGCCGTGACGCGGACGAAACGGTTCTGTGGCTGTTCTTGCGGCGGCAGTTCGAGGCGTTCGCGAAATTGCGGTCCCTGCAAATTTCGGGATAAACAAGGCGCAACTTGAATTGTTTTATACGAGCATGCTGCTAATGTTGTTATCGTTATCGATCGTATGATTGTTGAAACAGAAAAAAATATGAATGATTTCGGCGCAACGGTTCTTATATAAAGCAATTATAAAGCAATTTTACAAATTAATTTAAACTTTTAACGTTTCGATCCTTGTGTGGATTATTTTCAAGAAAGGAGAAAAACTGCGTCCGAAATTATAATAGTGAAAGATGTTATAATAAAATCAGATTGTACTATATCGCCAAGGTTCTGTATTTTAAATTGAAATTTGTAATACATGTTACTACGTCATCACACAAGTTACTGAGGTGCAATTCAATCAGAGATCAATCAATCAGAGTGATCAGAATCAATCAGAGATCAATAGATCAACCTAATCAATCGATATTTGGTGGTTATTTGAAAACGTGAAAACATCACCAACTATATATCTGCTAAGATATATTGGTAATCTAAGAAAAGAAAAGAAAAGTAATCTAAGAGCATGCTGCTCTTCGAGAATTTATTACGGTGTAACCGATAAATCGTTTTCGATAGAGAGCATTGGAATATTCATGAAATCTCACGATTTTGTTTTGAGGAAATAACGAGTTTTCTGGCAGATGCCAGTGTGACATCGGTTTCTATCGGGCTCGGTTGAGAAACGGCCAAGTCGGGAACGGTTTCGATGCAGAATCATGTCCGTGTAACCTCGGATCCCTCGATCGCGCACGGATCAGGGGATTCACCGGAAGATTTCGCCCTTTCCTCGGTCCGTGCTTGTTCACGGATGGAGTGACACGTGCCCGGGCACCAAGAAAATTTCCGACGCACGGGGCATGGGGCCAATGGAATTTCAGCTTGTTGCGTCCGACTGCGCGCATCCGCGCAGAACGCGCTGCACAATGGCGCGTTCAAATCGATTTCCCGCATCGCTCGACACGCGCCGAACGAGTGACATTATCTTGTCGCGTCGGATTCATTTCGCGCGCGGCCCTATACTCGCTCAAACGTCGAGTCGAGCGACGTTCGATCAACGTTCGAATCGAGCCTGTGTGCCGTGCTGCACCGTCCTCTGAAAAGCGTCATTACGTGACCGAAATTAAAAGCATCTTCATATCGATCTTTCCCCAAGAAAAATACACCGCGCGCTCTCAGGGTGTCGCACGATTCATCAAAACCTGTCACCACGCTACCCGAGCCAGAGGAATGGAAATGGTTTTGCGTAACAGGAAATCTTTTAAAGTACTCTTCAATAATCATTAGACAGACTTCGGTGATTAACCGTCTGCACGCGGAGCTACTTTGGCGAGAAAATTTAAACATTTCTTCCGACCTAGAATAATTCCATTCTACATCAACTTGTTTCTCTGTTAAATGTTTGTTGATCGATTGGATACCAACGTAATTAATAATGTAAACAAAATTATGAATAATAATGGTACAGAAATTATTTTATGATATCGGCGCACAGGTTCGATCAAAGAATCAACAAAGCAATTTTGTAATTTATAAAATTTTTCTCAACGTTTCAAAAGATCAGAAATAACTATAAATTAATGGTACTATAATTAATAATGGTACAATATGGAAATAGTGCATCGATAGCAACAACATATTTTGCGTTTATATCCGCAGAATATTCTCGGAAGTTTCGGTCGTCGAGATTGGCGACACCCGGTATATAGGGCAGCAGGGGCGTCGTATTCAGCTCACGAAAATAGGAAAGTTCTCGTAAACATGTACCCCGCATGACCCTATTTTCGAACTTTTGGTTTAACTTCGGCTCCCGGAATTTCATCAATGCGATCTATTCATAAAAATGAATTGTGTTTGTGGGATTACACTGTCCGGACAACCAATTTCGCGTGACGGTGTTGCTAACATTTTCCATTCGCGCGACTTTTCCAACGGCTCTCTCTTTTTCTTGGTCCGCGATTGAAAAGAGGTCTCCCGAGAGGTTCGAGCTTCCCTATTTTTATTTTCCTTGTCGCGAGAGCAATATCCTAGATTTTTCTTGAGAATCCAGAGAGTGGCGGGTGGAAGAGAAGTTTTTTAATTTTATGCCGGTGGTTTTTCGATCGGGTTGGACCAGCAGGACTCTCCTTCTCCCATTCGCGAAATCGGGACACGAGCGCGCGAGCGCGACTACGACGTTTCATAGAAACGCGACCCGAATGGGAAAGCATCGAGGCTCCCGGATTTACGTCGCCATTGTAATTGAAATAAGTCGGGGGCAGAGGGGCCGCGAGAGGGGCGCGTCGGCCGGTTCAGGATTAAATTCACCGAGCGAGAAGCGAATTCACGGTTCTCGGTGCGGCTGCTGCGCGTCAAAGTCAATGAATTACGTCAAACGCAGTCGCAGGCCGACCATAGCTTCGCGGATACCCGCTCGGAAAATGGAAAGTCGTCGACGGATATGATCGTAGTCATCGCGAATGAACGAGCCGCGATCAAGACGATGCCCACGGATTATCCGCGTTATCCCCAGCCCGTCTCACCCCCGATTTCGTTTATTCATGTGCCGCGCCGGCAACAATATCCACCGTCAGTTCCGACGATCCTCTTGTTCTTCACTCGTTGCGCTCAAAAGCTAATTTCAACGCCCCGACGTTGACCGACGTTCCCATTTGTCTGGCTCCAGTGCCTCGCAAAAGCTGTCTCTACTTTTACACATACAATGATGACTGATGGAATCAATTTAAACAGAATGCGCACTGTGCAACGTTGCACATCTCCTTAAGTTGCTCGTTTTGAAAAATATCGTCTCATTAAACTTTTATAAAAATCTCGACTGCAACTGTTGGAAAGTAAAGGTTGCCTTTCATCGTCTGCGACGCGTTAATGGCAAATGAGGAGGGCGCACACCGACTTGCAATGCCCTCTTCGTTAGGTTTTCCTCTTCGTGACGTTTCTTATATTCACTTATATCTGTTTGTAAAGCGGAAAATAAATTATATCAGTTATGTATTTCATGGACATAGGAATAAGGGGTCGAAGCATTAATATTGCCAAGGAACGACGGTTATATTGAATTACAAGGTTTAAAAATTATATATGCTAGAACCAATCACTATTTGGGCACCAGAATATCACGTGACCGTGCTCCTCCCTCCCCGGAAATGGCTTCACACCCCTCGCCTAAAGTAACGGTTTGTGATCCGTTCCCTTATTCCTATGTTCACGATTTAATTAAATAGACAGCGTTATTTTCAATAGGAACATGTACGATTTTTTGTGTTCGATATTTTTGGAAGATCGTGGTAGAAAATTGTAATGCTTCGTCGCTGTTTACAGGCTCGGTTGACCCGATAAAAAAATATTGACGACGGTCATCGAGGGACACGCGAGCGGAAAGCGAGTCGCAAAGAGCCGATTCGTCCGAAGTAATTGCATCTGTTGCGCGCACGTTCGAGCCGGGCGGTTGCTCATTGAAAAAAGTTAATTATCTAGCGAGCAATCCCGTTCTCCGAGGGTAGTAGAGGATCTTTTGCGATGCCGATAGGAAAATCAAAGCGCGTCGGTCGCGGCAAAAGCTGCGCTTGAACTACGATTTATTGGTAATCTGTGTCGCTAGACCAGAGCGATTCAGGGAAGGGTTACCCTTCCTGTGAGGGTAGAGTGAGGGGACAAGTCTTAATCCATCGAAACTCTTTATAAATTCTTTAAATCGTAGAATGATTGAGACGATTGGCTCATTGAACTCGATTTATTCAAATTTTTCTTTGGAAATCGACTCGGCAGATAGGCGCACGAGGCGCGCGGCAAAGTTTAAGCGACGCTGCTCGCGGCTCGAATAACTTTCGAGCGACGACAGTTCCCAAGGCCGTGACAACGGACAACTTCGGAGCAAAGGATCAGTTTGTTGCGGAAGCCGGCGACATCCTTGTCCGACAAGTATTCACGCAAAGATGGCTGGAACACTATTCTAATTAGCGAATAGCTTATCTTAGACGTAGACGAGCCTACCACGCCGCGAACACGACGTTTTATTCCCAGCGGTCTTGAAACAATATTTTATGTGTTTCATTCAATGTTTCTTCCTTTTAATCAAGATAACTGTTCTCTTCGATCTCGATCGGCAATTTTAAATAAATAGATTGATATTTACGGGCGCACAGGTTCGATCTTATCTTACTAACAACTATCACAAAATCATCTAGTCAGTAACATAGGATCAATCTATTTATTTTATCAAGATCTTCTTGAAAAGAGTCTAGTACTCGGTAGGAAGATTACGGAGTAAGATGCTGAAACGGTGTGGCTCGACACGGTCAATGTATTCCGACTTCATTGTCAAGAAGTGGCAAGGCCGATTCCCGAGAGTTGGAAGCGCGAACGGTTTGAAGCGGTTAAAAGTGATCCGAGCGGATTTCCTAGGCGGATCCGTGGAAGATTACTCGGATGAGACAGCGACACGCGAGGACCGGCGAGGATACCTCGCGAGCAAATCGGCGTAAACATCGTCGCTCTGATTTTCCCTCCTCTTTCGAGCGATGAAAAATCCGAGCAGTTTTTCCGAGCCGTGTGTCCGTGGCTCCTCGATGGAGGGCATACACAGGCGGTGGCTACCAGCTAGGCTTCTTGGTCGAATCAAATTTTCAAGAGCCACAGCCATCGTATTTCCCAGAGGAGCGTAACTCGATTGCGAAAGAAAACGCGAAGTTTCAAGTTACCCGTGGAAACGCGGGTCGAATAATCGCCTCTCGGCGTCGAGCCCAGAAGCTTAGCCGTCTCGTAGTATCTCGCGCATATGTCGCGCACTGACAATGCTAATCTGGAAGTTAGAAATCCATTCTGACCGTGAGTTATTCAGTCGTATTATGATAATGAACGAGAGGCGATTTAAAAGGGTAAAAAGGTTGACGGTGACAGTGGTTTTCTCGATGCACAGAGTATCGGGGCGAACAGCCAGGGCTCGACGAAGGTAAATTTGATTTTTCTTGTGGGAATCACAGGCGTAAAAAGTAATCAGCTTTTGGTATAAATCGCGGCGCGAGGGTTTAATCCTATATCGTTCGAAAACCGCGATATTTAGGCCGCGGCTGTCGCGACGATGCGAAGTTTTCCCCTCGTCCAAACACGCGCCCCGTAACTTTATTCCCTCGATGGAATTTGCTTTCGTATCGTGCACAAATTTAATAACGAGAGTGGCAAACAGCGCGAGCGTCAGCGCGTACGCCAGTGCGCAGATCCTGCCAGGCCTGCTTCCATTATAATTACATTAGGATTACGATAGCCGAATGCACTTCGCAGGTAATAGAGGGTGCTCGACGGACGCGCACCACGATTTTCCCGTTGATTATTCGGCAAGCCACCGTTGTTGTTTCCATAGGCGCGTCAACACTATCACTGGGTCCCGTCGTCGATCGTTACGAAAATACTCAGCCCGTCCACTAGACATCTTTATGCAAAAAATAGAAATTTTCTGCATCGATCGCAAGAAGCAGCAGCATGCATTTATTTCCTCCCTTGAAAGTTTTAATAAAATTGCGAATCATTTCGCTGCTCGGTTTCGCTCAAATTTTCAGAATCTGTATTTCTTGAATGGATATGCCGTTTTATATTAGTTCGTCTCAGCAGTTTCGAGTAAAACGTTCATAAAAGGTTCGAATCTACTCGGGCAGGAGTTTGAGTATAGTTGGAAGCACCACTTGCGTTCCTCAAACTACTTACCAAGCGTTCGAACCTACCTCTGGGTTCGAATCTACTTGAAAGTATTGCTTCTATTTTTCGAAGCACTCGAGGAATTTTCGGAACAATCAAGACAGATTGAACTTACAATGTGCTTGATCATCCCATCTGTGGTCTTCAGGGATCGAACTGAATCAAATATTATTCTTCCAAGTTTCAACAGAATTGGTCGTGTTATCCTTTGACCGTCGATATTTTCTTTTCACCTTGATCAAATAGTTTCTACTTTCTGCAATGTTCTCGGTCTTAGTTTTCGAAATAATTGCAAAAAACTGTGTTGAATACTGTATTGAATTTTACGTGAATTACCGAATACGGAAAATTCAATTTAGTACTAGCAATAGTTTTTTGCAATTATCTCGAAAACTAAAACCGTTCACCGGGTAGTTGTAATAACAAAAGTTGTTCAGAATGTTCTCTTTGACAACATAAGTCAACGTCAAGGTGATCGGAGCAGCCTCCCCTAAATGTAAGGTTTATCTAATGTTGAAGCTCTGTCTCCTCCCACGCAATGAAAGTTTCAATTATCACGAGCCGAAGGTGGCGCATTAAAATAATCGTTTAAGTGACTGCCCGAGGCGTGAAATATAAGATCGTATCATCAATTTCAGACCGTTCGTGGTAGATTGCGGAATAAAAGCGCAATTCCCGATCGACTGGCGCCATTCGCCGATTAGTTCCGCGTCTGTTTGGCCGCGCTCGACTTTTCAAGTAATTTCAAAGATCCCTGTGCAGGATCGCCATATTCGCTTGAAAACCGTAGGCCATATTCCTCCGGGGTCCGTCGACGGGACGAGGGTCTTGACCGTTAATTTTCCAGGCCTTTCAACCGGCGCTCGTTTAACGGTGGGAAAAACATTTCTCGTCGATTCGATCCCTTTCAAACCCGTAGGGATTTTTCATCCAGCCAAAAAACGCAACCGCGATGCACAGCGCGGCGGCCATGTATTTCGGGACAGTATTTCATCCTGATTTTAATGGGGCAAAGAAACTGTGTTCGGACATCCATCCTGCGCAATTTAATTGGATGGAAACAGACCGTTCTGGATATTCTCTATTCTTTAAAAATTTCCTGGTAATAGCGAGGCCTTTATTTTAGAAGCTGTTCGGACATCTATCCTGTGAAATTTAATTGGATGGAAACAGACCGTTCGGTATATTATGAATTTTTTTTTAGAAACTTCCTGGCAATAACGATGCTTTCTTTTTAAAAACTGTTCGGACGTCCATCCTGCATTAACACGATTTTTCCTAGCAATTAACAAAGAATTGTCGCGTGGTGGAAGCATTATTTGTTACAGGCCAATATAACTTATATAAATTAATATAAACTGACCTTCGTAAAATATAAAGACAATCAAAGTTACCTTAAAGATGTTCTGGTAACAACATTAATAACAAAAACCGTGACAACACTGTACTGTAGTATTGTGTTTTTTTAGTTGTGTTCTTTCAAGGTTTAAATAGGGTTTGAAGTGGAATTTTATAAATTCTCCATAAGAAGACGTGTTAGAATGTGCAAACTTTAAGTTGCTATAAATATTAAACGGTGCAGTGAATCGAACCCAAACTTTGGTAATTGCATTAATTTAGTAAGAATTATATCTTGCAAAATTTTCAAAAATTTTGTTGCGGTTTTAATTACCTCCAGAACATTCTTAAATACACGCCGTCGCGTCCACGAATGTAATCGCGCGGTTCTGCGCGTCCAGGAGAGCCAGGGAAAAAGCTGAGCCGGAGAAAGGGCGAACGCCTCGGAATTCGCGGCGACAATGGAAAGAAAATTGTAATCCGCGAGAAAGTGGGCGTCCCCGTCGGATTTATCGGCCCCGGGGTTAGAGAGAAAGACCGGCTGGCCCTCTCAAGTTTTCTCCGGCGCGAATGCGCGGGGTTCGCCGATTATCGCGGAATCTCGCTCGTCGGATATCGATTTTCACCTTCGTTAACATCATTAAACCCCGGGTATCAGGAAGTTGATACTGGGTAAACGGGAGAGGCTCGATAATTGCTGGATCGCGAGAGCCACTTCGTGAAAAGCGCTCGGCCTTTGATCGACTCCGATGTTCGACGAACGAGAAAGCGCCGGGGCGCGTTTACCCCCGGCGAACAACCGAAATCATAGATCGAGAAACGATATGCTTCGAGTGTCGTTCGAACCGTCGATTAATCGGCCAGAGGATACCGAGCGACGGTGATTCGAGTTTATCGAGAACGACGAACGCTTTAAGACAACAACGCGCGTCGTCGTCTGGCTCTCGCGTTCCACCTGAATAAGCGCGGCGCGAGGAATTTCATTATTGCCGGGAGTGTTTGTGCCCCGTGCCGCGATAAATTAAGTAGGAATGCACGTATGACCGTTAATTAATTCCTCCCACTATTCCGGGCCCGAAGCCCGTCGCCGACGAAGGGCTACGCCCACCTATTAGCGCGGAAAAACAGGTGGATCTTTCAGAATTTTTTCCGGAAAAACGAGCGAATATTTTTTTGCAACACTCGTCGGTTCTTGGGAAGCACATATTCAACGGACGTCGGTAATTTTTTCCGCGAAAAATAATTAAATTCGAGAGAGATACAGCTTTCTAGTCTTCTCTTGCTTTTTACGCTGTTACCTCTATTTTCAAATAATAATCCGCATCATTTTCCGAGAAATTCTCTTCGGTGCATTATCCAGATTATAGTCTGAAAAATTTGCAAGTAATACTTTTTCTAAATGAAATTATTAATAAGATCGAGTTGTTCGTTTACTTTCAAAGATTGTCTCCGAGCTTGTGCAGAATATGTTTTCGAGGGACGACGTTCGGAAGAGTTTAATGAAAATCTTGAATTTTCTGGGGTTCAGCGGAGTCAGCAGAATTATTTTACCGTCTTTCTCCTCGCATTGCTTTTCCCAGGAAAGGGGCGCTCGTCGAAAACAAGTAGCGCGATCGTGGGATCCGGTCGAGCGGTTTCGCAATTTGGATCCCGTCGTCGGGGATCGAACGTCGAGGGCTGTCCACGCCTGTACCAACTAACTGTCCGACGTTCGGCGAGAAAGTTTCGAATTCTCGGCTTTAATCTCGCGAAATCCCTCGGTATATTTCACGCGCGTCCAACTTTCCACCTACCGAGAGGGGCTTTCCGAATCCGCTCGGCCGACCACCAATCCGATCCGCTTCGATCCGCTTCGATCCGACGGCACTAGGGTCTACGGCTTTCGGCCGTCGGCATTCGGCAAGAATTTACGGCGCCAAACGAACCGCGTTAATGTCCGCCGATTAATGCGAGGCCAGAACGCTCTCGGCTTTTGCAAGAATTTCCTTACGAACCGCTGCACCCTGACCGTCGTCGATTTCGATAAAATCCTGCTACAAGTCTTTCAATAAATCACATTTTTCCTGTCTCCTGGGATTTTTGAAGGGGTGCGAACAACCCTCGTATGCTCCTCAGCTGAGGGTTAGGATGTATTCAAAATGTGCTCGGAATCGTGTATGTAAAAATTTAAGTCTATGAATAGTTCTACATTTTTAGGTTTAGGATGTATTTAAAATGTGCTCGGAATCGTGTATATAATAATTGAAGTTTATGAATAGTTTCACGTTTTGAGGTTTAGGATGTATTTAAAATGTGCTCGGAATCGTGTATGTAAAAATTGGAGTCTATGAATAGTTTCACATTTTTTGCGGCTGGGATTTCTGAAGGGGTGTGCAACAACCCTCGTATGCTTCACAAGTGAAGGTCAGGATGTATTTAAAATCTGTTCGAAACCGCATGCAAAATTTGGCTTTGAATATTTCACATATTTTGCTGGGATATCTGATGAAGGTGAGCAAACAACCCCATTGGTTCCCCTAACTGAATTTCAGGATGTATCTAATTTTAAAATGTGTTCAAAATTGTATGAAAAGAACTAAAGATCCCGGATCAGAATGTCTGGAGGTAGAGAGGTTACTTTCAGTGAAATTTAGAAAGCGTTCTGGCAGTTAAACAGGTCTGAATAAGGTAATAAAGTCTAGTAGACAGGTCGTCTGAAATTTTCATCACTCGATATTACAGGTCAAGAGGTTAAATAATTCCGTTTTCTACTTCCACAAGATGGGGCGAGTGTTAAATAATATATATGTGGGGCAGTTTTCCGTCGATTTTCGTGCTTGACCGTCCGGTTTGCTCGACGAGGTTCGAAAAATCGTGGAAAATCGCCGGAACCGTGCTCGTTTGTCGTGAAGAGGGTGGACGGTGGATCGGAAGCGGCGCCAGCGTTCTTCGAACAATGCCTGAGGAAAGGGTATTAGCGGGTCTGTTTTCTCCGACGGAGTGGCGTAATTTCCGCCTCCGGATCGAAGATTATTACATTAGCGGAGACACTGCTCCGCCGAGGGGACGGTCTAATGAGCCAGATAAACCGATACTTTTCCATTTAAACGGGGCGCACCGTGCGACTGTGCACCGTCTCTCGAATTCGCGTGTCTCCTCTGCGTGCGAGGAGTGAGAAAGAGAGAGAGAGAGAAGGGTCGGTTTAATCTTCGGTCCGCAAACAACCGGTTCGAAAACTGCTGCGAGATCTCGATAATTGCACCACTAAATCAGTGCCTCGCGGCTCGCTAGCGAATTCGTAAAATAAAAACCCATTTCACGGTCCCATAAGTAATTTAAGGCGTTCTAACGGCAAGCGGCCGCTTTGCCGCGTTTATTTCGATAACGATCCCCATAGCTATAACGATCCATTAAACGCTACATAGAGTGACAAATAAATATTGCACTGAACCGTAAATTCCTCCACCGTTAATGCTGCGCGTCACAATCCTGGTGCTAAAACCACCTACTACAAACAATCGGGTTGGTCTTATGAAAATTATTGGACTGAATTTTACTCGAGAAATTTCAAATATGGCAGTCCTGACGGACGAGCGATTTCCAACAATCACCGGTGTGCAACGGACCGTGAACGTCGCCGCGACGTCACCGGAGTGCGAATTAATAATTCCCTGAGGAAAACCGGTTGTGTAATTCGAAAAATGGCAAAGTGAAACAGCCAAAAACGATTCCGACGGGTACCGAGTAGTTGCAGCGAGAAATCCGCGACGGTTCCAGTGGTAATTTCTGGCCGGAGCGATTTGCGTATTTAGGCGAGCACGGCGAGGCAAACGGTGGCTCCGGTCTCCGTTCGTTAGGTCCGTTTTGAGAATTTCGAGCGTTTCCACGGTTCGACTAGAGTCTCTGCCCTGGATCCATTTGGAGGTTGGCGTGTTCAACGAACACTATCTCGCTCTCTCTTTCGCAATCTCTCTCGGGTGCGCGATAAACGAGGCCCTCTCTCAAGGATAAGTTACGAGCGGCATGAATAATCGCGAGACGGCGTTCCCGGAAGACGAGGAACGGCGAGACAGGGAACAGAAGTCGGAATGCGACTGATGTTCTGATCAACCGAGTCGGATACCAAAGGAAAAACCAACCTGGGGGTGTAACGAGCGCGAGAGCAAAGGGATCGGAAGAAAAAGAATAGAGGACCAAGGAGAAAGGCAAGACGGGACTAAGAACGGACTTCGAGGATCCTGCGAATCCGACCTCTCGCCAACCCTCTGGCGAAACAACGTGGAAAGAGCTCGCAGCCGCCGCCCGATAGAATACCTCTGCGGTTTCGAAGCGAAACAACGCGAGCCACATGTTTCCAGTTTCTCGATACCGTCGTTTAGAGCTTCGAGTGTCTGTTTCGATAATTATCAGCCTCGTTGTTGTTATACCAATTCTATACGGAATCGCCGCTGGATACTTTCACCTTTTTGCTGTGGTGTCTGTATAAAAACAATAACATCGGAGACGGTGGTTTAGTAAATAAACACGTCGCGGTGTCGAGGGAAGGTCTCTCTGCTCGAATGACCTGATTTATTTTTATGAATAAAATGTATAAATTGGAAGTTTCTTAGTAGGCATTTTCGGATGTTCGAGAATTTAAATTTGTAGATGGAGATGACATTTAATGATAGAGGCACGCCCGGTTGAGAATAATCGCGAAAACATGGAGGAAAATTGAGAATTCCTGATCGGTGTCTCGATGAAAAATGGCTGGATCTTAGGGGTTACTTTGGAACTAGTTTAGAATGTATTCCCGCAGGAATTTTTCGACGTTCGCGGGCTTAAATTATAGGAGAAAAGACGTAGTTTATGATCGGGTTACTACGATTTAAAAAGAAATACGGAAACCATGTCGAAAAATTGAGAATTGCCGAAGAAAAATAGCTGGATTTTTAGGGGTTGGTAGAACACGATGGTAGTCTTGTGGACGGAGATTGTTGAGTCCGGGTACGGTCGAAGTATTATATCGATAAACGAACGACCGTTGTCGATACCGTTGAACATTTGTTTGGAACGGTCTCGAGTAGACAGCGGTGGCAACGTGGAGACGTTTATGGGAATTTTTCGGGTGGGAACAAGGGAGGTCGGTGATTCACGAATAATGCTCGAAAGCGACAACGATCTGGCACTGCTTTGTGGCCGCGATTCTTTCGACGGAGGAGCAAATCGAACGGTCAACCCCGGTGAAAAGCGGTGCTTTGTTCCACTTATTTTACGTATCGATTTCCCTCGCTGGCTGTTGGCGGGACCCGCGACAAAACCGATCGACTCGTCTGCGAACTCTGTTGCGAAAACGGGCTTTCTCGAACAATATCGAGATTATGAAGAACTTGTTATTTTTGAACGACGACTCTGCTTCTATCCTCCAGACGACTTTCAGACACACCTACAAATACAGAAAAAACCTCTCGGATCCGTGCTGTTTCTTAGATCCAGCGGTTCTGTTTCTTCGCTACCTCGTTGAACATACAACAGACAGCGCTGCGTAAACACGATGACGCAGAATGATGATGACCGTTTCATACTTACGTGTAGGGAAGGCAGCTCCCATGACCCTGACATATGTTGTCAAGAATAACATTCTGTCTAACTTTTGTCAGTACAACTATCCGATGCTCGGTCTTAGTTTTCGAGATAATTGCAAAAAACTGTATTGAAAATTCAATTTAGTACTAGCAATAGCTTTTTGCAAATATCTCGAAAACTAAATATTGTTGTCCTTTACAACATATGTCAATATCAAGGTCATCGGAGCTACCTCCCCTAAACGTAAGGTTTACCGATTCGACAAATTGATTTGTTCAAGCAGATAATAAAATCGAAGAAAATCCGAACGAATTCAATATCGCCATTTTCGTAAGTTCTGAGCTTGGTGGTTTTAATGTTGAATATTGTTGCAAACAAGGGCGATGTCGCGACAATGACGGCACAGTCTATCGCGTTCAATAAATAATTAGGAAGCAAGCTAAGCGGTTGGTCTGTCGCCAAGCTCCCACGAAAGTGTAACGGGCTTAACGAACGTATATCGGTGCAGCTATAGGAACGCGGAGAGCACCGCTTTCTGATTAGCCACAATAATCGGCTGTTCGTTATCGCAATTACGTAGTCAGTTGCAACGCGCCGGGAGAATCGGTGCTAGATGGAGCACCGATTCCGCATCGTTTGCCTGGACAAATATCGTCTGCCCCTGCGAGGTTTCGACGCGTTTCCCACCTCCTTATGGATAATCCTCCACGTGTCAGCCCTCTTGCGCTCATCGAGTGTAAACGATCCTACGCCGCGTGCAAGCAATCCCGGGAATTATAGCGAGAAGTCGCTCGAGTGGAGATTACCGCACGGCAAAGGTTTCATTAAACTGAAAAGAATCGTTTCGTCGAGCTGTCCGACCAAAGAACCGATCGCTCCTCGCAGGCTTTACAGTCGACAAACTGAAAAATTCCGATCAATTGTTCCGAGCATGACTGCGGGATTTCGAGGAGTTCAGGTTCGTTCTAAAATGTCTTTCCGGAGGAAATCATTAACTTTCGAGGTCGCGAATTGGAGATAGAAAATCGTACTTTGCGATACGGTCGTTTCAGCTTCACGAGAAATTCGAGATTATATGGAAAAATTGAGAAATCGACCGGAACCCAGAGTCACTGGATCTTGAGGGGTTGCTGCGAGACAATTTTAGAATGTGCTTAAATTAAAGATGGAAGATCGTACCATGTAATAAGGTAACTTATACATTTCCACAAATTACGACTTGTTGAAACAGCTTGGACGAAATTCACCTTTTTGAATGTAAATGAAATTTCAACGAAATTGAACGTATTGCCGTAGGAATTTTCAAATTTTAGAGAAGCCAAATAAAAGCTGAAAGATTGGATTTTCCATCACGTCGATATCCGGAAAAAAATCGGAATCCGTTAAAGAATTTGTGGAATTCGATATCCCGGATGACCTTGGGGTTAAATACTGCCAGGCTCCAATGTGCGAAGTGTACCTTCGGTAGGCGTGGTATTTTATGAGTCCTGGATCCGATGGAGCTAGTTTAGGGCCCCACAGTGCAATATTGTTCGCTGTGCCCTAATGTGGATCTCCCAAGCTCTGAATATTTCAATATTAAGGTCTTAATAAATGTTTTCACGGTCGTGTGGTAAGCCTCGTCTCTCGGCAAGCTTCTCGTCTTCATTCCCGTCAGCTCCGGGCTTCCTTCTGGAAGTTACGGGGACGTGGGGTATCATGGGTAGGGCTGAAAAATTCGTAACCAGCCCGAGCCGGCTAGTCGCGCGGGAAAATTTACGAGCGACGCGATGGCGTGGAGGGGAGCGGGATCTCTCGACGACTTCTGCGGGAAAACTCGAAGGAGAACGAGAGATCGTGGAGAGACTACCTCTCTCTCTTACTCCGGTTGTGGAACGATCCACGAAAACCGGGCATTCCGCGAGACACCGAGTATTGATTTTCCTCGTCGTGCAGCGCCGAACGAGATTCCTCTTTCGCGTTTTTTTGTCGCGCATTGAACCCACGCCGATCTGGCTCTCTTGCCGAGCCTGATTCGCGAATCTCTGGACAAACATTCTCCGGCAAAAAACCATTCCCAGTTGACTTTCCAACTTTCCACCATCGATCTTTGATCTCCTCCGAAACGCCGCGTTCCGAACGCGGAAAAACCTCGGGAATTATTCTCCACTTTGTCCGGAGACCAGAGAGAAAGTGAGCCCCGGTGCACTTCCAGTTTGAAAATCTAAGTTTTATTCGACGCTCTGTTTGGAAAAGTTCTTCGGTTACAACTCCATGAAAATTCCCCGTTGCTGAATTGCCAGGCACGACTGCGCGAGCCTGTGGTCAATTTGTAACTTGTTACTCGGATCCGGAAATGCCGATGACGGTTGGATTGTTGGAACTGTTGTCCGTTCAACGATTTTCAGGGAACTTGTAAAGGGTGTAAGAGAAACTTGCCGTGAAATTGTATACAACAAAGAAAGTAGTTCTTAAAGTTGTTTTACATTAACACCTTTCACCCATCTAGAAAAGGACAAGTTTGTAAGAAGCCGCACGTTGGAAACAAATTCAGCCATAAGTTGTTAAAGGTTTTGCAAAATTTGATTGTGTGGAGTTATGCGTGTAGATAAAAGTCTACTACTACAGTAAACCCGACCGTGTCGATGAGACAGAACATGATCGCGTGCTTGCCTCGAGAGAAACGAAATTTAAAGGGACATTCGTAGCTAGGCCCGTAGACGTTATCGTCTCCCTGCCTATTTGGATTCATAAAATTGAAGTTGCAAAATATGAAAGAATACCTTATACCCGTTGTTATAAGAACTCTAATCCTGTATTATAAAATGTTACCGTACCTCACCGTACCTCACCGTACCTCCAGCGGATCGGGTGATATACCTGTGAAGAACGTTATAGCAAACAAAAAACAGCATGACGACAGCGTGCGACGGCTCCTTCAACGCAATGAGCGGACTACCCTTATACATGACGTCATTTACGACCGAATACAATGCCAAAAGGAATTTATTTCACAGTTTTCCCACTCGTCAACATAAAGTCCTTCCGACACACGTCCGCCCAATCAAAAGAACGTAAACTTTCCCCTACCCTTAACCATTCACGAAAAATCCGAGGTGTCATGTTCGCTGTCACGATTTTAGAAAGTGTGGTGTTTTTGGCTTTATAGTTACTAATTGTGACATTAGTGTTTTATCGCCCAGGATTAATATTCTTGTGTATAAAAACTGATATAAGGTATTCTTTCATATTTTGCTACTTCAACTTTATGTGGCTTCTTTCACACTTTTGCTTTTCCGGATTAGTTGAAGGTATTGATGTAGAAGTAAATTTTAACGACAAATTATCTTTGTTATGAACAATTTTGACAACTTTTTAAACACTTGTTAATGTGTGCCACCTTATAGTTAACTTGTAGATAGTTGAATTAATTTCATACACTTCTGTTAAATTGTTTAAACAATTTATAGAGATGTGTTACAGTTAATATACGTGCCCATAATTAAGAAAATGGTCTGACTCATATATTTCTTCTTTTCGTAGATATTTAGGACAGTCTAGTGTTTCCTTGTGGCATTTATGATTTCTCGGTTTGCCATTAGGGGTCATGGGAAACTCGCGAGGAGGGGAGAGTCAGGAAAAAGACGCGCGTGCCACGAGGCCGATAACGAACGTCGTGCAGAGGCGTAACCCGGTATCGATTCTCTGCGACCTTCGAGAACGGCCGTCGAAATAGCTTGGTCGATTAGGTCTAGGATGAATTCGTCGCACTACTGTTCTGGAAAGACACTGGCAATCGAATTTCGGAGGTCAGGATCCGGCGAGTCGAGTCGTGTCGCGATATTAAAAGGTGAAGCGCGGATCGATCGAGCACCTCTTCGTGGTTCGCGAACGAACGCCCTTCGTTCCGAATACACACGTGTCGGGAATCAACGCGACGGTTAATTCTCTGAACACTCGTCGTTTTGAGTAGCCGTCGCGTTTCACGGTCAGTTAATCGGTATCACGGCTTCGCCTTTTTGGTTTACGGTCCCGCGACGCTCAAACGACCCTCTTCCCTTCAGAGACCGACAGAGCCCCTTTGTATTAGCTCCGATAACAAGTTCTCCTACAGAACCTTAACAGGACGTTGCTGGAGAAAACAATTTCAAAATATTCTCTACATTTAAATTGCTATAGACTATTCATAATTTATCGTTCGCTTTGTTCTAAAACGTTCCTTTATAACATAACCAATGGAAATTGTCCAAATTGAGAAAGACCGAAATAGGTAATTATATAGAAAAGGTCTGGGTACTCTGATTTTGATGAAATTTTAATATGTTATGCAGCAACACATTCTGAACAACTTTTTCCTTTTACAATATAGGGGGGTCGCTTTTAGTTTTTGAGATGTTTGCAAAAAACTATCGCGAATACTGTATTGAATTTTTCGTATTCCTGCACGCTCTGCGGCAAATATTTTTTGCAAATATTTCGAAAACTAAAAGCGACCCCCTACATTGGAAAAGGAAACAGTTGTTGAAAATGTCGAAATCTATAACATATTAACCCCTTGGGTACGGATTTATTTGAGAAAATATTTGCATGTGGAACGGAAATAATTTTTGGTTGCTTGGAGCTTGGAGGACTTGGAGGACGTCTTAGACACGTCATCCGCTCTTAGGGGAAAAAAGTGAATGACGTGTCTCAGACGTCAAATGTACCCAAGGGGTTAAAATTTTATCAAAATCGGAGTACGCAGACCGTTTCTATATAATTACCGCTTCCTTCTTCCATACACATTTTAAAATATGACGTACAACCTCGTCTTTTAGCTGTTTCACCGAACTCTTCGTCGACAGAAATAAACGAATAGTCGGTTTTATCGTCCAGCAAGTTATTAAAATACGAAATGGTTCGGGTAAAAATCGGCGAAGCAAGGGGTTAACGAGATCATTGTCCTATTTCGAGGAACATCGAAATGGTCGGTGATCGGCATCGTCCAAAAAGGTCGCGACAGCCGTCGACGTACGCCGCGGAAAGTTAACAGGCGAACTTTACCTATAAATATAAGTCGGTTACCGCCATCCCCGCGTCGCGTACCCTTTGTTTTCGCTTCCGTTGTTCGTCGTCGCGAGCGACCAAACTCCGTCGACTCGCGCTATCTGCATACGGAAGTTGCACACGGGCTCAGCCACGGTCGTTGGTGGCTCAGCTCGCGAACGAAGGCCGCGCGCGATTTCCATGTGAACGGAATTTTCGAAATCGAGTCCCGACCATCGTGGACGATCGGTTTCGGAACCGCCTACTCCCCGGTGAATCTCCATTCTGAACGAACGTCGAATCTCCATTCGAACGGTTGAATAGTGAATTTTGAAGATTGAAGCTTTTTCCATCGCGACCACCTCCTGCAACACGATCTACAATTCTTTTCAGCAGTTCCTTTTTCATCCGGACTTTCTTCTCGCAACCTGAAAACTTATCTCCAGGTTTTGTTCTTAACGTCACAACATTTTTTCCGCGACCCAGTTTTTGCAGTGGATTCGAAGATTGAAGACATTCCCTCGCAACTACTCCCTCTCCTGAAATCCAATCTAAAATACTTTTTAGCAGTTCGTTTCTAACGTTGCGAAACTTTTCACCCGAAATCTTGTATGCAATTTGTTTCCGCGTTACGAGTCTACAATGGATTCGAAGATTGAACACACCCACGGTTCTTTTTTAACGTTGGAAAAATATTCTCATGCAGAAAAAGTCTCGAACACAATCAATGTCTCGCGTTACGAGATCCGATTCTACTTTCCCATAAACTACAATTGCATTTCGCCGATATTTCTGCTGAAAATACAGACAGGCAAACAGCCGATGTAAATTCGTTTTCTTCCGGGCGATTGCGATCGGCGAGCGAGAGCACCACGGCGCGTGGTTGCGCGGAAGATCAAAGGGCAAGGAATTGATGGAATAATTACTTTCGAACGCACGGCTCGACGGACGGGGTTCAACGACCTCGAAATTTTTTGGACACTTGAGAGGAGTTCCTCCGCCGATTTCACCGGTGGAAGAACAGTTTGCCCGTCGCAAGCCTGGGGTCACCTGTTTGGTGTTTCTAAACGGGTCGGTTGTGTGTCGCTCGACTGTAGAATGCATTATGTAACGGCGATTGCGCGCGTGTCCCTTCGAAAACCAGCCAGATAGAGAGGGAGAGCATCTGGGTACCGCGTCGCTTTTGTCAAGGAAGCGCATCCAAAGGTTCTCCGTCCGATACACACACAGGTGCCGGGAGGCTCTTTATGCGACTTCCTTTGGTAATGAGGCAATTTGAAAATTTCTCTGTCCCTTTGAAAGCGATAGGACGTGGTCGAGCGAGCGTGGCCCGCTTTGTACGCTCGATCTCGTCTCGATTCCCTTCTGAATGGCCGACTGCCGGCGACACACACACATACCCGAGCCCCGATAACGTAATCGATCGCGAATGTTCTACGGCAGTTAGACCAGAGATCCAGGATGGCCCGCTTGGCCAGCTGGGAGCAGCTGCGATTTATTCCACCTACCCCTCTTACCCACCATCCGAAAACGACACCCTCGTAACCGAATTAATCTTTCCGTCGCGGAACGGTCGTTTCGTCGTTTACGCGTCGTCGGGTCACGCTCCGGGATGCACAGGTGGCCCGATGCAGTCGGCCGGTGCATCCTCGGTGCACTATCGAGTCGTTACGACAAACTCCGCTTCAAAAATTCAGCGACGTGTCTCTACGAAGCTGTACGGGACGTTGAATGAACGACGAGTTCGCATAACAGAGGATCATCAAATGTCCTCCCATCACTTCCTCCTATTTACCGAGATTGAACAATTTAATTTTAATTCACCGTTCAATTTGGGATCCAAGTCAACGTCCTGCTGTATCGAAGTACAGTACACCCAGTATTGTATGCGATAATAAAATAGTTGGGCGTGAACTTATTTATGGAAACGCTCGATTTTTACCATAGTGTTTAACTAACGAACGCTCGTTGGTTCGGGCCCGCGTTGCAAACACATTCTGGCCAAACACCCTCGGCGCGAGAACAATTTTCAAAACACCTGCTGATTCAGTATTCAAGTTCCCATGTTCGCAAGTTTATCGCGCAAACAAATTGCCGTTTTACGAGATCTGTTAGTTCGCCTCGGCGAAATTGAATGTGATTCGATCCGAACGGGTTACGTTATTACTTGCTTAATGTCTTCCGGGATTACAGTCGAGAGAGTTTCGTCATCGAAGGTATTTCCTCTTTGGAACGGTTTCGAGGTTGGATTAACCAAATTTGGCGAGGCGGTCGCGAAAGAGGGTGGAAAGGAATTCCGTATAAAAGGCTCGGCCCGGGTTCGGCTTAAAGATTCATAGGTACGGAAACGCTGCGATCCGGTGATCCGATTTCCCAGGCGTAGCTTCGATCGCAGAAAATCGACGGATCGTTCGACAGAGAACTCATTTATTCTGGACGGCACGCGCGATTATTTCGCTTCAAGTATTATCGCGTCGAGTGCCGCTGGGATACGAACGGGGCCGGGGAGGTGTTAGGGGGTGATTTCGGTGATTATCGAATCGGCGGGTCCCTCTGTGTACGCGTAATTACGCGCTCGCGTAGGCGCCGTGAGAGTCACACTTCGAACTCCATCTTGCCAGCGTTCCATTCTGAAAACCGATTTAAAATGGATATCCGCGCCGACAAACGATTATTCGCCGACGCGTTCTCGCCCGTTGAATCGCGAGATAATCCCTTTCTTGTGCATCCCACCCTGCACGCGAAAAATCCCTTTCTTCCTCTGTCTGCGATCTTTCCTTTGGAGGCTAGCGGCACGTGAAATCCTGTTTATAATTTCGAGGCGTTGTTAAGTTGATTTTTCAAAAGCGTAGCGGTTCTCACGGAAGGGTAAACTGTTGGCTGATTGAGATAACTCAATTTTTCCGTATCACACTGACGAGAAATTTTAATTTTTCGCTCGAACGAAACATAAGCTTTTGTTTGATAATTAGCATTTACATTGAAGACGAGAGGTTGATATAATTTATCAGGTTTGAAAGGAAGCACGGAGGCATGTCGAAAACTTGATAAAACCCGACCGACAGCTCGGAAAACATTGACTCAATTTTAAAGGGATTCTTTGGATCACTTTTAGAATGTGTTCCCGTAGGAATTTCCTATAAGTCTGAGGGCTTAAATTAAAGCTGGTGGATCGTGCTTTATGATAAGGCAACGGTGGGTTTAAAAGGGAGGACGAAATCATGTCGAAAATTGAGAAATCCTGTTCGGGAGTTCAGAGGAAAATTACTGCTAAAATTGGTGCAACTTTGAGTCAATTTTAGAATGTATTCCGATACGAATTTTCGGACAGTTGAGGTTTAAATTGAAGCTGGAGGAAAGCAGTTTATTTTAAAGTAAACAATTGTTGCCCAAATCGATCCATCAAATACGAAGAATTTGCCTATAATTATCAGAGGTAAAATAATTCCTATAATAGATTAAATCTTTTTAATTAATACGAAAATAGATCTACCTCGACCCAACTTGTCGTTGCAGAGATAAAAATTCCCCCGAGTCCAGTCTGTTCTTCAAAAGTAAAACTATCTTTAAATATAAGCTGGAGGATCGTAGTTTATTTTAAAGTAACAATTGTTGTCCAAACCGATCCATAAAATACGAAGAATTTGTCTATAATTATCAGACGTGAAATAATTCCTACAATAGATTAAATCTTCTTAAATTAATACGAAAATGGATCCACCTCTACCCAACATGCCGTTTCAGAGATAAAAATTCCCGAGTGCAGCTCAAAAGTGAACCTATTGCTGGGATGTTCGATGCTCCAGAGAATCGGAACTTTGAAGAACGATGACTCGGTAATAATAATGTAATAGTAATGACAGCTATCTTGGGGACAGCTTGAGCGTAGCCGATTTAAAAAGCGATCGGCAAAGGGCGCGGCCTTCCGGCCACAAAGACGGGAGCACCCGATCGTTCCACGGTTCGAGAAATCTAAATACGATACAAAGGTATCCGGCGGATATGAAATTCCGATGAAACATCGGAAATTTATGACGTCTCCCGCAATAATAAACCATTTAAATGCAAATGCGAAATGCACCAGCGGATTCGGAATAAATTGCTCGAAGAAGTCGTTCTCTCCGATTAGTTCGGGTAGGGGCGTGGGCGTTGGGGGGTGGCGGAGGCGGCCGGGGTCGTCCGGAGCTCTTCTCCTCTTTGAGGAGAAGCTTTTCCATCTCGTCGGGAAGCCGTGCGAGAAACAGCCAATTAAAAATAAAACTCGGCCCGCGGGTGTAATTCTCGCGCTCGTCTTCCTCGTGACGAGCCGCCTCGCCGCGTGTGACCGGCTATCATTTATATTTTCTCGATATTTTAACGCTGAAAACTAACAATGCGAATTCGTTATTATCGAGAAACGTTGGAAATCGCGTTCAAGTTGCTCGGCAGTTCCAGCGCCGCTAATAGATTTCGTATGAAATCTTTATCAAGTGAGTGTGGGGATATTGTAGGACAAGGGGTTGCATTGCCACGCGAACTCGCGTTAATCGAGGCAATAAAAATTTGTCGGACGATACTGTCCGGCAAGAGGAGACACTGGCGCGAATATAGCAGAAAAAGGGACACGATATCCTCGTCGGGTACGATTTCCTCCTACGATAAATATACAGGGTGGTTATTCGACATTATTTAACGAATTTACTGCCAATAACTCCTGGCGGAGAAGCTAATGTCTGGCTTGACGTACCACCGGAAAAGGTGAATCTATTTTGATGACTATCGGAAGAATTCCTCTGTGAAAATTAAATGGCGCGTGTATAAAGAATAGAACGCAATTATAATACTCGAGATATTTCACGAGGAAATTCTGGATTCTCTTCGAGGGACGATTTCATCCTCGAAAATCGCATTATGGCACACGAGGAAAAAAATAGGTTTGCGTTGCGGATGACCTACCACATTTGCACAGCGGGTTCATAATTTTCTGAATTTCCGGGTTCCGTACCCTTTTCACGTTAGTTAAATTTCCAGAGTGACTCGACGCGTTTGCTCACAGAAAGCTATTACATTAATTCGCTTGAACTTGCAGGGGGGGATATTTAATTTTTCTAACAAAATGGAGATACAAAGGGCGACAGTAGACAGTAGAAGCGACGATGGTCAAACAAAAGCAGGGAGAAGCCGTAACAATTTCTCCACTTGATTGGCCATGTAGAATGTGTGCGAACATAATTTTATGGAACCGCTAAGTGGTCTGGGAAAGTCGCAACGTACACGCCACCCGGTAGACAGAGGTATCGTGGTCGTAACGAGCCGTGTTCGAGTCGAAAGAATAATTTGAAAATTGCATTCGATCGTTAGTCCTCGCGTAGCTATGTAGAACGCGACGCGTCTCCTTTCTCATTTGCTTAATAGCACGAGCACCCGCAAACGTCTGGCGAGCGCTGGCAAACGTTCGCAAACGATCGCGCGTCTCCCGACGAGCATGGAATCGTCGAGCGTGTCGTCGCCGAGGTAGTCCGTTCGTTCTCACCGCGCAGGCCTGCGATTATTTATGTGAACATTGACTCCTGTCGTGACAGCAATTATTTTCCGACACCGTTGTTACACACACACACACGAATCTCGTTATTAATATACCCGAGCACTGTGGCTGCGCAGAATGACGACGTTTCTCGCTCTACGAAATTACGTTCGAGGATCGAAAACGACACGTGGGAAAACGCCACGCTCGAAAACGCTTCGAACTAACAGGCGTTTGTTATCGAATCACTTTCGCCCGCCAACTTGTTGAGTACCCGTGCGCGTAAATAGCCTTAAGTGCACAGACTCGAACAGTCCCCTCAAAATTACCCCGTTTTCGGGGTCCGATTATTCCCAACGTTTTGCTAGGTCTTTATGCAAAATAAAAATTGTCTCCATCGTTCGCGAGTCGGATAAGCCAACAAAAAATTTTCCTTTTTGTGAACAAGTGAACTTTTACGGTGCCAAGGGAAACTTCGACATTTTCTTTTGCAGTGTACAGTATTTTATCGATAATTGTCCCCAACACGGGTCTACCCAGGGACAATTATCCGCCAGGGATACTGTTCTTTGCCACGAATATGTCGGTGAAAGTTCTATAAAAAAATAGTGACAGATCATTCTTCATTTTACTCACAAATGTCGCTCATTTATACACTCTCTAAATACATGCATACTTCATGTCTAACAATGACGTTACTGAATGTAACTTGTTCGTTCAGAACTGAACTTGTTGCAGCTTTAAGTTGTAGATTTCGTTGGATCGCGAATAACGATATAGCTTTGCGGAACAAATGGTTGACGCAAATATAAGAAATAGTCGGGAACATTGTTCACGTGTGTGTCGAAAGCCTGCAAGTCGGTCGCGGACAAACGTTTCCTCCTATTCTCCGAGCTGCACGCTTACAAAACGCGAAGCAGGATCGCAAAGTCGGTAAAATATGGTCTCGGGTCGCTATAGATCAGCGGATTGCGGATCCTCGGCAGGTTCGGTTTGGAATTCAACGAACGTCGAACAACCAGATTTCTCGGCGTCCCGGCGCACAATGGTTTAAAAGTGCGGCTCTGACTCGGCGAAAATGAAAAGAACTCGGCACACGTGTGATCGTTACTCGAATGTTATCAATTTAACGTACGTTCCCAAGGAAGACGTCAATGAAGCCTTATTTAAAATGGTGCAGCAGTTCCAGCCCGAGTGGGCCACGGAAAAGAATTATTTGAAAAAATTGGTCGACTTCGTTGCATCGGATTTTTCTTCCGTTGCTTCGGCACAGAAACAAGTGACGTATAGCTTAAGATAAGAAGAAATGAGAATTATTTAGCTGGGCTGGCATCGCATATTAAACCGCGGGTGGAACAGGGTTCTGTCAGGTTGCTGGCTCGGTCGATTTCACCGCGGAAAAGATTTATCGAGAGGATTGGCTGGTGCTCGCGGGAAATAATTGAATCGGAAACTGCTCGCGGCCTCCGCCTACGTATTTTTCCTTATCGAGTTAGTTTCGTTTGTTCTGGAGGGCTCCGGTCCCCTGGATCGACGCCGTTGGATCGGGATCGAGCGAATTCCGGAATCGAAACGGCGGAAGAAAGAGAACGGAGAAAGAGAGAGAAAACGACAGAGATATAGAGAAAGAAAAGAGGAACGCGTTGCGGAAGGAAAAATTGCCGGGTCGTCGGCTCCGTGGAAGATAGGAATCCTCGCTGGCCGACGTAACAATGCCGATCGAAATATTCGTGCTCGATGGAAATGCGCTCGCGGTATCCACTTTGCGCCGTGCGTTCAGTTTCGACGAGCGATTCCGGAGAGTGAGAGAGAGAGAGCTCGTTATTTGCGCGGAAAATTGCCCTCGATCTCCCTATCGGACCGATTCGTTATAGAAAAAAGTTGGAGACACGAGCAAGTGGGAAATCATTTGTCTCGGCCACTCGATGCTTGCGAGGGACATCGGATTCATATCGACGGCCACCGACTCGCCTATTCTTCGCCATTCGCATTAATCGACTGTTTATCTGCTCGATGGGTCGACCGAGATCGACACATTTCTTAACGACGCAATTCTAATTAACCCATTGCAGTCGGAGCTATTTCAACTCGAAAATTAAACATTTCTTTCGACTTAGAATAATTCCATTGTACATGATATTTTTTTCATTTTATTGATATGAAACGTTATAAGTCCTCATTCAATACAATGTGCAGTAATTGATTAGATATCAACATATTTTGATGTAAGCTTAGGTTAAGTTAGGATTGTAAGTTACTTTAAGTTAATTGTAAGGATAGGGTATATAAAAATGGAAAGAAAAAGGGATGTAGGAGGATGTAAAAAGGATTGCGACCCTGAGGGGAACAATAAAGGTTATAGATATCAACATATTTAATAATGTAATCGATGCGAATGATTCGAGGAAGAGTTTCTGGTTTCGATATCTTGAGAATTGCTCTCTGGTTGGACGAACGAAGGAATCTGCTAGAAAAGAAAGAACGATTGCAGTTCAATTTGTGTGCTGGTTGAAAGATTAATCCCCGATCAAATAAACGGAGCCGCGATGTACGATTGCGTTCCTTTTTGTCTGAGCGTTTTTCGAACGGAGGTTTTTTTGCCAGAGCTAAGAGACACACGGCGCCTTTGTCCCTTTTTCGGACGCGGCAGACATTACAATGGCAACTTTAGCCGCGGTTCGACGAACTTGGCACGAGATCGAGAACCGCGTTTCGAGGTCCGCGGACCGACAAATCAGAGCACGTATCGGAACCTCCTGAGACGCGGCACCACAAAATCCTCGGACATTTATTACCATTTTATCGCTTTCATCGTTTCAACGCGTCCCGGAATGTTTATTACTGCTATCAGCCGATGGAGGTACTCTCTGGTGTAGCTTGGATAGACTGACGAGAGCTTTGCTTTTAACTAAACCCTGTTTTTAAGGAAATGCACTCTTTTACGTCGGTTTTTATCCAATGTTTCTCCGAGGAAGTTCATCATGTAAAATCTAGAAGAATTAAGCAACCACTGTAACAAATTTTAACTTGTACCAATAAGTTTCACTCGCACGAACTACATTGAAATTATAGGACGTGTTGAAGCAATGATTCAACAGTTAACATGCTACACTATGTCCTAATTGAATGTTGTAACAGCAGAATGGTTGGTATCCTGTCCACCCTCGCCAGCACAACAAGAAACACACGAATCACTATGGTTGCATGGTACCGACCAAATTGACAACATATGCGATGCAGTGACATCGAATTATATACGATGATTTTGTCCACTGTGACATGAACACAATATGTCAATAATAGTCAATAATCGATTGAAACATGGCATCGACCATTGAGCCGAGGGTAATGAGTTCATTGGTCGTTCGTGTTTGTTGTTATCTGTCGAAAATGTTTCGCTCTCTTAATTGGGAAGATGTCGTTGATTAAAATGGTACTCGGTTAATGTCTGAAAAATGTCCATAATTAAAATCGATGCAAGTTTAATTTTCCGTAACTGTTTAATATTCTGTTAAATGTTTTTCTCTCTTGAAAATGATCCATATAGTGATCGAAACGTTGAGATGAATTAAATTGCAAATTTGCTGTTGTCTATTAATGATCGATCCGTGCGTCGAAAACAAAATTTATATTGTATATTAAAATGTCACTTAATTAAAAGGACAATGAAAGGAACGCTTCGATGTAGATGACGGTGTCCTCCAATGATCCTGTAGGATCCTCGGAAGTCGAAGTTTACCGAGGACCCGCATATCCAGAGCCAGACCCACGAAGGAACAAATATTTCGTGGTTAGCTGTTGTGGTCTTGAGGGAAAATCGTGGTTCGAGAGTCAGGAAAGTCGACTTGTCGACGTGGAGAGGCATCGTTGGGTAGATTAAAGGAAGCTCGGGACAGGTTCAGCGTGTTCGACGCGTACAGATCGAAGATTATCGTGTCGGGGACTGTTCGTCTCGGGGATGTCTCTCGAGCGGAAGCTTATTTATCCGTACCTGGGCTTAGAGGGCCGTTGGAGCGCAATTTCGCGATCGAAACTCGTTAAATGCATAGCTCGCGCGACGTGGCGGCCTACGGGCTCTCTGCGATCGGGAGGGATCGATCGGTATCGGAGGCGACGCGGACGGAATTGCCTTTTTAAACGACAGGGATTACTAAAGATTCCAACAAAATTACTCGCCTGGCGCGCGACTCCTTTTCTCTTTTCAGCTCTCTCCCTCTCTCTTTCTTTGTTTTTCTTTTTTCATCCCGGTGCCACGAGACGCGCGCACGAGAGACGAGCCGCCGGCAAACGAAACTTTAATAATCGAGATGCCGGGAATTAAAAGAACGACGAAACTTTTTTACTCCGCGCAGTTTTCCTCTATTTACTCTCGGATCGATAGACGGGGGTCCCACCGACCCGCGCCACGGGTTTAACAATACGTACGATACATCTTTCGCAGGGACGTAGGGTATACCCGATAACGTAGGTATACCTGTAAATAAACTTCTCTGTACCCGTGTGCAGCTGCCGCGGCACGCTAACCCAGGCTCCACCGTGACGTTTCTTCATGTCAGGGCTTCCAGTACTCAAAACCCGTCGGTCCCGAAGGAATTCGTCGCGCGTTGATTCGCTACCTGGATCAACTCGCCTCTGTCCCGTGGAAATTGTTCCGTCCGGATCCGTCTGGCTGACGAGAGAGCTTTCCCATTTCGATCAACGTCGTTTCATCGATACGGTATTCCAGCTGGAATCCGCTGCAGAGCACGGCACTTACACCCTGCCCACGGACACTGCTCGCACACTAATCTTCCGGTTTCAACGTTATTTTCGTTGTTATCTAACTCGTTCATCATCATTTTTTCTCTAATAGTCCGTAGCTTTGTATAACCCAATAAAAAATTGGTAATTATTTACTTTAGAGGCTTCCTCGTCGATTTTGATGACCTTGAAATATGTTGTTAAGTCCATCATTCTGAATGATCACTTTGACAACATATTTCAAGGTCATCAAAATGAGTAAAGTAAATAATTACCAAAAAATCTTCGACAACGAACATTCAAAGGAAACATGCGCCTGCACATATTCCAAAAAAGTGCATTTCAGCGGGAAACAGAAAAATTGTAAAAATATGCAGCCAGGCAAATCCAGCGAGGACCGAGAAGAGATGCAGATCGTCTGTGTAGTTTCACGGAGAAGACAAATGTAATAATAACGACGATAATAAAAATAAAAGTAGACTGGGAACGAGATCAAGAACGCCGGACGTGGCAGTACGAAGCGGAACCGAAGGGTGACGAGACGGAACGCGGAACGGAACGGAAGCAGAAGACGGGAGCCAGAAGGGAAGGAGACAGAACTCGGAACTGGAGGAACAGGCGTACCGTGACAACGGAACGGAAAGGCTTTCGATCTCCGGTCTCGCTTGGCGGCGAGGCGAGGAGAGGCACGAGGCAAGGCATGAGGCACGAGGCACGAAGCGAGGCGTAACGGAGCGTCGCGTCGGCGTTACAGCGAAACCGGAAAACAGAAACACCGGTTTTCCGCGTCGCCCCCGGGAGAAGGTGTTGTTCGCCCACATGCCTCCTATCGTTTTATGGTCGCAATTGAAACGGAAATTGAGGTGAAGCGTTCGCGAAGCCATGTATCGCCTCGAGGCTTTGGCTCATTTAAATGCAAGAGAGAGGGAATGCGACAGGTGACGATCGGCAACAAAACAATCGGACAGAAAGAAAGAAGAAAGAAGCGAATTGTTTAACCAGCGCCCGCGAGCAGTTCAGACGTGAAAAGTTTCGTGTATCGGTTTTTCCAGCAATTAGGAACCTGGAACGAGATCCTGGACCTTGCGATTCTTCCGCGAGTTACGCCTTGAAAAAGGAAGTATTTCTTTCGTAATTATCAACGATCGATATTCCTCTTTCGATGTTTCAGCTGCTTTTAATTGTCACCGGCTCGCTTCCACTTGAAATCCGCGGTCGAAACGGCCAATTACTTGACGCGAGACGCAACCGAAACTGGCAATTGCTTTACCCGTGATTTTCGTCTTGCATTGTTGCGGATATCTCTTGAATTTTCTCCCACCTGTTGCCGCTTGCATAATACATTCGATACGCAGTGCGCGAAACAGATTCGAAATAGGGGGTTTTCGTCGCGCGGATGATACCCCGCGAGAAGATTAAAAGTAGACAAGTAAAAGTCGAAAAGCTTACCGTACCCAACGAAGAGAGAGAGAGAGGAGGGAGGGGAGCGGGTTGAAGTGAGTTCCCCGAACCACTTTGCGTTGAGTGTCTTTGTTACTTGCGAGTAGATGTTCGTGCGAAAATTTCGTTTCCCCGCGGTGTAATTTACAAAGACCCGGAGAGAGATGAACGGAAGTTTCTTTGCTCCGTCAGCGATCTTAATCCATTAGCGCCGAAGCGAAACAATATTGAATTTAATGACAGATTTAAGAGTCTCCCTCTCGCCCGGGGAAACACTTGCCGGGGTAGTAAGAAGCTTCCACCTAATTCTTGTTCCTAGCAATTACTCCTTGGATCCGGGAATTTGCATAAGGATCCGCAATCTACCCTGATACCCCGTCGAAATCAGTAGCGACACCGTTCGCTGCGTTCCCTCCACAAACATCGGGTGTCCCGAAAGTGAGCACCCCTGTGACACACTTTCATCACTTCGTAAGTTTTATCGTTCTGTAGAATTTTAGTGAATTGAGTCCCTTGCATACGTAATTATTTCAAACAAAGTTTTCAGCCTCAATATTGCGGGGCCTTTCCTTGGTCTCCAGCGGCGAAAGCCCTAGCCTCAGGCCCAGCAAAGAGGCCTAGTGTAGACTCTTCAATTTCCAATATCTCAAAACCGGGGCTTTAAAAAAATTTTTTTTATTCTCCTCTCTGATGAAATTGGGGGGATTATCAATGATTGAGACTCAGTCTAACGCCATACCAACTAAGAACTACTTCCACCTCCCCAATTGACATGTTAAATCGCTATTCGCATTACTTGGTAGTGGGGGTCTTACATGCACACCAACCACGACTGTTCTTGGCTTTTATCAAAACCCGGGCCTCAATTAGCAAAATGGTACAGGACTTTTCTCCTCGCATTTTCATGGAGAACATACTCCAACAGGTCCCACCGTTTCAGAACACCCAGTATGGGAGCAGAGCTGCTCTTTCCCGACCGAAACTTTAGGTAATGCGATTGAAATCTTAATCCAGCGACGTCCCCTTTGCGTGAACCGCAGACTCGACCTCCCGACCTTTCGGAAAGGCAACCCTCGGGGATCGGCGTTCTTGTATCGGCAATACGACCCGCGACCCGCCTCATGCCACGGGTCGGTTCCCCGCAAACGGAAACCTTGAGGAAAGCCAGGGGAAACGCGAGAGCGCACATTGATTTCGAGCTGGGGAACGCTCGCCCCGATTAATTAAGAACGCGACCAATCTATGAGAACGTTCTCTCCCTCTCTTTCTCTTATTCTCTCTCTCGCTCTCGTTCGCTCTCCATTCCGCAGATTTGCAGACTCGGCAGAGCGGAACACACCGTAACCGCTTAAAACGTGCCGCGGCTACTCTCAGGATAACGCGAGCTCCGAATTCCTACTCGCGGTCGCAATCCATGGAATGCAGGAGCCGTTCGACGCGACCCACGTTTATTTACCGGTTGAGGAATTAATCGGCACGTCCGGACCGCTCTCCGCGATTTTATCGCTGGCATTATGCCGCATCCCTTCGGTCCGTTTCGTTTGCTCAGCAGCAAGCATCCTGTTTACTCGGGATCCACTCTCTCTATGTGCGGAAACGTTTCGTCGGAGTTTCCCAGCTTTGTTGTAGTTGTTGACTTTTGATTTTCGGCCGCAAATCAGCCAAGATAATTCTTTTATGGACACAGTCGATTATTCGTATTATTCGAGCTAAAAAGGTAAATACGTGTTTCGTGAGTTTGCGAAGATAGTATATATTAAACCTGGTTAAAAAAATGTTGTTCACTACCTCAAAATTCAGCTGGAGATAGCGAGATAAAAATTTAATTGATGGATCTCCAGGAGATTCGCGTCAGCAACGAGAAAATAATTCTGAAAGAGCTGTACAATGATGGACGTTCGTGCAGGAGCCTGACGTTTTTACGTTCCGACGAAAGGTGGAGTTTTTCAAACTTCACGGGAACTGTCGAGGTCCTTGTCCAGGGACAACTTCGAAGATGATTCCGCAAGAACGTCGAATTGGCCTGGCTCGGGGATGGTCGCAGGGGATGCTTGCGGATGTTCCCGCTGCCGGAAACGAGGGTAGAAGCTACGCGGAAATGGGGCGTTCCGCGTTTAAAGTTACATTGTCCGGGAAGTTCGAGGCGATCGTCGAGAAAACCGCGCCCTCCGAGACGGAAAGGAGTTGGACGGACTTTCGTCGCTGACCAAATCCGCCGCAACTACCTTCCCGACCAGGGGGACGCGCGAGCTGCTTCCGCCTCGAGTCCATTCCGAAGAAGAACCTCGTTATCACGGCTATCTGTCCCAGCTGTGGCCCTGTAGCTCTGACGTCGACGTTGTTGTCCGCACGGCCTGCGACGCGAATCATCAGCCAAACACGTGGGAACAGCATAAAAATCTAACTAGCCGACTGCTCATTACGAGAAACAGCAATCCTTTGATTCTGCAATATTGTCCAGAAATTATTTGCTTTAAATTCGTTAGCAGAAGCATCAACTATAAGGGTGATTTTACAAGGCTACTGTTACGAGTGTGACTTTATGAGCCTAACTAGTCGTTGCTCATTACGAGAAACAGTAACCCTTTGATTTTGTAATATTGTACAGAAATCATTTCATTTAAATTCGTTAGCAGAAGCATCAACTATAAGGATGATTTTACAAGGCTAGTGTTATGAGCCTGTCTTTATGAGCCTAACTAGCCGACTGCTCATTATGTGAAACAGTAACCCTTTGATTCTGCAATATTGTCCAGAAATCATTTCATTTAAATTCGTCAGCAGAAGCATCAACTATAAGGGCGATTTTACAAGACTAGTGTTATGAGCCTGTCTTTATGAGCCTAACTAGCGGACTGCTCATTATGAGAAACAGTAACCCTTTGATTCTGCAATATTGTGCAGAAATCATTTCATTTAAATTCGTCAGCAGAAGCATCAACTATAAGGGCGATTTTACAAGACTAGTGTTACGAGTGTGACTTTATGAGGGTGGTTTCTCATCCAATCAAATAAGTAACACAAGAATCGTCTGCTCGGGTCCCACAGGTCGTTAAAACTGTTCCGTTTTAATTAGTAATATGTAACTGATGCGAATTTCGTCCGGCTCCCGCGATTCCAACCCGCAATGAGGTGTCGGGGGTGTTAGCCGACTGGAAATATCGCGGAGTCTCCGGGAAACGACCCGCTTGGCAAAGATTCCGCCGCCTTTCGCTTCCGTACTCGCCCCGACGGAACTCCGGGGTCGTACGTTTCCGAAATTTACGGCCGTGGAATTCTTTTGTAACTCCCGTCGGGCGAACAAATCGTCCGTCCAACGGCCACCCTTCCCGCGCGACCCGGCGGGCAACTTCCGTGATTTTTGAAACTCCCAGCTAGCCATCGCTTCCTCGTGCAATCCGTTCTCTCCAATTTTCACGGACAGGTCAATTGAATCGGGAGTAATCGTCGCGAAACGTCGAATTCGTTCGACGTATCACGTTGTCCTCTTCCTCCCAGCGGAATATCCGCGTACTTGCTTTTCACATTTGTGAATTAAACCACCACGCGTGGTAGCAGTCCGACGTGTTTTATTTTTGATCTCGATTTTGATCGATAGTTACAGCCCTGAAAATGGAGTACGACCGATCACAGTGGTGCTTGAAGGTGCTCAGCCCGGAGGCATTGTCCTTTCAGGAAGTTGATAACGTCCCACGAAAGTCTCGAAGCCCGTTGTCGTCTAAAAAGTGGTAGAACGAGGGGTTGACACCTAGTGAGCACAACAGAAGAAGTCTCGGGGAGATAATGCTCGCACTGGGGCCACTGAGGGCTTGGGAAACGGGAACTTTCTCGGTTGTATATTGTTTTCCAGCAGCTCTACGTAGCTGCTACCATCGCGGCACTCTATTCAACAACAACGGACCCGATGTATCTCGATAATCTACAAAGAGACACTAATTAACCCTCCAAACCTTGCCTCTAACTCTGACTACGCTCCTAGTTCAACAACCCCCACCGATCAACTCGATAAAAAACCATTTACATCCTCCGGGGGTGTAGAGGACTCTTTAAATCTCAGACCCCTGGAACCTTCAGACTTTATTACTGAAAAGAAGTACGATGTTGTTTCCTGTTGGTTCGACAGCTTCCTGAATCTACGATCGCGCGGAAGGCGAGCTAAGGGGTTAATATCCATCAGGAAGAAGTGGAGGAAGAAGAAGCGGAGTCTGGGGAGTTCCCTCCCGGGTTGTATATTGTTTCCGCGCAGCGTTGATGCATTTGTTTGCTGTGGTACGTGGTCGACGCGTCGCAACTGGGACAAGCATCTCCGTGCATGCCGTCTGACGCGGAGGCGACTAGCTGCTATAGTTGTCGTTTGCCAAGCCGTATTGCCACCGCCGAATATATCCGTTTGCCGGGCAGCATGCCTGTCTGCCGTTTCGCTCCCATCTCCCCCTTCTTCGCAGTCCATCGTTCCCTGTGTCCACACATTGTAAACATCGCGAGCAACACCGAGACCGACTAATAGCGGCGACACGTCAGAGAACAAAGGATATCGCGGGCTCGTTCCTACGGCGATCGATGCGCCGCTTAGACGGACCATCGCGTCGCCTGGAAACCGGCCGCGCCAGAAAAAGAATCGCCGATTGGCTATCGGGAACCGGCCGACCGGAAATCGAAGCCTTCTCTCTCTTTTGATAGACTCGCTGCCTCTCTCTCTCTCTCTCGGTTGCCGGGTGACTGGTCTCATCGCCAAACGATCTCACTAGGCGACGACTTTTCCTACCCGAATTCCTTTACCGTGAACGCAAACACACGGGGACATACCGGCAACGCAGGATTGGGGTCTATACATGCTCTGATCTTTTGCTTCTTCGGTCTCTCCGGGGGTTCATCCGAGTTCCATGGGGATTCTTGGGGTTAAAAGCAAAGGACATGAATGGTTTAATACGTGGTAGGAGAGGCGCTGCAATGCGAACAGCCGCACAGTGTGACGAAACGGGCGATTCCCTGGACATGGCTTTTTCACCCAGTTATTCCTTTATAGAAATTGAAATGAAGGTCATACTCTACGTATTTTTTCGTTCTGAATCGA
Organism: Lasioglossum zephyrum; assembly: GCA_028455615.1. Lineage (NCBI taxonomy): Eukaryota > Metazoa > Arthropoda > Insecta > Hymenoptera > Halictidae > Lasioglossum > Lasioglossum zephyrum. The sequence goes on from CM052329.1 coordinate 3,488,368, forward strand.
ATGGTGAAGTCCGTTTGGCGATAGGAATGATGCGAAAGAAGCACATTCATAGAACAATGATCTTGGATTTTTTATTTTTTTATAAAATTTATTTTTTGATTGATTTTTAAATTTTGTTTAATTTTTTGTAGGTATGATTTGTTTAATTTTATAAACCAATTTAAAATAGAAAACGAAAGCGCAAATAAGAACATATAAACAAAAAGTAACATAAAATTTCAACTTAGCAACTGAAAAACTTAAGAAATGAAACATACGCATCAGAGAGAGCGCAATTCATACCCAAACAAACAAAAATTTCAAATCTCAAACCCTGACTTAAGTCGGAGGCTTCAGTAATTAGTGCCAGTCACCGCGGTAGCTGTGGCTACTGATGAGCTGGTGTCCGAATGCTTAATTCCCCGTGTACTGTGCCGGAGTCACAGATTTCGCGTCAAACTGCTCGTTTATTAAAAACCTTGACAAAGTCATAAAAATTGTTTGGCTGCAACGTTTGACCTGCGTCTCGGAAACGCAGGCAAAGGGACAGTCTATCGAAGAACATTCTTACAAATGCATCAATTTTTTACAGTTTGTTATCTTTGTTGTCTATATTGTTTCGATGTCTTCCTTATTTATATTATTTCGTTATTTTTGTTGTTAATCATTCTATGCGCTGTAAACGGATACGGAAAGCTGAGAGCTGATACTGAACGATAAGAGCAGAATTAAGAATACATAGTCAACAAACACTTGGTTTTACTGGACTTTCAAACATGATTTCCAGGAGAAATCGGGTATGATTTTTGCGTATTTCTCTCGCTAGATACCAACAATAAACACCTGTAGAGTCCGTTTTTCGGAACAAATCGGAACTTTGTAGTAAAGCGACAAAATGTACGCAAAATGCCCACAACGTTACTAAAGTCAGATGTTAAACATTAATACAGCCATTTTTTATTTCATTCATATTTTTCTCAGCTCAAATACACCTCATAAGTAGGAAAAAATTATACAACAATATTACCAAAAGATGGAAACTATTAGGAACAATTGAATAGAAAGATACGGTTTCATGAAAATTCAAGACTCGAGCTGTCGATTTATGATACATATGCCGGAAATATGGCGATATCACTGACATGTTCTGGAATGTCACCACATTTTACTTGTTCCAAAAAGCCTAGAAAACGAACCTATGAGCTCTCTTACTGGAAAAAAAAAGTTTGAATTTTTTAGGGTCCACTCGGGCCCTGGGCGCTGGATCAAAGCCAAGAACAGGTGTGGAAATGAGTCAACCCCCCATCCTTCAGCTGAATGCGGATAGCGGGCTGAAGAGAGCGGGGGTTGATATAGCAAGTATGCTAAAAAGGGACCGGAATGGGCCCTGAGCGGTGGGGGTTTAGTTGATATAATAAAAAAAGGGTCTTCTTTCTAATGTCTGGCTTAGGTCCTAGTCTATTGGGCCCTAGTGTATTCAGCAATATCTATTAAGTCCTAGTTGATTGGGTCCTAGTCTACCCATCACGTGCCCTGTTCGATTTCAACCTCGACAGATATTCCTGAAGCAATGCCAAAGTTAACCTACACAAATAATCGATATAAATCCTCGAGCCAATTTGCATCTATTTAAAGCGACAACCCTCGAAGAATAACAACACTAGACTTCCACTGAATCCCATAAAGGTTCCTTATCGCATAATATCGAACTGCGTGTGTCGAGCAATTTTTCCAGACTATTCTATGCAAAAGGGGACAAGTCGAGGGGTTGAAAGATTTCCATCGTTCGAGGAATCTGCACCCTGGGGGTTCTCAGGTTAAGGCGAGACGGCGATCGCGTTCAGATTAAATTTCGCGTTGATCTTCCCTCCGGCCGGTAGGCGGCCCCTGCGGGGACGTCGTATGATCAATTTCGGACAGTGTCTCCGGTGGAGCTTTAAAGGGCTGAAGCTTTCAGCGGACTGTTTGCTGGACCGGAGCCGTTTCGCCTCGGGCCGGAATTTCGCTGCTCGCTTGCTCGGTAGCCCGAGCTGCTCATTTCCTTCCCGTCGTCCGGTGATTGCGTTTCGAATCAGTCTCGCTCGTCTTTTCAACGGAATCCAGACCGCCTTTCGATCTTGGATTCGCCTGTCTACCTCTTTCACAGCTTGTAGATCGTTGGCTCCTAACGCGATCCTACGAATCAGATTTCTCGACGTTTCTGAACGTCTTGTCGTATACGACGTAACAAAACAGAAATTAATTTACATACAATTTCGGATGAAATTGTGTAGTATCCAAAAAAGGATGAGAACTTTATTTTAATCGTTTAGTTTCGTGTCTTAACTAAAAAGTGTAATTAACTGTGATTAGCAAGGTTATATTGAATTACAAGTTTCAAAAATTTTAAAAAATATATTTAAAATATATTTAAAAAAAAAATATCCATTTAATATTTCTGTGCTACTAGGGTTTGTGCTCCGTCCCCTTATTTCTATGTCCATGGGTTTGACATAGAATATTCCTACAATTGTTTCATTCGATTCGTCACGCCGAAGTTTATCGACACGCTGTTCGTCACCAGATTTCTCCGCAGATTTGTCGCGGCGGTTTCCTAACGCAGTCTGAACGTTTAGTGCACCTTTTGTGGCCACTCCGCAGGAATGGCGAGCAGGACTTTCGAGCTTTAAGTCGATACGCCCACTTAACCCCGATGCTTTGTCCACCGACGTCTCCACTTCGGGTCTCATTCTTTTCCCGCAACAATTACACACCTCCACAGCAAGATTCCTCCGGCGCTTTACCCGATGACATCTGTTTTTCCTTTTAAAAGGTGCACGCGTGCCTGCACACGCTGAAACGACCGTTTCTCGCCGCAAACGCACTGTGATCCGTTGCGGAGAATTTACCGACGGGGAGATTCCCAGCCACAAAGAACATACGCACTGACGACTCAGTACAGTCATACATTACCACACATTAATGTGTAGGATTTTATGCATTTACAAAGAAAATTTGTGGCTGTTACTCGCAACAGGAGAGAGAGATTAAAAGAGGTTTAAATATCCTCTACTATGTTATATTGGACCGATTATTGTAAATTTACATGATTCCTGTTCGACCATCCATTAAGAATCGACACTGTATACATTTGCGTAGCTGCGGAAAATTTGTAGTAGCTGTTTCAACGATTTAATTTTCCTGAAAATCATGGGATGGTATCCGTGCTAGTGACCAGCACTGTACATCGTGGCAATCCTCCAGTCGCGAAAAGGATGAATATGTAGCGGGTAGCATAAATTCAGGGAATATCGATTCGAAAGTTGTTTTTCCGGCGCGGTGCCGCTAAATTCTACCGTTCAAACCACTGTGTGACGTTCGGGGCTGCTGCGTTCCCAATAATCGTTGGTCCTCGACCAAGATTTAGCCGTTCCGCGCCAATGTGAGAAACCTTTTAATATTTCTACAGTTTAAAAGTTCGACAATCCTTCGTCCATTGTTAAAAAATTAATTCGTTGTTTTTCATTCTTCAATAAGCCCCTTTTCATTTTCAGTTTTAACTCCATAAAGTAATATTTTATACTTAGTATAAATCGGTATCAATGGCTTCGATCGGAAACATTGTGCCAAGGGTTGTAAAAGGGTTCGAGAAGACCTTCAGTGAGACCTACCCTTACGCGATTATTGGGGACAAAATTTTTGGATGAATTGTACAGACTTTATGGAAATGGCGAAAGAAAGGGTGACGGAATCGATGCGACTAATTAATGGTGAACCGATTACATTGATCACGGGGGTGGAATTAACTGGTTTGTTGCTGGCTGATCTATCCGGGAAGGGCAAGCGACCCCGTCCAATTGCCCCCTCACAAAGGGAATTTCTTTTTACGGGATAGCTCGCGGTCTCCTTCTCGATCCCTGGCCCTGGGCATTGTCCGCCGAGTTTCCTCCTTTGAACTGGAAAGAAAGTTGCCGACTGGGTGCCGTGGGGATCGAGCAATCGCGGCGTCGGACGGCCGGTCGTCGTTCAGACTTCGTTACCCGATTAAATAATTCGAGGAGCCGGAGTAGTCCCATTGTTCCGACCATTTGTTCCGACGAATCTTGGCCTCGAAGTAATTAGGAGGTATGCTGGATCTTCCTCGGAATTCGACCACCACCGTTTCCCGTTGATCCGCGAGAGCAACCTTGATTCCTCCGTTCTCGCGAAAACTTCTCCGCCGGATTCCATCCGAAAAAGAAACTCGAAAGAAACTGTTTACGGCGTGCTCACTCGGGCGTGCTCGCGAGTTGATTCGTTTAGGAATTCCTGGTCCTCTTTGAGCTCAATCGTGAGCCGGTTCGGTTCGATTCACGAACCCTCGCGAACGAAGCTCCACGAAATCGGTCGCTACCGGCTCGTAAATATTCATAACGCGACGCAGCGTCGGCCGAAGAAGCAAAGCGACAACCTCTGCCCCCGGAGCCTTTGGCCTCGGACCCGTAAATGCTCGCCACTGTGCAATGCTATGGCCAACAGAGTGAACAGGGATGCTAGCTGCAACCACCGTTCACTCCAGTTTCGCGATTTCTCATGTATTTTATCTGTGCATTGCGCAGCTTTATTGAAAATCCCGTTTCTATTACCTTGGTCGTCGAGCTCTGCGGATTCTTCACTTTGATTCGCTTATTCAAGCAATATGGTTTTTCATATAATTTTTTTATATAATGTTTCGTTATATCAAATATACCGATGCCAGAGGGTTGTTGACCGTTTCAGATGACTGTCAGTCAAGTCAAATATATTCTAACTTGCGAATCTGTTCTGCGTCGTCAATATACTTAATTCTTGATAATCAAAGAACAATATTTGTTGGAGTGTACAACGGAATGCACGACACACGAAGGAGCAAAGGGTCTCCCCAGTACTTGCCAGTCTACCGAGTCTCTATCATACTATTTGTTTTAGTTCAAATTCAATATAGAAATAATAAAGTGTCACATTGCGTTATGTGCGAATAATCTTAATTCACAACTGATATACGTTAATTCCACGAGTGTAGTGACGATCTTCTCCCAACAATATTCACTCTGCCCTTATAAATTAATTCATGGCTCCTCCTTTCAGCCATCGTGCTAAACACTTTTGCAAAAATCCGAAGAGGAGAGAGAATCTATTATAAGGCAATGAATCTCCGATGGAAAATGATCAGAAGATCATCGTTCATTAGCTGGAACATTCTTGGGTAAGCGAGTCTCGTGTGGTCAACTCTTCAACTCTGTTCAACTCTGTTCAACTCTGTTCAGCACTGCGTAAACGTTGTCGAGAGGTCTCACGATTGCCTTGGTATCAGCGTCTCAGCAAGGTGAACGGAAACACGTACGATCCAAGGTTCTGTGGACTTCTAGAAATCGTTTCCTGCTGACCAGGAGAGAGAGACCGGGCCGTATCCCATGCGACTCCTACAGACTCTATTGATCTTGCGCGATCCAACGCAAACTTTGTCGTACATTCTATTAACTTCGGCTTCCTCTCGGTCTCCGAAGGCAAACACTCGGCCTCGGGATTACGTGGCGGCGACGCGACCAGCTGATAAGCGGAACGCAATTACATCCGTGCAATTACCCCGAAAACAATTCCGCGACTCGCTGTCTCTCGTTTCTTCGGCTCTGAAATTGTTCGGGCCCTTTCTCCCCGGCGGAGAGTCACCTGTTGACCGGTTTTCGACTTCCGAGCACGATTAACTCGAGGAAACGATCCTCCTTCATTTGTTAATCGAGTTTCCGAGCAAGTTTATCCCTCGAAGTCGCGTGTCGTGATTCGTGGACAGTATGAGACCTGTTTTATTGACTCGAGATGTACGTGGATCGAATCACAAGGGTAGTTAATGAATTATGCTCTATTTCTACTGTTCCACTCGATAAAAAATTACGAAAGAAATTGAAGAACCTGCGATATAGATTCGTACATAATTCCTGAAAATTCTGTTTAATAACATTTCGAATCTGATAAAGAAGGTATCGATCATTTGAGATTAATCGCCGGTCGATCCCGTTTCGCAGCAGTATTGATTCCCGGGAAGACAGCAGTGCATTTTTCTTGCGTCGGGCTCTCCGGGTAAGTGCATCTAAACAGGGAGGAAACAATCTCGTTAGGGGTTGCTCGGCTGCCAAAGCAACGTGACGAGATCACGTTCCCCCGTTACGGGGCGACGCGAGATCTCTCCAACTTCGCCGGCAACTTTCGATCGTTGCACGTCGCACCGGTTATCCCCCGACACTCTATCTTCCGGGAGGTGGCTTCCTACCCCCAGCCCACTCTTCATCCCCTTTTCATCCCGTTTTCATCCGTCCCCCGGCGAAGACGTCTCTCGGTGCAAGATTACGTCCACGCAGCCCTCGAATCAATCTTGCGAGCAATTTCGACCGCATCAACAGGACCCGATGCGAAACGCGTGACCGATCGGCCACCGATTTGCTCGAGTTCACCCTCCGACGTGACCGTGGATCATAAGCATTCGAAACGCGAACGCATTTCGATGAAATTGCGGCCCTCGATTCGCCGGAGCCATTTTGCTAAGTGGACGCCCAGCCAAAATGAAACCGAGACTGATAGACGCGCGTCGCTGTTGCGACGTCTGCGGAGTCACCGATGCGTTTGTCATTAATTTTGATTCTGTTTATATTCGAAATCGAAATTGTTTCACGAGTCAAATACATAATAGAATTGTTGGAATATGGGTATTCAAAGAACTACACTCGTATTAAATTATGAAATAGAATTTATTCAAAGTAATTTATTTCTCAAGAGGCGTTGTGAGGCACGTCTTTGCTGTTCGACAAACTCGACACGAGTGAGAAACAACTGAGAGTTTAGGTCCCATGACGGGGACAGCACAGATTAGTGATGGGCACCATCGACTAAATTCAACTATCGATTAATTATTATTTAGTTGCTACATACTGTCAAATATTTAGTCGATTGAAATTTTGTTTTAGTGGTTACGTCTAGATTGTGTGCTATAGTCTATAGTCTCATCTTTCACAAATTATAATTTATCCTTTAATAATAATACAATATAAAGGCAAAGTGTTAGAACCTTTTCGAACAATATCTGGTATTGACAGATATAATTATAAAATACTACTTTCTCTTTAGGTTATGATTAAAATTTTATTCTCATAAATGCAACATATAAGTATTGTTATTTAATAATTGTTATTTATGCTACACGCACATGCTCATTGAACGAATTATTCGATATAGCTAATGGGTGAACATATTTGATAGTAAATCTTATAAAATCGAAAATAGTAATTGGCTACTATCGATTTAGTCGATAGTTTTAATCGCTGCTGTCCATCGCTAGCACAGATACGATGTATCGTTTGCTGGAAGCAGTAGATTATTTTTGTCAATTCGTTGTTTCTTAAATAAATTCCAACAACAATAGCATTCTCAAATTCTTTGAAAACGAGATTGTGAGAGCAACATTTGTACAGTGTACAGGAAGCAACTTGAAACATTCGGAGAAAGGATGTCTGCCAAAGAATATGCGCCACCTTATGTAAAATGAACATCAAAGTGCTCCGGCACAGTCGTCGTAAAATTGAGAGTCAAGTTTCTTTCTGGAAACGGTCGCAGCCTTCATCCGTATGCATATTGTATTCGAGCGGAGTAGATTTGCCGTGGAAAGTGCGTTAAAAAATAGAGCGAGAGAAGGGGAGTGGTCGACGGGCAAGGATTAAAGTTGATGAACGAAGGATAAACTCTCCGTCGCGACCAGGGAGAGAAAGCCTAACTCCCAGGGCGTTGTTTCGTCGCCGTTGTCCCATTGCCTCGACGAAACGAGTGCTGCTCTCGGGTCGAGTTCTAATTATTACGGGTTCGCCGCGAAACGACTGGGCTCGTCTTCCTTTTGGCAGGAGGTGGGGGGAAGGGGCGATAACGAAGTTAATTTGCGCGGAACACGGATTCGGGATCTTTAGAAACTCCGACGTCTCTGGTGACCTCGCCGAGGAATTATTAGAGCCGAGTAGGCGAGTCCCCGCGAAAGTTGGAAAAATTATTCGGGCTCCCTGGGAACTTTGAACCCGCCGCGTGCTACTCACGGAGAACTTGAGGAACGTTCTTTACATTGGTCTTGCTCCAGTGGAATACGTTTTGGGACTTCGTTATTTAGTGGAAATTCAGATCGGTTCGAATAATCAAGATGCTAGTGGAGCGTCAATTAGCTCTTTGCACTCGATTGGCGAAAATTGTCATACCATTATTCAAAGCAATTTTTGATATTACTGAAATCGTTTGTATTCTATGAGTTGCAAGGAGCTCAACTGTTGCATGAGAAAACGAGTTTAATTCGACTTGCACAATGTAAAAAAGATGTGGTATTGGTATATGTATTATACACATATATGGATTATACACACAGGGATCTCACGAGTGTGAATGCATGTGAATGCCGAATATCAGCTGTTTTTCGGAGGAGCGGCGTCTTTTAGGCAGTTGTTCTTTGGCAACGAACGCAATTTGATGAAATAAAACTGTTATACAGGTTGTCTCAAAACAGTTGTTTCAAATAAACTGAAGAACCTCCAGTTTCCGGCTGCTGAAGGAATTTTGAGACACCCTGTATAACCTACAAAGATCTGGGTCGAAAGAAAAGTCCTGATTTTGGAATGAAAATAAACACCGTCCGACCAGCACCGTGCCTGAAACCGTCGCAAAGAGATAATGAAGAAGAGAAAAGTATTATCGTCGGATTATAATTGTCTGACCGAGTACCTTTTCTACTTTCGACGCCGGGGACTGGAGACCGAGGAGAGCAGTGTGCGCGCGCGAGGTATAAATAACTTTTCGGTGGCAAAGTTTCCAGAGACATATCGGGATATCACATAAAACGAGAACTCCCGACGGAGAACACTTTGGCGAAACCGCGGAATTAGCTAAAGAGCAGGCGTAACGAAATCAGCGGCAAGAAACACGTGCGGGAATAGAACAGCGGAGTCCGGACCTCGCGAACGCCACTCTGACTTTTATCCGACTGTCACGGGCTGACGTTTCGCGAGCCAGCGAGCGGAAATCAGCGCGTGCGATACACAGACACATACAGAGGAGGTGCCGCGGGGAAACCGTAGCCGCGGCCGCACAAAACCAGAGAATTAGGGAAATTATGAATAGACATGGGCTCGGGGGAAACCTCGCTGGGGATTTTACTCGCTGTTACGCCGTTCCCTCCGGTGTGCGGCTGTCGGAATTAAAAAGAAGCAAGGCACCGGGGCGAGAATAAAGAAAACTCGCGCGACGGCTGCCAGAGGAGGAGGGGAGCAAAGTCACGGAACAAAAGGGATTCACCGTTGTGGTGGCTCGCGAATAAACCAATGGTGTACAGTATTTTGCGATGCAAATTCGCGAGCGCGCGACGTGGCTCCCGGAGCCGAACACCGGAGCGGTGTGGCCTCCGGAGAACACCCCGAGATTGTGCTCTTTAACGAATTCAACGGGCTATTCGCGCGCGAACGTCGTCGCTCCTTCGCTTTTTGTTCTTCGATCTTCGCGCGCACGCTCGTTAGAAATAACGAGCCCCCGCGTCGTCAAACGGCCGCGAACCGTGCGCGGGAAAACGTAACGAGCACCGGTGCCCCCGAATCCCAGGGAAATCGCACCTATTTTACCCTTTCCGATGGCGGCAGCTCCCAGACTTCAAGAACTAAGATCGATGTTCTCAATGTCCCCAAAACTACCGAGCAATCTGCATTTCCCTCTTTTCATCAGCTCCTTGAATGTTGATACCGCGTTCTGTGAGTACCATTATTCTTCGACGACTTTGACACACTACCTAGCGGCGATTATAATTTTTTGAAGTTAAAAAAAAACGAAGTTTTAAAAAGTTTGCCATATTTTCGTAAATTGACTATAAAACACGGAGTCAGTTGTAGTCAGTTCCAATTTTTCTTGCATATTAATCAGAAAACTTCAAAGAATACAATAACGCAGAAATGAACACCGGGACTCACCGGGAAGTATAACAAAATTATTAGCAAAGTCTTGGAATCGTCAAGAAAGTGACTCATGGTTGGTCATCTTTAAATATTAATAATTACAAAAATGTATATGGTACAAAAGTGAATTTCTCTTAAAATTATACCCTGTACTCAGCTAAAAAAACTTCTACAAAACAAAAATCTATTAGTGTACGTAAATGAGGTAAAACTAACTAATAGGTGAATTACATTCAACTAACTGAAGCCACAAAAATTTAACAACTTATGAAAAATTTAAAAAATTGAATTTTCACCGCTGAAATTGGACAAATACACCACTGTGCGTTGTTACGATATCTCTTTTTTGGATAGCCGCAAGTACGTCCGTCAGTAACATTATATTTTCACTTTTATTATTCGGTGGAGTGCCGGGTATATTCCAACGTGACGAGCGTTTCACGAACACGGAGAGAGCCAGCAATCGAGGGATGTAGCAATTAAATGAACAAAACATCGATATTTCGAAAGCAGTGCAGTTTCCCCGGGTCCGGTATACATATTGTAAATTCAAGTATGCTCAGTTTGAAAAGACGAGAGGCCATCGAGAGACAGGCGTGCGACGGCGTCACTTCGAATGCGAGAATTCGCCTCGCCGGAATTTCAGTGTAAGACTGCGACGCCGAAGAAAGAGCGGGAGGTTTCGAAGCAATCAACCTACATCGGCGAAGTTGCTACCGACACGGCCCGGCAGAGCGAGTATGGTCGGTGACCTACTGGAAGAGACAAGCGGCGCGCGGTTACATATCGAATCCTCCTCGGTTCGAAATCCAATAATCGATTGCCTATCGCTCATTTCCTACGGGCAAGAGTTATTGCTTTTCTCTGGGTAGCTTTTTCCCCGGGAAAAACTCGATCACGTTTCGCCGATCTCCGGGACCGTCCGAAAAGTTTCGTTATAGATAGGCCACCGATCCGATCCGATTCGAACCCGATCCTGTCCACTACGAACCAGACAGCTGCGGAAGAGCAACGCGACAACGCATCGACCGGAATCCGCGTCGAATCGACCGACTAGCTCGATTGGTCTGTCCACGATTAAACTACTGCCTCCAAATCCGACTGCCGGACTTTGCTTTATTGCTGACTATTCGTGGTTCTGTCATTCTTCGCGATGGAATTATTTGCAATCCCACGATTCTGTGTTATTCGCTGGAAAATTATTATTATTATTTATTATAGACGGGCAGAAGCCCTTTTTGCATAAGTATTTACAAAGAAAAAACATAGTTTCTTTACTTGCGCAAGTAAAGAAGAATAATCAATATGATTATTAATTAAATTAAAAATGAATTTCATTGTAATTATTATTGCGGAGTAATCAAAATTGGAAACCTACCGAGTGATGTATAATTTTTCTAAATTTCTTTAAACTCACCGAGGTATAATTTGGTCAGTACAATGTTTGAATTGTAGTACAATCATTCAATATATACATTTTCATTGGTTTTTCAGACCCAATTTACTTTCGATAAAGGTTCAAACGGAAACGTCAGGCAAATTTGCATAACAGCTATGTATTTAAAAATTGATCGAAACCGTTGCGCCGAAAATATTAATTCATAAGTATAATTCAGTATTTTAAAATTGATTTTCCGAAGCTGATTAATAAGCCTGTGGATTTCTGCCAACACGCACGCCACGCCAAAGCGTGCTCTATTTCCTCTATCGAAGAATTAATAATTCAAGCTTCCAATCACCGACTCGTTTCGCAAGATTTCATCGAGAGTCTCAGCAGGGAGCCTAATCGAACCGGACGTAGCTAAGGGGATGAGATCGATCAGGATCGTGGATCGGGTTGCATCGCGAGTAGCACCGGTAGCAGGCGTATTTGTTAGCATCGGGTGTCCCTGGCCATTAGACGCGAGCCTCGCGCGATATCGAGCGGATTTCGCGCCTCCTTGGCCGAGCGCGAGGCAAAGCTAGGCAAAGCGAGGCAAAGCGAGACAAAGCAAGCCAAAGCGAGGCAAAGCCCGGTTGAGGGGTGGGCGCTGGTAACGATACGCCTGCTCTCCCATTAATTCGACGTTTAATCGTCTTGTATCGCGAGTGCACCTGCCTGCTCCGTGCCACTAAAATGATAATGTAATTGCGTATCGATTATATTCGACGAGGTCCCGCTCACTTATTTTTGGCGCGGGGGTTTGTAACGTATCAAACGACCGGCTAACGAGCACGGATATACATTCGACGAATCCATACGACCTCGCAATTTCGGGAATCTCGCTTTCTCTCTCTCACACTCTCTATGTATGATCGGCGTGATATGCGACGCGCTCGGCAGGACTCGAACGTCGCGTCGCGCGACAAAATGGAATCGCGGGTCTGATATTAATTAACGTTGAAACTAATTACGAGCGACGAGCACCTTAATACGCGTCGGGCAAATGCGCCAGCTCGCTCACTCGCTCGCTCGGTCGTGTTTTCTGGCTGTTCGATCGGCCGAGACACGCCTCGGTGCACAGGCGGCAGCCTGCGCGAGGCTGCTGCGAGCTGGAAATCCATTTCCTCCGGAATCGATATTTACAAAGTCATCGGGGACGATCCCTGTGGAACGGTTCGCGTATTAATAATCGTGTCACGCCGCAATTGCCGGCGACGATCGAACCCCCGAAATCCCAGTTCTTCTTCGCCGATCGCGGGACTCGCATTATCCTCTCCCAAGCTTGCTCTCTTTGGCCCCTCCCACCGGACATTCTTAAAGCTCGAACTACTTAGCAATACACACAATTTTTTTGGGATAACAACACGATTGCGTTTACTTCGAGATCGTACAATTTTCACAGTGATGCTCGTAATTGACTGAAGCACTAAACGCGATCGATATACACTGAGTTGGAGTAATGACAAGATTGCCTTTCATTCAGATCTCTGACTATTTTTCCTTTCATACGAATCTCCTGTAAGAGACCAGTAAACAACCCTCATCATCCTCTTTTTCCTCGTTTAACCCGCGAGACTGTTTCCCCATTCTATCCTTCCTTTTCTACGATGCTGTCACGTGCCACGTTTCGTATCTGTCCCGGTCACGTGACTAATCCGGTACTGGTAGCGTGAGGGTAGCTGCGCTTCTCAATTCCAGTCAATCCTCTTATCTGACGACACTACGTCAGTCGTGTATGAGTGACGCAATTCTTTGTTCATTAGTAATAAAGTTTATTCACGATACTCAGTTCACGAATTTCAGTAGATAATCTTTAACTGTGCAGTTTTACCGGAACAGGTTTACGTTGCCGCGGAGCATGCAGGTATACGAAAAATTCAATAGCGTATTAGCGGTAGTCTTTTGCAAATATCTCGAAAACTAAAAGCAACTCCCCTATATTGGAAAAGGAAAAAGTTGTTCAGAATAAAATTTCATCAAAATCGGAGTACGCAGACTTTTTCTATATAATTACCGACAATTTTATTAATTGTATCTGTCATATTTAAAGTTAAATGTTAAGTTGTTTGTGTTTACGGACGATTTATTTTATCGACGACTTAAATCCTACAGAATGATTGAAATACTTCGATCTTTCGGAGGTGTTTGTCCGGAATAGTAGAAGGTCGAAATCACAGGATGGAACAGTAAAAGGCAGGTATTTCCAGGCGAACGGATCGCCAGAAATAATATCGGCGTGGCAGATCGTGCTGCAACGTGACCATGCGCCGCCTCCCAGGTGGATTGCCGTGTGTGTGTCTGTCGGTTGTTTACCGCGGTTTCGTTGCATCGCGGAACGAACCGTTCGACCTCCGTTGATTCGACGTCGCGCGTGCCATCGGCCAATTACGCGCCGCCTTGTTCGGCCATTCGTTAAACGATCGAGGCCCTCTCGTGTTTCTCCGTGTTGTTTCGCAACAACTGCGGGAGAGCATGGTTGAACCGAACGCAAGACGAGAGAGAGGAACCATGCCCCTCCGCAAACACGGAACTTTGAAAATGAATCGGTCGTGTTCGATCGATCGATCGAGTGCCCGCTTAATTAAGTAGCGTTCTCCCCTCGCGGTGAAACGCCGCTTATTTAAAATGCAACCGCTCGAGCCTCCCGTGTCCATATCAATCCGTTAAACGATTTCCGACCCACCGGTTGCACCTGTTCGGAGACCAATCTCTTCCGGGGTGGAAGCAGGAAAAAAGAAACGAAGCTTTTCCATCCATCTTTCCTACCACCCCTGTGTGTACTTACTTTCATTTTTTAAACAGAACCGATTAACCCCTTCTTGTACCACTCAGAACTAAGATGGAAATCTCAAAAGTAATTTACCAACACTATCAGTGCTGTCTCGATTACATATGGCCGACACCATTCTGTTTTATCGAAACAAATTTTATTCGGCTCTACGAGTTGTGAGAACGACAAGAAAAATCACTGTTACGATCAATCTTATTCTTTTTATTCTTATATTATTAAACAGGTAGATTTTATTTTCGTATGATATTCATGAGCATTGAATGCAAGCTAAAAATATTGACGTACTCTACTTTAAGTTTCCCGAACACAGTTTCTCCATAAATGCATAAAATCCAGTTGTCAATATTGAAGGAACTTATTGAGAGATACAATTAACGACTTACATGTTTGAGTAATTATATTAATGCACGAGCAGGCATGTTATCGTACTTATCGTTCGCGAGAAAACTGCTGGTTAGGAAGTACGTGATCGCTTCGTGTGTACGGCGTGTCCACAACGGAGGATGAATGCGCCATTATCGCTTAGAATATTATGGTAACGAAAAAAATGTTTGCGTGGAGCTTGCGCGAAGCGTGAGCATGCTTGGTGTTGTACAGAAATTCCATTCTAGTTCATCTGTTTAAGAGAAACGATAGCCGTTTCGTGGTTGAAGTCAAATTCACCGATCAAATATTGAATCGGAAATATGCGTGGGCGTGTTAAAAATGTTGGAACACGGAAATTGTTCGAAGAGAGCTCGCACATGGCCGAGTGTAGGGAGAAGTCATCTGCGGGCGGTGAGAATTCCGACGATTCATTTGTTATTTATTGATTTATTTGCGTTCTTCATATTTTGTAATCAGTGATTTTTTATTATTCTGTTTCGACATGTTGAAAAGTAAAGACGTGTTTGATCTCAGACGGAGATTCAAACGAGACAATTTTATTAATCGTATCTGTTATATTTAAAATTAAATGTTAAGTTGTTTGTGTTTACGGACGTTTTATTCTGTTTACGACTTAAATCCTACAATGAGTCTAGTTTCTCGTTAGTGCTGAACTGTTTTCAAAGGAGCAGCGAATAGATACGCCACAGAGCCTGCTCTGCTCAAACAGTTTTTGAAGGGCCACGAGAAGTGGGTAGACTGCGGGCTGACGACAAAGCCCGTATACACCGATTTTCCGCGGTCTTCGAGATGTTGCCGCGTGCAAATTTGCTGGCAGCACGGTATCTTGTCGAACGTAGGCAAACGTTTCGACCAGGCACGTCGAATCACCGGTAATGTATGCGCGTCATAGGAAGCTCGTTTGTACACGTGTAGCGTGTTTATATGTTTACGTGTAATCACCGGGAGCGATCGATACGTCGTAATCCGTTACACAGAGCGCGGAGCAACGTATCCAGTCCGCGTTCTACAAGCCCTCCGCGGAGAAATTTCCAAAAATACCCTCCACCCAGTATTCCCTCCATAACTGTGAAAGCTTTGGGTCTGCAAAGCCACCGTTACAGAAAAGTAGGGATCCGTTTCACAGTTACCAGGAGAATAATCGGCAAATCGCAACCGGCAGAGCAAATAAAAAAAAATAAATTAAGTAATTATTATTTAATTTAATTTTATTCAAATTTCCCATCGAAATCACCGACACAAATTTCCTCGACACGGTTTTTACCGACGACTACTTTGGCCGACAACGCCTTTAACCGACAACTAATCTAAAATCGTTGACGGTCAAATTTGTGTCGGTCAAATCTGGAGTCGGTGAAATGCTGTCGGTGAAAACCATGTCTGGGAAATTTGTGTCAGTGATTTCCATAGAAGCCGAGCAATTTCTACGTTGGAACGGTGGATTCGGCTGTCGAAAAATGGACTAATCGAGGTTCCGATTCCCTCTGTATCATCGCGCCGTCAGGAACACGCGCGGCCACCACGGGGACGGTCGCAGCTGGTGGAACTTTTAATCTCGTTGAACTTTCGGACTAGTTCCCCCAGAAGAACCGTCCCCTGAATTCATTGAGTCGTTACGGACTTAAATATTTGCGGGAACCGAGCTCGCGGCCGTGCTCGCGGGACCTCCGCAATTTTGTCTAGTACCGCGATCTGTCCCGAGGCAGCTGAAACCTTAGATCATATTTTACTTATAGACTCGACATTAGATATCATTCCGTGTTCCAATATCGCTTCATCTACCAGTTGACGGATGTGGGTAAAGAAACACCGAAAAATTGTCAAAGACATATCTTGAGGATCAGAACCGAGGACCAGTTTAGTGTGGTAGAGATCCTGCGCCCCCTATCATTAGCTTAGGTGGGTAGGAGGTGGTGGTGGACGCAGGAGGTGGCTGGAGGGTCCTCTGGACAGTCCCACATAAGGGATAGTCACATAAAAAAATAAAAGGGATCAGAACTGGTAGCTGTTCCGGACACGACAACGTTCGCGACTCGCGAAATCGAATGGCTGATGTCCGACTGAAGATCTCTTGGACATACGCTCGCTCAATTATTTGCCGATGACGTACGATCGCTTCTTCCAATATCCTAAGTACCGCGTTCTCTGCACCTGTGGCGTTCTTAATGGAAAATGCTTGTCGAGCATCAGCGTAATTGTGAAATTACAACTAAGCACGACCAGGTTTTTATTGTGACATCACCGAAGTTTTTAATTGCACGCTCGGATTGGATTGTATAATTTTTAATGGGATAGAGAAGGCAGTTAGTCATCCTCCGTAAAAAAAAGTACTAAGCCATTCGCAGCTGAAACCCATTAATTCCGAGGATATTTTAATTTCAACATCGCAGAACGCTTCTTAAGTTCATTAAAACATTCTCGGAATTAATGGGCTCGAGGAGGTGACTCACTAAGTTTTTGTGCAGATTTAAAAATTGCAAACTGTATTCAGGAATATGTACAGCTCAATTTATTTGCATGGGCGTGTTCCGTAAGATTCAAGTCGCGAGTGGAAGTGTCGATATTTAATAAATGACACTAACAATCACTTTCCAGAATGTACCATAATGAAAATAGAATTAGGTCGAGGACCAGAGACATATGGCAGAACTCTGGGCGTCGACGTGAAAGAAAATGGCACCCATGTTCACTTTACGATACAGCTTATTTTTATGTGAATCTAACGGGTGACGAAACCGGCGGAGTCCTTGAAGAGCTGGGTCAGAGTGTCAAGTGCGAATAAGTGGGCCCCGGAAGAACTGGCTGGCGAGGACTTCCGGCGAAGCAACGCCGCGGTAGCGTCGACCGTTGAAGGCGTTGTGTATCGCTTAGCTGACCGTTCGCCGATACACGCGAGTAGCAAACGATTTTGGTGTATGCGAGGAGGTAGCAGAGCATGCAGGCCGCGGCGTGTGCTCTTTATTGAATTTTCTTGCAAAAGGCTGCGGTTCTCCATCTGGCTTTCGATGCGGGAGACTTCGACGAGCAGAGGAGGAGGAGAGGATATCCGGATAGGGAAAACGGCGAACGGAGCGCGGGAACGAAGGCCGGTACGACGGAACGATAGCTGGATTACGTATTCCGTTGAAAGGTAATGGTGGAAAAACGCGTATGCTGTGGAAATTGCCGTAGGATCGGGTTCCCCGAGTAGAATTCGACGATGCGTCGATCGATACCTTGAACCGACTACCTACGTCGTCGGTCGCGAAAATAACCGAGGCCCTTTAAAAATGAAAGAAACCAGGGACTGCAGCGGCGACATCTGCGTAAAAAATTTCGTCACCGAGCTGTGACGCACACACGGGCGCGCACAGCCTTTCCGTTCGTTTTCCCGTCAAAATTTCATCGCAACCGGATCGATGGGAGGGCAGAATTGTTGTGTCCACGGCCGACGACTGGCAGATTGTGTACACGTGTTGCAAAAATTGGTTGTCGCGTTACTCTGTTTTTGCGGCCGCTGCAAATGTTCCTTTTTTTTGGCTTCGACTACGACAGCTAACGCAACGTTGCTCTGCGCGCACGCTATTCGCCAGAGATTTAGCCATTTTTTTTCTTGTTAGCCACAGACTCGAAATACCGGTGAAAAAGAAAGGTTTTGACAACGTTTCAGCATACGCCATTTGCGAGCTCGCGTCCTCGAGTGCATTCCGCGAGAATCGACACCGGAAAGCCATTCGATGGCTCCCGAATAATTTGGAAGCACCCGCGACTTTTCCCACTCGGTGCAATATGAAGCCAAAAAATTAGCCTCGTTCAATCCTTCGAGCCTTCCATCGTGTACACTGTACTCCATTTAAAAAAGTTTAGTTTCCATTAAGTTAAGGGCGTTAATCGATCGCGCAAATGTTTGCGCTGCCGCGGCAAGAATGCATTTCGGATAAAATAACACGCTTTTCCTCCGGTTCTTTTCGAGAAAAGTCCCACTGTTTTAACGAGGGATCGCGCACGCGTGGAAAACGGGAGAAAGGGGGCGAGATAAAATGGCGGAGATCGTTTGCGAACGGAAAAGTGGGCCTCTGTGGCACGACTCGCTTTTTCACTAGAGAAACGAAGTGCACAGCGACTCGAAGACCCACGCATTCCGATAATTAACTCCCGGTAACGAACCCAGAGCCCGATAAGCCGTGGAACGTCCGCCGCCCACTGAAATCGGGACGCCTTTGTAACCTCGGTCGGTACAGCACGCCGTCGGCCATATTGTGTGCTCGCGTTTTGGTCCCGCAAAGAAAGAATCCTCTCAAAAAATCGACTAACGAGAATATATTTCATGCTGCTACTCGATGGAATATTTATTTTTCCCGCGATACGCCTGGTTTTATCGATACGTTCGTTTGCGATCCCGTCGAACGAACTACCGTGAGCCGCCATATTGGATTTCATCGAATAACAACTGTTGCGAACGAACGGACCGTTCCGACACGAAATAAAATAGTGAAGGTACAACTGCAATGCTGTTAGTAATACACTGCGAGATAAAATGTTTACATAATAATTTTACCGAGTTGGATATATGAATAATTCTACTGAATGGGTTCTTTCGTGAATGCATAAAATACGTAGTTATCATATTATGAGTGTATCGTAAAGTTTCGGGCGGAAATAGTTCTGGCACAGAGAGACGGGAGCAAACCGCTCGCAGATTCCCATTAGTATAAACGAATATTCGAATCGAGTCTCTGTCGTGGGTGGCATAACGAGGGTTAACGATAATAGCTAATTTATATCGCGGACCCGCTGGAATTGTTCGCGTGCTTTTGAACATCGGCGCGCATAGTTTCGCGGAAGCAGGTAAATAAACGGAACGGACGGCGGAGCGGTACGGCACGCGGGAAATCACCGCAATCGGATAGCTCTCTCTCTCTCTCTTTCTCTCTCTTAAAGAGGAATCTCAATTTCACATCGAACGTCTCTAACAGGCGGCGGCGCGGCAAAGAAACGCCAATAACTAGTTCGCAGCCTAAAACGTAAGTTTCCGGGGCTGATATATTATAGATAGCGAACTGGACCACGAATCGACGGGGGCTCCCGCGGCCTCTTTAGACGGACGCGCTCGAAACTTTGTAGCTTATTTTCTTGGCAACCTCCTCGAGTTTCGAAACTTATACTGAAACACGTATTCCTTATTTTTCCGCCGGAGAAACGCTCGTCGATAAAGGCCGACGCCGATCGATTCCGAGGTTTCCTCTCGAGCAAAGAACGTCACCGACTCGATGTCACGCGGAAATCGAATTCCACGACGACGACGACGTACTCTTCGTTTTTCTTCCGGTGGAGCGAGCAGGAGCTTAGATTGCCCTGCGGAGCGTTGGCCTGGCTCCTCCGAGAGCAACTATGCCACGCCTACTCGGCGCAGCTAGCCACGCCTACTCCACATACAAAGAGTATAATCTTTTATCTCTTCCTTCGACGACATTTCCTCGAACGCGTTGCCCTCTGGAGCAATCAACGTTGTAATATCACCGAAGAATCTTCTCGATACCGTGAAGAAGAATAATCGACGGTCCGACCGGGAGTTTCGTCGACGACTGCGCCAACAGTTGCCTCGTGTCCCATTGATTTTACATGGCACCACGCACCCGAACCACGATAGAATATCCAGAGAACCGGAGAGAGGTGACAAAGATAGAGAAAGAGAGGAAGTGGGAGAAATAGAGAGAGAACGTGCAAGCGGTAGCAAAGGTAAACGGTGGTTGACGGCAAAGTGCATCGGATGAATACGAAAATAACTGTGGCCGGAGGACCTTCCAACCGGCCAGGCGAATTCCCTTTTCCAGGCAGCGAATTAAAGGCAAAGCTTTGTCTTCCCTACCGTAGGACAAACCGTTCAACCAATTCCGACGCGACGTTTCTCGCGACACGTCTCCCCCATCCGCGGCGACGACAGTGCGTTTCATCTTCGCCACCCGGCATCGATTATCCCAATTAGGAACGACGACGCTTAGTTTCCTTCATCCAACCGTTGTCGCAATCTCCTTTGTCGCGGTCCTCCTCGTCTCAGAACCCGTTGTTCCCAGAACAACTTACGTCTCACAGCCACGCCGCGCCGGTTGCGGTTCCCACGGCGTATATTCGACGGCTCGCTTTATAATCGTCCTCATTATCGGAGTCTTTCCGCTCGTAATCCCCGAGTCCTGTATTATTTTTACCACGCTTGTATTAGCTTGCCAAGTTGTCGTTCTCTGCGTCAAATCTTGAAATCGAATTTTAAACCTCTTCCCGATGAGCTAGAGACTTGACATTTTCAACACAGCTCAGAACTGGATGACAATGCAATTGTCAAAAAAAATTTTTTTTAAAAGACTGTGCGTTTAGGATTTAAACAATATTTTTAAAAATTCCCCTTCGCCACTCGCCTCGCGACGCTCGGTAGTGCGTCATCGGATGCAGCGATCCCCACTCCGAGCGCTCCCTACTCCACTATACGTTCCCACTCCGACTCCGACCCCCTTCCACTGGCCCACTTCGCACCGAAGGAGCTCAGTTTACTTACTCGGTTCATTTGGACTATAAGAGTCTATAAAGATATATACGCTCGGTAGTAAAGACAAAAAGTAGAACGGCATAACTTCCGACCGGACTAAGGTCTCTTATCCAGAAGGTCGTGTGTGGATTATTTTTTTTATTAAAACGCTTCATAAAAATTGCATTCCAAAATCGGACACTTGATAATACACAGCAACGAGATGCGATTCCGGCCACTTCTATCATATAAGTGCACCGAAAGTACAGTCTAGAGGCAATTATATTCGAAGCGCTATCGATCGGACAGCTTCGGCGTTCGGAACAATACAGTATTTTTTTCGACATCGCAACGTGGAATCTATTGGTTAAAAGAATAAAATAACACCGCTCGAAAAAACAATAACGCAAAGCAAACGAACCAACTGTACACGAGCACATCAATAACAAATATAAAATAAAATGCAGTATGAATATTGAATATCTTTTGTACGGTTATCCCATTAACAGAGCGTTTTCCATAAAAGTCAGCTGAAAATACACGGATCACATTGTTGCGGAATAACAGGTGAAGGAAATGTTGCATTAAAAGAGCTGAGATAGTCGGGCAGCGATTGTTAAATAACAGGAGCGCATCTGGGAGCGTTCAGGGACGTTCGTGCGTCACGTAGGAGTTATGGGGGTTGGTTATGGGGCCGGGGACGGAAGCTGGTAGCGTCGGATTCACGAAAAACACGGGGCACTCGTCGCGGCGGAAAAGTTTTCCGCGACGATGTTAGGTAAATCAGAAGGCAAATATCGCTCCTGGGAAAATTCGCGTGCGGTTCCGCGACAACTGGAAGCTCCGTGAAAGACGTCCTCCTCGGCGGGATGCATTTCCCGAGGATGCAAATCATTCGTGGTAACTCGTTCCCGTCGGAGAGACACACTCGGCCGGAATATCGCTGGTGTCCCGGGTTCCACGATACTTGTTGCCGAAGAAGAAGCTCCTCCGCACCGATGGTGGAGGGTAATCGCGCGGCACAAAAACCTTTCTCGTATCGTTATTCCCGCAAAGAGAGAGAGAGAGAACGAGAGGGGAGAGAGAGCCCCAGCGATTAACGATCTCTCGTGGATCGTTTATGCAAGTACGCGCTCGAGCTTTCTGGTCGAAAAGCTGTAACTCCCGAAGCTCTGCCGCTAAGATTTCAGCAAATAGCACTCGAGCCGAGATAGGACGAGCAAGAGGAAAAGGAGGCAGAGAGGAGAGGAGGGGGAGCATGAGGAGGAGAAGGAGGACGCGATCCGGTTCGCGGCCCGAGAGAGCAGCTAGCGATGGAACGAAAGCGCTCCGGAGTCGTTCCGACCCAGACTTCAACGTCTCGAACGATACTCGACGATAGAACCACTCGATCCATCGCGTATCGCGCGAGATCTAGAACGATCCAATGAGCTTAGCGCCTCGAGCAGTCCGATATCGTTGGAACACTACGCCGGGACGATCGTTAACCGAAGGCCATGTCGGTGGCCACACTGGAAATTTTTTCTGTCACACGCGTTACTTTTAACGAGCTCAAATTTTGCTCACACATAGTGCCATTCTGTGGACTGTAGCAAAATGTAAAAATACAGTTTCTTGAACCCAAAAGGGTTAAAGAAGTGGTACCTGTGACAAACTCGAGCTCTGCAGTTTTCATTCGGACGTTTAATTTTGTGGAATTTCTGGGGGATGATTGCTCGGCAGTGAACGCGCTATCTAGTCGGTTATAGCTCCATCCCGGGCAATGTAGATGCGGCAATTAGGCGGGCACGGTGGTGGAGCCGAGCAGAAGGTCCCGTGTCGTAACTTCCGCGACATTTGGCAAGCTCCGACGAAGCGGAGGCGCAAGAAACGGGTTCGTGGTTTTATAAAACGTTAGTTCGCGTTGTCATAGTGCCTAGGACGGGAACAACCAGCGACTTAATGTTCGTCGGTAGCCAACGCTGTCTCTCCGAGTCTATAACCACCCTGACTCACCCCCCGCGGCTCTGCCGGTCGAACCTGGGGGTGAGATGTTTGCGATGGAATTTGAAAGTTCAACCCTGTCGAGGGCTTCGGTCCTTTCGAAGCTCTCAACCACTTCACCCTTCGCTGTTATGTGCCGCTTTAACTCCACTCGTCTGTCCATCCCTCTCTCTCTCTCTCTGTCTTTTCCCACCCCTTCTGTCTCATCCCCTGTTCACCATCCTCAGAACCGTCTCTCCACCTTCGTCGTCGTAGTCTACGGCCAGATTCGTGCGATCGAAAGAAAATCCTGCTCTTCTTCGTTCTTTGGACCCGTTCTTGACCGAACGATCACGTGTTCGGATAATCGAACCCGTTTCGGGGGTCCTTCAGCCCCGAAAGGACCTCCTCTTTTGTAGATTCACTACTACGCGAACAAAACGGTCGAGTCGGATCGACGGAAAAATCGGGAAACCTGACCGCCTTTCCAGTCCGAACGGGAAACTGCCCACCGTTTCTTGCCCCGGGAAACGATTTTCTGTGCGAGTGCACCTGGCTGATTGTCTGAGCATCCATCGACGATACCGAAGCGAACTGGGGCGAATTGTTTCTTCAGAGACGTACAATGAATATCATTTTTTAACACTGCACGAATAACTGTATAAAAATAATCTCGGCTCCAGGGACGTCATAATTTCAATGATTGCAATACCGATGTGAATTGGGGCGAATTGTTTGTTAAGGGACATGCAATTTCGTTTTTTTCACACTAAAAGCATAGCTGTATAAAATCGACGAGATTGCATTTATGTGCATTGAAAATAACACTTTATATTTAAATAAATAGCGTCGCAGATATTGAGAACCCTCCTTTACTTTCCAACGATGTGGCTTTTGTGGAATTTTTTGTTATTTCAATAATTGCGAAAAGTAAAATTGGAAACCGTTTATTCTGACCGTGGCAGGTTCAATGTTAATGGAATGCTCTTAGCACGAGTTCGATGTTAAAAATAAAGTGCAACAGAGTTCTAAAATTCTGCTAAACATACTTTCGATTTCGTGTCTCGCGCCAATCAAGATACTTCGAAACACTTGGTAGACCTATTTAAGCAACAAGGTAACATATCTACTCGTTTCGCTCCGCCAGCAGAGATACAAGCGACAGCGGGTAATCGATCAACGGGCTTTCGAGATTAGAATCGCATCGGTGTCCCGAAACATTCGTGACCGGTGGTATTTTTCAAGATCGTTTAGCGGTGCATTCACCGAGGGATTTCGTGTGCCGTAGTGGATCGATCTCGTAGACGCAGAAACACGTCCGTGTAGATCGCGGCAGTGGTGCCGAGCCGAACAGCGTCGAATTAAACGCGACACACGGATTATCGGGACCTTGGTCGTCTCTATCGTTGGATCGCGGCCTTGCGATGAAACGCCATTGTCGCGTGCTGTCCGCCAATCGACCGTCGGACGTGTATTCACCTCGAATCAACGCGGATTCAACGCCGGCTACGCTTTTCGAAATCGGTCGTAGCCCCGGAGCACATCGGCCCGTTTCTATGAAATAGCTGGATTTCATTTTCCTGTCTTCGTTCAGATTGAAATTAAACGAAAAAATAAAATCTAATAGTTCACTCGTATCGACGATAAATTAGACAGATCTATCTGATTCGATTCGTTAAGTGAAGCATGGAAGACAGAGTCGATCACAAATGATTTTCTGCCTGTGATGATGATTTTGACAAGTTTGCTTGTAAATCAAAAGAAAAAAAGAACATGTTGCTAGTGAATCATTGGAAAACTGGAATTGACATAATAATGAACATACATCTTCTCCTGTTTTAAATTGCACCTGCTCGCTTTTACTGTGAATGCATACAAAATTTTATTTGGTTCAGTAAAATGTCATATATGTATAATAAATTTTGTGGAATCAATTATAGAAAACAGCAAATTTGCAATTATTAAAATACTCAATATTGTTTTAATTGTTTTCCCTGTTGTCATAGCAAGTATGTGTATTATATTCTTTCTTTTTTCCGTTCTCTTTACACGGCTGTGTCGCAATATTTTTTCAATCTATATTATATATGTATTATTTTTCAGACGCAAAAATGTCTTTCTTGAGAATGATCCATATAAGGATCGAAACGTTGAGATGAATGTTTAAGTAATTGCAAATTTGCTGTTTTCCATAATTGATCGCACTGTGCGCTAAAACCATAAAATTTATTATCTATTTGGTTCCATTGACACAGTAAATTTTCGATTTATCTAGTTAATTACGTATAATTAACAGAGCCATTTTATTCGGGTTTTCGCGATTCCGTTTCCTCCTATTCGATGTCTTCGCACTAGTTCCCACTGCTGGGAACACGCCACCGGGACACAAACCTACGGATTACGAAGTACGATACTCGTCGGGCCGATCAGGGAACATCATCGATCGCTGCGCCGCTTAGGCTAGCTGTCCGTCGAGCACCGGCCGATTAGCTCATGTACCTACGACGAGAAAAATGAAGGCAACCACTGACAAGGACGGCCAGATAAATCGCACCTTCGCTGTCTAATCGACTCGGCCAAGGTAGCTCCTCTCGACTGGCGTGGGTCGACTGATATTTGTACAAAGGAATCCGGTAATGCCAGTGATTCGTCTCTATCAACCGCTCGTCCAAGGAAATCTACATCTACTAGCATCGAGCTCGACCGTGCGTGGAAATGGCGACGCTGATTAAAAACACGAATGTGCTCTTTTCATCTGACAACTGAAATATTTCATTTTGCTAACGGAACAAGATAAGTACAACGAAAAATTTATACTTAATGCTGAATTTATTATTCACCTTTTTTTTTTAATTTTGGGAAATCCTTTATGGATAACCATCCCTATCGCCGAAGATAAGGATGGCCAATGTCCGACTCGGACGGACTAAACCGAAATAGCCGTCCCTAGACATTTACTGCGGTCACCCAGGATCATTGTTGTATTCAACTGGGCCCCCGCTGTCTTTATATCTAGACCTCGTATTATTAACCCTGTGAACTTTTCGTTTTCCTTCATGACTTCTTCGGTGTAATAGAAACACTTCTATCCATTGATCCATATAGGGATCGAAACGTTGAGATGAAGATAATAAATCCGAATGATATTATCGGCGCACAGTGCGATCATATTTTACACACAAATAGCTAGTTTGTAATATTACTCAAACGTTCAGATTCATGGTGGTTTGCTATTAAAAATGTTTAATAGTAAAGGAAAGAAGGTGGTGTTTCGTCCTAGACCCGCTAGAGGACTCATCAGTAAGATGAAAGTTTAAATAATTGCAAAATTGCTGCTTTCGATAATTGATCAAACAGTGCGCCGAAAAATTTATTATAGATTACATTTTCGATCGAGAAGAATTTTACTCTATCCGTTATCTGCCGGCACGTTAACTTCGAGCACGTTTCGTCAGTTGATTCCGCGGAAAGTTTCTCGCCTATAACGCGTCACTGCGAAGTCTGCGTGGAACCTGACAGAATGTTTTACGTAGCGAAGAACAGCGTTCCCCGTCAACGAAAAACAACAAAGCGCACGCTTGTCTTCCGTCGCTCTGTGAAACGCACTTAACAATTGTTACCGCGGCCGCCTGTAAAGTTATCTGGTGCGTGAACCGCCCGCCATTTGTATTCGCGCGCGGAACGGTCCATTTGCCGAAACAAAATTTACAGACCAACGACGGCCGCCGGCCATAAAACCTCGTCTCCATATAGAACCCGATCGATGGGACGATACGTTTTTCCGGAGGATTCGATTTCGATAGAGGAGGCGGGGGCTGAGCGAATTTTCTGTTTCATTGGAGCTCGTGTGTTTTTAAGAACCGTCGGGCATGCTGTGGATTAACCGGTGACTGGTTTATGCGCATATAGAGATATAGAAATAGAGAGAGATCGGGAGGCAAAAACGCATCGCGAGTCGGTGCGCGAACTTGGCAAGTTTCGGGTCGGATGCGCGGTTAGTTGGGTCGGTCGTCGTAATTAGCAAGCCTCCAGGGCACAAAGATAACGTTTACGTCGGCAATTGTGATCGCTCCGGGATGCCGGTCGCTCGCAGGAAGCGTACCAAACTAAGCCACGGTTTTGCATATTCCGTTCCCCAGACCGTGACTTATCTCAGGAGAGAGCACGTCGCTCTCGAACGAGTCCTCGAACGTTCCGATGCGTCGGACAGTTTAATTTATACTGTTCGCATAGTTCGCGGTTTCCGCTTTGAATTCCTAAACGCGGCCGTTCGGTAAGCGAGCGAATTCGGGGCTCTGGGGCGGGCCTCCACGGAAGTCGCCGCGCGTCAGCTAGCCCTGCGCGCGGTCTCCCCACCCTATCGACTTCCTAGCCGCTGGAGAGGGGTGCGCGGGCGACCGTGATTGGCGAGAGCCAGCGTGGGGCGTCGCTGTAGCTGAATGGGAGGTGTCTAAAGGCTCCTGCTTACTCAGCGGTCACTGTACTCGCGTTTCAAACTGTTTGCTCGCCCAGTATATTCACAGAGGCTTTCTCAACCGCAGATACACTGCCTCTAGCATGTTCCTTGGGTAAGTAGATGATTCAAACACCCGTGGCACGCACGTAAGCGCAAGATACACCGTACGATCGTCCATTTGGAAGCCTGGAAAGCTTGGCTCGTACCGAGACTTTACAGCCGTTCGATACCGTGATATTTCAAATCCATAAAGGACGCGTCCTCCATCGACCGAGACGGGGCCGAGCCTTCCGAGGAGTTTCGCCGCGATCCGATTAACTATTTATTCGTGTCGGCTCTCGGTAAATACCGTACAATGTTTCCCTTTGAATCTTTCACGAACATCGAATTTCTTCGCCTACATCCGAGGAGGAGTATGCTCGTGCTTTTCGAGCGAGGAACAAACGATACTTCGCTGCCATTGTTATCAATTTATTATGTGCGGCGAGAGGCCGTCGAAGGGCGCGCGCTCTCCGCGATGCGAAAGTCCAGACCGCGTTGTATTTCTATTATATTTACTTCGAACATACCCCATTATGTTTATCCGTGAAACAGTAGAACGGACGAAAATCTATTGGGTTGCTCGTCACAAAGAACGAGGAGCGTGTCTGAATGGCACGACGCGTAATAACGATATGATTCATTTGTTCTTATTAAAATACGAACCAAAGTGAACGTTTTAAGGTACCGTTAATTGGGACAGTGCTGGATTGCGAATCGCGGTGAGTAAACGCGGAGAGATCTCGATTCGACGGTTAAACATTGTTATTGTTTATCTATTATATCTCGCGGGACAAAAGCGGAGAAATTACAGCTAAGTGCCCGATAAAAGTTTTCCGAGCAGCTGCAGATCGGAAATTGCGCGGCGTCCAATTAGACCGAGTAATTGTTGCGTTATCGAGTCTCGTACGTTTGCGAAACAATTTCGTTAGCGTCGACGCCGCCACAAGGTGGGGGAGGAGGCGGTTTTGCTCCCCGGAGCGAGCTCCTCGGAACCGGACTGAAAAGATAGAAATCTCGGTCTCAAAGAAATTACGTTAGCCCGGCGTTAACGACCGCGATTGCTCGAATCAAGTGCTTTCTTTCCTCTCCCCTCGGGCACCCACGCTGCACCGATGCAACCCGCAAGCTCCGCCCATTGGGACGCGATAAATCGTCTCGAGGTTTTCGACGCGCCGATCGACTTCAACTTAATTAATCTGAAACGGATTATCTGCAACGGTTCCGTCAGACAACGAGACTCGACTACCCACCCGGAATATCGCAGCCACCGACCTACCCGCCAGCGGAACCAACTTATCCGAGACGTCGTGCTCGCTCGCGAAATTAGCCGATCGACCGACAAACTCTCCCGGTAACCGATACCCGACGGATTTTCCGCGCGGATGAACCGCGGCCGGTCTTGTGC
Organism: Lasioglossum zephyrum; assembly: GCA_028455615.1. Lineage (NCBI taxonomy): Eukaryota > Metazoa > Arthropoda > Insecta > Hymenoptera > Halictidae > Lasioglossum > Lasioglossum zephyrum. The sequence continues at coordinate 3,517,271 of CM052329.1, forward strand.
AGCCACCGACCTGCGCTGACCCGCGCAACGATCACATCCGCGATTCTGATCGTGTATTTTCTGCAACGGATACGATTACAGTTACTCAACTAGTTAGAAATTGTCTCACGGCCGCGTCTATGCAATTGTCTCGTTGAACCACAGTGTGACGTTTTGATCGTTTGATCTAAGCCGAATTTCGAAGTTCTTTAATTTTCATTATTTTTTATAGGATTTCGATGGTCATGTTTATGGCATTTTTTAATTAAAAATTGTACCAAATGTGATATAATTCCGATGACATTTACTTCGTAATAGAAAATTAAAGTTTCGGGTGCGAGGAAGACCCTACATAATTTCTGACTAGTAACAAACGATTACCATACAAAATTGAAAAACATTTTTCATTGTTTATTGAATATATTTATGTAAGACTGTGTTCGCAACTTCCTTATATTATTTAAATGAAATGCCCATTCGCGCACAGTAATTAGCAACATGTGGCATTTTCAAAATGTGGTATATACTTTAGAGACCCTACATAATTTATGACTAGTAACAAACGATCACCATACAAAATTAGAAAACACTTTTCATAATACATAGCAAAATACATGATAAAAAAAAAGAAACGACATCATTAAGAATTAAACGACCCTAAATGATCGCACTGTTTGAACGTCACGCTGTTACGAACACGATGTCGGACATGATCCATGGAATAAACCTTACAGGATTTTCATCCAAGTTTTTCACGACATTTAGAACTAATTCCCTTGGTTTATGGGGGACGGTCTCGGTGTATCGAATCTCAGCCGTGTGTCTTTGCTTTCTTTCCTCGAGACCCATTCGAGGGCTTATGGGATTTTTATTGCGTACGTGTCTCGCGTGTTTACGCCCTTCGAACGACGAGACCAGATTCCCTACACTCCTTGCGTGAAGGATGTATTCAAATGGGATTCTCTCTCCGAACTACACCCGACTCACATAGAACCACCGCTGTGCTATTCGATAGCTCATCAAGGAAATACCTTTTGTGGCAAGTTTGGAACCTCCGAAGCTGATTGGGAGGGTAGTTACAGGGTAGAATCGTATTATCGGATTTTTTATTCGGTTTCCCTATTTAATTGAATGGGAGAATTCGAAGGAAATTCCGACGCGTTGTTTCTGCCGAGATACATGTTAAAAAAATTCGGTAATTATTTACTTTTGAAACAAAAAGTTGTTGAGAATGATGACCTTGACAACATATTTGAAGGTCGTCAAAATTGGTGAGGAGACCCTCAAAGTAAATAATTACGAAAAATTCTTTTACGAATTTTCCTTTGCTTAAAATTCTGAAGCATAAAAATTCTTTTACGAAATTCCTTTTGCTTAAAATTCTGAACCATAAAAAGTGTCTGCTGCAACGTTGCCGCGGTGCCTATTGAGCCGAGAATTTTGCGCGAAGACGTACAGCCATTATCGTTCTATCCACGGCAAAGGGAAATGTTCCGGATGGAAATTAAACCGTGTTGTCGAGGGCCGAGCATCTTCGCCGGGCCGGTGGTTAACGAAAAATTATTGAAAAAGTTGCGGAGAAAAGGACCGGGGATGGAGGCCGAGGCCATAAAACCCGCCGGCGAATGAAATGTGGCGTCGAGAGGCTCGCGGAAAAGCTGCGCGCGGAGCGGAACCAGCCGGCGATATACGTCGTGGCGCCCCATCCAAATGCCGAAGAAAAAAAACGCTCGCGTTCATTATCCTGGGGCCCGGTCGGTCTGTAAATCAATTTGCGAAATTGATGAATGCGAGAACGATCGTCATCGTTCACGCAGGAGTTCGTTACCGGATCGAAAAACGAGATTTCGGATCAGCGAGCAGCGGCGAGCGCGCTCGGCCAAAGAACGCCCGAGAATGAGTAATTAATCGTACGCTATCCGAAAAACGTGCGCCTCAATTTCTTTTTTAACGACGAATCGCGTACGCAGTTCCGATTGGGCGTGGCTTGCTCTTGATTTCAATTTAGCTAGAATAGCAGCCATAGTTGCGATTGGGGTTGTTGAGATCGAGAGTAGATCTTCACCCAGAAAAATGGTCTCGATCGATTTCAGTCTTTCATTAGCAGCATGTTTGTAGATGGGAATTTTATATTTATAGAAATTCGAGTCGTTTGAGAATCGCGTAACCCTTTGGTAGATTGAAAAATCAACAACGTTTAGGAAACAATTTCCCATCGCGGGAACTTGGCGAGAGTCGAGGAAAGCGTTGAACGGTCGAACGAGCTCGCGGCGCGACAAACTTAGGCACGCTCGTAGTTTTATCGCTCAGGGGTGCAGTTTCCGGGCGGAGTTTCCGTGTGTACGGTTTTTCCGGGCAGGCTGCAGGAATCCTAACTTAATCCGAACACTTCGCAACCCGTGGGCTATGAAACGGTAAACAGAATTTCCTTTGGCCCCGTCGCGGGCCGCTCTCTTTTCACGGAGACGCGTGGGAAAACTTGATTTCCTCCGAAGCGGACGCGCCGAGTTGCCGTTGCTCGTTCTCTTGGTCCAACGACCGGACAATTTTGAGCTAGGTAACTGGGAGTTTCGATCCAGCCGCCGACGCAGTTTCGACACCGGGGAAAATTCGATTCGTGGGTTTTCCGCTCGCGGGACGGAGCCGTTCACGCGTCGCTTAAAGTCTGCCGTACACGGAAAGTTGTCGAATTTATTCCGGGATGAATCGTCCAGCCTAGTACAGTAAGCCCTTGATTATTGTTTAGGAGGTGGTTCTTTGGAGTGGACAGGAATCGTGATCTTACTTGCTTTTCTGATTTATGGCTGTGTCTACCACTCCCATCGCGCCGACACAGTTTAAAGGCTCTCGTGTTCTCACAATGTAATGCCAATTCCAAATAGTTTGCATTATTGTTCTTTATGAGACTTTCACTGACTTGTTTCTGGCATTATTCTGATTAAAACGAGACCAAACATGATATAATTTGGCCCATATTTACTCTACATGTAAACCATGTATACGAAAGTTTCACAGTCGATTAAATCATTGAATTCTCAGGTTTTGTTTATACAAGCTAAATAATCCAATGTCACTCTTTAATCATGATTACTCCGCAATAATAACCACAATTAAACTAAAATCATTATCTGTTCGAAGAATTATATCCGACCAGAGTTTTATTTTTAATTTAATTAATAATCATATTGATTGTTCTTTTCTACTTGCTCAAATCAATTTTTATTGCAACAATCATGCACTATTTATAACAGTATTGATTTTTTCATTGAATCAATTCATTGAATAATACCTATCGATTGTACCAGTATTATTTTGTTTTCTTTTTTTCTTTATCTTTGTGCGCGCGTCCCTTCTTTCTTATTACATAAGTAGTCTTGTATTTTTCTCTTTTTTTCCTTTCCTTTGTAAATACTTATGTAAAAAGGGCTTCTGCCCGTCTATAATAAATAATAATAAATACAATTGAAATTATATCGTGTTTGGTCTCGTTTTAATCAGAAAAATTCCAGAGATACGTTGTTAAAAGTCCTATGAAAAAAATAATGAAAATTAAGATGTTTAAACATTCGATTCGTTGTGTCAATATAGTGGCGTTCACACCGATATACCCGTGCCGACAACAATAGTCGCCATCCTGCAGGACGGCACAGCGTTGGTGGAGTGAGTAGGCCTGGACAGGAATCGGGACCTCCCAAACGGGAAACTATTCGAATATTTACTGTACTCGCAGAGAAAGTCGACGTTACCGACCGGTGTGCGCCGCCTGCCAGTTTTTGCGGTACAGAGACAATTATATTAGCGAGTTTACCCGGCGGATCGATACTGCACAGCCACTGAGTCAAGGTGAGCTTTCTCTCCCTCTCTCTCTGTCTTCTTCTCGATTCCGTTCGCGTCTCCGTCGTTCTCGCGCCGCTCCGCCTCGCCCCAAAGCGACGCGACGCCCTTCCCTTTCTTCCCGGTTCTATCAATCTTTCTCAAGCTTTTCCCCCCTTTGTGTCCCTTCCCACACCCTCTCGTTCTACTCGTTCCCGCAGCCCCGATCGCCGTTGAGACTCGGACGCGGATTACCTGTATCTCGGGCGCAAACCGTCGCGTCGACGGATTCACGATTTATCGCGCGCGAGAACGGCACAGCTTCGAGTGAATCGCTATTATTGGTCGACGAGGTTGTAGGTCGCGATTATCCGGCTCGCGGATCGATCCCCTTTTCTTCCACGTCGCGTGTCATTGTACATCCACCACCTCCCTCCCTCCTCTTCTTATCCGGTGCGTACCCACCCTCGAACGATTTCGGACCTCTTTCTTCCCCTACTCGAAACACCAATTTTATCTTCGATCCCCTGGCTTCCTTGCTCTCAGCCGACACGTCTTCGCACTTTCTACCCCCCACCCCACCTCCGCTACCTGTTACCCGTCCCTCGTTTCCTCGAGCCATCGCGATGCCCTCGCAAGTTACGCGACAATGGCCAGACAATAAGCTAGAAATGAAAAACCAAACTGCCTTGTCACGAGAACTCTCCACCGTCTTTCTAGACGGTAATTAAAACAGTCAGCCAGCAGCGAACCTGTCGGGAACAAGGCTATTCGGATAATGGAGACTTTGAAGATGTCTTCGGGTATTCGTTGCTTAGACTGCGCATCCTTGTGCGGTTATAACGTCTGAAGATTTTTAAAGAATGCTGAATATTAAATTTTCTTATAAGAATTGAAAATTGCGTCCCCAGTGCCACTCATTAAACTCGCATTTTGTTCAAGGCGGGGAAGTGCTAATTTCGTGGAGGCGTGCGTGTCGCGTAGGGATTGTTTCTTCATTTCGTTATATGTATGTGCGTATCGATCGCGGGGGAACGACAGGGAGGAAATGTTATGCGATTGATTGGACACCTTGTTCATTGCAAAAACCCCGGGTCTCGCCTGAAATTCCGAGCGAGTTTCTATTGCGCTTGCTCTTAGCATTTCCGATAATAGGAGTCAACGTCCGGATTACTTGCTTATTGAAAGTCGGTCTGTCTGTTACGCGGACGCGTTTAGACTTTTCGAAGTTGAATTTTATTCGTTGTCACGAATCGCATTGGACCCTATCACTGTTTATTGAGATAGAGCTGATAGGGTGTTTATATATATAAAATATATATATTTAATGTATATATATATATATTTGTATTATTTGTAGTATTTGATATATATACATATATAGCGATCCCCCTATATTGGAAAAGGAAAAAGTTGTTAAAAATGTCAAAATCTATAACATATTAAAATTTCATCAAAATCGGAGTACGCAGGCCTTTTCAACTACAAGAAGTCAAATACCGGGGCCAGTGTGCAATGAGGGTGTCTCCACAATAAAATCGTGCATAGCACAGCCGAACACTGCCTGTACTTCGACCAATATAATGGTTCAGTGACGAGTTGGTGGAACGACTGAGTAAACAACAATTTATTTGAAGTAACTGGAAGCGTAGTGTCATGGTCGCAGGGAAGACGCCACGTGTCGGCGAGCGAAGGTTAAACCGTGGCAGCAAGTGGAAAGAGTGGAAACAGCGGGGCCGATCGAACGAGGCGCGATTCATTTACCTGTTCCACTTGCGAAGTCTCGGTCCGGCGCGGCGTGTTGGTCGCGCGTTGCGTTGGTTAGGCCGTGTGCCAATGCGCGCGCGCGTTCCTCGTAATCCAACCGATTACTATTGTAGTTCTCGTTTTCAGCGTTGGCGACCGGTGGCAATTCGTTTTCGATAATTGAAATGGATTTCGCGGGACACGCGTCCGGGATGCGTGCGCTATTGTTCCATAGAAATTGCAGGGGTCCACGGCCGGTGGGGACGTGTCCAATAATAAAATGACACGTCGCGGCAGCCGCGATATACAATGAATTTGTTTATTAGTTTGAAACACGTCGAGCGACGCGTCACGCCGGTAGATAGAAGTGGTCGCTGCATTTACAGGTTCTCCGGGACTCGCTCGTTGCTAACGTCCCGCGACACCGCAACCGTAAATAATTAATCAACCGTTGCTGCTTCCTCTCGCTCGAGTTTCCTCTTCCTGTTTGGTAAAGCACGCCGGAAACCGTTTTCATTTGCGAATCAAGTTACGCGAAGGGAGAGAAAGAGAGACGAAATAAAAAAACGCACGCGCAAACAGGAACGTTCCAGCATGTTTCCGAGAGAGCTACCTACTCTCGGCCCTCTATTTCTGTCGACTTTTCCGACGAGATACACCCGGCGAGCTTTCCACCTCTGATTCAGCCGCGGCAAGGGACGCGTCTTTTCGAAAACCGCTGATTCATGCGGCCGGCCCGGCCCAGCACAATAATCTATCTCATTCAGCTTTTCAACCTGAAAACGTCTACTTAGAATGAAGTCATTGATTTCAGATACGAGACAGGTTATTTATAACGGGGTGCCTCCTCCTGCCCGCGATCCCCTCTCTCTCCCTCTCTTCGTCTCTCTTTCTCCCGATGCACGTACGGATCTAACGCGCCTGCGAAAGAATGCGGATGCCCGGAGAACTCCGATATTTCCTCGTGCGGCAACCTTTCGTTACCGTTAGCCGACGTCTCGTCTATTTCGTGCCTTGCGCCGCCTCGCGTTCCAGCAAAAATACGGGAACACCGGAGTGCCGGGCGATAATCCTCTGGAAATAACACACCCTCGGACGGGAAACAATCTTGCGGTCACCAGTCAATGTAGAGAAAAGTTTAATCGGAACCGTTCAATATTTTCTACCGGGCTTTATTATTGTCGTACTCTCTTCTTGTTTTTGCTTGCACTCCCATTTACATGTAGAATAAAAGCCACCCCTACCCTGCATTCGCACATGGACTCTTCTTGTTGGTTTTAGGAAGCAAGGTATTTATTTTAATTAAATAAAAAAAGGTATTAAATTTAGATCGATATTTATTTAATGCTCCCTCTACTAGGGCTAGGCTTCGACTGAGTTCGGCAGCTCGTCGATACGTTTTAAAAAATAAAAGAAGCGCGGCTCTGTCTTTGATTCGATACCTAAAGACATCAATAGTGCCTAGAACCGTAGTAATTTCTGTACATATATCTACACTCTTCAGCACTGCGCACGCCCTTTTGCGTTCTTGTACCCCTTGAAATAGGAGAGCCCTACCACTCCTCTTAGACCCTTTGTGCAGCATGACCTCTTTTGCAATTCTACGGAAGGACTGTTAAACAGTTGCGTGGTACTCTTTATTCTCAAACACACTCCTGGAAATTGCCAGCCCTTATGTTTCCCAGACACCCTTTATTAGAGTACACTTTGTATTTCCATACATACCATATCCCACATTTTTCTCGACCCCACGCATTGAACGCTAATTCCAATTTTTTCCACCTTAGATCCTTAATCCTCGGGAAAAGGGTTGCCTTTTAGCATTCCTGAAGGAGACCACAACAACAATCCCACCCCTATTTTTATAGAAATCGCAACAGCAACCTTCCCCTTCTATTCTTATCATTCTTGGTTTATATTTGGCCGGAAAGGGTATTTTCCCGAACACCCTCCACTTTTGTGCCCTTTGAACCCAACATCAGCGACCCTTGCATTCTCCGTGTCCCTTTCCTTGGAGCACCCTTATATGGATGTGGCCCTCACATTCCATGAAAGGACCTTCACACAGGAATATTTTTTCTTTACAATTCTCAAAGGACCTTGGCCCTTTGTCGACCTAAACGGATCTACAAATGCAACTAGATTTTGGAAATGGAGAAAAATCCAGCGGTCACTCAGCCTGCTCCGTACCGCGAACGTAGCAGCTCGCTTTACCCTCGATTACCATTCGCGTAACTGCATCTCGAGGTAGCCGCGGACTGCCACGCATACATTAGAATAACTTTGCGCGGCAGGTCTCGCGCCGTGGAGGGATTCCGGGAGCATAGAAATTTTGCAAAATGAACCGAACAAGATGAAACGGATAGAATTTCCTTGACGCATCGTCAGACGCTCCTCATTTATCCTCGAAATGAAAGTTTGCTCGGAGGGAACGTTTTCCTTTCGTCCGTGCCCCGAGTACCTATCAGTCGGACCCGATTTACGATGTTTTCGCGTAGCGGTTCCCTCTCACGGGGAATTCTCAGTTAATTAATGGCACGCCAAACGATCCTCCTCAAGAAACGCCGGCACGTACGTCTGCGAATTCTATTCCGCTGCCAAGCGAAAGCTCGAATGATCGCACAGACGAACAATTACTCTTTCAATCTTTCTTATTCCGTTTAATTCCAGCCGATTCGCGCGCCCGTATCGAATCAAATTCATTCTCCGAAATAGTCAAGCTGGTATATGGTGCGCGAAAATTGCTACGTAACACGAAAAATTTTCGAAACGTGGTTGTAAATTCGTTTCGAGAGCGATCAACAAATTATTATCGCGGGCTCGTTGGAAAAAGGGGTGGTAAGCGACGGGCTAAACGGCTAAACGAGGCGGTCAACTTTCACAAGCGGAGAATGGGGGCGCGTTAAGTGCTCTCTTTTCGATCGATTAATATCGTTACCCGACAGCTCGGACAGTTTTTATTCAAGACGGCGAAAATTATCGTGGGGCACTCGTGAAAACAGAGAGCAACCGGTGGAAACGCGCTTGTGGACTGTGAACACAGTCCACGGGAGAACGTCGAGTCGTTTCGACGTTTATCGGAATCGCATCGTTCCCATCGGGCGATCGCTCGCATCATTCTTGTTTCTTGCAGAGCGAACACTGCCAGAACGACTCTTTCACATCCATAGCTACGCTGCCGCTCATGGCACCGTGAATAATTTTTATACCCAGAACATATTTCACCAGTTTTACGGACGAATCGCACGAGCCCGTCCGCTCCACGTCCGTTCTCTCCAAATAACAATCAGCCAGAAAAATTGTCCCGTGACAAACACCTGTTTATCGCTGTCGTCTTTTTGCTGACGAATCTCTCTCACTCTCTTAGCTTTGGAAACGCGGAAACGTCACGCGTAATTCAAACAAATGCAAGAGCTTTTAGCGGATAAAATGCGACTCGCTGTATTTATCCGAAATAAGCTCGCCGTGTGTTTCCGTTTCGTTTTACGAAATAAAAGTTTATAAATCTCCCGGCGCCGGAGGACGCGACCAAAAACGAACAAAAAGGAAACAATATTCACTGTCACTGGATCGTTTCAAGCTGTGGAAAAATGTTAAATATTAGCGACTTCATTTTTTGGGGGGTTTGTCCAATTTTCGTCTGTTTCGTTTTACGCGAGCTAATTCAATGAACCTCCCAATATTCGGGAATGTAATAATAAAAGTAGGTTGCGTTAAAAGCAGGCTTTTTCCTGTGAATCGGTGAATATTTCCCGATGTCCTGCGGCGAGGATCCCTGGCAAGAAAGTTCACGAAAACGGCGCGCTTCTTCTTGGCCACACGGTTTTAGTACTATTTTATGAGGCACATTTTCTTCGAGACCTACTAACCCATATCCCTAAAAAGCCAAATGTGACGTTTAGCCCGTACGGGAGACGGCTCCCGATATATCGATCGGCCCGGTAAAATTTAAAGAATTGATTGGCCGGGATCGCGGCGAAATATCAGAGGAAATCGCGGCCGGCCCGGGACTGGCACGAATCAACCCATTCGATGACAGTCTGCCAAAAAAATCTCCCGCACAGATATTCCGGCGGCGACCTTTTAAAAACAGAATGGAAAGAATTAAAATTATTCATCAGCCCAGCAACGAGCTGCTTCTTCATCGCCGTTTGACTTCTATAGCCACAAATTACACGCCGGAAGTAGACGTTTCACTAAATTTTAACACAATCCTTCACCCGCGACAATTCTCCAGAAAAGAACACCGGTGACTTCGAATCCAAAGTTCTCCCCGAAACTATGTTTCAACCGTGCCGGAAAACTTTCGCAAATCGCGCTCTGCGAGGATTTTGTTAAAATTCAGAGAAACTGCGCGAATTCGTTACTTAAATTTGCCAAACTTCCGAATGAATCTGGACGACTCGAAATTTCGCAAAATATTCGAGTCTGTTCTAGGCTCCGGGAGAATAAACGTGGGCAAATTCGACAAGAAATTTTTTGCTAATTACACAGTACGCCTCGCCGATTTTGATGAAACTCAAATACGTTGTAAAATTCATAATTTTTAGCAACTTTTTCCTGTACGTGGAAGTATTGACATGAGAAGTAGTCATAGAAAGTTAGGACGTATTATGACATATGATTTTTTTCTATTTTATCACGCATATATTAGCTTGTCGTGTTGTATCAAATCTCGTAATCGAATTTTAAACCACTAAAACATAGCTCAGAACTGGTTGTCGATGCAATCTTTAAAAAAAATTTTTAACTGTGCGTTTAGGAGATAAAAAAAGATCTCAGCGGGAATCGAATCCGGAGCCTTACTAAATACGCTCGGTAGTAAAGACTAAAATGTCGAAAATGTAAAAACTATATAAAAAAACTTTTTAAAAACCACGTTTATATTAAAAGGAGAAAATAATTTTTTCTCTTTTTTAGTGACTATAAATAAAAGCGTGGGGCGCACACGAATATTACCTTAATATAGTTTAACACTTCACGCTTTTATTTATAATTATTAATATACATATAAAAAAATTATTTTCTCCCATAAATATAAGCGTGATTTTCAAGAATTTTATATATATATTTTTTACTTTAAAAAGTGCAGTAACTTGTCCGAGTTCCCAGAATCGCCCTGTATAGAAAAAAGTTGCTCAGAACGATTACCTTAACAACATATTTCAGGGTCAGAAAATCGTCGAGGCATATTCTTTTCTGTCCAATTACTAATTCCTTTCACTGCCGGTTAGTTTGATGTATTAACAGAGGACAATTCCCAGGAAACTGAGAAGCAGGTTGGGAGAGGGTTGTCATGGCCGAAGGCGGTGATTTTTCAGCGTTGCTTTCCCATTTTTATTGGTCCGTTTAATCGAGGAACGGTCTTGTTGCTCGTTTCCCCACTCGAAAAGAGTATCATCGAGTTCTGCGACCTGTTCGCCGCATTACCGCAAATAATTCCGCGTCGGCTCATCGTGAACGCCCTTCCGCCAGGCCCATTCGATTCATAACGTCCGAGTTAACCGCGTTGCGCCGCGCCGGGGAAAACTTATTCTCGTTTCATCTATTTTTCCACTGCATATTCATTAGACTCGTACCGCGGTGCGCCGGACGTACCTGGTATAATCGGCGTGTTCGTTATCGGATGCACTCCGGGGGCCGGTGGCCCGGTCCGGTGCACCGGCGCGCATCGTTCGCGAAAATACCGCCGAGAGCATTCACCATCCCGGAAACACATTAAAAAATATTCACTTCCTAACGATATATAATACAACATATTCCGTAGGCTGTTCCGCAATACCCATTCCTATTCTACCAATTTAATCATAGGATTAAACGAACCCGCCGGAGGCGGGCGAAGTTTGATTAATATTATATGAAATGTCTCGTTCGAAGATAATAGTATCCCTCCCATTTTTTATACCCAAAATCAACGCTATTCCCATTATCATCGTCAAAAATACTCGTGATAATTCATTGATAATCGAATGCTCGTTAAATAAAACAATATGAGAATAAAGGAATAAATATAGACGACTAGACGATGGAAGAGCGCCAAATTTAGATTTGATATGTGCTGAACGTTGTAATGCGAAAGCATGGCTACAATTAAAAGATTTTCTTGCCACCGATTGTTGATGAAGAACATCGGTTAAAAAATATTCACTTCCTAACGATACATAATACAACATATTCCGTAGACTGTTCAGCAATCCCTATTCCTATTCTAACAATTTAATTGCCAATAAACGACACCGGAACGTGCACATTTGATAATTATCGTTTAACGTTATTCGATACATTGCGACCGTGCTCGGTCCAGTTTGTAAACACAATTTCGAATTAATTATGAAACGCGTATGATTTCATTGCGAGCTCGGGTATCTTGAATAAAAATCAGGGGTGAAATAGCGTTGCGCACTTTCGTTCGAACATACAGATATTCGAGAGATGGGAGGTCAATATTGCAAGCACTCTTATCAGAAATCAGTAATATTTCGACGTAGCACACAAAATATGAATGTGAACGTAATACACTTTCAGCTCTATTTCGACACAAGTACTGTCTTCCGACTTGTATAAGATGCTTCCTATGTGGTCCAGATATTAAAGGCCTGCTAATCATTTTCGATTTTATTAAGCGTTGTGCACTATCAATTTAATTTCATTAAATTAATCTTTTGAATTACAAATTAATGTTAAGTTACGTTAATTTAAGAGGCGCATTAAGTCATTACGCAATACGCTAATGGATTCATGTATTAAATATGCTATATAAACCACATCTGGTTTAAAGCATTAAATAAATAACAATAATATACGTAGCACATTCATGAACGAATAATATTTATTCGTGGTAAAAAGGTTGGTTACGACTGTCTAGCACAAAATCATTAAGATAAGTAATCGTAAATTGTTTCTATAAAGGATCGAATCTGTGCGTCATAAATATCAATTTATTTATTTAAAATTGTCGATCGAGATGAAAGAAAATAAAGACCGTAACAGTGATGCCAGATCCGAGGGGTTAAAAACGACACGCGAAAGAATGAGCGGAGTCTGGCACCGTTGACGGCGAGCGAGGGTGGATGAACATAAATCCCGAATTAAAAAGAAGGGGCTAAGGGTTGATCCACTGACCTCGGTGTCGTTCCACCACATGTGCAGCCTGTAATTCCTGAGCACGGAGGGGTGCTCGTTGATGTGGTCGACGGCGAGCTTCACCGACGGCATGACGCCGCGTCCGATGTGGCTCTCGGGCACGTGGTTGCCGTAGGGGAAGAAGCCAGCGATGTAGACGTCTCGTCTCTTCACTCCACCCAGGTTGATGGGTTTCTGTGCGGCACAGTTAGCGATGGCGTTCACGAAGAGCAAGACGCCGCACAGGTAACGCCAGGTAAACAACAGGTAAGACCAGCGGCGTCTCCTCTCGATCCTCCGAGGGTTGGTTTTCAACATCGTCGTCGTCATCGCTCCTCAACGGTGCCCTCTACGACTCCAAGAACCTCTCGATCAGGCCCCTTCGCTATCGATTCTGTCGCTCGAACAGCAAATCGCTCGTGCTAAGCTCGCCCTAATCTTGGCCAGAGGTTCTCTTCGATACTATCTCATCGCGGTCGCGCGAACCACAACGTTCTAATGGCGTCCTAGGTTTAATTGACTATATATCCGCTCGCCGACTAGGACGCGAGCATTCTCCATCCGTCTGGTCCGCTTCGAGAACCCATCTTCTTTTACAGTTAATTCGATCGATGACGAGTGAAACGATTTAAGCGACGAGGAATGCTGGTGGAACAGGAAACGATGACGCGCGTCAAACGCCTTCGACGGACTCGCAGATTAGGGGAACCGCGAGAAGCGTAATGGAGAACGTCCCTTCCGATCCTAGGGCTGATCAGCGCTGCCGATCGCGACTTCCTCCGACTCCGATTCTCATCGCGCGACAACATTCGCCGTCGATCCTCGCTCAACGACACGCGATCTTCGGACTGGACCTGCAACAGAGAATCGGGGACATTAGCCGGAGCCTGGAATGTGAGTAGACAGCGGATCTTATGAAGGAAACAAAATTTCTATTATACAGGGTGTTTAAAATTCTTGAGTTTATTTGAAGCAACATTTTCCTTTGCAAAAATTACGTCCGCGGCTTTGTTAAGGAGTTATCAACGAAAAACACATACCAACCAATACGCGTCTAGGTCGCGCTCTGATTGGTCCGTGTTTTTCGTTAATAACTTAACAAAGCCACGGATGCTATTTTTGCAAAGGAAAATGTTGCTTCAAATGAACTCAAGAATAATCACCCTGTATATAATAGAAATTTTGTTCCCTAGTATATAAACGTTACATATAAACGTCGAAGAAGTTCGAATCGTGATAATCGCAATATAAATTACACCTGCACATTTTTATAATAAATTTGTAAAATCCACAGTGTAATTATGGGTCTTCGTAGTCTTCACGCAACGGCTATATTTGTTACAACGCTTCGTTCTTTTCTTGCCGCGGAAACCGCAGAAAGTTCATAAATTCAGTAGCTGGCTGCTGAGCCAAATTAAAATGGGTGGTTTTCTCGGGTGTTTCTCGTGTAGACCAGAATAAAATAATAATTTCCACGGTGCCGTGGCTTTTTCCACCATCGATACAAGCCCGGATGATAAAACCACGAAGCCCCGGCCCGCGAAATTGTCTCGTGCAAGCGTAAGTAACAGTAATGAAGATCCCTTCGTAACCGGGGAGCCCATTTGCGTGGCGGCGGCGACGTTTGCATCGCTCCACGACGCGGGTTCCGTTCTCGGGAGTACGCGTCTTCTTCCCCGTTCTCGCTGGAAGTTGGCTGACTAATTCCAATATGAAGCAGCGGCTTCTAAGGCTGCAATCTCCGCGGATGGAACAGCGGCAGAGCTAACATTGTGATTCGAAGCCAAACAACTCGCGCGACGGTCGTCGGTCGCCTAAGTTTGTCCCGGAGATCTCTTTGAACGAGCGAAACCAACTTTTCCTCTCTCTCTCTCCCTCTCTCTCTGGTAAACGAGAACCTAAAGATTACAGAGCACGAAGGATCCGAAGCGAGTAGAATAATTTTCGAGACGGGATAAAACGATTGGGGATCGGACTATTCATTTCCCCGTGAACGGTGAAAGGGATACCTCCTGCAAAACGTTTCCGGTTCCTTGGTGCTCGCTCCTCTCTTCCTCTTTGACCCATCCGCGTCCCGAGGAAAACGAGAGAATAATCCTCTGGCGAGTAATCTTCTTTCCCGTCATGTTTAACACCTTCCTGAAAATCAATTCCCACTGCGATCCACCAAGTTTTCTATCAAATGGACTAATTTCGTTATCGCGGAACTTTGATATTATCTTGACTCGAAAATAATCGTACATGTGTCTCGAACACCAATGAAGATTCAACACTGTCTCTCAAAAATAATTCCTGAAATCCGGAACGATCTTCAGGATACGAAAAATTCTTTTTGTCAAAAGATAACCGCGGACTACATACTTTAGCAACTCTACGCCTAATTCGCAGCAGATTCGAAGAGAGAGGTTTTCGGAGTGAAACCGCTGCGGGGGTTAGTTGAAGCGAAACCACGTAAGACGGATTCAATGTTCCCGATGCGATTAAAACGCGGCGAGTCTGCTCGGTTTCCGGAATAGCCTTTGGCGGAGCGTGTTCTATCTTCAGCTTCTCCGGACGAGGAACACGGTTTTTCGTGGTGTGCACGAATGAAACGAACGCGCAAACAGCGTCGTTAACGTTTTCGGCCGGTTTTTCCTATTATTTTTACGGGCGGCCGCGACACCGTGCTCGTCGAGCTTATTAGGAGAACCGTGCCGGAAGACTTTTTACCGCGGTCCGCACGGTTAAACGCTCGTAACGAGGTTTTTTCATTACTGGTAAGTGGTGTTCGATACGACGGAAAGCGGCAAGGCGCGGAGAACGTCTCCGTCCGACCATTTATCGAGCAATACTACCGATTACGAGCGAGGTCCCGTGTCGGTACCACTTGCGAGACCATCGTCGGACGTTTCCCCGATGCAAAGAAACCTCGCGCAAAACGACCCTGACGACTCGTTCCCTTGCCTCCTGAGGCGTTGCCAGTTCTTTTCTGGTTATGTTGTTTTAATTAATTAATTCTCTCTCCCATTTTTCACATGTGCCAGTCAATGTCTAATTTTTGCATCAACTGCAAAAGATAGAAACCGGATACACATCTGTTTTTTTTGCACTTACAATTCAACACTTTTTAAATTACACCTATCCATTTCTCTAATATACGCAGAATATTCACAGTCCAATTATACAAAATTGCCAACATCCCTGCAGGAGGAACAAGGAACAAGGACTTTGCTGCAGGATGATGCAGATAAATTGTTGGTGAGTGTGGCGAGGAGTCACTAGTAAGTCAATTTAAAAATGGCTAACATTCCGAGTAAATATTACGTCTGCCTAAAGAACAGCGACTTAGCTGGCAGATGATTTAGCGACGAGATGAGAAAGGTAAAAGGGTGTCTTCAGGTGAGAGTACTGAGGAGTCAGTCAATTTAAAAATGGCCGAGCAGCCAGCACACGAAACGTGGACCAGTGTTTGCAGCCCGTAGCCAAGCATCCTCAAGAGTCCGGCGCCTAGATCTATGAGTGGTTTGCGGGGCGAGCTTGCGATGGAGATAGGGAGGGCAGGCTCGAGTGGTCCAAGAGCTGCCAAACATGTTAAACGTCCGTCGGTTCCGCGTAGCACGATCGTTCATCCTCTGACAAATTCGATCCCGCTGCTGGCTCCTGTGTAACCAGCCAAACGTTCCAGTCTGTAACAGGTCCGGACACGCGTTAGCGCCGTCTTATCGTTCGCGACACAAGTGTCTCTCTGGATGCGGGGCCGTTGTTCGTGAAGTTACCGACAGCTCCATTGTAATTGGGTGCTTAACGTTTAGAGGTTCCGGACACTTAACTTTACGATCATCCCGAAGTTCATCGACTCGAGTGTTCCGGTCAAGCACGGAGCTTCGGGAAAACTGATCTCGAAACTGTTCTATCTGCTCTCGACCTCTCTCCTACCAGCCGCGCACTCGAGAATCCCCTGTCGTCTTCGCGTACCTTGGGTACCCAGCAATGTGGAACCACCTCGTTTATCCGAAACGGAGAACTTGCTTATTGCGCGTTAGCGAACTATCCTCGATCGCCGATTGCTCGATTTGCCTGTCTGATTGCGTCGCGGTCGATCCTCGTACGCAGCAGACTCGTTACGTAATCAGAAACTGAGGATTTAACGAGTTTATGATCCACCTGAGTAGATGTAGTTCGAAATAGTAAAAAGATAGAACGTATTGTTGAAGGCTGAGTTATTCCATAAAAGACACACGTAAAAATAAATAGTTTAATATGAGAATCGTGTTGTACACAGCACGGACAAAAGGCGAGTGAGGTGTATCGGAAGAAAGAAAAAACAGAATCGAAACACATCAAATAAAGACATCAAATCAAACACTTCATATTGAAATTTCATCAAAATCCGAGTACGCAGACTCTACGTCACTTCAACAGAAAGTATTCGAGAATGTCGAAAATTTCATTAGCAGTGGAATCCGCAATTAGCTTCTCGTTCTACGCAGTATGGGAAAGTAGTCCCGTAAATCTTCTGGCAGTAATTCGTTGTATCTCGATACGATAGCAGAAGTTCGCACCTGCTGGGATCTCGTTGACTGGCGTCGGACTTCGAGTTTCCAGAGTGCTTTCGGTGGGTTGCCGATACTCCGCATCCGCGGCAAGTAATTAATCTTCGTTGCCGCGGGACACGTCAAAGGGGCGCATCAGCAAATTATGAATTATTTTCGTGGCGCACGGTTCGCCGACTTCTAAAAGCGGTCGGTCGAACAGCGCCCGTCGTGCCGCGGCCAAAAGGATGCTTCCGTCCCGAATGGATCGATACAGAGTAATTTCGCGGGGTTTCATGGTGTCGCTTTATTCTTTACGTATTTAAATATAAAGAGTTTCGCCTCTTAACTTATTGTCACCGTAACTCTTTATACCGTTATTCCACCGTTCATCGAACCATTCACCCTTTACTAACTATCTACCAAGGTTTTAAGTAACTAATATTCAATCAATTATATGGTCTCCGAAAAGCTCCAAGTACAAAATCATGCTGCTCGAGTGTGCAACATAAATTTCTCTGGTTTTGTTCATATAAGCTAAATAATCCAATACAATTCTTTGATCATGATTACTCCACAATATCAACTACAATGAATTTTTTGAACAAATGATTGTTCCTCTCTATTTGAGCTAATCGATTTTTATTGAACCGCATTATTGCCACAATCATGCACTATTTATAATCGTACTGATTCTTTCATTAAATCTTTGCAAAATTTTCAAATGCAATTACGATTGCACCAGTATTATATTATTATATATTGTTTTCTTTTCTTTCTTTTTGTGCATGTCCCTTTTTTCTTATTAGAAAAGTAGTCTTGTATCTTTCTCTTTTGTTAACACTTATGTAAAAAGGCATCAGTCCTACTATAATAAATAATAATAATAAAAAACAATATTTTCCATGCGCGTACGTACACATGGCGGCAAAAATGTGTCGTTA
Organism: Lasioglossum zephyrum; assembly: GCA_028455615.1. Classification (NCBI taxonomy): domain Eukaryota; kingdom Metazoa; phylum Arthropoda; class Insecta; order Hymenoptera; family Halictidae; genus Lasioglossum; species Lasioglossum zephyrum. The sequence goes on from CM052329.1 coordinate 3,535,386, forward strand.
AAATCCGCCGTGTAATAACGAAGCGTTTCCCTGTTTTTAATTTGACGTCTCTGTTTGATCAGACCACCCAGTATATCGTGGACCATGGATTCAAGGTAGCTAAACCGAAGCCGGATGTTTCTTATCGTTCGTGCGCAGATCGATCCGGCCGGTTGCACACGTGTGCGTGCCAGTGTGTCCACGTAGCCGGGCTAGTTCTTGCGGTTGCGGGGATCGGGCGCTTAGGTAATTAGTTGCAGTTCTACTGCTAATTACGCAAAGACACAATTAACGAACCGGAGCACACGCGCGGATCGGCTCGCTCACCGCTGAACGCAAACAATCCGAGAAGCTTGTCGATCTTTTTTGCCTGGATATCGAACCGGCCTCCACCGCGTTCCAGCAATTAACCACATTTCCCCTTATCTTTCAACTTCTGCTCCCTCTACCACTCTATCGTTCCTCGGACGCTCGGGTCAGTTCTCTTACTCCGCTTAACAGCTTCTTTAAGAATTCATCCCACTCTTCCCGTGGCCCTTTCTCATCTCGCTGGTAGAGCAGTCCCGCGGCGGCGGTCTCATTCCCTTATTACTTTCTTTTCTTTTTCCTTTCTTTTAAAAGCTTCTGCCCCGGTTCCCCCGATTCCCTCGCCCTCTTGTCTCACCCGGAGAAATTGACCGTCGCGCGGCCGAATTTCCCTCCTCTCCGCGTTTTCTCGCGCCGCCTCCCGCGCGCTCGTTCCCGGCTCCGTGCACGCTCGAGTATCTTTCAAGCCTTTTACTTTCCCCTCCTTATTTCTTTTTTCTCTCCCTCTCTCCCTCTCTCTCACTCTCTTATTCTTGTTCTTCTCTTGTACTACTCTTTCCATTTTTGGCTCGCGAGACTCCTTCACGTCCGCCGTTCCCCTGAAGATTCTTAGAAGAGCAAGTGTTTGAACTAGAAGTGTCACGCGAGACGGCGACATTCGAGGCGGCCTTCCTGCCTCCCTGGCTGGATGACTGGTTCTCTCTCTCGGCCGGTTTAAAAACACACCGGAAGTTGAAAAATAAACGTCCCTCCGGTGGACGGGAACTCGTGGAAAACTCTCCCGCAACTTTCCTCCGACCCCGGGAAAGAAGAAAGTTGCCGACGCCGCGATCAAATCTGCCCCCCACCCCCGCGTGCCACCGGTCACTCGCTCGATTCCGCTCGGAGAACGTTGCTCGACGGACGGCCATTCGATTCCCAACCGCTCCGATGTACCTCCGAGCGCTCGTGCGCGACGGGTAGTCTAGCTAGGGCGCCCATAGGCGTCGAATCTTCGGACCCAGGTGCGCGAAGATCCTCTCGTGCGGAAATATATTCGAACAGTCAGTCTACTTTTGTATCGAAGTACAAAGTCAGCAGAAAACTTCGTCCATTACAGAAGGAAGGAACGATTGGATTGCTTCACGGTTCAAGACCGAAGTTTTCCGTATTTATTTCTTTTATTAGCTAGTCCGAAATGGGCCATTTAAAAATTTTATTATAACACTGCAAATCTTTCCATTCGAAAATTTAATCGCGGCGCCTCCGGCGAGTGTCTTAAAAATCTCCGAAGCCGCTTTAACAGAGAATCCTCGGTTAAAATGCTAATAGCTCTCGCCAGCGAGATAGGTAAAACTGGGATCGTTCAGGCCGGAGAGTTAGCGTGATCTACCGAGCCATATTTTTAAGAGGCGCAGGGTCTAGGCCGAGGCAAAAACGAGCTCTCGATTACCAAGATCGAGCGAGACTGTGACGAACGGCTCGCCGCACCGGAGCCTGATAATTCGCATCTGGGTTAAAAATAATTTTATGCATAGACTTCGGTCGGGATCCAGAACCTAATACTGAGCCGAGAAAGAGCTGGAACGAGGGAACAATGGACGCCCGAGCTCGGCGTCGTACGGCGGAGCTTGAACCCTTAAAGGACCGCGAGCAGGGCGCAGCTGAGCCCTCAATTTCCCGATGTCTGCTTAAAGGTAACAAGTTTCCAACCGGTGCATTCTACTCGGTCTTGAGCTGTCGAACGGTGGCACACTGTTTCACTTGCGCTTCTAATTTGTTGACACCATCGATTAACTCGTTACAAACGAAAACGCGGATCCAATTGGTTGTAACGAAATTGTTGTTCCCAGTTGGACTGCGAATTTTATTTCTGTTGGAATATCTTGGTTTCAAAAATTCATGAAAAAATTATTCCTAGCTACAGATAATTATTGCAATAATTATATATTTTTGTAATACATTTATAATTAATTCTTTAAATTTTGTTTTCACAAAATAAAATGAAAAAATCTTCATTTGTGTTGGAATATCTGGTTTCAAAAATAACTTTCAAAAATAAAACCAATACATCATACATTTGATGTATGATGAAAAAGAGTTTTTTGGAATATTGGAAACGGAAAACATTGTTCAGAATATGTTGCTGCCTAACATATTAAAATTTCATCAAAATCGAAGTACGCAGACCTTTTCTATATAATCACCAAAGAAACTTTCGTTTGTGTCCGATAATGGCAATATCCGTAAAAAGAAGTGAATAAAGTATTCTGTCTTTTCTTCCTCGAAACGACGTTTCGTGCTTCGGGTTAACCTGGGGTGTTAAGGGGTTGATGAAGTATTCGCGGTAAAGCTAAGCAGTGGTTCTGTCAACGAGGGGATCACGAAGGAGTGAGTTTTTGTTGGCAGGATCTGTGATTCGAGGAGCAAACACGTCGGTCGTGTTTCGGCGTGGCCTCGAATCCTCGGGCAAATGGCTCGTAATTTTTCATTAGCATGCGTCGCGGTGGTGGTCGTCGTCGCCGTCAACGTCGACGAGGGTGTTATCGGCACGCGAGCCTAAACGCGGCGTGGTGCGACGCGGCCGCCCGGCACTTTCGATGTTTCTTCGTGTTCCGCGGTAGTTTGCCCTCCCCGGGTAAGGTGAAAGCGAACGACCTTCTCTTCCCGGCTACGAAAGTAAAGTCCATCGATCAAGCGATGAACCGAAGGGAACACGCCACGCCAAGCTACGCCACGCCAAGCCACAGCAGACCTAGCCCCCCGTGCTCTCTATCACCCAAGCCGACGTCACCGTCGACGGCGCAACTGCCAGCCGGTTATTCCAGCCCGCGACTCACGGTCACCGTTGGCTAGCGTGTTACTAGCTACTAGCGCGATACAACCGGCAGTCCGAGAATTATGTCACTATGCCAAGGCCCAACCTTGCCGCGACATGGTCGCCGATGAATACTGTATGAGACAACCTTATTACTTCGACCGGCGCGGCGGCGTGGCGGCGAACCAAACGATTCCCCGCATCGATCGGTTTCTTCGCCGTTTTTTTCCACGCCGATTCCATTGTCCTCCCGAAAAGAAACGGTAACCCGGTTTTCATTCTTTCCGCGACTCGCCGGTGGCTAACCTCCGACTGCTCTCTCTCTTTCTCTCTACTCCGGAGTGTTCTCCCCAATCCTTTCTCTCTTTGCACAGCGGTTTTCACACCCTCTCCGATACCTAAGTTCAAACCATTTTTACTAATTCGATTCCTGCGGTTTCCTTCGATTTTTACGCTCGCTATCCCAAAAGCTGGACAACGCACTGGTCACCGGGATCCTCTGTGGCTCCTTGGTCGTAAATACGTGCTGATACTTCGTATACTTGTAAGCTGTTTTAAGAATGATATAAGTGTGCATGTCATATGACTGAGTGTGAATCTGTATGCCAGTTTAAATATATCACGTTTTAAAACAGTCTAAAAAGTATAAAATGATAAATTTAAAAAAACGAATTAAAAAGTATAAAATAATTTGAAACAAAAATAATAAATATAAAAAACGGCCTAAAAAGTATAAAATAATTTGAAAAGAAAAAGAAAAATTTGAAATTGTGAATTTTGTATAGCTGTGAAGAATATACATACCATGTACAATGGGTTAATTACTAGATTGGAAGAAACGTTTAATTTTCCAGTTAAAATAGCTCTGCCTTAAAGGATTAACACTTGGAAGTGACGTAGGAGTACATTAGTAGGATAAGCGTCCGGCAAAGTGGCCGGTTAAGACATCTCCCAGTTTTTACTGGTTTCTGTAGAAGCCGAACTCGGCGAGCTGACACCGGTCCAAGACTGACTAAGTGACGGAGGAGTCGAGAGACTATCGAGACATTTCGGGCTTCTTTATTTCAACGCGAAGTTCACCGAGCCGAAAGAAATTTTGATGACCCTACAACTTCCCCGAGAACGATCGGAAACTTTGCCGCGAGTACCGTTACGTAAGAATTATCGATGAACTGAAAGAAAATGAAAGAGTTATCGGTGGTTCGAGTAGTTCAGTGGTGTCTCCGAGACCACGCTCCATCAGTCAAACCTTGAACCCACACGATCCATCCAACAGTGGGGTTCGTTCCCCGGGCGTGGAGCGAAAATTCGCGGAAACGATTTATTGCCGATCGAAGAACAAGGCCTGGAAGCTGTATCGCCGTTCGCGTTAATACAGGAGCCGGGGGGATGGTCGACGGAAAGGAGCGCCGGTAAAATTCATGTTATGCATAATCCAATTTTCCAGTCTATCGGCTCTCGGCTCGTAAATTCTCCGCAGATTGGATTACTGGTCCGGGCAGCCAGGCAGATTGTCCACTTCCGATCTAAATATTGAACATTACAGATAAATTAATGATTAAATCGATCCGACTCGAGCGCGAGCACTCCAGCTGTAGCCAATTGAAAAATATTTTTCGGAAATTTAGCAGGGGTGCGAAAATCTTGGGTACCTCGTGTTGGAATCCCATGGTAACATTACACAACTAGCTTTTCCCCGCGGCTGCGCTCGCACAGAAAACTGTTTAATGCCCTCGAAAATTGATATTGTTTCTCCATAAAACCTTTTAAGCCCTCATTCACCCCATTCGGATTGTATAAATGAGCATTAACACCAAGTATGATGTAAATCAGACTACGAACAATATTCACCCTTATAAATTAATTCGTGGCTCCCGCTGTCAACCATCGTGCTGAACACTTTCGCAAAAATCCGAAGAGAAGAAAGAATCTATTATAAGCCAATTTCCGAAGTTTTTCAACACCTCGGTTAGGCTATTTCCGATTTCGACTTCGGGCATCCAGCCACCCTTAAAGTGTGGTCGGCCGATTTTAGCCAGCTGATTAAGAGGGTGGGGGAGTTCGTCACCGGTTAGATCGCGATTCATCCGGTCCGTCGCGTTCCGCTGTGTTTCCCTGTGTGCTCGTCGGTGTCCCACCGCCTCTGAAGTTACAGTTGGTTAACCCGATCAACGTCTCCGACTGTTGGACGTTAACCGACGGCACTCCTGAACTTGACAGACTGACACGGTCCGTCAGCCACCGCTCTATCCGCCCATCCGAGCGTTACCCGTTAATCGGCGGTTTTCCTGGACACGGCCGACCGTTTCTCTCTCCGAGAGAGCTTCGCCGATTTCACCCACGTCGATCCCTAACCATCCACGATCCTTTTCTCTCTCTCTCTTCCTCTATCATCCAGTCATTGTTGTTTCGTTCTTCGATCCCCGCCGAAAGACAGTCGATAACGTTGGATGACACCTGGACCAACCGCGGCGGCTGCCGTCAGTCTCGCGGACACAATCTATCCGCAAACTTCGCGTCGACTGACAGCGGCCGCAAGATCGAACCCTGCCGAGAGCTAACAGGGAAAGTTTAGCAGACGCTGCGCAACTAATTGGAGAAAAAGATCAGAAAAGAGAGGAGGGTTCTTTCTTTCGATCCTACTGAAGAGCTTGTCAATAAATCGGACGCTGCTCTCTTGCTGTGCACGAAATTCTTTTCTCTTCCGTTGATCTGGACAGCTAAGCTGGTATCTCATGAGGAAATCGTCTCGAGGATCGTGGAAAGTTTATTGTTTCATGCTCTGTTGTGCTGAACATCTGCGACATCTAGCACTTAAGGATTATTGAGACAATTTTCTAAATCTGGTCTCAGTCCTGTCACCAAGGATTAATAATTATTCAAGAATCAAGATTATTAAACTCGATTCTGTCGAGTTAATTGAATGATCAGCGCCTTAAAATTAAGATTCAAACAATTGATGAATATATCGGTGTAGGGTTCGAAACATCCTGGATTACGAAGTTACAAAAATAGCCCGCTGTTCGAGGATGAAAGTCGAATAAATTTTCCCTCCAAACGTTGTCCAACAAGCTTAAATATTGTTCAAGGGGCGGTACAGTTTTATCCAAATCCTTCGGTAAACAGGCCAGCGGAAAAATTCCTGAAATCTGAAGTCCCGCCGATGTCGAAGATTCCTGCAGGGGTCTCCCGAGTGAAAATCGGATTCCCCGTCTGCTGACGTAGTCTGGCCGTTTCCGTCGTTGTGATTTGTTAGCAAGAACGGAACGGAAGAGACAAAGGAATTGTCGCGAGATTCGGGTCGCCGGAGGATCAAGATCGTTTCAAGGAAAACCAGAGGGGCATTCCGCTGGTTACGTGGACTCGAAACACGAGTCACGACTACCTAGAACGAGAGACAAGCGAAACGAATTAACTAGGAGAGGCGACTGGACCGAGAGGACGCTGTGATTCGGGACACTGAAGTTGTTTGGGCGCTATCTGAATAACGTTCCTCCCACGATGCCGTCAGCTCAGTGGCCGAAATTCTCGATCTAGGATCTAGATTCAAGATAGACGGTCCGTGGAACCGGACCACCCTTTCGTCGCAAAAAGGAGATTACTAGTCCCTTCTAGAAGCTCGGAACTCGATGGAGTTCTCGGAGATAATATTCAGCGAATTAATAGGTTGTCTTGCATCTACCCTAGACGCTCTTTAAAATGTTTTTACAGCAGTGGTAGAAGTAAATATGTTAGAGACTTCTTATCCACTATCCTGAAAAGGTTCCTTTAAAATCTTTACATCGGTAGAATTTGTAGAAGCTGTCTCTCCGTTTCTATGCTAGACACTTCTCTACTATCCTGATGAGGTTTCTTTAAAATCCTTTAGCTTAGTAGAGCTTGTAAAAGCAAAGACTGTCTCTCTGCTTCTACACTACTGTTTTTTTACTATCCCGAGAAGGTTCCCTGGAAATCTTTCCGAGCAGTAGAACTTGTTGATTCGAAGAAACAGCAGGCGTGATATTTATTGTTGTGGAGAATATTGCGCAGGAGTTTTTTTATAAAACATGTCCACCGAGCATTAATACCTCGGCTTCGTTGTACGTGCTATGTTTTCATTTATCGACGCGGTGGCCGAACGAATTATTTATCTTTATTTCCGTTGGTTCGTATCCCAGTGTTACGGCGTCACGGGCTCCCGTATCGATTTTCCCGCAGCCAGATGGAAATTATTTCCACCGGCGTTAATGAGCCGGGCCCGTCGAGAGCGGACCGTCGATCGACGAGCCGTCAACGGCTCCCGTCGCGTCCAAACATTCGGAAACAACGATGTTAGCCAACGTTATCTCCAGCGCGAACCAACTTTCGCGCACTCGCCCGGCCACCAGCGGTGTTTTTCCCCTGTGAAATTGGAGCGCGGCCGGTCCTACGCCACTGCTCGGAGGCACAGTGGCTCTCACGCTCGTTCGACCGCGCTCAAAGCGACGGCGAAACGTTAAAATTGTTACTGCGCTGTGTTTACCGCCCTTTGAAACCGACACTTTCGCCGCTCATCCCTTTCCCCCCACCACCGCCTGCGCGCACGAACGGATACTTTCCAATTTCGAAAATAGAATTTCAGGTTTTGTGCGCCGCTCTCGGACAAAGAAACGGCTGGCAGAGCCTTCCGCGAACAAATGTGCGAGCCACTGTGTTTGATCGTTTGTTCGGCGAACAATGAGCTTTGCTTTTCCAGCGGAAAGGATACTACATGGAAAAGGAAAATGGTAGACTAACAATCGTAAAACAATGCGCCGTGCCGTCTTTGATTTTCGTTTTCCTTCTGAGCCAGTGCTTCTCAACCAGTCTCGGAACATTCTCTTTTCCCACGCGTGCATCAACGAGAGGTCCATCTTTTTTTTAGGATGTGGAGGAATCAGTAGAACCCAGGACTCCGGGGGTACCGTAAACATTCACACCCAAGGGTGCCAGTGGAAGATTGGGCGCTTCTTTGCACACTAAATTGGTATCACCCTCCCCCCAACCCGGTTTTCGCATACGAAAGGGGAAGGTGATAACTAATCCACACCTGTTATTTGCTACAACAAGAGGTCCACCAAGGTTCTGGAAGCAATTCGGAGATAGTGAGTTCATTTGTCTCCCACTCTATCTTCCCCTTCCACGCCGCTGGCCCGGTCTTTTTTTGTTTAAGGGCGGTGGGGGAATCCTCTTATGGACGTGTTTCGTCTCTGTCGAGGTTGTAAATGTAAACATAGCCACTCGGACAGAATTGAAGTCGCCCTTCTCAGATAGTTAGCCAAGGGCGCACGCTGGTACTTCAGTGCCTGGTCGGACAGACTATAAACCGCTGGCTCTGCTCAATTCCCACTAGAATTTCCCACCTTAATGCCTCGTTGTTTCGATGTTTCTCTTTGCGGACGTTCATGGCGAATAAAAGCAGTACGTGTACTCTCCGTGGCCCGCAAGTTGTCAGGAATTCGAACGGAATGCGGCAGCTAGCCGTTTGATTGGTCATTCCACGCGGATTTTCGATTGTAGCCGAACGCGTCTATATTTTATCAATATAAGATATAATTGATTTTCTGTTTGACAAAAATGTGCAATATACAAATAAGAAGAAGCAAAACGAATACGACTCAGTAGTGATACCTATAGCAGAACGGGTTCCTCCACATTCGAAAAAAAAAGGTGGAGGAAGGAGTTGACCGGCGACTTACACTGTTCGTGCAATATTTTCGCGGGAGCGTGACAACCTCTGCTCGAGACAGCGATCACCGTAAGTGATCAAACATTTTGAGCTGCGTTCGGATTCCTGCGAGTCGCTGTGAATTCCGTCGAACGAGTCTAGTTGTTCTCTCGATGGGAGAGAGGACCGTGGAAAGAGGTCGCGCGCGCCGCTCCTGACAAAGAGGGTTAATGGCGAAGTTGGTGTTGGTGCTCTCGAGCGTTTCCTCCGAGCATTTTCTCCTCGATGCTACTCGTGCCTCGAACCGCGTGTCGATACTAGTCGTCGACCGGTATGGACACAAGGGTCGCACGGCGAAGCCGCGCTCGTACGTCAGCGTCCTTAAACGTTGCCGACGTGTGGAGCCCGAGAAAACCGCCTCGGAAACGTCGCCGGTTCGACTCGATTAAAGTATCCTTTCCTCGGAGGAAAATTCTCTTGGTCCCCCCACTCCCGCAACCGGATAAATGAAATTCTCGCTACGGCCCGGCGTTCTCATAAGTTCTCGACTGTCAACAGGCGGCTACGGTCTACGGATTATTGCCTCGCGGAGCGTACTCGGGCCTGCTTCTCGACGACGCGCGCTTTAATCCGGCGAATCGTTAACTAGTCCTCCTCGAATAACCCGACGCGCGTGGTTCAGGGGCTTTCCGGTCTCGACGACTTGAAAAACCGATTTTTTTCCCTGCGTGCTCTCGCAGCTCCTGGATCCAAGAGCATGCCTACGGAACGCTGTAATAAAACTTGGTAAGATTGTAAAAGCTCCTGGGAAAAGGTCGCTGGACCTTTGACACAGTTTTCTGATGCTGGAAACACGTGAATTAATTTTTTTTTAAACGAGCTGTAACGTTTAGGGAAATGCATTTCGTAGCTTGCCGCGATACGACCGAACCGATCCGCACTTTTGATGGCCACGAAATGGGGTTCGTCCAGCGAAGATAAAAGGTTACCTCGAATTTTCGGTTAACTCGCATCCGCGCAAAGTTGGTCCAGTGGCCGGCGAGCTTATTAGCACGCGTAATTACGCCGAGTAACTCGCAGGGACGCTTTGAAATTGTGCACGGACAAAGTAATTATTCGTTCGGAACGGCCGCGTCGACGTCGCACCGTCCGAAACAGAATTCGCGAATTCCGCGCGGACGAGAGAACACCGGTTTCCTGGGGCGTTCTCGTCCGGTAAACGCGCTAGCCCCTTCAGGTGAAAAATAAATCTTAATTGCCCCCCCTTCCCAGCGTTAGCCTGTGTCGTTGACCGTCGCGCGATTAACTCGAGCGAATTCCGGATCCCCTGCTAGGTCGATGTCGACGGAACGAGAGACCGGCCAGTAAACTAACAACGCGCACGCTTAATGACGCTAAAAAAGGGTGGAAATACGAGCAGGGCAGGGCGGCGGGGCCACGGATGGATTTACGAAAACATGACGGAAATTCAATGGAATAGCCGGTTCCATTGTTTCGAATTGCGGGCACGAGCCTCGCTGAATAGCGTGCATGTTTTTTGAATTTTTCAAATTATTCTCGGTGTTGGTTATCGACCGCGAGCATGCCGAAAGCGTGCGTCAACGAGAACCGTGAAAAACTAGCGAGAATGCCGGCTGGGATTTTCATTGCAGTGTTAACCCCTTACACAGAGCGGCTTTTTTTTCATTTGATTAAAATAAAAAAATATTGTAATTTCAACGCAAGTGTGGAGCAACCTCTCCCGGAGGAGGGAGGAATATATTGGAGATTTTATTTATCAAAGAAAGTTTTAGACGGACACGTTCGAAATGGAGAAAAAAAGCGAAAGCTAGCAATTCCATGGCGATGGAATAGAGAAAGTTACGAAAGCAGAGTAATAACTTTTAATCAGCGTCGTGTACAAAATGCGGCGCAACTTCTGCCCCGGGAAATTAGCCTCGAGAGCCGTGAATTTCCATAAATATTCTCAGTCTAATTATTACCAGCATATTGTCGTTATCGTTGAACGCGGATCGAAGTACGAGGAAAGGGGTTCGTGAAAGAGAGGTGCGCCGGTGTTGGCGAAGACGGCCGCCGTAGAACGAGCCCCCGGTTCTCCTTCGACGCTTTCAACGTCGACCTGGTCGAAGTCTTAGAGCCACCGACGACTAATTAGTCGGTGTGCGAAGAAAATACGCGCTATGACCGGACGCATTAATTAGAATTCTTGGGAGAAGGTACGCTAATTAAGTTCCCGGCCCGGTCTACTCGAGGCAAACATTTCGGCCGAGCCTGTTACTCCTCTGGGAATACAGACTGCCCGGAAGTATAACAATTCAAAGTATACGCATTCTTCGAGCAAATTTGAATCGAGAAGTCCTTTACCATTTTGTAATTCAAGACTCCATTATCGAGGTATCAGCAGTTGAATATTGATCATTCGAATTCGCGCGCTCTTTGTGGCCCGAGTTGCGCGCCCACGCAGTAGCGACGTGGGCTGCCATTGAAGGCCCTGCCGAAAACCATTAATATCTCAGGAACAAAGTGTCAAGCCGAAAAATGGTACAGGACTTTTCGATTCGAATTCATTTCGCACACATGTGTGCTTCGTTTCATATATTTCGAACACCCCGTACATTTCGGCCGGGTCAACTCGGCCAATACGGAAGTCGATCCGCACCTAGTGGACACGGGTCGGAGCGTTTCCGGGCTTTTACGTGGTTTCGGACATTCTCCCGACGACGTGGTGCACTTCTATCTGCCGACCGTTTGTCCGGATTACACACGCTCGACTACGCAAGGCTTGCTCTCCTTCGGTTCGGCGAGTACAGAACGAGTAGCAGAACTTGCTCGGATCTTCGCCCGGTCGTGCTATAACTCTCCGTTATGTTGGCCGGCTTTTATTCCCCTCGTGTTTCATAATTTTGTGGTTGCGCCGCTGCGCCGTTGAAGCTTTAAGGAGGCAAGCGCCCCCCGTATTACTTAAACGGACGTTTATCCCCACGGTATTTTACCTATCCGCGATACGCATAAATCAAGACAAAAGAGCCATCTTTCCGAGAGGATCTAGGAGCTGCTGGTCCCCGCCATTAGCACATAGTTTTACAATTTTTTGCTCGGCATACTGATCCTGCTCGACACATCCGTGAGTTTCTCTTTTCGATTTTATAAGAAACTAGGGGTGTGCGGGTACCCGAAATTTCGGGTTCGGGTCGGTAATTTAGGTACTCGAAATGGCAGCCGGGTCGAGTCGAGTCGGGATCCCGAAGTTTATAAACTTCCGATCATTGCCCGACGTAACCCGAGGCTCGGGTACCCGCACACCCCTACAAGAAACCTTTTTCCAAGAAGTATTCCATTTGCAAAGTTAAACTCGCGATCTCGAATAAAACGGCCGGTTGACTGCGTTCCATTGGAAATAATATTTTAGCCAACGAGTGAATATGGGTCCGCGTCGGGCATCAAATGAGTACGGACGTTAGGGGCGAGGTTCTAAGAGTGTTGTCGCGGTCGTGACGGAAATGTAACCGTATTTTTGTCTTTGAAACACGGTCGAGCGTCGTGGATCGGTTTCCTTTGGCGAACTCGGCGCTAGCTAGCTATGAGAGGGTAGAAGAGGGACGTAAGGGAGTCTGTCATCCCTCCGAGGCGAAAGCCGTTGATCCGTTTCGGACCCGCGAGACGAAACGAGACGGCCGAACGAGCGTAGGAGAACCGAGAAGGGCCGAGAGAGGTGGCGAGGAAATTGCGAGAGTGGGCGACGAAAGAGCCGGGGAGACAGGAAAGATTGCAACAAATCTCGGGGCGGACAAACTAGGGTGAAACTTCTGACGAGTTTACTTCCCCTTATTGTTGAACTGCAAAGGAAAGGAAGGCGGGCAAGGCGAGCAGGCGAGCGAGAGCGCGCGCCTGAGGAACGTTTCATCTCCCCGTCGAAGTGCCCCGGCAACAAACACACATCCGACGAAGGGACAAGAACTAACCGTCGAGAAACCCTCGTCTCTCTAATTCGGTGTGAAACTCCGAAGGTCGTTATCGCGAGAGAGCTCGAACGCCGTTACACGCTTTTATTCGCGATCGCTCGATCAGGGGCTGCCTGAAAATCATTGTGCCAGTCGTGTTTTCTCAAAGCTCTCGGAGAGAGTTCACTGTAATTTGTCTCATTCATTCGGATTTCCAAAGATTAATACAAACGTTGCGCGGAGAGATTTGCAAGTTCGTAGACTCTGGGGATAGGAATCAACTGGTTATGGGGGCAGCCAATCCGTAAACGCGGTCTCCCAGTGCTTTACGGACAGGGGTGGGGCCTCGTTATGTGAAAGAGTAATCGTGACCGTACCTAATGGGTAGTTATTGTTACGTATGCGGAGGCGACCGTTGCTAACTTTTGGCCCCTCTGGACGTATGTATCGAAACAGATGGCCCCTTCAGAAGAATTAAGGGTCTTCCGGAAATCAGTGGAAATAAGGGCTGAAGTGCTGCAGCCGCTGTAATCTCTTTTCCCAGGAATTCGGTTTTTCTGTGGTCCCCACCCTTGTCTAGTCTGATTGTGGGTGGGTCTTGGGCATTTTTAGGAGTTCGGAAAACACTTCATTAACAGTCATAAAAATTTCTCATGTTTAAAATATTTGTTTAATAGCAGATTTAATAAATTTTAGGATTAAAACTGAAAAAAAGATTAAAAATATGTAGACAGCAAGACCTTGAGAACTAGCAACCTACTGATTACCGAAATTGTAGTCCGACGGAGTTCAAAGACAAGTCCTTCGTGTACCATTGCTACCTGTACTCGACCCTTAAAAACTCCCCTCGGTTTTCGTCTGCTGCCAAAACCTTGGCACGTAACATTATCGAACAACCAATCACGTTCCGTCTCGGATTTATTTCCTTGCTTGTCGCGGCTACAGGAACAGCCACGCGAAGTGGCCGATGAATGGCAACGTCCAGAAGCTGAAGGCAAACGCGACAATATACTTTGGCCCATTAGCGTAAAGTAGGATCGTGGATCGAACACTCGGACGCAAAGTGGAGTTCCGAAGGAGCTGATGAGACATCTCGCGGCATGGATACCGGGGAAGATGCTGCGCCAAGCCACGAAGGAAGCCGGGACGCCACTTCGAAAACGGCACAAGTAGCGAAAACACTTAAGGCGAAAAAAAAAGAAGAACTCGAGTTGTTCCTACGCGCAACAAGATAAAATACGAGGAATAAACGTCCGGGGAAACGGGAATATGACGTGTGCACAATTCTCCGAACGAATTCGCGTTTCCTCCATCGACGTTCGTTGTTTTCTATTGCCAGGCATGTATATATTTTTTTTAATCTGTCAATGGGCATTTCGAATATCGGGTTCGGTTACGATCGCTTTGTTTTATGTTCGAACATGATATCTGGTTTATTTCCATCGTGTTTAATTGTATTGCGCGGATACGATCATTGTTACTATTAAATGATGAATGCGAGCTAAAACGATTCTGATGAAGCGCGAATCTGTACGTAACAATACGATCCTACGCAGAAACAATAGTGACAGAAAATTGCTGTGTATTAGGTCGGATGTGCTCGCGTGTCTGTGTAGTCAATTGGTATCGCGTATCGTGTAGTCCCGACCTTACCGGGAAAGCAATACGCGTTTATTAAAGCGCAACGTCGACGGGGAACCAATCAGCTTTTCCGTCGCTATCGTTTCGTTTGATCTTGCTGTCGACGGAACGATCGTCTTTTTGCTTGGTCTCTTTGAGCCGGCAACCGGCTGCTCGATTTTTTCAAAATTGATTCTAGCCCCGGGATCCACGGTTCGAAGCGTTTTGCGTCGGCAGAAATGGCGGACACGACGCGACGTTTCGCGTTCACCCAGTTACGCGTACTTGCGCTTCCGGGACGCGCGCGGTTTCGTCCCTGAAAAATAATAAAATTCAATTAGCCCGGTTTCGGGTCCGAGCGAGCTCGTTGATGCTTCCGCGCGCCTCGCTATTTGTTAGAGGGTTCACGTGAGAAAAGTCCGCGTGCGTAACTTCACAAATTATGAGCGTACTCGGCTCTCCCCGGGAGGGGCTCTCTAACGAACGATCCGTTATACGAAAATGTCGTTAGCGCGAAAACCTGGAAAAGTTTACCTTGCTTTTTCGTTCGGATCGCTGGAGCGTCGCGCGTTTCCGGGGATTCCGGGACGATTACTCGATCGACGATTACGCGACGAATTAAAATCCGCTGAAATCGGCTAGCCTGTGTTCGAATTTAATTTTTTTTCCACCCGCTGTCGCGCGAATGTGTTCCGGCAGCTATGTAATTTTTACTGGAAAAAATTCGGCCACTGTCCAATACTTTCCTTCGAGGTGTATATGTAGGGGAGAGTCGTGTAGAACCGACCAAAATTATTTAGGGGCTTTCCAGGTCAGATGGCTACACTTTCTTTCTAATATTTTTATTGTTAGAAATAATGAATACTAATTATCAAATTTCACAAAATTAATTTCTCGCCTTTTATTAAGTTCCTTGTGTGTTACAAATTCCTTTTTCTTTTAATTTGAATTTTTCCCGATTCTAGTCCACCAAATAATCAGAAAAGCGGTTGGTACTGCACGACTCTAACTCGAGGAATTAGAGACTAGCGCGAGTACATCGGTGCACAGAGAGAACACACGCGTGCGGCCGATCGTCTGCGGAAACGGGCTCATCGATCGATCCCCGTCGAACAATGCCACTCTTTAGTCGCCATAACGAATCGCTGGACGGTCGAGTGTATCGTTGCGCATTTCGGGATTCCCTAATTAGAGGGTCTAATTTTCAGTTTTAGCGCTCTCTAACGCTTTGTACAGCTTTTCGCGTCGATGCAAACCCGATACGGTCGCCATTACACGATCGTTACGGGAAACGAACCAATCACCGGCCCGAAATTCCCAAACAATTATTGTTTTCGCTAATTCGTCACGCGCCGACAGCGATGGGAACTAATTGAATTCTTTTAATCCTCGTCCTACATGCTATTACACTCACCGTTTGCAATACGTAGAACGGGAACACACACAACGTGTGCCGGAAATAGAAACGCTCTAGCACGAGGATTTTGTATGAAGTACGAGCGTGAACGTCGGAGAAAGTTCGGAACATGTTATTAAATCTTAGCGAGACAATATTCGGGGAAAACTGTTCCGGAAAGCCGAATCGTTGGCACGTAGACAGGAGGAACGCGCTCGTCCTGCGAATTCCGTGGAAGGACGCCCCGAGGGAGCGTACCCAGCGGAATCTTCTTCCTGTTCACGGTTCACGAGAACGTTCGCTGTATCGATACCAGGGGTGGCGAGAGTTTCCGCTGTCGGTAGAGATAGTTGGATACTCGCGGGATAAATCAATAAAATTACGCGGCACGTGAGTGATTGATGCACGGTACGGAAAAAGCGGAAACACGTTCGCGATCACACGCACAGGGTGTCCCTTCCAAATCGGTTCTGAAAGGTTGCGGTCAAAAATCAGCTATTCAGAAGATATATGGAGCCACCCTCTGTGCCACAATCAAATAAATTCACCATCGTGTATTTTCGAAACTCGTGTATTCACGGTTAAGCGTGTTCGAGTACGAAACCCGTGGACATTTTTTAAAAAGAACACTTCTAAAGTGACATTAGGTTGGCTAAACAAATTTTTATAGTCTCGCACCTGAGTTGCAAGTATCATCGAAAATAAGGACCACGAGGTTGTGCACATTTTACAGCGAGAAGTGCGCGAGAAGAGCCTGTGATTTTTAGCAACAACACTGATCAACGTTGCTCCCTGTTTTTCTCGAAATGTCAATTTGCAATAAGTAGTTTAAAGTACGGAAGGAGCGCACCGTCTCGCGATCGATGACGGCTGGAGGTATACCGAAGGGTAGCCTAAACCGTGGCCGGTCCGTCGAGCATCCTAATTAAGCGGAGGCCGTTGAATCGGGAATTTCCTTAAAAGCGAAACCTGGTCGCGTCCCAGAATCTTGAATCGCGTCGCCCGGTAAACGCTTAAACGTTTTCGATGTTTCGCTGGAATGTCGCGCGATTCAAGTTCTCCCTGGAGCAGACAATGCGGAGCCGAGCCGTGCCGAGCCGAGCCGAGAAGAGAGAGAGCGGTCGCATTTTTAACGGGAAACAACCGCCACCGCCCCCGCAGCCTCTGTCTCCGTACCTGCGTCGACATTCTCGCACTCGAAAACTAGAACGCCTAGCCCCCGAGCAACCTGATCCAGTTTCCCCGCGACTCATCCGAAACGTCGGTCAACCGACACCCTGACTTACCGTTCCCGGCTCCCCGGATTAGCGAGAAACTCCGAGAATCCACGCGGAATCTCCTATTACTCGTTGTGTAACTCTAAGTCCCCGTCTCCTAATGCGTGGATCGATGCAATTCGTTTTCTACAAAAAGTGCTTGTAAAAAATCCATTAACCCAGCAAGGGAAAATGAAAGCGAACTTTTCGCATAGGACTGCGATAACTGCGGACAATGTTAAAAATTGGCGAACGTTAACAAGAAGGTTTATCGATGCGAGGACATTAGGAGGATTCAGCGGAATCGCGACCGTCGTTCGGGAACATTCATTTTTCTAACATGGATCCGAGAGGACATTCGAGGGAAGTTGCGCACGAAGTTCCACCGTATTATCCGGCTATCTCGACTGTCTTAATCTTCGGAGAATAATTCGTCGGATCCAGCGATGCCAGGCGGAACTTTTAGTTTGCCAGCGCCACGGGCAAACTTCCCTAATCGCCCGAGGCGGCTCGCCGCGAGATCGATGGCTGAAGCGCGACAGGAAAATTCAGTTTTCGCCGGCCGTCTCACCTCGCCTGCCCGTGGAAAAACGCATCGATCATTCCGCCGACCAAATAAAACCCGCCCATCGTTGTTACTCGCGGCGACCATTCCGCAACTTCCCTCTTAATTGAGGATAACTTCTTCTCCCGCGGTCCAAGTAGAACCAGTCGACCATTGGTCAGACCTCGGAAACTTTCCGAGTACATTGTTGGCCAAAAATATTTGCGGACGAACACGAGCAACCAATATATTAATCAAGTGAACTCTACGTTTATTAATCATCAAGGTTAATTGCTTTTCTTGCTCGGTCCAAGTGGTGCGAACTGATTTTGGTCAGACTGCGAGACAATTGGTACAGACCTCTGTCCGGGAACTTTGCGAGTACATTGTTGTCCAAAATATTTGCCGACGAAAACAATACGAGCAACCAATATATTAATCAAGTGAACTCTACGTTTATTAATCATCAAATTCTCTGTTAATTATTTTTCTTGCTCGGTCCAAGTGGTGCGAACTGATTTTGGTCAGACTGCGAGACAATTGGTACAGACCTTTGTCCAGCAATTTTGCGAGTACATTGTTGTCTAAAAATATTTGCCGACGAACAACACGAGCTGTAAACATTTTAATAAATTAAATTCTACGTTTATTAATCATCAAGTTCACTGTTAATTATTTTTATTGCGCGGTCCAAGTGGTGCGAATTGATTTTTGTTCAGGCATATACACTGCTGGCCAAAAATATTTGCGAACGAACAACACGAGCAGTGCGCGTACGTTTCAATAAATTCAACTCTATATTTGTTAAGAGGGTACGCTAGGTAAATGGTTGTGGGAGAAGTTAAGCGAGAACGCGCATATAGAACTGGTATGACAAGATCAAAAGTTTTAAACGACCTTACCTTTTGTTTTGTTCTTTCCCCGGAATTCCCCGGCGGTGTATGAAAGTACCGGTTACTTAAAATTAGTTAGAGAACACATTCAGAACTACGCTAATAGAATAACTGAAGAGAACGTGGTATTTCAGGATGATGGTTCAGCTGTTCGTACGCGCAGGAACATCGGGAACTATTCCAAACTGAGAACGTTAGATTGCTTCTCAGAGGTGTGAAGATGTTAATGCCGACTATCAATGTTATGCGTTCTAATAGAATACCACCATGCAGGTAACGAAATGTACACAGTGAGGTAAGTGTCAAAATGTGACAAATATAAATGTTTAACAAATTGACAATGTCTTGCAATTTTAACCGTTCGGAGTTGAGCTGTTTCGATTAAAAACAGGTTTCCGATAATTTTCCGAGTGTGCAGCGACTCGACCGAGTAGTTTACTTGGCTGCCAAGATAAATCGAGCAAAAATCTGGGACAGAATCCCGTGATCGCAGGTTTAACGGGTTAACAGGGTCCGCTCAGTCGGGATTCGCTCGTCGTTACCGTTCATTTCCGATCGCGCGTGACGCTCCCGGAAATCAACGAGCTCCAAGTAAATGGGAAAACATTCGGTTGGGAGGATGACGAACGCTCTCTTCTCTGTTGTCGAGCGCTCTCTGTCTCTCTTACTTGCCCTCTCTCGATAACTTTTGTCTCCGAGAAGGGATCCTCTCGGGGGAGAGCGTAGGCGAGCGATGCGAGAGCGGTTTGTTCGCGTCTCTGTGAAACGCGATACGCTGCCAATTCGTTAACGGCGCTCCCTGTTTAGAAAGTTTATCCGGTGCGCCCGTTGAACCCGAGCCAAATACACGTTTACAGCTTTTAATAGGTATTAAAGTCTTAGCCGCGGCCGTTACACGTGCCCAGGAACCGTTGAAATCTCGCTTTTTTACCGCGCCGAGGAACACGGGACGCGGAAAAACTACGAAATCGTGGAAACGCGACCCGGAGCTGTACGCGCCGCGAATTCCCGTCGGAGTCTCATTAACCGACGACGTTCTTTTCGGAAAAAATAATCAAATAAACGAGCGACTCGTGTCGATGGACAAGCGGAAACCAATAGCGGAGCAGCTGCGCTCGGAGAAATTCTAACCCGGACCGTTGTCTTTCCGTACGACTCGGTCTCTTGCGCTTTTCAAATATTTTTAAAGTATCCATTTACGAAATAGGTGGAACAGAGCTCCACGACAACGACCTTCTCGTTTCTGCTGGGCACATACAATTTTTCCTTCCATTCTCCGTCTGCCGGATCGAATTATACCTCGGTTTACGCGATTCTCTTGTTGGCGAAACTTTAACCAATTGTACCACGGTCTATTTTACTGTGGTTATTTACAAAACAGAAATTCCACAGGTAATCTCCAGGCAAGAGATAACGTGAATTGAACGGAGGATGACGCTGAACAGTGTACAAGGTGTATTATATGTAATAAGGTAAATAGAAGAGGTCTGCATACTCCGATTTTGATGATATTTTAATGTGCCATGCAGCAACATATTCTGAACAAGTTTTTCCGTTTCCAATATAGGGGGGTCGCTTTTAGTTTTTGAGATATTTGCAAAAAGCTATCGCTAATACGTGTAGGAATACGAAAAATTCAATACAGTATTAGCGATAGTCTTTTTAAAATATCTCGAAAAATAAAAGCAACCCCCGATATTGGAAAAGGAAAAAGTTGTTCAAAATGTCGAAATTTATAACATATTAAAATTTCATCAAAATCGGTGGACGCAGATCTTTTCTATATAATTACCAGTAATAATTATATCTACACTCTGTATCGGTGAATAAAATAAATTTTTGTTAAAGTCTCACAACCACTGAACACTACACAACACACTTTCCGAAATCATGACAACGATCCGAATAGTTCTGTGATATTATTTCCACTTCCGCGCGGAAACTCTTCTCTACAATCGTACAATGTATTCGATCTAAGGTGATCGATATACCTGAATAGACGTTATAGCAGGCAAAAAACGCATGATCCGCCATCAACGACCGAAGACAATATGAAACAGAATTCCTTTGACAGTTTCCCACTCCTCCAGTCCTTCCGACACACCGACCAATTAATGAACGATACGGTTCCCCACCTAAATCCAACCTTAACCATTTACGAAAAAGAAGGTGACAGTCGTAGTACTATTTTGACCGTGGTCGGAGTAAATTCTTGTCGTTCGCTGTCACGGTTTCGGAAAGTCTGCGGAGTAGTGTTTACTGTTTAGTGATTTTGTAGAAGCCTGGTGTTTCGTGCTTCACAATTATTAACCCTTATACGTTCCTCAGGGTGAAAATTCACCCGTTTACTATTTTTACATATTGTAAAATAATTGGTCCCTTTTTATCTATGTTGTGAGACGTATTTCTCTAAAATGTGACGTGATAAACGAAGCAAAGTTTATTAGTTTAAAATATAATAAATATTATATTATATTATAAATATTTTGTTTTGTCGATCGTACGATTCAGACGTTCAACTTCTTTGAAGATGATAGAATCTTATATGCAACTATTTCTCAGGAGCGTATGAGGGTTAAGACTTATTGGCGTAAATGGCAGCGTGCTGTGGATCCGACGGAGGAGCAGAAGATGCAGAAAAATTTGTAAGTACCTATACTTTACATTATCATTTTGTAATGTAGAATTAATATTCTTATGTATATAAAAATTAATATAAGGTATTCTTTCATATTTTGCTACTTCAAATATACGTGGCTTCTTTCAAACTTTTTCTTTCCTGGATGGATGAAAGGTATTGGATGTAAAAGCAAACTTTTTAACAATTTTTATGTTCTATTGGATGTTGAATATAAAGAACAACTTTAACAAAAATTTTCTTCGGTATAAACAATTTCGCGGCAAGTTTCGTTTACAAATGTCCACCGGTAACTATTACCTTTGAAACAACCTTGTATAGTTAGTCGTGAATCAACACAGCGGTCCGCTATTGTGACTCATTTTGGAACAAACATTCTTTTATGCGGAAGCGACAAGGGTCGCGATTTCTAACTTTGTCGAGGTTCTCTAGCGAATATTGCTGTTCAAACAGGAGGTAGACAATAGTACACAGGTTATGAGGATACACAGCGGTACAGTATCGTAACTCACGATCTAAAACAAAGATTCCTTTATACGGAAGCAACAAGGGACACAAATTCAAACGTTGTCCAAACAACGATTCTTTTCTGTACAAGTGCTGGTGGTTAGAATTGCGATCGTGTGCAAAATCGAAGAGTAAGCCGTGCTCCGAGGGAACATCGTTTCACGGAGAAGTATTTGTGCCTCGGAATTTCGTACTTTGCCGAGGTTCTGAAGGGAATATGGCTGTCCGGCGATAGTGGAGGGAGAGGCGTTCAAGGTCCGTTTCCCCGGGTTTGTCGGAGGGTGCGCGAGATCGGGCGAGCACCGAGTCGATTAGCAGATAGTTCAAAATTAAAGCACCTTGAAGCGGTGGCAGTAGGCAGGCGGATTCGCGTGCTAAATTCGAATGTTCTGCTACGTAAATGTTGACGGACCGCGGTAACGTATTGCGCGGACACACGCGAACCGTGCAACGGATGATCGATAATCGAGCTCGCGCGGGACCACCTTGCGGACGTGTGTACACAATGGCAGAACGCGTGCACGATGCCTCGCCGCCGCGCCGCAAAGGTCACGTTTCCCGTGAAAAACAAAGCGCTTAGCCGGTGCTACGCCGGAAGTCGCGGAATGCAACCCCGTCTCGAGCAGCGAGCATGAAAATTCTGACGTCAATGTGCAATTAGAATATGCTAACAATTATACATCGAGCTCGGTGCAGCTTGAAACACCGAAGAAGGTAAACACGGTTTTATGCACACTGAATCCGCCCCATTCCCTCTGTTTATTTCATGTTATTCTATCTCCGATTTTCCTTTGTCCCTTCGCTTCCGCTCGTTTATGCGCTTCTGTTTTCCTTTTGATCGACCCTTTTAACTTTTACGTCGACTACCACGGTTTCTTTCCGTTTTGTTGCTCTCGCGTCGCCGACTACTCTACTTTGCATACGGTTCTTGAATTTTTAATGAAACGGTATTTGTACGTTTGTTGTTTAGCCGTTTCTAAAAGCATTTTTAATCGCCTAGATCATTTACGACAAAAATATGCAGCATCGTGGATGCAGGGAATTTGTATTTTGCATAAAGATCTCTTAATCAGTTTGAAACGGCACCCAGTGGTCCACAGGAGGAACTGCGAGCGTTTCAGACTTTCCGCACACCCAAAGGGACCGCGTTAATTGAATTCTATCATTATTAATATCTCGCCAGTGGCGGCGTCGACGCGAGTAGTGTCGCGATTCTTCGCGCGGCGTGAAACCCGTGGTGGGAAATTCCGAGTGACGCCAATGTCGGCTTAATTTTCAGGCCGTTCTCGCGTCGGCATTGTCGCGGGGCGAACGAACGAGTGCGAAAGAGACGAGAAGGGGTGGAGGGGGAGCTGGCGAGAGAAAGAGAAAGCGAGCATTTGAAAATGGGAGGGAAGCTGGGTGTAGAACAACGTAATAGAAAATTTATTCAGGGTTTAATCACATCGCGACAAAGACAGCATTGTTCGAGCGTGAACAATGGGGCTGTTTCAGTGGGTTCGCGGCCGCGGCTGCGAGCATTCGGTTCCCCGGCTCGCGACGACTTTGCTTTTTCCAATTCGGCTCGTCTCGTCGCATCGCGCGTCCCGTCTCGTCGTATCGACGTCGCCTCGCCTTTAACTCTCGTCTAACCCCTCTCCCTTTGGATCCGTCTCCCTGGGTTCCGTCAATTTCAGAAACTAACTGCAGCACTTTCGTTTTCCGCTGCGACGCCCTCGCTCTTTCATCCCGATCGCAATCCGGAAACCCGTAATAACGTCCCCGGCGATCGATCGACGAATTATTTTCAGCAGACGGACCAAGACCCGTAATCCCTCGATGGAGGTGCGCAAGGTGAGAGCCTACAGCCTCTTCCAGACTAGTCAACGAAGTTCTCCCGACTGTTTCACTCGTTAAAAATACAAAGGGAACAGGATAGAATAAAAATTACGCGAACTGTTCAGGTACGCGTCCCGAGCTCGTCAGAAAATATACAGAAGTTCATTTCCGTCAGTTGGAAACGTTTCCTATTATTCCTTCGACTCTTAGTCGCCCGCTGTGGTTTGTCCCGCTTAATTTCAGGAACGCGGCACACCTGTTGTCGTTAATTTCGTTGAAACAGCGTTTCACGGCTCGTTGCCGAAGCATTGATCCGCGAACCAGTCTGGACCAGAAACGTTTCTCTCTCTCGGTGTAAACCTTTTTCGACTAATCTGGCTCTTCGTTGTTCCGCATCTCTTCCATGTCGCTATCATTTCTCCGAAAGATAGGACGTCTAGATTAGCGACGTTCTAGATCACTGATCGAAGTTTATACGCTGCTTTCGCTAGGTCACTGTAGCTCGTAGTTTCCGCAGTTCTTACTGGGTCAGTGACCGCGGGAGAACCGCGGTCAGTGATCTAACGAGGACGGCGCGTAGATATCGGGTGTCAGCGAGAGTGGGTTATGAAGTCAAGAGGCAGCAACACGTGTTGGCGTTGACAGATGGAAACTGTGTGGGAGTTCTTCACGAATTCAGCTCGAACATGGTGCCCGACGCGAATGGAACTTGTCGAACCTCGTACCGGTTGATTAATCGATTGAGAAAATTCTAAAAGTGCCACTACTTTCCTTTCTTTAAACATTTTGAGAGTTTCTTGTACTGATCTGTACCAAGCAAGGGTTCAAAGGTAAATATTATTTTGCGCACTACTTTAGGAACAACCGTCGGCCTTAGCTCAAAGGCAAAGCCCTTAATCGTGTCATTTGGCAGTGTGATTTATATAATGCACAAAGATCTGTACTTTTGTAAAAACTTTACAAATTAATTTTAATTAATTAATTTAATTAATCGGGGCATGTCATCGTATTATATCTTCTTTAAACAATTGTAATTTGGGTGTCACCTAAAAGGAAAAAGATAATTCGTACACCTTTACGTTTATATTGATAATACATGTACTTCTTGCTATGTATATTTCTGTTTATTAAGATAAAGATAARGTAAGTATTAAGATAATAAATCAGAATGATTTTATCRGCGCACGGTGCGATCATATTCTACACCAGCTATTTGTGTGTACAATATGATCGCACCATGCGCCGATAAAATCATTCTGAATTATTACCTAATGTTGTAATAAATCTTTTCTAAGATTTACAAAAAAAAATTGTTTATTCACTAGTCTGTCTTACGACGACTGGTTAAATTGGTGCGTTCAAGATCGTTTGCCGGCCGATCGACCGTCGACAGTCTCGGAGCCGCGGTATCGCGCGATAATGAACTATATTGAACGGACGTTTCGTTTCGTTAGGTTTCCCATTAGTCGATATCGATCGGACGCGAGCCGAATCGAATGCGAAAGGGGCGAGAGCGTGGCCGCGCGTCGTTGCTCCGCGGACTTGTGTACGGTTGCGGGTACCCGAGTTGGAAAATTGGAAGGTACACGCTGTCAACTCGACGTCGAGGCGATGATTCGCAAATAAAAACCTGCGGGCAAGCTGTTTGCCCGCGGCTTCTATTCAGCCGCGATGACAGCTGACGTTCCGTTCCGTTTCGTTTCGTTCCGCAACGTATCGGATCGAATCGCGATTCTCCACTGGCATTATACGTACTTTCCGTCGCGAGACTCGGTAACCGCGAATACTGCTCGCGATCATCCTTACGCGGCGTCGTCTTCAACATTTCGGATCCTTTTCGTTTACGATTTGTCAGGTTAGAGAAATATTTTCTTGAGAAATGTTTCGATATACGTACAAGACAATTATTATTCAGGTTTTGATAATTGTATTATAAAACGACAATTAAAGCTTACTATTATCACTTCTTTGCCTACACTACAAATTTTGTTTATAACTTTTAATCTTTATATTTTGCATTGTCTCTCTTGAATTCTTCTGCTAATCATCGTATAACATTTTGTTTATTTGCTCGTTTCTTTGTTATAACAAATGAATGTTTACATTATTTCATTGTGTTTAATTCTTCAATAAGCCCATTTTCATTTCGCATCAGTTTTAACTCCATAAAGTAATAATATAGTAAATCGTTATCAATGGCTCCGATTGAAAACATTGTGCCACGGGTTGCACCATACACGATACTGAACTCATTTATAATAGTAAGTGTGCATTCGCCCGGAATAAAATTTTAATTGGCCAGAAATAACCAAAGGACCGCAAGAGGGCTAAGTTATCGGATTTGTAATGGGTTTTGGAGTGAAGCGGAGGGTGCAGGTTGGACCGCGACGGGTTAAAACGTACGAAATAGCTGGCGGTAAGTAATGCGTTAATAACAGCGAAGACCACGGGCGCATTATGCACTTTAATCCGGCGCGATCGTTGAACGGAATTAGGACGAAACGACGAGCCGACTCGATAAACTCCGAGTCGAGTCTCGCGCCAGGGGGTCGATTAATTCGGTCACCGATCAAATTCAGATCGCGCGCGAGTATTGTGTTCGCACACAGCATTCGTCGTCGTCGTCGCCGTCGCCCGTGCTCGCCGAAAAAAAGGGCTCGAAAATTGAAATAGATTCGCGAGGCGTCGAAACAAGCAACGACATTTCGGCGAGAGTCCTCGAGCCGCTTTTCATTCGCGCGTTAACGTCCACTCGACTCTCTCTCTCTCTCCTGCGTCCCGACCGAAGAGAACCCACACCCTCCGTTTTTACGATAACGAGCATTTTTACGTCGATCATCATCTAACTTTTTATGCTTCCGTCGGTGCGAGCAGAGGGATGCGTTAAAACCGCGGACGCCAGCCTTGACCGACGACATCGACGAACCGAACGCAAGACTCTATGGAATTCTTACTGTTAGATCAACGCTTTTCAACTTACTCGGAGATCGTTCCAGAAAGCTTCAACTACTTTCGGAACAGTCTGCTTCAACTTCGACCATTTGCATCGTAAGGGAGCATAAAAAATAGCGCGCTCATCGGCAAATCTTCTTTTAACTTGTTCCAGGGGCGAGGGAGGGAGAAAAACATGTCCATTTATTTCAAACTCTGATGCAGCTATCAATTCCAATCTTTTAGAACTTATGGTACCAGAGGTACATTTCTCGTAGCATCGACTAGAAAATATTTCTGGCCAAAATATCACGTAATCTATATATATGAAAACCAAGTCCTGACTCACTCACTCACTCCTGACGAAAGCTGAAATCTTGCATTGAGGAAATTCAACTCCTAAGGGGGTGGAAAGGAGTTGCAACGTTTATATGAAGAATATTTTGTGCATGGTCTTAATGCTCTTTGATATAATGAATCAAATACTTATTTCAGCATTTTACAAATTTCATCCACTAAGGGGGTGAAAGGGGTTGCAACGTTTATATGAGGAATATATTGTTCGTGAGCAAATTTGCATCATACTTGGTCTTAATGCTCATTGATACAATATCTGAATGGGGCGAATGGGGAGTTAAAAGGTTTTATGCTGAAACAATCTCAATTTTCGATTAAACAGTTTCCTGTGTGAGCGAAGCCGCGGGGAAAAGCTAGTTTTTCATAAATTCGGTCGTTCTCCGTATTCTCAGAGTCTCGTTCATTAAACTCCTGCGCAACTGTGTATTACATCCAATTTGTGCGGTGTTGAACCAATACCGACCGACAGGAAATTCCTCCCCGCGTCCATTGTTCCTGCGTAGAGGATCCGCGGGGTTTTCGTTGGTCCAGGCTCCGGGAGAGGGTTTCGCGTAATTACGGTGGATCAGCGTTGATTAGGTGTTCCGGACTTTATCCGATCCGTTGAATCGGGATGATCCGCGCGCGTAGGTGACCGGCGTGTTTTATTATTTGCGAGCGAGTGGCAGGTTATTACCCCCGCGGGATACGTGACGCGATGAGCTCGGTTTCCCACGTGGCCTACTCGAGTAAGCCTCTATCTCTCTCATTCTCCTCGTCCTATCTCTCTTTCTCCCTCGCCGCTGCAAGATTCAATACTCCGGGCTGGACTTCCGGGACACGTTCGCCGACTGGGACAATCTCATTTCGCCGGAATATTTCGATCCGACAGCAGCCCCGTTTCCCCGGTACCAAATCCTGAAAAAACTTTCCTGCCGGCTGTCTCGTATTTCTATGGTCCGTTCGCGTTTTATCATTCGTCACGTCCTATTCCCGTTCACCCGGACTCTCCTCTTCACGCGGAACGCGTTCCATCGGTGAAAATACCAGCCCGAGTCGAATAATTACCCGCGATGCTAAGTCCGTTACAATAACACGACGGACCTCCCTGCAATTACATCGACTCTATACGCACTTCCACGTAGCTCGACCGCTCGAGAGACAGAGAATTTCGTGAATTTTTTTTCGTTTTCGAAAACGCTTCGCGAACGTTCGCTGCGTCGAATCAATGATTCCACCGTGATTGGAAAGAAGCCATTTGCAGACGGAAATTACACACCCGATCGAATACAATTCTGTAGTTTATTAATAATTGAACAGAGACACCGATCAATGGCGAATATACTCGTATTACGATACTCGAATTGGGCTTCGAATTTCACGGAATATGGAAATTATTAGACCAACGGTTTCCACTGCAAAATCGCGGAGTTTTTTACGAGGATTTTTAAGGTGTAAGGAAGTTCTGTGGTATTTTAAATGAACAAATTGTTACAAATAATGAAAATGATAATATATTTTATAAATTGATTTTAATGTCTTGTTTAACACTTTGAACGCTCAAGCATGGGTAACACTTTTCTTCGTGTAATTAAAACAAGATTTTGGGGGTAGTTTATAGTAATATTATTTGTGATACAATTACGACGAATACATGAGATAAAGTAATAATTTAGAAAATGTACTTTTACTATCAAACGAGCAGTACATTTTATCACACGGGTATCTCATGGGTACTCGGGTACCCGGGTAAAAGTCGGAGCTGTAGTTAAAACGCGATAGAGCTTTCTTAATAAGAGATATGAATTCGGAAGCAATTTCGAAGCGAGGCAAACGATGACAGAAATTAGTGTACCGGTGATTCAAGGTGGATTGACCGGAACGATAATCCCCCGGGACATGATCTAACGAAATCGGTCAAACCTGTCGATCGCTCGCGGTGAAGACTTCGACCGACTCGCGTCTTGAACTTTGCCCCGCTGGTAAATGTGCCCCGAAGCAACAGGGTCGAATCGAGAACGTCGAGGAAACATCGATGAAGCGACGTGGTAAACGGGTTCCCGTTAATTGGTCAAATTCGTGATCGCGATTCAGGTGTCGGCTGGTTTATCGCCGTGAATGCCTCAATTCCGAGCCCCTTAACGGGCAAATATTCTTAACTGCGTGTACCCAATCCTGAACTTCGACACGATCGAACTCGCTCCGGACCGATTATCAACGAAAAACGACATTTATACCTCGACCCTTGATAGTCCAGGACGAACTCCGGACACTTAAACCACCGCTTTACGATTCGCTTTACGGTCCCTGTGATTAGAACTTCTTTATCGTTCATGATTTCTTGCACATATCCTATTAGATGTTCAACCCTCAAGTTCTATCCTGTTTCCTCAGACTGCGTCGCGTTAAAATCTTTCCGAGAACTCCGTAAAAATTTTATCGAGGTGCTTGGTCGGTGCGAATATTTCTAGAAGATGCGCGCAAATGGACCGGCCCCGGAAGTACTAAATAATTAGTTGAATGGCGCAAGGAGTTAGTCAGACGACAACGTTGAGATCATCGGGGCGCGTCTTGCACCTGACAGGAACGGCAACGAGGGGAAAAAAGGCGGTCGAAAGGTGGAACACGTTTCGCGGGAACGAGCGGCGTTGTGCATGCAATTTGCGCTTCGAGTATCGAATCGCTCGTTAATTACTGTTAATTGAAAGGGAACGGATTTCACGGCCCCGCAGCTATGACGAACCTGAGTGATGTTAATTGTACCTACTCCTGCAAATTGCCGGGGTCGAGTCTCGATAAAATTCTGCTAAACGATCACGCCTCTTTGATCGGACCCTCGATCGCTCTATCAATCGAACGAGAAGCTACGGACTTAGCTCGGACCAAGCCTAAACGATCTTAAGTAACACTCTTAAGAGATGGTTTTTTTTACAAGTTTCGTCGGGCCGACCGAGCACGTCTGTCTCGCGACGCTCGTCATCGGGCGGCCATCGATTTTTATAAATTTAGAGGGCGTTTTTAAACGTCGAGCTGCCTCGACACAGAGCCACCCCCGTTGCATCCCCCTTTCATCCCTCTTCACCCTCCCCGATCACCAAGTAAACGCGATCGCGAACGATCGTTATCGTTACCCGATTATTATCCTGGTAGAACTCGAGCGTTATCGGCAACCGAAAAGCCGCGCGAACACCGCCACTAGCCATTAAATCCCATCTCCCGATCGTTATCCCATTCAACGAGATATGCTGCAACGAGGACGCCGACTGTCCCTCGATCATACACGATCGTGCGATCACGCACTTACTTCGGTGCGTCGATCTTTTCACCGAGTCACGGCAATTTTTCTTTAGGCTTCCGGGGGTTAAAAAATATGAAAAAATTCTGCACTACTCTCCGATATCTCTAGAATTCAGTGATTTTTATGATCACATCTTATTACTTCCTACCCTGATTTTTTGAGAGAGGAAATATTTTAAAAATACCAAAAAATTCTGGGCTACTCTTCTATATCTATAGAATATCTCTAGAATTCAGTAATTTTTACGATCACATCTTATTACTTCATACCCTAATTTTTTGAGAGAATCAATATTTTAAAAATACCAAAAGATTCTGGATTACTCTTCTATGTCTCTAGAATATCTCTAGAATTCAGTATTTTTACGATCACTTCTTATTACTTCTTACCCCGACTTTTTGAGAGAAGCGATACTTTTAAAAAGTTCAAACATCTCGTCTGAAGTTTTTGTCCAGCAATTTTTAGAACAGCTAATTGGACACTTCTGTTTCAGATTTTTTCGGAATTACAGAATTCCAATGGATCATTTATCAATTTTTCCGTCACACATCACTTTTTGTTCTATTCGGACACCTCCCGATATAACACTTCACTTTGTGACGTTAATTATGGAGGTGCTAGTGAGCCCCGACAGCTCTTTTTGCCAGAGCTCCATCCTCATTTTACTCAATTTTCTACTGTATTTCGCGTTCGGGGTATATCGCGCGTAGGAGATGAAGTAGGTGTGAAACGAGTAAAATTGCGAACGAATCAAATGAATGGTCCCGTTTTGCTGGGATGAGGACAGGCGTGGGAATTACGCAACGGATAGTCAGGAATTATTAACAATTTAAAGAAGAGACATATTTCTTCTTTTTCCGCGTGTGAACTGTCTCATTAAAACTAACTAAATTAACACGTCGACGGAGCCCTGTGATACACGAACGTGTCGCTACCATTCCCTCGTCACTGAAAAATCATTTTTTGCCACCGATAGATCGAGCGTGCGGAACGCGGAACGATTTGGAGAGGAATTAAAACAGCTTTAATTTCATCAAATTGTTTTGGCTGCCGAGTCGGCGAGCGACGTGTTAAACGATCGTTGTTAGCGAGCATTTGCGTGGCATTTGTTCGGACTTAAAAATTAATTTTCACGCCAATAAACTGCGTTCGTTTGCTGATTGAAAGAGGAATTAAAATGGCTCCGATTGTATCTAATTTCGCCGAGTCAGCGTTCGACGTGTTAAACGATCGCTGTTTCCAATTACACGCATTAGCTTCGATGAAACCGTTGCGTTACGCACTGGCGCGTCCCCTAATTTCCCAAAAACGAAATTTCCCTTTGCCCGGATGATTTGCGTGCGGGGAGCAGGGGCGTGGTTAGTTAGGGGGCCCGTGTGATCACGGGTACAAGCATATTTGGCAAAGGTAGCTCTGACAGGAGGTCGCCTGAACGCTGAGACATGGAGCAGGTCCTCGTTATAACGCGAGAGCGTAGGAATCGCGTGAAACAGAACCGCACCGAAATATGGTAGGGTGGTTTTCGGGGGTAGGTTTCAACCAGCCGGCATCTGGTATTAATTCTTCCGCGGGGAATATCTTACATATGCCACGAGGAATTCAGGAGATCCAGAGATCCTGGGATCCCGTGTCCCTGTGCTCCACATATCCGTGCATACCGCACCGTCAGTCTGCAAGCTGTGCTTTGTAATTTCATCCTGCCGCTATCTTTCGTGACGTGAAGCACCCTGCAACTTCATAGACGCGACATTCTGCCGAGCTACTCCGCTGCCTTCGATTGATTCGGTGTTGGAATGTCATTCCTATTCCACGTTTCAATGCAGATGGCTCGCCGGGGCTCGCTTTGGCCCGCGGATTCCGCGAAGCCACGTTCACTGGACGGTATAAACGAAATTTCAGGTGGGGGAAATATGAAATGGAAAATTCATAAAAAAATGTTCATGTTCTTGGATTAAAATAACTGCGACTTAAGAAGGTTAATTAAAACATTGATATCGCAAACACATCCAGATCTCCAGATCGCTACTTTGTGTAAAGGTTAGTTAAAAAAGTTCTTTTCTTTTAATTCTTTTAATAAACATCTCATTATACGATACAATCTTTCTTATAAACTAAACGACCTAGAAGCAAGCAAGAATTATAGACATTTTGCACTTTAACCTTGTGCTGATTTCAGTACTGTTCAATAACGCGAGATTGTTAACAAGCGGAGACATTTAGTATCTATTATGGATTTATTCATTTCCGTGTCTTGTCTCCGTGAATATTATATCTGCGAAACCGAACGTGCGCCTTAATCTTTCGTATTGTCCCGTCGTTATCTGGCCTGGGTTGCTCTCTGGGGCAAACCGAATCGCTCCTCCCGGAGCGAAGAGCGTTTGTTGCGCTGCTCTAAACGAACCATCTGCTCTATACTCGTACCCGCTTTTAAACGCCATTCACGATTCAGCCGTTATCTCCTTCGGTAATTAAACTTTCACCGAAGAGTTCCGAAAAGCAGGACGAAGTTTTCGATCTTTGTGTTTTATTCACGAAGCCCCGAAACGTTTTTAAGAGGTCATTTATCTGAAACCAGCCTCTGCTGTTCGAAATAGAAACTTTTACTTAAACTCCCGACCATCTAAACCTCTAATGGAATGAACAAATTCAAGTATTCGAATTTCGTCGCAATAAGAGTATTTTCGAATTCTTGTTGCAAATCCGAGTATTTGAACTAATTCCCTTTGGCAAACATAAGTCCCGCAGAGTCTACTTGCTCAAAGTTCGAGCGTATTTCACGGTACTGAGAGCTCGGTGTATCATAGTGCGTCCGAATCCGTACGAATGGACGAGTTTCGCGTAGGAAGTGCATGCTGGGAAATGGCTACTGGGTTTGCCAGTGCTAGACGAATCAAAGCGCGTCCCGGTTTAATGGTAACTAATTATACGGGCTGTTGTTTCGTTTTACGTGTTTCGCGTCAGCCTGGTCCGCGTACAACCGGGCTCCCTCTTCTGGTTTGCATTGTAACACTGCCCGACAAAACCCCGCAGCCACGATGTTAACGTATACTTAACGATCATATCCGCGCGACGGCGTATTTCGTGAATAATAGAATCCGCGCGCGGTGGTACACGCCTCCGCGTCCTTCGTATAGAAAGAAAAGAGAACGGAGAAAAAAATCTAACGAAACCTTGAATCGAGGTTAGGGTCGCGCGGTCGGAGAGAGAGAGAGATCGGTCGATCGACGATGCCAGCGCGCGATTTCGCGCTGTGCTCGTCGGCGCACAAAGCGACCTCGCGACGTTATTGTTGCCTCTGTGCTTTCGTTTATCTCGCCCCGGGAGGGCAAAGCTGCGGCCACCGCCTAAAGGAGCAGCGGTTTCGGGGGCGACGAGCATACTTTACTGTTCTCGTTCACGGAAACCATGGCTGACGATCACACGGGACATTGACCCTGCGGCTTAATTCGTTCCGTCGCGCGACGCGCTCCTCGTTCCCGCGAATAGACGCACAGAGAAACAACTACTGTTCGTATCTCGCAAAAAGTCACGGGAGACGATACCCATACAGCTCCAATGTTTCGACAATGACGTCACACTCCACTCTTAGACAATATATTATTATTATTATTTATTTAGTAGTCACACATCCACACATATTAGACATTGAATCCTTGGTCCTGACATTAAAGCATTTTGTACCGGGCCACAGAATGATTGTTAATGCGCATTAAATAAAAGCCATTAAGATGATTATATAAATTTATTTAGAGAATAAAATCTAGTTTTCTTTTCTTTTTACACATCTCTTCAATTACATGATTGTCTCTGTGTATGTATAACAAAGCCAACCCAATTTAGTTGTACATATA
Source organism: Lasioglossum zephyrum (assembly GCA_028455615.1). Classification (NCBI taxonomy): domain Eukaryota; kingdom Metazoa; phylum Arthropoda; class Insecta; order Hymenoptera; family Halictidae; genus Lasioglossum; species Lasioglossum zephyrum. Next base: position 3,569,162 of record CM052329.1, read on the forward strand.
ACATATCTAAAAATCATCGAAATCGGAGAGGAAGCAGCTATTCTACAGTTTAGCTAATTTTTCAGGGGTTGTTTCCTTTGTATAGGGGGGTGGGCTTAGCCCCCTGTCTATAGGTATATATGGTGTTAAGGTGTGACAGCTTTAGCCAATATTTCGCTGCAGCCGAAAATGCGTGTTAACGAGGTTAGCCCCCTTCTCTCTGACGTTCAGGTATAAGTACTAACATTCACGTTATAAGTACTGTTCGGCCACGGGAAGATGGCACGCGAATTGACAGAGGGTATCGAGAGATCTGACCCGACGCTTAATGCTAACCCTCATCCACAGTCTCTGTCCCAGTGACACGCGATTGGTTCATTTATGTTCGATTTATCAAACGATTTAGCCAATTGCGAGAACACTTGAACGCGAAGCGGGGCGCGGGTAATAGATTCTGGCGTGCCATCTTCCCGCTAACGAACAGTATAGTGCACGATTAAATTTTCATGCAACTAACTAGACTGCGGATGTTTTGAAAATTGTACAAAATTCAAGCGAATCTTATATTGACGCCTTTTTTGAAAATTTTCATAATAGATTCTGGTTTGCCATTTTCCCGCTAACGAACAGTATAGTACACGGTTAAATTTTCATTCGACTCATCCTTCTCGTAACTAGACTGCGAATGTTTTGAAAATTGTACAAAATTCTACCGAATCTTATATTGACGCCTTTTTTGAAAATTTTCACCAGCTATAAATGCACGAAGATCCGCAGTCTACTCGTAACTGATACAGCCAATTTATGCGGCCCAAGGTGTTCCTCCGAATTTTTTCGTGGACAAGGAATAATTCGTGACAGGTCCGAGAACTGCCGGCAGGTGACGGAACGTTCTCCTTGGTCGTGTAACGCACGCCCACGCAGCGAGGAGAAAAATTTTGTCGATCGGTTTTTCCTCTCGCAGCCGCGATAACACTTCTACCCCTTGTGCCACACGGGTATAGGCCGCAGTGTCTCTCAACCATTTTCGAGCGAGCGCGACCCCTTTTGTAACGAAGTCGAGTAACCTACACCCTCGCCGCATTCTCCATGAAACGCCACTCTTAATAAGGGCACTCTTTAGTCGACGGAAAAGACGGGAAAATAAATTATTCCGCTGGTGGTAATTCGTCGGATTCTTGTGCTACGAAACCCCCAATGCTCGGGACCTTTTTTTCGGGGTCGGCGACGACGACGACCCTCTGCGGATCTTTGTACCTCGGAATTTTTTCCCCTTGTTGTCGGATCCCACGCTTGGGAAAATGCGCGAGAAACGGAGAGTAAAAGGTAGATCGAAATGCAAACTTTCGAACTGTCACGAGTCGATGGTACTCGACTATGCTCGCTGAACTACTTACGCTTCCCTGTGCCGTACTGTTGTCGTAAACAGTTTCCAGGGGTGGAAAGCAGACATTGCCTACCCTTTTCCCGAAATTAGCCCGTTAGGGGTAATTGTTCTCTCGTTCTCCTACAATTTTTACCGCTCTCAGATCGACGGCAAGATACGAGTCATTGATTCGAACACCCTCTATCTAGGGATGAGAACCGAAAATACAATCCTCTAATCGCCTCCTATCTTCCATGAATCCATTTTCGTAAACTACTTACAGCTCTCACGGATCAATCAATCTGTAATTGAAGGTTGCCGACCAGCCGGGTCGAAACAGACCCAGGCAACACGGAGGGTTCGTTAACACGATCCGGGTCGCGAGCATCGACCAAAATACAAGCTAACCGAAAATTTCTTTGAAATCAACATAAACTTTTATACATCCTAACAGACAAGAAAACCTCCACAATTCCTCGAACGTCTAAAGATACCCATCAAGATAGATCGCGTTAAAAATTTCTCCGCGAGTACAATTATATCCGCGTGTCTAGTCGACGTCATCGGTTTCGATGAATACTTAATAATAACGTTGCTGGCCGGACAGCTCTCGGTAATATATAGTTAAACAGACGGTAATAGAATCGTGTGTGCAACGGAAAATCTTTCGAGTGTGTATCCGTTGTCCAGTGATTCGTTTGATACTGTTCGGTGTGTACGCGATAGGGTCCTTGGTCGTTGCGCGTCACCGTAGGCCGGTATGAATAATGAGCTAGCAACGATAATAGAGAAGGTGATCTATCCTCGTGCACACGACAAAGAGAGCGCAGATAGTAGAGGCTGGATATGTTGAATCGAATACGAGTAAATAAAGTAAACGAGCGCCGCTTACGTGACAGCATGTAATCCTGGTCTCGCGTTCACCCTTTCCTCCGGAGGCATTTATCTGCATTATCTTCCCGGCGGACTTCTCGCGGTGAGAACGTCTGATATACTGGTCGCCACCCCCATCGTTGTGCTGCTACCTCACGATACCATCCACAAAGTGTAATACACCGCGCACAAGTCCTCTCTCTCTCTGTCACTCTCTCTCCATCTAACTGTCTCCGTTCTCTGGTGTTCTCCTCTTTAACTCAAGGACATATCGGTCCTTCCCTCGTCGCACAAACTTTCGCGTAGTGCTGCGGAGGGCCACGGGGTTTAGGGAGCACGAGGATGAAAGGACAGAGAGGATGATGATCCAGCAGTTCGGTGAGGAAGGCGTGCGCGAGGAAAGGTCGAGGGAAAAAGAGTGAAAGACGAAGGACCGGTCAGTGACGGCGGTCGATAGGTCGTGCGGAGTTTCCTTGTCGGCTGCGAGAGTACACGGAGGATTCGATCACGGTAGTTCTCCCGAAAAAAAAAATCGCCTTTGCCGCCGTGGAGAGAGGACCGTAGGGCCACGGGGCCGCTGCACACGGCGCGGACAGCGCGGGGGGGGGCAGAGTCGGAGCGGCTGGGGTGCCGAGTGGAGCAGGAGAGAGAGCGTTAGTGGCCCCGAGGAGCAAGAACGGAGCAGGGCGGAATCGCGATCGGCCCAGCCGAAAAACCGAAGGATCGACCGCGACCGAACGGTCACGTTCGCCGGATGCAGCGCGAATGGAGGGCTGGTCCTGCGCGGCAGCGCGCTCACACGGTCGTCCGGTAAACTGACAGCCCACCCCTGACAGACCTCCGAACTACCAGCCTCCCCATACCTCCCCCTCCCCCTTACTCGATCCTCCTCCGCCCCGTTCGGAGCATGCGCCCTGACTACACCCTCGCTCTTTCACCCCTGTATACCACCACCGACGTGCTCTACTTCGCGTGTACCGACTAGCGATGGGCATTCGATATTCTCTCTGCTGCCGCAAGTTTTCGAGCGACTCCGGCCGAGGCAAGGCTCTCATGCCGTGTGTTCCACGGCTCACGAGCGACCCTGTAAGGAATGTCGCTCGATTTAGCCTCTTCCACTGTCGTACGTCTCGCCGGAACACTACCCAGAGACACGGAGAGCAACACGCTCGCAATACCTGTCCACCCTAACTCGCCGCACGCGAGTCTCGTCCGGAGAAACCACCACGCCAACTACTCTTCCGAAAAATTAGCTATACCACGTACACACGCTTCTCTACACGATCAACGCCCGTTTTGTTCTGTTCGACGCGACTCTTCGACACTTTCAGCGCCACGTGTCTCCAAAATGGAAGATAAATGTGGTAAGGATAATCTTTCTTATTTTTTTTTTTAGAATTTATGAGTCTGTTGGACAGACACTGAACACGTACACACGCTCGACTACACGATGAACGCCCGTTTTGTTTCAATTGACGCGACTCTTCGACACCGAAACCGCCACGTGTTCTAAAAATGAGAGATAAACGTGATAAGGGTAATCTTTCTTCTTCTTTTTTTTTAGAATTTATGAGTCTGCTGGGCAGACACTGAACAAGGTAAAAATTAAAAAATTAAAAACGGTATAGAGATAAATGTGGGAAGGGTAATCTTTCTTATATTTCTTTTAGAATTTATGAGTCTGTTGGATAGGCACTGAACAAGGTAAAAATTAAAAAATTAAAAACATGAATTTTGTGTTTTATTCGTCGCTAACAGGGTCTATGTGATTGTATTACATACATCGAAGAGATCCTTGGATTTTAAGGGGGTTGAATACCTTTTCCAAAGGGTCCGCAATGTGCCCATCGAGTAGATTTTCAGCCCTCGTTCAGATTGCTGTTGGATTCTGTCGAGCCCCCAGTTTCGAATCGTTCTAGAACCATCGCTACCCAGAAATTGCCGTTCATCCCCTATCTGCAGCCCGGTGAAAGACAGCGCGCCAAATAACCTCGATCGTATCTGCTTCGTCCCGTATCAAGCCGCCGTTCATCGCTAAAAGACTCTTCACTTTGCTTCCATCCCGATCCGCCTCTGTAGAGTCGGTCATTCCTCAAGAAAAGGTTTCGCTTCATCGATTCCCAGGAGATCCAGATGATCTCAATCAGCCACACGAACCTATCGTCTTCGAATCTTCGCCGAGGATCCTCGTCTAACCATCGACGGAAAAGTTTGTTAAAAATTTTCCTGTGAAATGCTTTCGAGTACAAACAATTCCAATTAATCTAATTTTAATGGTTCAATCGCGAGCACGTTGAGAACATTTTGTTGATTTTAAGCGGTGTTTTTTTTTTAAAAGCTGTGCCACAGTGATTGTTCCGTTGCTATTTTCGGCAGGTTTTTAAAAAAAATCAATGTAACCGCTTGGAATTGCATCGAAACTAGAAGCGCCTTAAACGACGTGACGCGATTCCCGGCGTAAATGATGTATTACTCGATTAAGAGTAAATTAATTGCGAGTTAGTTAATTATTTAATTATGTATTCGTATCGGGTAACGCGAACGTGTGCCGAATATCGTTCTGCGACCCTCTGGCGGTCGGAGGTGTGAACTAAAATTTATCCCCGATTCGACAGGCTCGATCAGCGTGCATGACGTTCAACGTAAATTGCCCTTCATTAACGTCCAACAGTTGTTTCTTTATTAAATGAAGGAACGACGCTTATTGCATCGAAAAATTATATCATCCGAGCGTTATTCTCACCATACACTCGTGTACCGTCGGAGCACCCGATAAGATTGATTAAAATTCTATATTTCCATAAAAAAAAGAAACTCCTATAAAACGTAAAGGAAAAATACAGCTTATCCATAAAACGATAGTTTAATGTTAGTGCACCCTTATGCTATGCATTTATAACTCGGTTTGCAGCTACGATAACCGGTCTGCCTTCCATCAGGGGCGTCTTAGTTCGCGCCTTCGACCGCTAGGTGGTCGAACACTTATCTTTCCAGGGACGCCTTCGGGATATTTAATCCCAAGAAAAACGTCCTGTAAACAGGAGCCAAGTTCTCTATGGCCGTAAAAAGTTATGAAGTCAAACAAAATACGGGCAAGTTCGTTAGCTTGGAAATACCTCTTGCAATACTGAAAAAAGCGTTTGTAAAAATTAGTTTAAAAGAGCACTATTTAATTTTTAATCTTATTCAAACTTGGCCGTTACGTTCGTTATGATATAAACTAATTTCTATACAGCCATTTTTTTGTTTCTTTTTTGAGGTTTAAAATTTCAAACTTTGATAATCATTCCTTTGATGGTTTGTTACGGTGGACCTATGTACCAAATTTCAAGCTTGTAGGTCAATGGGAAGTACCCAAAAGATTTTGATGATCAAATTTAGCGATTCTTGAGGTCCTATATCTCGGAATGTACTAATGTTAGAAGATTAATGTTTTGTCAATATTAATTTTCATGCAACTCATCGTTCTCGTAATTAGACTGCGGACGTTTTGAAAATTGTACAAAATTCTATCGAATCCAATATTGACGCCTACAGAAATCCACACTTGATCTACACTCTCACTAGATCTACGCTTGATGACATCACGGCCGCCGACGCCCTACTCGTTAACAGATACTCGATAAATCGCAACCTTGCGCGTCGTTTGCGCGTCGAACCTTGGTGCGATCTACAATTTTCTGCGATTTGTATGCACCGCGCACGTCAGTATCCGTCCGATGATCGTTGCACGATGTTCGCGCGCATCTTTTCCCTGCAAAATCGTTGCATCAACCAGCCAATTCGATACGAGACCGAACATCGTCCAAACTTCCAACTCGAACTAGCGCGCTAAACGACGCGCTAATAACAGCCTCTCGTTTTCCGTTTTGTTAGTGTGACCCGGTCCTAACGAGTTACGTTCGACGGCGTAAATAACAACGGTTGCGTCACAGGCATATAAAAACAGGTGTAGAGGTTCTTGAATCGGATTTGCATAGAAATGTGCGTCAAACTTTGATCGATATCTCATTTCCCCGGCGAGTACGGGCCAGAGCTGGTACAGCGATTTGAAACGAAACACCAGGGAATGCTGGGAATACACTGGAATGAGAAATAATTCTATCATGTAGAAAGAAAAGATCGATCTCTTTCTACAACTCTTTTACTATAAATGACCTTGGAAGGCGAAAGTGTTAAGGATCGTCGAATTTCGTGCTTTCCGGACAGAGCTGGTACAGTGATTCGTAACGAAACGCCAAGGAATGCTGGGAATACACTGGAATTAGAAACAATTCGATTTTGTACAAAGAAAAGATCGATCTCTTTTTGCGACTCTTGTACTGTAAATGACCTTGGAAAGCGGAAGTGTTAAGGATTGACGAATTTCGAGCTTTCCGGGCAGAACTAGTACAGCGATTTACAACGAAACACCAGGGGGTGCTGGGAATACACTGGAATGAGAAATAATTCGATCTTGAACAAAAAAGATCGATCTCTTTCTACGACTCTTATACTATAAATTTTAATTTTTGAAAACGTAAGTGAAGGCAGATCGTCGAATTTCTGGTTTCCCGGGATAATTAATTCATCGAATGACTGTGCTCTTTTTCATTCGCTCGATCGATTAAATGATTCGACGATTTGGGAGACGGTTCATTGCCATTCGTATCGCATGCGAAGCCGCGACGCGTTGCTTGCGTCACGAGTCCTTTATAGCGCGGACAGTGTCGAGGAATCTAGTTGTTCCTCCCGTCGAACGTCGACAGGTGCACAAGGAGACGCTTAGTACGTGTCTCGGCTTGGATCGCTGATCCGTTTGCATCTGTGTCGCGTCGTAACAGTGCGGTGAGCATTTTCTTCGATTCAGAGAAATTCAAATTTCACGTTTAAATTAATTTTCGCGTTGATGCCGTTAGTGGACGAAATTGAATCATGTGCCGAAAGATGCAAGGATAGTGAAAAAGGATTCGTACTATATACTCTATATCTTTAAACAAATTACTTTGTGGTAATTGACCGGAAACCATGTTGAAACCGTTGGCAGCTATCTTGCTGATCTCTCACGCGCAGAGTTTGCTGCCTCCAGCACTCCTTGACACCGTGTACCACATGTTCTCCGGATTTCCGGTGACCCCGGAAGACTCGATTCCCGACGAGACCCGATTGTCCAGGGAGTATGATTTCATAGTGATCGGCGCCGGTTCCGGCGGCTCCGTGTTGACCAATCGTTTAACCGAAAATCCGAATTGGACCGTTCTGGTGATCGAAGAGGGCAAGGACGAGATGTTTCTCACTGACATACCGTTGTTGGCGCCTGTTCTACATGTCACCGACTATGTGCGCATTCACAGGAGCGAGCCTAAACCTCGCAACCCGGACGGCACCGGTGGCTATTGTCTGGCTATGAATCAGGGACGCTGCAACCTGCCCGGCGGCCGAGCAATCGGTGGCAGCTCCGTTGTCAACTATATGATCTACTCCAGGGGTTCGCCCGATGACTATGACGACTGGGCCAAACAGGGAAACCCAGGATGGAGCTACCGGGACGTGCTGCCGTATTTCAAGAAGTCGGAGAACTGCATGCTACCCGGTCGAGACCTTAGGTATCGTTTTCTTAGCACACCTACTTCCCGATCGAGTACGTGGTCGGAATTAAGAGTAATGGCTCTTGATTTATTTACGAGCTACGAACGTGTTAGTTTAAGTTTTAATGGGACCGCTGGAAATCGAATTGGGGCGGGTTCGATGGTGGGAGGATAAGTATTTTTGCTACTCGGTGTTTGTCGATGTTTCTTAGATATCGAGCGCACTGATTTCGCTGTCCAACAAATTTCAACCTTTTTCATAGTTACATATAACTATTCGGTGGATCTTTTTTTTAAACATGTTTAAACAATCATTAAAGACGGAGAGGCACCACTTTTGCACCGTTCTTTGCTGATATTTTTTAATGTATCAGAAAAAATAATGGTCCAGCGGAAAATTGAACTACACCACGCAATAGAGCAGACTTTTATCTTGAGAAACCACCCTGCCAAGTTGCAAACGTCGACGTATTTACCGAACCAGAAAGCAAAATATCATCGCGGAACACGAGTCGCCGCCAGTGACGCTCACCACTCGTGATCCGCGATGACATTTTGCTTTGTGGTTCGGTAAAAAAAGTCGACGTTTAAAACTTGACAGGGTGGTTTCTCAAGATAAAAGTCTGCTCTATCGCCTGGTGCAATTCGATTTTCCGCTGCATCGTTATTTTCTTATATACATTGAAAAATATCCTTAAAAGTCTGTGCAAAAGTGGTGCTTCTCCGACTTTAATGATTGTTTACACTTGTTTAGTATTACTATTGCACATCACTGGATTCGGGAAAGTCTGGAGAATCACAATATTTGTTCAAAGTCGAAAAATATGTTTTTTGTTTCAACCTCAAATTTCTTAAAAACTGTGTGTCTAGGAGAAAAGTTAAGATCAGATTCGGAATCAGCGCGAAAAACTCTATAAGATCCACCCAACAGTTGTATAGAAACATTTTTGTTGTTGGACAGTGTTTTCTGATTCGGCAACCTTCCGACAGCTGTGATCTTCTTACGCCTACATCGATGTTATTCATCTACTCACGCGTCTAATGGAACAGCGAACGTGATAATTATGTCTGTTTGGGGTTTAACGATGACTCGTCGTTTTTTTTGGAACGTCGAAATGGACCAGCTGTTCGATGGTCAGCCCGGTTAGAATGATACATGGTCGATGTAATATTATGCGATTAAGTAGCGATCGTTTGGTTACATCTAATTTTCCGATCAGATTCCACGCTCGCGGAGGATACCTGGATGTCACGACCTCCCCGTACGTCTCCCCACTGAGGGAACGTTTTCTCCGAGCGGGCAAGGAACTGGGTTATGACGTAATCGATTACAACGCGGACAGGCTGATCGGATTCTCAACTGCGCAGGCCCACCTGCGAAACGGTCGCAGAGTCAGCGCGAACAAAGCATTCCTGCGTCCAATTCGCGACAGACAGAACTTCCACCTGTCGAAATTCTCCAGAGCAACGAGGATCGTCGTCGACAAAACAACGAGGACAGCGGTCGGCGTCGAGTTTCTAAAAAATGGCCAGAGATTGTTCGCCAAGGCTAGGAAGGAGATAATCGTCGCAACAGGTGACCTCAGAGAATATCGAGTAGAAAACCTTTCCCGCTTCCTATTTTGCTGATCCGTGACGCTGGCGTTTTGATCAGGAGCCTTGAACTCGCCGCAACTGCTGATGCTGTCCGGGATAGGGCCAAGAGATCGTCTCGAGGCCTTGAAGATCGACGTGATCGAGGATCTCCCGGTCGGCCACAATCTTCAAGACCACGTGACCATGTCGTTGCTGACCTTTCTCGTGAACGAAAGCATTACCATCGTCGAGCCACGACTAGCTTCGAACCTGGCGAATACCTTCGACTACTTCGTCAAGGGAACCGGACCTTTGACAGTGCCCGGAGGCAGCGAGGGTATCGCTTTCGTTGACACCAAGCGGGACCCACGGAAAAAATCTCGCTCTACCAAAAAACCCATTAACAGAGGTATTCGATCCTACGCATTAAATCATCAATAACCTTCAACTAATTTAAGACATGAAAGTTATGGGTTAGGTTAATCCATCTGTGTTATCGCTCTACCAAAAAACCCATTAACAGAGGTACACGATCCTACGCATTAAATCATCAATAACCTTAATCTAATTTAAGACATGAAAGTTAGAGGTTAGGTTAATCCCTCTGTGTTTCAGTTCCCCCTCCACCGAACGTGTCCTCCATCACCGTCAATTCCAGCTACTTCAACTCCCCTGGTCTGGACAGACAGAAGGAAACGTCAATTCCCGATATAGAGCTGGTGTTAGGGATCAGTGCGTTAACAGGGGACATATCTGGAAGCTACAGAGGAGAGCTCGGTCTGTCGGACGAGTTCTACAAAGATGTGTTCACCGGATACGAAGGTCTCGACGCGTTCACAATTGTTCCCGCGCTCCTTCATCCCAAGAGCAGGGGCCAAGTATCGTTGAGGTCTGCCGACCCTTTAGACCCGCCTATCTTCGATATAAACTATTACGATCACGAGGACGACCTCAAGACGATCGTTCGAGGCATTAAAAAAGTAAGTTATCCTTATACGATCTAATCCGGTCTTAATAATTTCTGGATATCGAAAAACCATCATCTACAAAATGTGTCTCGATTCTCCGCTGGCGGAGGACAATTTTGCTAATGTGTTTGTCTTTTTGTGTGTACTCGCAGGCCATAGAGGTCGCCTCGACCAGGTCGTTCAGACGTTACAATGCGACGCTGCTGCCGGTCGCGTTCCCAGGCTGCAAGGAGATTCCGTTCGGCAGCGACCGGTACTGGGCCTGCGTGGCCCGTCAGGTGAGCACGACCCTAGGTCACTTCGCGGGCACGTGCAAGATGGCCCCGAGGAGAAACGCGGGTGTGGTAGACCACAGGCTGCGGGTCCACGGGGTGAACGGCCTGCGTGTGGTGGACGCGAGCGTGATACCGACCCTGATATCCGGTCACACGAACGCTCCCGTCTACATGATCGCCGAGAAGGCCGCAGACATGATCAAACAGGACTGGAAGTCGTCCGTTTCTCGGCGGAAGACAGTGCAAAGGACTTGAGCAGAAAAACTCGGCAGAAATTGTCGCGTTGACGCGCGTGTATTTAAATATAAATTATTTTCGGACAGACAAGACGATCGATGGAAACGATTCGCGAGAACCTGGATCAGGCGTGGCCATTTAATAATGTTCTTTGACTGAGGTGTAATTTGTGCTCCGAAGTTCTTTCGCCCAATCTATGCCGCCCAAGCCTGACTCAGATTATCGACGAGTTCGATCGCATCGGGATTATTAAGCTATCGAGGAAATGGATTATCTATCTTTGGTAGCGATACGCTTTCTCGCGCTGTAGAACGAAGTCGCGGGAGATTCAGAACGTTGCGATTCTCATTAGGACTACCGTCGCGAAGGACTGCCAGGCTATCGTCCATGGGTCTGACGTTGAGCCACCTGTAACATTCAAGCAACTGTGTTATGAACGAAATTCATTTTTAAAGATAAAAGCAGAACTGTCGGCTTTGTACAACCTACAGTTAATTTGTTAATAATAGAAACGCAATTACCGTTGTCGCTGTAACCGATGCAGTCGCGCAGCTCCTCCGTCATGATGTAATTCGGTGCGCAGACACAAACATCTGAAATAACGAGTGCGAACACTTTTATTACGTTCTCATTGTTGTTAAAGATTGAAAGAAGTGATCCTTACGGTTTATGCAGTCGACGTTCATTCGCTCGAGCGAGGACGAGTCCCTGTACGTCGGTGTAACGCACTCTTTGTGGGTCTGGCAGCGCTCGTTCAGCACTGAAAAGATCGTCGGTCGAAGGTCTATTAGTACAATGTCGTCGACCATCCAATTTTTACCGAATAGAGTTAGGAATTACATGAGTAATTAATTACATTTGCAATTACGTGAGCAAAAGTGGATTACAAATTCAATACGAAAACAGTTAAATGGTCCAAAACATAAAAATTAGTGATTTAAGAGAACAATTACTGCAATTTGTAATTGTAGAAATAAAATTACAATTACATGTAATTGTAGTCTGCAATTGCAATAGCTTTTCGAATCACTGTAATTGTAATTGTAGTTCGCAGTTACTGATTGAACCAAAGTAAGTACAATTACAATTATATAATCTTAATATAATCTTATATTAAGATTATTAAACTATTAAATACAATCTTATAATATAAGGTATTATAACCTTATAATATAAATAATACTAGATGGTATATAATATCTTTTTAGTGTCATTTTGGCGTTAAGTAATTGCAAATACCAACTTACAATTGCTTGTAATTGCAGAAATAAAAGTACAATTACATGTAATTGTAATTGCAATTACTTTGGCTCAACCAATAATTGTAATTGCGTACCACAATTACCATTACAGTGATTCTAAAAGTAATTGCAATTGCCAATAACAATTACATGTGATTATAATTTTACTTCTGCAATTACAAATTACAGTAATTGCTAAGTAATTGTAATTGCAATTACTTTTTGCCCAACTCTGCAGGAACCTTCCATTTCCGGATATTGAAGGAATTATGTGATTGTACCCTGTAGTTCGAACGGCAAGGTTCCTCGGGGAAACAACGATTGCTCACCGATCGCAGAAAGAAGGGTACATTCGCTAGGACTCACCGACGTCCTTGAAGCATTCGGAGCCGCGTTGATGGAAGTTCTCGTAGCAGACGCACTTGCCGTCAGCGCTGCATATCGAGTCCTTCAGGTTTTGCTCGCACTGAGTGTCCACTTGACACGGTTCACCCACCGAATTGGCAGCCTTCAGACACTGCTTGCCGTCACTCGAGATCACGTGATCCGAGTTGCAGGTGCACGCGCCACGGATGCACCTCGAGCCATCCGCGACGCAGTCGTAATCGAACGCGCATTTGTCGCCGAGCTCTGTCAAAATCGTGGTTGTTCAGATATTCCGGTCGACACGTGAACGTGCTAACGAGGAGGATTTACCTTTGCTCGGTATGCAGACGTCGTTGTGGGGATTCGGATGGTGCTTGTAGGTGCACGCGCAGAATCCCGACACGCAGTAGCTGTCTTTGATGTAGCAGTTGTGGTTCGTCAAGCAGTACTTCCCGAGACCTGCAAACCGACACCGTCAACTCTTGTTGCGATAAGTTCGCTCCCAGTGCCACGAGAACCACCGAATATCGTAACTCTGATTTTTCGCGTCGGATTCGCTTTCGTTCTCCGAACGATGGTAACATTCTCCTCCGACGATCTTCCCGGAATGAAAAAGATTACAAAACTTGGGTATTAATCCAGTCGCCAGGTACTTTTATCTGGAAAGTATTCCGAACTTAATAAAATTTTAACACGTCATTTAGGGGTACTCTGGGGTGTAGAACTCTGAATTTTCGACCTCGAGGACCCTGTGCTAACTTGTTTTAATTTTTCGCCTATTACTCAAAAACTATGGGTCCTAAGAACTTTTGCTTTTCATTTTTCAAACGTATTTTTTGACCCAATAGGCATCAAGAGACAGGCGTTAAAAATTAGGAAATTAAGTGTCCAATTACACTGTCCAACAACAAAAATATTTCCATATAACTGTTGACTGTATCTTATACAGTTTTTGTCACTGATTCCGAATCTGGCAGCGCATACGCCTGCGGTATTACGACTTTGTTAATTTTTAGTTAGGAGCATAGTCAGGCCGAGATAGAGGATCTGTAATAGAGTCACCGAGAGGTCTGTTAATGAAGTTAGCACAGTGGCCGCGAAGGTATCGTCGGCCCCATCGCGCGGAGATGTTTGACGGTGGAGGAAGATCATGAGAAAATCAGAGTCACGCCTCGGCATCCTCTCGTTCGAGTGAGGAAACGGGAAGTCGAGCTTTGTGTTGGCTCACCGACTGACTCGTAGCATCTTCCCTGCTCGTAGTGATTGCCGTCGGAACACTGACATGTATTTCGTCGGCACTCGGACTTGGGGGTGAAGGTCACGGTACACTGGATGTCCACCTCGCACGCGTCTCCTATGGCGTTCGCCACTAAAAAGAAAACGTTGTTCCGTGAGCTAGAGACTCGCTGCTAGTGGATTCGACGTTAACCACCTAAGAGCCGGAGGACGGTAGAGAGGGAAATATGGTTTAATTTTTGTCGGTTCGGCGAGCACGACCAACGACACGCTCCAAGAGCCGGGAGGCCGTGAGAAAGGGACGCGCAGCTAGGAATACGAGCGAACGAGGATCCCCGTGGAATCACGTTTCCGAGGTCGGCGACACCGATTCTACAACTCGCCGGCCACCACGATTAATCGGGACCTTTTTCCGAACCGCCAGCACCACCAGCATCCACTCTGCTCTTTGCTGGCCTTTGTCGGGACAAAGGGACGAGACCCGTTCGTTCGTTCATTCGGCGGTTCTTCCCGTGTCGCGTTCACGATCATAATTCTCGGTTCGTCGAATCGTCGAGCGGGAGGGACTAAAGGGCCGGAAGGGATTTAACGAGAAAATTACCGCCGGGAATTTTGGTATTGACCGCGACGTCGTCGTGTCACCGCGTCAAGGTCTCTCTCTCTCTCCGCTTTCACGCGCCACGAACGGTCTCTCGAACGGAACTGATCTACGTTTAGACTTTACGGAGAGCGTGCTTCATTATTTATTCCCGTAAAAATTATGGTCCAGACTGGAGACGAATCGAACGTACCTAGTACGCACATTGTGTGCGTGTCATTCCTATGGACGATGTAATCGTCTTTGCACAGGCAGGCTTCCTGATTCCAGCAGTACGCGTTCTTCATGCAGTCGTCGTCGTACCGACACTTCGCCAAGGTCTCTGGAAACGAGAAAAAGACACGTTTCAGCGCGGCCAACCGCCGTTCAATCATGCAAAGACGATGATCCAGCGTTTGCGCGGATCCGATAAGGAATCGGAGGAGCGATCGCGTTTCAAGGAATTCCCTGATCGTGCTCGTTCCCCTTGTACCCAGAAAAAATTCACTGATTCAGCTGATCGAGCAGGACATACGATTCGTTTCCGACTAGAAAGAAGGAAGAACGTGCGAGGGTGCAGGCTACAGGAAAAATGGCGAAATTAAAGAAGAATTCGTGAATCATTCTCCCAGCTGAATTCTGTTAATGTTTGACTTGACAACTGCAGCTGATCGAGCATGTAATTGATCTTCGACTTAACAGAAGCTGTAAAAGGCAACGTGCGAGGCAGAGTGCAATGGTACTGGAAGAAGCTGTAGGAAAACTGGGAAGATTACAGTAGAATTAATTTGCGAGTTCTCGGTAATTGTGGTGGAGATTTGCGATTGCGTTGGTCTTGCAATTTCCGTCTGTGCCGGAAAGGATCTCCGAGGGTGGCATACGTACGAGGGGGCGGCGTTCGCTCTTGGCAACGCGGCGGTTCCTGGGTGACGTATGAAATGGTCGCGCAGACGGTGACGGGCACGAGAACGAGCAGTCTCGACAGCCCGACCACCGTCCTGGTCGGCGTCATCCTCGCACCGCCACTCGAACGTCTTCTTCTGGTGGTTCCATCAGCTCGAGCGAAGACGCCGTCATTCCCGATCACGATCCCGAGGACGACCGTTCGCTCTCTCGTACTACCGTTGCTCTGGATCCGTACGCCTTGATCGCTCACGATCCTCTGCGTCCGACGAGCTCGTTGCGCAACAACACTGCCGACACGTGATCAACGCGAAGCCCCAGCTCGTTGTCAAGCATCACGTCAAGATGCGCAGTCGATGGGAAACGCTCCGTGACTTCAAACACTCGCGACAAAACTGGCAAAGAAATTTTCCTTGAGAACCTACCTGCTCTTGACGAACAGATAGTATTTAGACGCGGCCTCGAAATGCTCCGCGGAGCACGGTTCTGACTCCGTCAGGAAGTCGGAGCCTCGAAACCACGCCCACTGGGGAACGGACACGCCTACTTTACGCGATGAGACCTGTTTTATCATGCAACACTTTTTTTACTGGCACCTCAGACTCGTTCCAAAAATAGACGGTGGAGAATGAGTTTGTAATTGAATCATTCCGGAATTATATTTCAAAGGAAGATTTTTAATAAATCAAGGGCCCCATTCAACGGCAGGAAATTCGACACAGACTTCGAAGACAACGACGTGAACAAACGAGCTTCGCAGATGAGAACACCCCGTTCATAAAGGAAGATGAATGAATTCACGAAACGACGCGATAAGCGTAGCGTTATCACGGTCTATGAATAGCGAGGATATTTTCACTTTCGGCTCCAGATGACGCACGCTGTATAAACAAATTATTATTCTGCGAGCTGTTCGGCCCGCTTCGGCAATTAGCAACGGGCGCGACGATGCGCCCCTCTAATTACAGTTAAACACGACCGAGGATCGAGCGGATCGGTGATTTCACGCGCTCTAGTCACCGGTGACGCAACGGAATCTGTTACGCTGGGCCGAGCTGTGTTGTAAAACGTTGGCTCGCGAACGGGTTTCATTTGTCGCCCGGTTCACGGACAAACGAGCCAAATGAAACATTATAATTGTATGAACAAGCGCGCGCTCGCTCGCTCTCTCTCTGTTCGTTGATTAACAATCGACCGGCAGCCCGTGATAATTATCCTTGATGGACTGGTAAATTCGGCGGACGTTGTTCGACAACGTTTAACCCAATTCGAGGAGACGATCGATACCATCGGACCTCCACGTAACAATAGCAACGACTCGTTTTCACGAATCGATGACTCGCGCCCTGCGTTCGTTTACTTGTTTTACCCTCCCGACTCGTTAAATTTCCCTACTAGATACTCGCGAGGAGGGGGGACCACTGGCGCGCGAATCCTGGATCGAAATCGTGATTTATGCCCCATTGCTCCGGCAGCGAACCTCGATTTGCCCTAATTTCCTCGAACACGTTCAACGTTTTCAAGTTTCCACTGTCCACCGTATGCGAATTAAATTTTCTTGTCGTTGTTTCAATAGCTACTGTTTTAATAGCTACTATCTCTACAGTTAGATCAGTTCCTAATGTCTGACGGCGGCGTCATAATCTCCTTTCGATGTTCACGTATTGGGAACAGAGTGTAATGAAGAGACTCCTGGTCTCTGTTAATAATCATTTATTTTTTTATTCATTTTAACTCTTCACTGCATGAGTTTTTTAATTGGGATGGAAAAATTGAAAGAAGGTCAGTTTTTGTGTTTTAATTATGGGAAAGATATTTTTAAAACATTAATATATTTTCAGAAAAATGAAAATAGGTATACATGATAAGAAAACGCATTCTTAGTTTATTATATTCCAGATTTGATAACAGATATGATAAACTATGCAGCGAAGGGTTACGAGGGAGAAAATAATATAACAATGTCTCTAAGCTCTTCTAATGTTTTTGTCAGCTTTTGCAAGGAGAATTAAATATGTAGAAATCGTTTGTTGCAATGAGGAATAGGGGTATTCAATTATCTATGCAATAATTACTAGCACGAGTATATTTCACGTTCCTTTGTCCGCCTGACAAGACAATTCACATGAAATCGAAGTGTGCCGTCTTGCATGGCGAACGTGACTGCGGAACTTTATGCAGATTCACGTTCCTACGGAAAAGTTTGAAGACACCTTTTTACCTCCATTCGAGCAAGTCGAAAATTAATGAAGTTTTCCATGGAATCCTAAACTTTGTGCTGGCTTGGGAATTTTCCAGGAAAAATTGTTCAATTGAGCCTGTATGACGATGTATGACTTCGTTGGTTCGAGAAACTTGAAAATTAATGTAGTTGCCTGGAATCCTAAACTTTGCAGTCATATGTATTGTCTGGCAAAATTGTTCAATTGAAGCTGTATAACAGTGTATGACTTCACTGGTTAGAGAAAGTTGCAAAATAATGAAGTTGCCTAGAATCCTAAACTTTCTGGCAAAATTGTTCAATTGAACCTATATAACGGTGCATAACTTTGTTGGTTCGAGAAAGTTGAAAATGAATGAAGTTGCATGAAGCGGCGAACCTCGTGCTACCGTTATTGTTTGCGAATACGAGATTGTTGGGTCGAGCGAGTGTTGCGAGGTGTGCGTTGTTTCCATAGGCGGTTTCGATCTTCCGGGAATCGAGGCTTGAATGTTTCCCGGCAGTGAACGACCACGAGTTCGGCGGCGCTCTCGACCCGAAGGTTACCGATCGATGAGCAACCTCAGCGTTGCTCCGCTTCCATAGTTTCGGTCTGTTATGTAACAGACCTGGCACGTACGAACACAGAAGCCATTGTTAGTCGTCTCGTCTCGTCGGGCCCGTTCCCATTATGCGCTGCGACGCGCTCTTGTTAACTGGTAACCGTAGCATTAACCCTCTCCGACGACGAAATGCCAGACAAAGTTGAACACTTGATCATGCAATAAACATCAATGATGCATTACACAGTCACTTCGATGTTGAAACAATTCGAGCAAATTGATTCATTCGAGGAGTTTGTTGATCGATAATCGATAGCCATTGATAAAACAGGTAAACGATGATTACATTCCTGCTCGCTTAATGTATTTAGAATGCCAACAAACAGACACCCGAGTGTCGTAATTGGACTATTGGAGCTTATGACGTACGAAGTTTTGAGATTAGAAAGAATTTGTATGAAATCTAATTACCTGTAGAGAGAGAGAGAAGGGAGACTTAATCCCTTAACTCTCTAATGGACTGAAAGTATTTTCAGAAAGGAAGTACTTGCTGTTGCTATTGATTGATTGTCAATGGTTTGTTTCCGGTTCGATTACTCGTCGAAGACTTTTCATAGAAAAGCTCTCGATAAGATCTCGCGATAGTTTGAAGATAGTTTCCTCGAGAGAAAATGGAAGAGCTGCCATAAATTTCGGGCACGGTCGATCGAGAAACGCTTCGCGCGACTTCCCACTGTATTTGTGTTTCCTCGGGGCTCTATAGCATCGGTCCCGTGAGACGATAATCGATACCTTTTCAATGAAGAGGAACTCTAACGAGCTCCCTAGACGCGACTTCATACAATAACCTCCGCCATTCTTTATTTCTGGATGACAAAAATATAACCGAGGTAACTTCGAAATATTCCTGAATAACCTCTTAAAAATAGGAGCTCTCGACTCAACAGTTTTCTCAGGAGAAAATCGACAACTGCACCTACTTTGGGCTAGCTTACAGAAACACTCCCCTAACAGAGCCTCCGGGAAAACAGCTGTAACTTTAACAATTTATAACATTTCTCAGTGAAAAAAATTACGAGAGATGCTCCAAGATATTGCCCTTCGAACGCGACAAGTTTCACAGCAAAAGGTTCGCTGGTTCTTCAGGAAAAAATTCGCAAAGATTCTTTCGATCGAGGTTAATGGTCTCTCATAGTTGTTAAAAACTATGCGTCTTTGAGTGGACATTAGAGGGGCTTGTTTCGAAGGGTTAAACGGCTCATTGTTTCCACATCGTGTGTCGCCTCTGAGCTGGCAAACGGGGATCTCGCAACGCCGAGCATTGTTTCCAGACGTATGCAGTAATCCCGTCTCGGGAGCGTCAGACCGAAATATCGGACGGCAGGAGGGAACGATCTCCCTTGTTCTTTAATTATGCGCGCGGTTCCAGCCCGACATTCACCTAACTGTGAGAACCAGCAGCGTAGATCCGGCCCCTCCGCTAGACTGTACCCGCGAGCCCCTTTAGAAAGGATCGCTGGCTCCCTCGCGCCTTGCCCATTCCGCTTCGATATTTTTCTCGCGAATTCTCGCAGCTCCCAGCCCGTGAAATTGTCCTGTGAAATCCTCGGGTGGCAACTCGCGCGTTAACCTGTTAACCGGTCGATTGGCTTCCCAATGATAGCGCACTCCCTGCCAACTATCCAATCGCCTGTTCCAGGAATAACAATCTTTTTTTATCCGGAAAGATACCGAAGAATCTTTGAACGCCCGTCTGCTCGATAGAACAACAATCAGCAATGTGCGACCCAAGATTTTCTTTCACCCGGATCCGTCTGAATGGAATGTTTCAAATAGCCGTTCAATATTTTATTGTTATTTGACAAAGATGCCGGCTCGATAGAACAACAATCAGCAATGTTCAATCCAAGATTTTCGTTCATCCTGATCCGTCTGAATTAAATGTTTTAAATAGCCGTTCAAGATTTTATTTTTATTTGAAAAAGATACCGGCTCGATAGAACAACAATCAGCAAATTGTCACACTTAACTTGTCCGAATCGATTGCTTCAGATAAACTGCGTTTCAAATCGAAGATTAAATAACAATGACAGCCGCGCGGCTCAAGATTTTATTTCCTTTTGTCTATTGTTTCCTCGATAAACGTTATTGTGACTTCGATTAATGGGTAACTTTAGATTCTCTTCTTCGAAGAAACGTGCCGCGATTCGACGGAGAAAATGGAAAATCAAGAGACGCAGTTAAATGCAGAAAGTCACCGAACACGATTCCGGAACGATCGATTAGGCGTTCGGAGAACGTCGACACCGTGCTTCATCGGAACACGCGATCGCGTAGATTCGATTATCTTTTTCCCAGCGAATCGTGCTCCGGCTTTAACGAGCAACGAAACAACGGATTCTCGCGGGATTCTTGGGAAAACCGTTCACCTTTAACCCTGCACTGCATAGTAGGCCAGTTGTGTCACTCTACATTTTCAGTTCACAGTCCGTGACATATATACTGTTCAAAGTCAAACAATAATCAGAGTCGTTTGTTGAACAATTTGTTTAAGAAGCACGGATACGATTACATTGCACATTGTACTTGAGTCAGAAATTCATCGTGCAGTGACTCACAGATTCATCGATGCTATGACAAATACTCGATTCTTGCTTAAACACCTTTCTGTTATATAACTTGCAAACGAGCGACTCATTTGTTGAATTCACTGCCTCGACAAGATGAAACACAGGAAAATCAAACAATAAATCAGCTTAAATAGTTGAACTAATTAATTACTTGATACGTAAATTATTAGACAATACATTAGACGATTTCACGCGTTTCTAGCAAAAATAAGCAGATACATTTTAATCCTCAAACGATCCCAAAGAAAAGAAACGTGGAAAGGTCCACATGCTACTATAAAAATAATTTAAAAACAATTATTTATGGGGATTCGCTTCGTACATATCTTACATTGTTACACAACTCGATTGTTATTATTTCAACTCTTATCGTTTGAGGGTTAAAACAGTGAAGATAAAAATAATTAAATAACACCAATGTATTATCCCACTTCCTAGATTAAAATAACAATCAATCCTTTGTCCCTTGTAATAGCAGCAGACAACTAAACAGTGCAGATAAAAATAATTAAAAAACGCCAACATATTATCCAACTTTTTAGATTAAAATATCAATCAATCTCTTGTCCCTCGTAATAGCAACATGCAATTTTCATTTTGCATAAACAAAACCCGTCTGCTTATTATAGATATCAGAAACAAATGCCACGTATTGTGAACATTACCGATCACAATCTCAACGAAACAGTGGGTTATCGTAATCAAACCTGAGGGCTATATCCACAGAGGGTACCTCTCCGATCTATATCATAGATCGTAACACAGCTGGGAAAAGTAGATCACGAGATTAGACGAATTTCGAACGGACGCGGGACACGCGGAATGCAAGTCGCGCGCGACCTTTGGAGCGCGGTAAAAGATCGTGGTTTTCGATCGATTCTCGAATGCAGGACTTTTGCGAGGATGTCCCGTGGAAGGATCACACAATCAACACTCACGTCTACGGACCAGATGTTCGTGCTGTCCGTGCGCGGCGACGACTGCAGTGCGCGCGACGAGGCAGATGCCGAGGTGAAGGCAGAGGCCGATCGACAGCGCAGCACCTCCCGTGGCGAGACGATCTACGAAGCCCGCCATCTCCGTTCGTAGCCAGCCCTCGTTCTCCCCTTGTTCTTTTCCTTCAGTACGATCCAGCAGCGAAATCACAGAGCCTCTCGATCCTCTCGATCTCCTCTGAGACAATCCTCACCGGCACGCGAGCAACTAGTACACCTCGCACCTCCGAACGGTTCTTTATCTAATCTCGCGGTTGATAAAACTCGGCCGCCAGTACATCGCGACGACTCATTTATTGTCTCAACGATCACAAAAAGAGGCGGGACGCGAGTCACCGGAAATTTTACTTCCATGATTAATCGCCGATCGAATATATATATTTATTGTACATAGGTGCTACCACTCAAAAGTTATAAGCAGGAACATGAACAAAAGAGGGCGAAAAAATCGTATTTGGTCTGTTCGTGACGGGATCAATTGTGAACGGTAGAACTTAGAAAGCTGCGGTTTTAAACGTTAAACGCGGCGTTTCTTCGGGAAGGTTTTGGAGGAACCGCATTCGAAAAAGTCCATTCGTTGAAAAGTTATAAGCAGGAACATGAATAATAGAGGGCGCAAAAGTCGTATTTGGTCCGTTTGTGACGGCATCAATTGAGAACGGCAGAACGTAGAACGCTGCGGTTTGAAACGTTAGCTGCGGCGTTTCTTCGGGAAGGTTTTGGAGGAAACCGCATTCGAGAAAATCCATTTTTTTTAAGTTATAAGCAGGAACGTGAACAAAAGAGGGCGAAAAAGTTGCCTGTGTTCACTAATGACGTCACAATTTTTGAACCAATGGACTTTTTCGAATTTGGTTTGTTCCTAAATCTTCCCGAAGAAACGCCGTGTATAATGGTTCAAACTCCAGCTTTCTACGTTGAGCCGTTCTCAATTGATGCCGTTACAGACTTACATATATACATGCAGACAGACACGATTTTATTATGGATATAGAGATAGACATTAAATCATTAAAAAAATAATGGTTCTACACAAATCAACTACAATCTCTTCGCTAAAATCATTGCACGGAACGCACTTAAACTAAAGATCCGATTTCATTCGATCTTTCGAACGACTGTGTCTATCATCGTGGAATACTGTTTGTCATTTCCGTCACGGAAATGACGATCTTTTTTACATAAGACGACAACAGGCACGCCGCGAACATCTTTGGCACTTTATGTACTGCCTTGCAGGCTGTTTCGAGATTCGTTGTTCTTTCACTTGCACCACCTTTCGAGGAAGTGCTGGGCGATCGGACCGCTTGTCGTACGACGTGGAACTTGTAACTTGATAAATGTGGAAGGAAGCGAGGCCTAATTTGGAGCAACGCCTAATTTACTATCTAATAATACTGAAAATCAAAATAGAATTCAGAACCGATCGATACGAAGCGCGTGGTCGACTCAACTGCTGATCCAAGTTAGCCTACTTTCCTCCTTGTTCGCTGTTCTTAAATCGAAATAAAATTCTATATTCAGCCTCTAGAGTATACACGTGAGCCTGCAGAAAAAAAATTGTTTATAAATCCTCTGAACGAAATCGTACGACAAGAGAAATCAAAAAACTCGAACTAATTTATCGAAAGAAAAATTAAATAGTCGAAGGACTACTCTAACAGCATTCTGTCGCCCTTCTAGCATGTAGCGTGTTCGCTACGCTCGATTGATTAATGTAACAATTCGTTTTAAAAGCCTGGAGAAATAATTCTGTCTCCCGTGTTTGAAACACGTGGCGCTCGAACGTGTTGAATGGGAGAAGAAATCTTGTAGAACATGCTTCGCAAATTAACTCTCGTTTCGTTGCACACGGTGGCTTGAAAAGAATTACTGTTCCAACTAATTTCTGCAGAGTGGCAGCAAAGAGACACATTAGAACAGCAAACACTGTGTGAATTCAACGAGCCGACACTTCTCTTTAATAAAGCACACGTGTAGAATGATGGTGTAGCCCACGTAAGTACATTTGTTCGCTGATATAATCGTTCAAAGGGGCATTCAAAACCAGTTAGTTTGCATATAGGCAGTAATTACTGAAAATTTTCCGATAGATAAATCGTTAACCCTTTACACTGGAAGCTGTTGAAAGACTACAGCGCGCGAAATATGTTTCCTCCGGAATTTTCCCATCGCTCGAACAACAAACGTAAATAATCGACTTGTTTTTGCGAACAAGTGTCCCAACACTTCAGGGCTAATTCTCTGAGGCGTGAGCATTTTTCCCAGCAGGGGAGACGGCCGGGACGCGCTTCCAGCGCTTCGTCTTCCCTGCGAAGGAAGTGGAGGAGACGCTTCGATGCGCCCGGCGCGTTCTTTGGTCGGTCGTCGCGGTAGACGCGCAGCTGGCGCAGCGCTGCGACATCCGACGCCGTCCTCGAGGGGCCAGTTCTTCTTTCCGCGCTGAATCCCTCGTCACGGACATGAGTCACAAGCCTGGTGGCCCGCGAGGAGGGCCACTCGAGTGCCGAAGGGCCAGCGATTGACGGAACCAGCCGAAGGTTGTTGAGAATTTGACGCGTTGACGTCGAGAGTTCAAGATCCCCTGGAAAGACGTGGGTTAAATCGGAGCTGCGAGGCCGGTGCGTCCAGGGGCCACTGAGCGACGGAACCAGCCGAAGATTAACGAAAAGTTGACGTAGGACCTAGATCACCCAGATTAACATGGGCAGAGTAAGCGCCGCGAGCGTTACCAGTGAAGGTTCCATCGTGCTCGTTGCTGAAAAGAAAATAAAAATGGTTATCGTTGCCCGAGATCTAAAAGGGATGGTGGGTGGCTCTTTGCTTGCCTTCGTTAGCGATGCACGCATCACCTTCCTCTTCATAATCTTCCGCGCAAACGCACTTGTTCATCGAGCACCGCAGCCCCTCCGACGTCCCGTTCACCTTGCTAGCGTGGTAACACTCCTGCGTTATGGCGCAGCCCTCGCCCAAACCTGTGAAACAATTTTTCCGTACAGATAAATGTATCCACGAAATTTAAGGAACACTGTATCAAGTACTGGGTGTATAATAATTATAAATGTTTGAATGTTATTGGCGCGCTGGTACGATCATTCTTGACCGTTTATTTATAAATAACTGTCGATCGAAAGAAAGGAAAAGTTGTATAACAATTATATGTCACGACCACCGTATCGTGATTCTACACCTCATGATCGGTAAAGATCTGTTAAAAAAACTTCTAACAAAATTGTTTTTTACTGACTTTTTTAAGGTTTCAAAGGTCAATTTTTTTTATATTACTTCGTCGAAGAACATTGTTAATAAATATTTTGCTTGTACTCATTTTAAAAGGTGAATGCGCTCTACTTCGCGTAACTGCGTGTTCAAATCTCCCATAGGGATTGTCACGAATTAATTAATCAGAGTAGTTTACCCCTATTTATGAAGCATCTGTTCATCCCTTGATCGAAATGGTGTCGATCCCGACACCGACAGATTCCATCGACGCAGACAGCATCCTCTTCGAATGTCATGGAGCACTGCTTATCCTCGACGCACTTATCCAAAAACTGTTTGGCCACCGGCAGACAGGTGCTTCCGGCAGCGTTGATCACCGTTCCTGCTCTGCAATCGCATACTTCTCTATCGGTGCAAATCGCGCCGTCTACTGTGGCGCATTCCTCGGATTGCGTGCACGTATTGTTCAACGCTGCGAAAAGTTCGATTCAAATTACAGATTCCAATCTTACTACCAAAGTCTAGGAATTGATTAATTTTAAATTACTAACAATATAAGAATTTAGTAATTTTTAATTCCTAAGAAACTAAGAATTGACTAATTTTAAATTCTTACCAATTTAAGAATTTTGTAATTTTCAATTCCTACCAATCTAAGAATTGACTAATTCAAAATTCCTACCAATCTAAGAATTTTGACTAATTTAAAATTCCTACCAATCTACGAATTAATTAATTCAAAATTCCTACCAATCTAAGAATTGACTAATTTAAAATTCCTACCAAACTAAGAATTTTGACTAATTTAAAATTCCTACCAATCTACGAATTAATTAATTCAAAATTCCTACCAATCGTCTTGTAACAGGCACTCCCCGTGTAATGGGTGCCCTCGATGCAGCTGCATATTCCATTACGGCAAGTAGTGTTCGCCAAAAATACGGTGCACTGCTTATCCTCTTCGCAAATGGATTGCATCGCTTCAGCCTCTGAAGAGAAAGATATTGTTAATCTCTTACAAAATCATAGAAAACTTGACAGTCTCTATACATTCGAAATAACAATTATTAGATGAATATCGAAGCTTCGATAAAATAAAAATCTTGTTCTCAACAATTTTAAGAAGTTGAAAGTAACACAACAGCACCGCATTGTACTCTACACATATCCGTAAAAAGTGCATCAAAGCCGCACGCTAGCAATGACGATTAAATAAGTTTGCTGCAGTAAAATGGTAAAATCGATTCGTACTTTTCAGGCAGCTCTTTCTATCGGTCGACCAAACATACTCCTTTTGGCACTCGCATTGACCATTCGTCGTGTTGCAGATCGAGTTAGTGATCGTGCAATCCTGAGGTAGCTTGCACGTGTGAGGTACGAGCACGCCTGGAAACAATAGCACAGTTTTTAATTATCGTTTTATCTCGCTGAGAACATCAGTTTCAAACGAAGATCGATTGTTTACCAGAGTTTCTGGAGTTCGGTCGTCGTATCTCCGACAAGGTGCAGTTCTTAACTCCTGCAGCGGTGCTGCAATCGCAGAATCCATTCTGGCAGGATGCATTCTTGAACGCGCTCAATTCGATACACATCTCCGACTCCGTACATGGTATCGCCACATCTGAAAATTGCAGGTTTTTTAGTCTGTTTCTAATTTAACAAAATCCTTCAAAATAATATATTAAATAATATATAAAAAAATTTTAAAGTTGTTTGAAAATATGTTTAATAGGTTGAAAATAATGTAACAGCATTCCTAAATTCTTTCCAATGCGAATGCATCAAATCCATTGTCTATTTTTAATAGAATTAATAAAATCAAGATTAATTCTAATTTTAATATGTTAACAAGTAGCCAACAATTAGTCAATCATCGTCACCCTAGTTATTAGGAATTTCCTTATTGTTGCCACTTGAATTTCAACCTTCTAAGGACAATACCTGAAAATCACCGGCATCGATCGCGAAACGGATTTCTCAGAGTAAACTCGAGGATCGGTATACGTGTGTCGATCCACGATTCAGCTACAGTTTTTTTCCAGCGACCAAGGTCGAACTCGTTTCGAAACATCGACGTTTGTGTACGATTTTCGACCGAGACATTTTCCAAACACTGTGGAACGGTCGCTTCTTTCTTAGCGACGGAATCATCGATACGTCGGTCACCGGGGCTCCGTTGACGTGAAATCGATCGTCCCTAACACGTCCCAATTACGGAAACAGCCGCGGGCCGTTTTCCCCGCGCTCTAATTCGAGAATTCATGATCACGACTTGCTGGAAACATGCGTTATCAAACGCAACCGGTTCGAACAGATGCTGAAACGATCGGCGCAAACGGGAGACAGAGAATTGCGTGGATACGTGCGACTTCTGATGCGATACCCGCCGAGGTTTAATTACACTTTCGAGGGCATCCTGTGCTCGCGTAATCATCGACACGCGGTGCAGAACGAGACAGCGCCGCTTGCGAAAGACCGTGGACCAGTTAGCAAATAGCGAAAGAAAAATTACCAATCGGCGGGGCAGCGACAATGAACTCGATCAGGATCGCAGCTAGCAGCAGGACGAACAATCTCGAGGTTCCTCGAGGTTCGATGGTGGCGATCATGGTTAACTGATGAAACTTAGAAAGGCGTTCACTTAGGCGCGATGTATTGGTTCGCGATCGAGCATCGATTCCGCGCGACTGAGGAACGCGGAGCCGGCACGAGCCGCGGTTAACCATATTCTCCCACCAGTTTCTTCCAGTCAGCTAGATGATGATGTCACGTGATATATTTGCGGCATTTTGATGTAAGGATTTGTCGGACTTTGTCGCTAGAATCCTATCCCGCAATGGTAATTACTATTTAGAAGATATACATGTGATTATCGTCTAAAATTTAATTCTAATTCGAAGTCAACGCAGCAGAACGCACTCGAGTTACTCGGACTTTTCAGATATACTTTCAGATTCACACGGATACATGTTTTTCCACTATATTCGAAATTGTTTAACGAGTTTTAATAAAATCTTACTGTAAGTGGCAGCTAGGAGAGCATAGAATTGCCGGGAGCTTTAGTTATCCTAGAAACAGATTGCTCTTGAAGGCAATTAGCTCTAGACTCTTTAATACATAAGGACATTGTCGCTAATTCTATAGAATTATTAGAATGTGGATCTTTGTGCTACATAACAAATGTTTCTATTGAGTGCAAGTCACAGAAGCCAAATAGAAATTTGTCTCTTCTTTTAATTGTCTTATTAAGCTGAAATGAGTAAATCGATGTCCTTAAATCTTTGTGATTCGTCCACTGTTTGATTTCTGTCATAAATGCATGAAACCCGCAGTCTAACTATAAAGTCTATTTTGTTCTACCTCAAAGTGAACGCAGCAAAACGCACTTACTCAGATGTTGCCACGTAGTTAATATACAATTTGTTTCTACTGCATTCGAAATTGTTCAACGAGTTTTAATAAAACCCTACTGTAAGTGATAGCAGAGCATAGAATTGACGGGAGCTTTAGTTATCCTAGAAACAGATTGCCCCTAGCCGGCAATTAGCTCTAGACTCTTTAATACATAAGGACATTGTCGCTAATTCTATAGAATTATTAGAATGTGGATCTTTGTGCTACATAACAAATATTTCTATTGAGTGCAAGTCTCAGGAGGCAAATAGAAATTTCTCTCTTCTTTTAATTGTATTATTAATTGTAAGCTGAAATGAATACACCGATGTTCTTAAATCTTCGTAATTTGTCCACTACTTGATTTCTGTCATAAATGCATGAAACCCGGGGTCTAACGATGATTATAGTCTATTTATTTCTAACTCGAAGTTAATGCAGCAAAACGCACTTACTAAGATGTTGCCACAGAGTTGATATACAATTTGTTTCTACTGCATTCGAAATTGTTCAACGAGTTTTAATAAAACTTTACTGTAAGTGGTAGCTAGCAGAGCATACAATTTCCAGGAGCTTCACTTCTCCTGGAAGCAGATTGCTCCTAGCCGGCAATTATCTCTAGACAATTATTCCCAGCAGTTTGAGGTTGTTAACATGGCTAACGCACCTCCGCAACTGCTCCCCACTGAACGACAGGTGATATATATCACCTAACCCAAACTTATCAATGCTTACTTTGAATCATTAGTTGAAAGCTATGTGAACCAAGTAATGAGTCACCCAGTTGTTTGCACGTCACGTCTACAAAAACGTATGAAACTGGCACAGGAGATACTCGATTGCGAACCAGGTGAAAGGATTTATTCCGTACACTATAAAACTCCAGAAACACTGTCGTCAAGATCAGCTCGAGTTCACTCGTTCATCAAGGACTCGATTTGCATTGTTTGATGGGGACGATGGTCCATCCGAAGTCAATGTCCGCCGATCGTTCCTCAGGTGCGCCGGATCGCGGACCTTGAGTGGTAGACCGCTCGAGCTGATAACGTTATCTCAATTATTGTAGCCATTTGTAGGAAATACACTTCGGTTACCAAACCGACGGAGATAACAATTATCGCGGCAGGGTGTGCACCGAGCACAATACCGAGGCCTCCAATCGTCCGAGAGCGTTTAGGCGACGCAGATCTCTCGCGAGCTTGTTGCATCCGGTATGGGTACCCAAAATTTCTGTGCTGCGCTTCTGCTAGTGGTTTCCGGCCTGTTGCAGTGTCTCGGACAGCTAGGTTAGCCAATCCCGGACGGCTTTTTATCGTGTAATTTTAATTATTGCAACTTCTTTTACAGATCTGGAGCATCAGTATAAATCCGTGAAGTACGGGGATCCGTGCATGAGGGACAACAACTGCATCCAGTTTGCGTTCTGCAAGTTGCAGAAGGTCTGCGCTTGCGAAACATATTATTCACCGTCGGCTGACAAGTTGTGCATCGCCAGTGAGTGTTGTTCATTTATTGCACCATTTAGCCCAGACGGAATAGATAAGTGCAATCAATGCTAGAACTACCGAGTCGTAACCGAGACTGATGTGTTCTCCTTTATATTAGTAATTGGATTTGTTCAGGTTACATGTAACAACAAACAATTTGTTTTACTCGAATTATAGATGAGAAAATCTGAAATGGTTTTGATGCACTTGGTAGTTCTAATGTTAGAGCACAACGAGGACAGAAATTGTTTCAGTGATCTAATTGGATTTGTTCAGCTTACATGTAACAACAAACAATTTCTTATACTCGAATTGTAGATGAGAAAATTCGAAATGATTTTGATGCACTTGGTAGTTCTAGTGTTAAAGCACAGCGAGGACAGAAATCGTGATCTAACGTAATCTTTCTACTGATATTAGGTGAGGGAACGCCTTGCAAAGATAGTCTCGGATGCGAGTCGATGGCGAACGCCACGTGCAGACAAGGAAAATGCGCGTGCAGGGACGGTTACCTATTGGACACCAGGAATTCATCGAATTGCATTAGCAGTGAGTGATCGATTATTTTGATTTGTACCGATAAGTAGAAGCTATGAAATTGTAAACGCCAGGGCCAATGAAGGAGGGCGACCGCTGCCAAAGAGAAGAAGACTGTCAAGACTCTTTAGGTCGCGCTATGTGCATCGGGGACCACTGTAGCTGCGTCACCAACTACCACTTTTCAAACGCGACCGGAAAGTGTGTACTAACGCGAGGTAATGTTAGTGGCTCGACGATGTCTTATCTGCTATCCGATAACGCGGAATCTTTTTTTTTTCTTAGGTCTGTACAATCCGTGTCGGAACAGCAACGAGTGCATGAGTCTCGACAGAAAGCAGACCCTGGAGTGCAGAAACGGCGAGTGCCTGTGCGCGCCAGGACAAATAGGCTGCAGCAAAGGTTAAGTAGAACTAATTGCGCCGTCGCAATCTAATCCGGTGAACTCGTTTTTTAAACGATTCCCTCGTTTTTGTCGTTCCAGCCTCTCTACCCGCGATCCTAGGAATTCCTGTGCTGTTTCTGGTGACTCTACTTCCGCTCATCTGAACGAGGACTTCCGTTACCGTACCTGTCCAGCCGGAATAGTTGGTTTCGATAATTATGAACTTTGTATTTATGATTCATCTATCGCTATGAAACTCGTTGAAATCTTATCGTGGTCATTTCGTAACGCATTTCAAATAAAGAGTAATGATACCAGAGTCACGCGAGAAGCTTATTGATCGCCTGAGTGAGCTGATTGCATTCGATACTAATTGGGATTTCGTGTGAGTGAATTTTAGGTGAGTGTTTCATATTCTTCGTAGAATCGATGTTTCAGGGAAATTTGTTGCACCGCGATCACGCGATTCGCAGTGAAATGAGGAGTCGTGAAAGTTTGAATATTTTCGGACCGAGTGGTTTTAAATTGATATTATTCGTTTCATGATATTCTTCATGATTTTATGCATCGGATTCGTATCATGGAGTTCCATAAATGCGGCTAATAATAAAAGTAGAGGTAGTATTTAATTGTTATTGTAAGTAACATATAATTATTATCGTAAGTGTATATTCCGGTAAGAATTATTTGCTTCAGAAGAGTGTCAAGACGATCAAACTATTTGTCAAATTTTAATTCTACTCTGTCATATAGTTGGCGACACAAGACAGTGCCGCCAACAGTAGCGCCACTGCCTGCTGTGTCGAAACGCTGAAACTGGTAGCCCAACATTATCGACAGCAACATTGTTCTGTTCCATGCTACAAAAGAGTACCCCAACACTTGTGTATGAATCTACGATTAATAAATAAAGACGATATAATTAAAAAGCATATCTGCGTACAGAATTATTGACCTACCAACTTTTCCCACACGACCATTTCCCAAAAATAAAACTTTCCGACTTGTCGCTGAGTTGTATTACTCAAACTCATGCCACGTTCTTGTACTACTCAAATTCGGATACCTCCTTCGATATCATGTTCTCCTAATACAAAGTTCA
>CM052329.1:3600938-3620758 GCA_028455615.1 Lasioglossum zephyrum
TGTACTACTGAAATTCGGATACCTCCTTCGATATCATGTTCTCCTAATACCAAGTTCATTTTTCGAGGTTTTTGAAAATTTTCGCCAATTTTCGACCGTCTGACTCGTCGTTGAGTTGTACTACTGAAATTTGTGCCACCTCCTTCTACATCATATTCTCCTAATACAAAGTTTAATTCTCGAGGTTTTCGAAATTTTTCCCAATTTTGGAGATTTATGAAGGGTTGGTAGATCAATAAATATGTACGCAAATTTGATTTTTAATTATATTGTCTTTATTTATTAATTGTAGATTCATACATATCTATGGTGTAATTGCAATAAAATATGTTGAGATTCTTTGGCACTGTCCTGTGGCACCATCTCGACGATTGAGTGGAACTACAATTGATGAACAGTTTGAGCGACTTACCACTAAGTCGAATGGCGCTGTACGGTTTACACGTGTTCTCTATGTAATTATAAATTTATAAATAAACATTTATTAACAATGGAAGCTCTCCAAGAAATATGTCAGTACTTACGGCCAGACGACTCACGATGGTACTTAAAAGCAATCGCCTTGAAACATGTACAGAGTAAGCATTTATTAACTTAAAATATTTTCTAACCTCTATTATTATTTTCTCTACAATATTAATATTCCTTCACAGGTGTAACTGGGTCCGCCGAGGGCCGAGAGCTTCTACTAAAATCACCTGATCTGCTAACTCAGTTAATTGCCCTAACACAGGACTCAGCAGCACCTGTATCTAAAGATGCAGCTCTCTCAATAATAAACATAACTGCCGAAGAGGCAGGAACAAGTGCATTCCTTGTAATCTCAGAAACCCTGACACAGAACCCTGATCTAAAATACAATTACAATTTAATTCAAGTCTGCCTTAGGTATTTATACACAGTGCTCTATATCTACAATGAGAGTTGTTTGCTTATTTTTACCTTTTTGGGAACACTTCCAGGTTTATAATGGACAAGGAAAGTCCACTCGCAGATCCATGCTGCATGATACTCTGCAACATGACCAAACCATTGCATTTGGTGGACAGAATGATCACACTCATTGAGAAGAGTGGTCATGCCTGGGACAGTATCGTAGCTGCATTCACTGCGAAGCAGTACAACACCACTGGGGCCAATTTGCATTATTTAGGACCCTTGTTCAGTAATCTTTGTCAGTCTTCCAGAGTTCGAAGGTGACTAAGGGCCGATTACTGCTTTATAATACAATTTCTGATGCGTAACAACTTCATTTTCGAAAATTCAGTACAGATACATAATGGATAGAGACCGCAGTGTCATCCAAAGACTACTCCCATTCACAGAATATCCAGACAGTATAATCAGACGAGGTGGGATCGTTGGGACACTGAAAAATTGCTGCTTCGATGTTGAGAACCATGAATGGTTGCTTTCACCGGAAGTCGACAT
Organism: Lasioglossum zephyrum; assembly: GCA_028455615.1. Taxonomy (NCBI): domain Eukaryota; kingdom Metazoa; phylum Arthropoda; class Insecta; order Hymenoptera; family Halictidae; genus Lasioglossum; species Lasioglossum zephyrum. The sequence continues at coordinate 3,602,370 of CM052329.1, forward strand.
CTTGTCGTACCTTCTGCTGCCTCTCGCGGGACCGGAAGAGTTCGATGACGAAGAGAATGACAAATTGCCGATTAATTTGCAGTATCTACCAGAGACAAAAACGAGGGAACCTGATTTGGACATCAGGTTGTCGAATGAACATAAATCGTCGTTTTCGACTGTGAAAAATTGTTTAAAATGACTGCATATGTATATCTTCTGTGGCAGTAAGTGTACAGTGATTCTATTCAATGTTTTCTACATGTACTGTACATTTACTGCAACAGTAGACTGTACACAGTCTTTTTAAAGAAGTTTCTGGTCACATTACACAGGAGTCTACTGTATACTAATCTCATCGATGTTTCAGGATCATGTTGTTGGAGGCGTTAGCTCAGCTATGCGCTACGAAGCAAGGAAGGCAAGTATTGAGGGAACAGAACACGTACGTGATACTCAGAGAGTACCACAAATGGGAGAAAAATGAAAGTGCTCTGTTGGCTTGCGAGAATGTCGTGGACATTCTAATTAAAACCGAGGAGGAGATGGGCGTAGATAATTTAAAGAACGTCGAAGTACCCGCAGAGTACGCGAAGAAGTTCGAAGAAGACTTTGCACTCCAAGCGGATTTATCAAACTGTACAAAGGATTAGTACACGATAGAATGCCTGTACATTATATTAAACTTAACGAACAACAACGCCTCTGTTTTATTTCACAACGTACTCGAAACAGTGTACACAACGTAAACATAACGATTCGTCTCGCTGTATGCGATGCTGCACGTGGCTTTCGTTCGAGTGCTCGCTTTCAGGCTAACAACAGAGCAGGTACTTTGCAATTTTGCTTTTTCGTTTTCTATCCGGAAGCTAAATTCAGCACGCCCGATTCCGAGCGACCTTCGCTGAGATCAACTCTCGCAGAAACGAGAGTATGATACCGTTACGAGAGGGACTGATAGCATTTCTGCGTAGCTCGTAGATAACAGTACCGTTATTTAATTAATACCCGTATGCCCGGCACATCGTTTCTCTTCCATTCACGCGTCTCCACCGACGTCATCTCTTTCTCCATCAGGTGGCTCAACATAAATAAATCTCGTACTTCTAGCTTCATTAAATGTCGATACTAATGAATACAATAACGTATATATTGTATCAATTCGACTGCGGATCTTTATGCAAAGTAAAAGTTGTCTGCATCGATTGCAAGAAATAGAAACTGAATTGAATGTTATGTCTTCCCTTGATGTTAGTAGAAGAGAAAAATCATATATTAACATCCTCAATTTTTAATCCGCAGCCTGATCGTGATATAATACGTTTATACAAACAAAATATAAAATAAATATATCATAAATTATCACTGGTATCCATAGTCAAAAATCTCTTCAAGCATAGCTTCTCAGGGACCATAAATAGATGCTCAAATAAATGATGTCGTGTCTTTTCCGAAACTCTTTGGCACCCTTAGCATCGATGATTCCACAATATTGCTGACTGCCCTATTTTATAGTCTATTCTATAGAGGATCTGGGCCTCGAAGGATCAAAGGAAACACGTTGGATCAGGGTAGGTAGCCAAGTCCAGCCTCCATGCTGATGGAGCTCCTGATACTGGAAGCGTTGCTAGCTCTTCTGCTGATTCGATTCGAGTCAGCGCCAAAGATGGCCGCGATCTCAGCGCTTTTCTTGATCGAGAGCGCTTCATGATGTGCTCCCGATCTGCTAGAACAATGCGAAAGACATTTCTTGTCCCTGTCGGCGCCTCCAACGTAGACCAAACGACCTTGAGTGTCTCTTGCGCTGACCACCAGGACCTTCTCGCTGTCAGAGGATTGCTGAGACTTCCTGCCGGGGTTGAACAGGTCGTAGTCCAAGGCCAGGTTGTTCGAACTGCTGTAGCTTGACGATGACTGCTTCTGGAATGAAAAAAATCAAACACCGAAGGTTGAAGTCATCATTTATCGGTCTAAAGTCCATCGTCCAGCTGTGAGAGGTTTGTGCTTACCTTGAGTACATCCAAACCTTGGGTGGGCGTCCGATTTCTGCTTGATCTCGAGGTCCTGGCCCGCTCGGGGCTTCCGCCTCTGCTCAAAGTGCTCTCAGACGGCACGATGCCTCTTTGTCTCAGCTGCTCGAGGATCGTTGGCTGCACGGGTTGCCTGGCGCAGTAGCATTTGTTGCTCTCCGAGCAACTGTCTGTGTCGCAGGAGCAAACCACAGCATTGGCGACGACCCGTGGTTGAGCAGGCACTCTTCTGGACAGGGAACAGTAGCACTTGTCTGCGGAAACGCAGGTGCAGGACTCGGAGTCATAGCTGCACTCGCTGCAGCTCACGTAGCCGCTGCTGCTTCTGTTTGCTGTTGCGCCTACGTTGCGACTGAGTCGTCTACCTGTGACATCAAGGTGTATCGTAGTCACCCCCAGAATGGGGAAGAGCTTGCTATCTTTCTTGCCCAAATGTATACTGTAGCCCTCTAACCCTCATATGCTCCTCAAAAATAGCTGCATGAAAGAGACTGGAATAACAATTCACCCATTTTTATTTTAGACATGAAAGGGTGAATAATTTTACAGTATGCGAAAATGTTGAATGGGTGAATTCTCACCCTGAGGAACGTACGAAGGTTATAAATATGAATATGCACTCACAGGTATCGCTGTCTTCGGAGGTAGTGTGACAGCCACCAGGCTTGCTCATCCTCCACGAGGACCTCCTGTTGACCAGCCTATTAGCCAGCACCCTGTTCCTGTGATTATTCCTGACGTCGCAGGAGGAGCTGCTGCCAAAACTATCGTTCAACCTTCTCGCAGGGAAGATGACGGACGTGAACTCCGTTGGACCCCCTTTCAACCTAGATACGGACCTCTTGATAGCTCTGCCTAGCAAACAGGTCCTTCTGCTGGACCTTCTTCGTTGCGGCCTTCGACGTCTTCTCATGATGCTAGCCGATCGTTGATACAGTTCATCCTGCGTCAATGTTGCTGCCAGCTTCAACAGGAACTCTTTGTACAGAGGCTTCAGGTCGTTGAAGGACATTCCTTCAGGATCTGGAATGGGAGGAAAGTTAAGATGACCCCGATTGCGTGAAAATTCAAGATTAGAACTCGAAGGAAGAGGGTACCAATAATGGCTGCCAGGATGTCGTCCACGCTGGTCAGACCCTCCTGGTTCCTGAACTCGTCGAACAGTTCCGTGAATCCCAGAGGCGTTCCACCCTTGATGCTATTAGGTCTCCTCGCGCTGCCTGGCTTTAGGAAGCTTCCTCTTCGAGGCAACTCGACCCTGGTCATCAGATCTCCTCTGTCCACGTCTATATCGCTCTGGGACCTCTTCAGACGACCTTCCTGCACCACCATCATCGCATCTTCAGACCGACTAACTGGAGGCTCGCTGCCAGCTCTGCTCCTCTTCCTGACCCTAGGCTGACTGTACTCGGGGACGTTCAGGTTCGTCGAGGAATCGCACAAGTGCTTCTTCAAAGGCTTGTCCATCGTAACCACTCTGCTCAACCGTCTCCCTGATGAGGTCTTCTCTTGGTCCCTGGATCGTCGACGCTCCACAGACACCGAATCCACCACTTTCTTCTGAATCAGCTGATAAGTGTCGCTCCTAGAGGATCTCCCGAGATACACGTCCTCTTGCAGACTTCTGATCCTGTTCCTATCAAGTCTACTGCTCCTGCCACTGTAAATGTCCTCCTGAGCGATACTGTAGATCTTGTCCGCGTCCTTGAAGTGCTCCTCGTAGATCCTCTCTTTGCTACCTCGCTTGCTGTGACGCTCGTAGATCGAATTCTCCTCGTCCTTGCTGCCTGGCTTATCAATCCTATCGTAGTACAGGTTCTCGGATCTGCAGGCGTACACCTGTTGTCGCCTTATACTTTCCACCGGGTGACTCACATCGTAGGAACCCTTTTCAGGTTCCTTGCTCTTCTTCTTCCCATCCTCAGCCTCCTTCAAAGTGCTCTGATGTCCTGGACCAACAGGTTTCTCCATCTTCCCTCTCACTGGGAGCTTCTCGTACCTGTTCGAAACTCTCTCGTACAAACCAGCAACTCCCACGTCATACAACTTCCCGGAATCAACCTGGTCGGCTTTAGACTGTTCCAAAATGTTAGCTTCACCGATCACATATTTGTTCTTCGAATTCTGTCGCTCTTCCTCGGGCTTCGGAACTAAGCTCTTCCTCGCGGAGTTGAAATTCTTATCTGTCTCAACCGACTTTTCACTAGGACTAGGCATCCTTCCTCTAGCCTCCAGGATGTCCTCAGCCTTGATGTCCGAGTTCTTCTTCTTCCTTCTGGGCGCCTTCACTTCAACCGACTTGCTGCTCTCGTCCTCTGTCACTGAACTACATACCGAGGTCTTCTTCTTAGTTCTCGGAGGTCTCACAGGGTGCGGAGCCACCGGTTCAGCGTGCAGGATACTCGTCCTGGCACTCACTCTGCTGCCAGGACTAGGTTCGCGGACGCTAGATGCCACCGATGCTAAACTGATGCAACCGACGCCGTTCGCGTGTCGCGGACGACGACGATTCGTGTCCAGGTCGGCTAGAAGAGCTCGGTATAACGTTGCTGCCGCTGCGATCGCGTCCTCCTCCGTCTCGCAGGCGAACGCGTGGCATTCTAACACTCTGGTTGCACCTGGACGACGCATCACCACTGCGAACACTGGCGGGTAGCAGTCGGTCGACACCTTTAAACCTCGCATTGTCCTGCAAAGGGATAGTTCGTTATAAAAAAATTTTTAGTGGAAGATCGAATAAATTTTCATTTAAAGAAACACATTTCTAAATTTCATTATTCACCCTTCCCCCTTCAGATTTATGTCTCACATCAATTAGCGAGAGACACGACTTTTTAGAACGTAAGACTTTCAGACCTAAAGCGATCGTATCTTTAGACAGCGGATCTTTATGCAATATTATAGAAATACTTTGTATTCGTTGCAAGACTACGAACCAAATATACAGTGTAAGAAATTTATAGACACTGTTAACCCTCATACGTTCCTCAAGGATTTAATTCCTTAAAAATTCACCCATTCAATATTTTCACATACTGTTAAATTATTCAGCCTTTTATGTCTACATAGTGAAAAGTATTTCTTTAGAACGTGACGCTATAAATGAAACGTAACGTGTTAATTTAACGTGTAAAATAAAAATGGGCGAATTGCTATCCTAGTCTCTTTTATGCAATTATTTTTGAGGACCGTGCGAGGGTTAAACTCTAATAATCGTTTTATGGTTGCAAACGATCATTTTTGCCAAGAGTGCACAAAGATCCGCAGTAAAATCTTACCGTCCTCCATTTAGCGAAATGAGGAGGCCAATTAAAATCACGCGAGTCCAACCGGTTCCACACATGACCGTAAATGATTCACAGCGAGGAAAGCATCGATTTCTCGACGGTGCACGCGTCGACAACAGCGTGTCTCAACTTCGTGCGTGGTCGGTGATTAATTTCGACGACCGGTGGTCGATTAATTTCCCCGAGCTTTCGTTCGCGACAACTCGCCTATAGAGATCCGCGTGCTTGTCCTCGCCAGCCTGGCCCTGATCCTGATCGCCGACCAACGGCAAGAAAGCGTGATGCAGGTCACCGGAAGATGCCTTTTTCGAGCGAAGTCTCAATGCACTCCATACAGCGATCCTACGGAATGGATTGTTCCTCTCGCAGCCGTCCGTTGTGCGAAAGCTCAGTCCGCGTCTGGAAACCTCCAGCTCCGCCCTCGTCGAGTACTCCACTCGCTCCAGGAGCTGGCGCAATGGCTCCTGGAGGCCACGAACGCTCGCCACGCGGCCACCCACTGGAGCTGCTCCCAAGTATTTCACCTGGAAATCATGATTTTTACAAATTTTCTTCATGATTTTAATATTGTACGACATTTGTGCTTTTATGTTTCGTCTGATTTTGTCTCCGACCCCTTCTATTAATTTTATCTAACCCACCTATCCTTAATAATTTTAATATTGTACGACATTTGTGCTTTTATGTTTCGTCTGATTTTGTCTCCGACCCCTTCTATTAATTTTATCTAACCCACCTATCCTTAATAATTTTAATATTGTACGACAGTTGTGCTTTTATGTTTCGTTTGATTTTGTCTCCGACCCCTTCTTAATAGAATTAATTAATTAATTATCATTTGTCATTTATCACGTCATTTGTCATTGTCAATTATCATAATTAATAATCAAATTAATATTTGATCTAACCCACCTATCATCCTTAATGATTTTAATATTATACGACATTTGTGCTTTTATGTTTCGTCTGATTTTGTGTCCGACCCCTTTTATTAATTTGGTCAAATTGTTGTGCAATTGTTTATGAATGATTTTGACCTGCTTCTAATAAAACAAAATTTTTAGGAACTTTGATATAGGCTCTTCGAAATTGCTACAATTGTTTCGAGGCAAAGTTTATTAATGGTTTCATTGTATCCCAGCTACGTTGTTGCATTCGACGATTAATGTATCCGTTTCGCGGCAATGTTCAACGAATAAAGAGGAATACGAGGTTGGAGAACCTGTTCCGCGAGCTATGCCAGCTCCCGAGAGCCGCGGAACTATCAGAAATGCTTGACGCCTCGCTTTAACTTCCTCCGAGTTGTTTCCGCGCGTTTTTCATGTCCCCGATGCATCGAACAGATAACGCGCGCATTAAAGCCGACATTCCTCGGTTCCGCGACAACACTCGGCCTCCATTTCCTTTCGCGGTCGAGTCCGCTTGCGATTCACTTTGCCCTGAATGCCGAATTCTCATTTTATGAACTAATTTTATTTTGACAAATTGAAATCGATATTAATCGGTCTCTTCTGCTCAGATATTTTTGATTGAATATGGCTCGCTTGAGAAATTAAGGGATGAAAATCTAAAATAGTAATAGTCATTTTTTTACCAATTTTATACGAATTTGAAATAGACAACCGGTAACCACGTCGAGCGAATGAGGTTTAAAAAGGTTCAAGAAAATTCCACAGACTTGGGTGAAGAAATTTTGAGCAGACTAGTGCCGTGAATGAACTTTAGAAAATCGTTTTGTGGTTTGCAGGTGGATCTGGTCGAGGAGCAGGCGATTGAACTCGGCTCTGCTCGAGAAGCATCATCGATGGCGCAACGGAACGATGCGGAAGAAGAGGATCGGCCATAAAACCGGGGCAATAAGAAAAATCCGCGTGCCGATGCGGCAACGAAGGGGAATTTTTCAGTGCTCCAAATAGGCTCGGTAGCCCGTCACGCTCTGTGAATCGTGAACGGAACGAAAGTGACGATTAAGAATGCCAGAACGACGCCGCGCCCGAGGAAAGTCCGTGAGCCTCTGTTATCTATCGTTGTTCCTCGGGAACGTGCCTTATCATTCCCACTTCCTGTGCGAGCTAAAAGAAAAACCGTGTGTCGACGAAAAAATTACATCCCGCGAAGTTATCGCATCCTTTCTTACAATTTCATAATGAAGATTGCGCTTCATGTCTTTCATTCTAAATATGTAAATGAAATATTTTAATAAATGTTAAGCTCAAAAGTCGATCTTAGGAGTTCCACGATTATTTTGGTCCCGTTACCTTTCCTCGAGAGATATAGAGAGACTCCGAACGCGGTCATCTTCTTTTCGAGCAATCAGTTCACGACTAATTATACACCGATCTAAATTTTATTTCCGACCGGGACAGCCTCGATTCCTCGCTGCTTTTTCTTGTTATTCATTCTAGTGATACGTCGGTAAACCAGGTTACATAAATTTTGCGTTATCGCGACGTTTAGCAGCGGGTCAACGCTACTTCGCCCGGGAGACTTCAACGCCTGGGAAGAGTATCTACGAACGAAAATCATGGTCTCGGAGACTTCAACGTTTAGAAAATTGGATGTTTTTACTGTAGAACAGATTACAGGCTCTTTCGATTTCTGAAGACATCGAACGCCACTGTAGAACGTCGTATTTGAAGAGCCTACGGCCCGCCGCCTGTTTCGATTCCAATCAGCGAGGTTAATATTGTTCTTTACATTGAAAAATTAAATATCAATCAAATTACATGAAATAAAAAAATTATGTAAAAATATCACTTTCTATTAAAAAATATTTGGAACCAATGGTTTTTTGTTGTTCCATGGTTCATTAGGCCTAAAAATTTTACGATTTGGCCCTTTAAAAAAAAAAGTTTGCTGAACCCTGATCTTGGAGAGAGACTCTCTGTTGCATTAATCGTGTGCTCGCTCTTTCTCAAAGGATCAGCTCAAAGATATACGTGAAATAAAAAAACTTATATAAAAATATCACTTTCTATTAAAAAATATTTAGAACCCCTGGTTTTTTGTTCTATGGTCCACCAGGCCTAAAAATTTTACGATTTGGCTCTTTAAAAAAAAATTCGCTGAACCCTGATCTTGGAGAGAGACTCTCTGTTGCATTAGTCGTGTGCTCGCTCTTTCTCAATGGATCAGTTCGAAGATATCGCTGCAGCAGCGACTAAACTATGCGATCGGTGCGTGATCGACGGCAATTCGACCGGCGAAGTAGGTGAATCCCTCGTTAAGAGACGCGAACCCGTCTCGAGAGTGGAACGAATGGGTTCCCGCGAGATTTTCTGAGGAAAGCCGGGACTCGCGATCGAATTAACATAAGTGAAAATCGCCATTTTTCTTCTGATCTTATCTAATTGCAGTGAAATCTTTGTGATTCCACGGCTTCCAGCTGCTTCAGACAATGCCGAGCAATCTGCTAACAGTAGCACCGGTTAATCATCCGATCGTCCTTAGAAATTAAATATTCCATCAGGATCAATCCTCTTTATCAATTGTAAATGTTACATATTTAATTTAATGATGCTTTCGGCGCAATTTAATTAATTAAGTGATCGAAACGGTTGCACTGAAAGCATCGTTGAATTAATTATTAAAAATTATGCAAAATTTTATCCAATTAACTAATAATTTTTTATATAACCCTTATACGTTCCTCAGGGTGGAAATTCATCCATTTACTATTTTTATATACTGTTTAAATGATTGGTCCCTCTTTATCTGTGTTGTGAGACGTATTTCTCGAAAATGTGACGTGACAAACGAAGCAAAGTTTATTAGTTTAAAGTGTGAGGCAAAAATGTGTGAGAAAGTATCGTAGAGTTAAAGTATGCCTTAATCAAAGGTTCGACTATTTTGTAAATATTTCGTGTACGATTTCTCGGATCAGGATCGCGATTTTTAAGGAGCCTTCGGATCGATAGTGGGGAGTAAAAAAAAAGTAGTCTAGCCTCGTCGGCGGATCGGTGTCGTTGCCTCGAGAACCGGCTGTTCACTGACACACAAACGCATAGGTAAAAAATAAAGAAGAAAGTAATTTGTGTATTTACCGGCAAAATGGCGGCCGCGCATTCCCCGGGTGTTCCGCTTTCGGCTTCCACGGACGCGAACATCGCCTCGATCCGCGCCTGCACCGCGCTGTTCACCCTCCTCTGTTCATCCGCGCCGGCCTCGTCCAGGTTGTGAGAGTTCATGGTGGACACTGCCCCATACCAGCCGCCCATGCTGGACCCGTAAATCGATCTGAAACGGTACAGCTGGTTAAGTATTGCGGATAACGGGCTCCCATGTCCTGAAACTTCTCGATACTTCTGTTCACCGTCGATCGTTGCTAATTTATTTCACGAAAACCATTAGTCTCGAGTAGACGGTACTTAGCATACGTGTTCTTCCTTGTTTGAAGCAGTATTGGGAATTTTTATTGAAGATTTCAACAGCTATGTGACTTGTGAGATCTATCTGAAGGAGACAGGCTCTTCTAGTAATGGTTGTAAATGGTCCCGTTGAATAGCGATATTTGTCAATTTATTCGACGAAAGCCGTAAGCGTCGCGTACAAAGTTATTTACGTGTATGTTCGTGTATGTTTGAAGTATTGTTTAGAAATTTTTCAGATAGCTGTATCGAAAATTAAGAATTCTAGGGCTTCTAGAGGGGACAAGTGGGTTCTTCATACTGCGTGTATTGAGTATTAAAAATTCTAGGGCTTCCAAAAAAGACAACTGTCCTTTCTACATTGCAATTATCAAAAATTAAAAATTCTAGGGATCCAGAAGAGACAAGTGATCTCTTCACATTAAGTTTACTGAGTATTAAAAATTCTAGGGCTTCCGAAAAAGACACCTGTCCTTTCTACATCACAATTATCAAAAATTAAACATTCTAGGGCTTCCAGAAGAGACAAGTTGTCTCTTCACATTACGCTTACTGAGTATTAAAAATTCTAGGGCTTACAAAAAAGACAACTGCCCCTCCACATAAAATTTACCAAAGATTTATAATTCTAGTGCTTTCAAACGTTCTCTGCACAGACTAAAATTAAATTACAACGAAAATGGTACTACCTAGAGTCCTCGAAAAGGGCGTCGATGCGAGCCTTGCTCCTGAGGGAGCACTCCGAGGCAGGTCCAGCCAACCGGAAGCCATCTTCATAGCGAGGCATCCCGACGCAGGACATCTTGATAAAATTTCTTTTCTCACTCGATCCAGGGGTCTAAACGAAAACCTCTCGAACTCCCTGAAGCCTCTTCGGACGTCCACCCGTTGCACGACGTCATTCGATCTGAAAGAAACCGAACGAACATGGTCATCGACACCGAATTGCGCAACTAGGATGTCTTACATTATTTTCGAAAACTATTGCCCGCGACGTAACACGCTGTATACTGTACAAAACAGGAGCGACGCGGTTGATAGATCACTATAGCGATCGCGAGGATTATGACGGATTATGCTCGCCGAAAGTTTCGCCTGAACTGCGCCAGCCGTGGAAAAAACTGCTCGGCGTGGCGCGCGAGCGCAACAAAAAGCTTGCAAAGGTAGAAGCCGATGGTAAAAATGACCGAGGATCGGGGGAAACGGGGTACGCAGGATCTCACCTCGTTTCCACGGACCCTGCTCCCCAGCGGCCGTTAAATTTATGCGAGACCGCGCCGGCAACGTCGGACGCAGCTAATTAAAACTGTAATTGCAGACGAGATCCTTCGCGGAGGCGTTTTCCATTGACCGAAGAGCAATCCGGCGCGTTTTGTACCAAGTAAAAGTGACCGAACTCGGGAATGGCCAAAAAATTGACATTTTTCAATTGCACCACAGTGCTTTGGGAATTGGATAATTCATCGTTAAATTTAATATATGCAATTAAAGGTATAAATTCAATTTCTAATTAGATTGTGCAATATAAAAATTTTCCATCGAGTTCGAGTCGATCTGTAAAAAAAATGGACATTTTTCAATTGCACCAGTGCTTTGGGAATTGGACAATTTATCGTTAAAATTAATATATGCAATTTTAAAGGTATAAATTCAATTTCTAATTAGATTGTGCAATATAAAAATTTTCCATCGAGTTCGAGTCGGTCTGTAAAAAAATGGACATTTTTCAATTGCACAAGTGCTTTGGGACTTGGACAATTTATCGTTAAAATTAATGTATGCAATTTTAAAGGTATAAATTCAATTTCTAATTAGATTGTGGATATAAAAATTTTCCATCGAGTTCGAGTCGGATCTGTGGAATTTGACGAACGTTTCCAATGTACCGGGTGTTCGTATCGGTTCTGTTCTCAATCGCAGATGGTGCGCGAGCTAGAAATCGCAGACACGCGGTACCTGATACTCGCTCGTGCAGAATTATCGCGTGCATACCATCGACCGCCGCTCGATTTTCACCGACGCGGTGCGTGTTCCTCAAACGAGCCTTGCACTCCATTACTCGGGGTTTATGGCGAAAAATGTTTTCGCGGCGAACGGCGTGAACGGGCCCCGACCGTTTTTCGTTTCTGGCCACCGTGAAACCTTCGATTTCTCTGCCGTTCAAAATGCAACATCGCGATTTCCTCGGCTAAAACGAGGAAAAACTGGAGCGAGTAAAAACGTCGTAGACTCGACTGGAAAATAGACGTTTCTCGCTCGTTTTTGCCGTGTAGAAATGTGGCCGTTCCGTGTTTCCGCGTGTTCACACGAACATTAATTTCCGTGGACTAATTTACAACCGGGAACGTACTTCTGTTAATGGTTTTACACCGGATCCGATGGTTCACCGAGTACGAACATTGTAACGTTATTGCTTAACACGACCATTTGATCGTGTTAATGGATCTCTCGAACAGGACCGTCGCTTGGCTACAGTGTAATTTTCATTTCTAATCAACGCTCGAATTCCTGACTTAAGCGACGCTCTTTTACAGTTACCTGGGCCCGATCGGCCGCGTTTTCGGATAGTCGGACAACCAACATGGCGGACACGGGCTATCGAGATCATAATCACCGTCGGGAACAACTCCCTTGACTTTATTTCACTCGTACAAGCAACCAGAAAAATGTAAAAGTGTTAACCATCGATTAAAACCAAGTTTCGAATCCTGTCTTTAGAATCGTTTAACCCTCATACGTTCCTCAGAGTGAAACTTCAACCGCACACTGTTTACATACTATAAAATAATCGATTCCTTTTTATCTGTATTGCGAGACGTAATTCTCTTAAATTTGACGTGATGAATTAAGCAAAGTTTATTGGTTTAAAGTATGAAGCAAAAATGGGTGAGAAAGTATCATAAAAACGTTTACGCAACTATTTCTGAGGAGCGTACGAGGGTTAAGAAAGTCGTTTCAATGGCACTCTGGGGGGCTCCATGGAGTTTTATAGGCTCGAGACACAGACGCAAAGAAAAATGCAAAAATCATCTCGAGAGAAAGTCGAGTGCAGTATATATGTATATTGTCCAGTCGGGTACGCGTTTGTAAATTATGATATTGGGTTACTTGGCCAGCGGACCCTCATGATCGAGGAATACATAAAACGCTCGGCGATCCCGTGTAAACGGACCGGGTCTCGCGTGTTCCGTTCCACGGGACGGCTCGTGACGAAACTGATTATCGAAAAGTGGACGATTATGAGCCGCGTTAATTGCCGCAACGGGAGTCGAACCGATTCTCGGGAAACCCGCGCCGAAATTACGCGCTTTTGACGGTGACCTCGATCCCGGACGCGACGATTTGTCATCCGAACCTGTTCTCGGACGAACCCCAATTTCAACTTTAAAAACGGAACGCGCATTTAGCGAGGCACTCCGTGGGCCAATTTTCAGGTGGTTGTAGAGAAATCAATGAGCAAAAGATTCTGATAAGAAGAAGGTGAAATGAAGAAGAACGAAGCTGGAAATTAGGTGGACCAATTTTTCAAACAAGAAAATACTGGAATCAAGATCAAAATGATTGGAGTAATTTTTTCAGAATAATTTTTAGGTCACAATGACTGATAAGAAATAGATAAGGGAATTAATATAGAAATTAATGGAGCTATAAACTTGGTGGACCAATTTTTCGAAAAAGAAAATACTGGAATCAAGATCAAAATGATTGGAGCAATTTTCTTCAAAATAATTTTTAGGTCACAATGGTTGATAAGAAGTAGATAAGAGAATTAAGATAAAAATTAATGGAGAGGTAAACACTGTTGACCAATTTTCCGAAAAAGAAAATATTATAATTAATAAACAATGCTTTATTACCTCTTGCAAAAGCACTTCTGCAAATTATCAAATTAAATCGATGTTTCGATCTTTGTTTAGATAATTCTCAGGATTTACTTGAACATTAAACATTCTTTATTAACAACAAATACGGTCATTTTTTTATGGAGTATTTTCTTCACTTCAGGAAAGTGTAACAAAAAGAATTAACAGAAAATTAAACGAACGAGGCCCGTTCTCCGCCAACGAACTCGTTATTGAACACGAAGAATCGGTTCGCGCAGTGTCACGTGTCTCCACCGAGGCTGGCGTGGATCGTTCAACTAACAATTACCAAGTTCACGGCTCGTTTGCCGTCCGCCGTCGACTTTGATGGACGAACGGGCGGACGGAAGCCGTGAAAAAAAGAAACACCGTGTTGGATCGCTGGGGAAAATCGTGTCGAACCGAGGCTTTCCCACTTTGTACACGCTCGAGACTATTAGAGGATCCGATTTTCCAATCCGAACGATCTAATCTTGCCTGCTGAGCACACGGTGCTCAACTTGTTACGAGCTGGACGTTAAAAACCCATTAATCTTTCAACCCCGCCGAAGAAATTTATCCCACTCCTACTGCAGTAACCAGAAGATCGTTTAAACGATCTAAACAGCTTCTGGATAGATTTCTATAATTTCAAGGGATGGTAGATCATCAGGGATCAACCCTATGGAGGTCCGAATTTTCCCAAAAATTGTTTGGGTCTCAAGTGACAGACAGAGGGTGGTTTAAACATTTTCTATGAATCAATAGGACAAGCTTAAAATTTAGGGGATGGAAAATAGGACTTATCACAAAAAGAAATTTAAAAATCTCTCAAATACGAACCAAATCTCTCGTTTCCAGTGAAAATCTCAGCTCCCTCGTTGCAGACTTCAACTATTGTCCTCTGCCGCACCCTTAGGTCCACCCTCAATCCTGATGACACTTCCACAAGGTCCCACAAAGTTCCAGAAGCACTTACTCTCGCGGAGAACAATCGCGAATGAAAAGCACTTGCACATCACAATTCCAGCCGGGTCCCATGGCGGGACCATCGATCCCTGGATCCTTAAATCAGCCGTCAAAGAGGTCTCCCGGCAGTCTTCCACGGAAACTGGATCATCGTGGTTCGATTCGAGATGGATCACTGGTCGGATGTACGGACGTACGAGAGAAACGCCGCGAGAAAACGTTGCCCGTTTGATGGTCGACCTTGGCCGCGAGTCGATCCGGATGACCGTCGACGTGAAACTGCCGGGGATGTTCCGCAGGAGAGACTCGGGTTCCTCTAGCCAGTCAGTTGGCTCCTCAACGGTGGAACGATGGGGAGAAGGAGGAGGCGGAGGAGGAGGTGGATGAGGATCGAGAGAGCCTCTCCTCGGGCTCTCGTTGGCTGACTCCCGAAAGGGCGAACGGGCAACCAGATTCGTTCAAAATGCAATCTGGATTGACCAATTTGGGAAATAATATTGATTGTTCTGTCAAAAGAAATTCGGGGCAATTTGTTTTTGCTTCGTATCGTAAATCAATTCATTGTGGGTACGTGCTGTGAATATAAACTTCTACGACACTGTCATAAATGTATAATTGAAGGATTTAAGCGTTCATTGTGTAAAGGATATTGTCCTTTCGAAGGACAGTCGGCTTTGATGAAGGGAATCTCCCAAATGTCTCGAGGTAGTGGGTACCTGTCGTGATTGTAAACGTTTATGGCACTTTAAGCATTTCTTTTGCGGACAGGCGTGTTTGAAGACGGGAATCTTCCAGATGTCTCCAGGTAGTGTCACCTGGGCAGATAATTAATTGCTTTTGATTGTAATGGCGTATAAGCTACCTGGCACCGCCATTAGCACCTGGGCTTGAAACCGTTCGAATATTGGATCAAGTTCTTAGAACAGTTACGACAATTTATTACCGTCATAATTCATAAAATCAATTGTTATTCATATTCTGCATTAAAAATTATTCCTAATTTTAACCTGTCATTTTTTCGAATCCTTTCACGCTCCGATTAGTCAATCGTTCTAAGCTACGTTGCTTCACACATTTAAATGTATTAAAAAATACGTGTACGTATTAAAAACTCAATACCCATAAATAATTATGGTCTGCGGTAACGAGCCGCTCTTGCCGAACATAAACTTCGAACAGCAACAATCGCGGCGCGATAATTAATTTAGGTCGACGTCGTACCAGTGCACGCAGTTATCTTAATGGTCACTCGCGAGCATTTCCGTTCGGGCGAACGTTTCCACGGACAGCAATGACGATTTACACGTATCCTCTGCGCTTTGGTAACCCGAAGAAATCCAACAAGAAAGTGGGTCGAAAGCTACTTACCGGTTACGCATACTCGCTAATTGCTCCTCCAAAAACGGCCTGGTGCTGTCAAGAAATTAAAACATCTGACGCGCCTCGTTGCACTCCACACGACGTCCATTCGCGTTTGGAAGACGCCATCGGCGAAAAAACGATCACATCAAATTGTGAATGTTAAATATGAATGTTAAATGTAAAAATAAGTAAACTCAATTATCCGTGAAGAAACGAATTTTCAGCAATTCTCGTCGCAAAGGAATTTGATTCATAGTCCTGGACGCTCACGATAGGCCATCTAGTGGCTCCCAGGATCTACTATTACCTGCAGTTAATTTTTCGCTCTGGTTTATAGTCGCAAAAATTAGTAGACCCAATTTTCCATGGAATAAGTACCTCGAGCAATTTTTCTTACCGAGGAATCTGCGATTGCTCAACGAGTTAACGTCCTGGAAGCTCGTCCAGGCCACCTGGTGGATCCTGCCGGCCATCATTTGTTACAGTTATCGGCGCGTCGGGTGACCAACATTTTTACATTGCCCGGGGAAGGACGCTCGGGGTCAAGGAAGCGAGGGGAGCAATTGTAGCGGAGGAGGGAGAAGATGAAGAGCTGCAGCCAGAGCCCCTTGGGCCCCTGGGCCCCCTGGTTTCCGTCGCTGGTCCTCCGGCGGCGTGGTAACGCCGTAACCGATAACGGTACAGCGCTTCGACGGCGCTCACCAATGTGAGAGTACTGTTATTCCAACGATGCAGCTCTCTTCTCTCCCTCGGCCCCCCTCCAGAGCTCTTCGTCGTCCTTCTGCGCCACTATCAAGGTGGCCACGCTGACGTACGTCGTTGCTGGTCACTCTTACGTTCGTCGGGGCCGCGGGTTCTTCGCTAAGGACGAGCCCGGCCACTTACCGACCGAACCAACACGTTCCGTTCGAAGTCTGATCTTCACACCCTATCAGCACTCTTCACAGACATTTTTATGGTGTACTAGTATAACTTCTGGCAAATATTTACAAACAGAGACCTAGCTTCGATTTCTTGACCTTGAAATATCTTGTCAAGATTTTGAACAATTTTTCTCGGTACTGTATCCGTCGCTTGGTATTATTTTTGAAGATTTTGGCAAAGAACTTTAAATAAATTACGAGTATAGTTTATGAAAATGATCCATACAGGGATCAAAACGTTGAGATAAATTAATTTGTAAATAGTGTATCGTATCTGATACAATTAACAAAATCTGGTATATAGTAAACTAAGGATTTATGTTTATTTTTATGAAAATGTTGTTCTAATTATTTTTAATATTTTTCCCTTAAATAAAACAGAAAAACTGATCCTCTATCAATTTTTTCATCCCAATTAAAAAAATCATCCAGTGAACGGTTAATACAGAATATCAGAAATAAAATATTGATGTCTTGAGTGAATGGTTTATAGGATAGACAATAAATTGTTATATAACTATGTCACGTTACGGATTTATGGATTTACTACAAAAATGAGTAGTCATTTAAAGTAGTAAAAACGTTAGAAGTATTTAAAAAAAGAAAAGAAATTCGATGGATTTGAGGATCGACCAGAGTAAACCTGGGTGGCCATTGCTCGTTGACCGAGTAGAGGACCTTACCGGATAGCCGAAAACAAGTTTGAACATCGGAAAACAAGTTTCTGTAATGTTCTATCGGTTACTAATAGTTTGTAAACAGCAATTAACACGGGACCAGGATCCGCTGTAGTTATTTATGTACCGAATGTGTCGGCTTAGACTTTGAACACGAATCCAGTATGGCGTTTGCAACGGCGCACTTAAAAATCAAGGTTACTGTTAACCCGTCTAGAAAACCAATAACGGACATTACACTCTGCACCTTGAACTTCAATAATCGTCGAATATTACAGCCTACAGGTGTACTCGTCACGGTTACGATGCTTAACGGTCACCTGCGAGAAGGGATCAGAGGTCACGGAGATTTAAGCGGACTTGAATCGAAGCTATCAACGGCAGAACCGTCCGCGAGTCTCGACAGATTGCATGTCTCAATTTTATACACGGAAAACCTATACTTTTCCACGTTTTTGCCGTGTTTACAGTGAAAGTAATCGCTAGGCATGATAAACGCGGTTCCGGCTTTCTATCGCGAACATTGAGAAATGCTCGCAACCAAACCCTCCACCTGGAGTCTCATTTGCAACAACGAAGGAATTCTTGTTAAGAGATATTCTGCCGTTGATCGCGCAGCTAAGGTGTGGGCAAAGTGCGTTGATTACCTTGGGAGTGCTCTGGGTGGCCACTGGGGGCAGGCAACATCAAAGGCATCAGTACATAACAAGTCTCTAGATCATCAGGTAGTTAGTTTAAAATCAATTGCAAGATTTGTACCGAACAGACAGACAGATAAGAAAGCGAGCTTATAAAAACATGGTACATAATATAAAGTACATTAATATAAAAAAATATTGTATGTACATTTGAATATTAAAAAAAGATTGTAAACTAGATATTTAAAAAATAAAAAGTACATATTACAAAAAATGTGAAATCAATATTTGAAAAATATAAATTCAATATATTTA
>CM052329.1:4353301-4366770 GCA_028455615.1 Lasioglossum zephyrum
TTAAAAATCTTTACACAAGATTATGCAAGAGGAAAACAAATTTAAAATGAACTCTTTCAAGTATATTCTAGACACTACCCTTAATCCTCTGAATGAACGATTCGATATCAAACATTTCCAGTTTTTGTATGACATTTTAAAACAAGGACTGGATAGTAATATTCTGGATATTACTGCCATTGTTTGAAAGTAGTCTATATGTTAAATCGCAACAAACAGACAAGAACAAACAGACTTTCGGAAAGGACAGGGCCGTGTTATGATACAGACCGACGCCATAAGCAACGACATCAAAATACAATTTTAATCATTCGACAATTAAAAATCTTTACGCGATCGACAGGAAGCGCTCTGCGGTCTCAGGCAGGAGACACCCCCGCGAGACCTGCTACGAACGCCGTGCACATCTCCATCGACGCCGCACAACCTTCAGACACCGGGTCCGCAGAACTGGAGCTCGTCCTCGCACCTGGGCTCCACCGGCAGGTCGAGAGGCTCGGCGAAAAAGGTGCCGCCGGAAGTGCCGAAAAGGACGTCTTCCATCACCTCCAGGTCTATGGAACCTCGTCACAACGGTCTCAGCAAAAGCGTGGAGAACGGGAGCTTGAGCTCGGTGCAGAGCTCCGGCAGTGATTCCACCAACTGCGAGAGCTCTGAGGGCGACGCCCAGAGAGGATCGCCCATCTGGAAGCACAAAGGCATAGTGAGTCTCTCTTTTCCATAGAGCAAGGCTTCACAAACTATGCTCCGCGAAAAAAAGCATTAACCCTCATACTATTTTTACATACTACAAAATGATTGGTCTTTTATGTATTTCTCTAAAATGTGACGTGATAAATGAAACAAAGTTTATCAGTTTAAAAGTGTGAAGCAATTATTATTATTTATTATAGACTGGCAGAAGACCTTTTTACATAAGTATTTACAAAGAAAAGAAAAAAAAGAAAAGATACAGGACTACTTATCCATTAAGAAAGAAGTGCGCACAGACAAAGAAAAAAAAGAAGAAAGAAAAACAAACAAATCATATAATCCTGCGTAGTTGCATTTGAACATTTGGAAGAGATTCAATGAAAAAATCGATACTGTTGTAAATAGTGCATGATTTTGCAATAATGCGATTAATTGGATTAATTATGGGTGAGAAAGTATCATAGAATCTTTTATGCAACTATTTCTGAGGAGCATACAGTTAAAGAGTTAATGATACAAAACTTTCCTTCTACATCTTGACCATATTAATATATAAGTGCTCCGTCAGAGAAAAATTTTAGGAAATCTTGCTATAGAGAAACTCCGATGAGATCCTCCTTCATGGTACGATCAACTAACGTATTGTTTTTCCGTTTCAGTCGAGTTCTCCGGAACACCAAGACTGCGCGAACCACGCGACAGACTCGTCCGCCATGATGAACAGCGTGAAGGACCTCGGTCACTCGCACGCGAGTTCCGGCTATCAGCTTCCGATGATGGACCACTCGGAGAACATGCCGCAGACCAGCTACAAGGTTTCCGAGACGGTCAGGAAGCGTCAGTACAGAGTCGGCCTAAATCTGTTCAACAAGAAACCGGAGAGGGGAATCAGTTACCTGATCAGGAGAGGCTTCCTGGAGAACAGTCCCCAGGGCGTCGCCAGATTCCTGATCAGTAGAAAGGGATTGTCCAAGCAGATGATTGGGGAGTACCTCGGCAATCTGCAGAACACCTTTAACATGGCTGTGCTAGAGTAAGTACAATTTCCGGTAGCCGGCACTGAAGCCAGATCAAGACTTTTCTCCCACTCTACCTTACTCCTTCGAAAAAGGGAAAGAGAGAGGTGGGTATTCTCCTCAATTTCCCTGTCTGGTTATACTGACAATTAGAGAGCGGATTTTTATGCGAATTGCGACAAACTCGAGCGAAATAGACATTGATTTTCTTCGTTAACTTGCTTGAGTGATGACTCTGAGGAAAATATTGCTTACATTATCAGATATATTGGTGTCAATTACTAAACATTTAATTTCACATTCACCAAATTAAAAAAGAAATCATGAATAATTAAAGTATGTTAGGTCGGAAGAAGTGTATAAAACGTGCAAAGGGTTAATAGGTTTAGTGGATTGAAAATAATATACCAATATTCTTCTTCTTCCAATGTGTATTAGTAACACTTACTCATTTTTGTCATAAACGCATAAAATCCGGTGTCTACCGATAACCGGTGCAAATCGTCGACGTCGACCTGGTGCTAAACCGTCTTGTCGCTCGCAGGTGCTTCTCGCAGGAGCTGGACCTCTCCGGAATGCAGGTGGACGTCGCCCTGAGGAAGTTCCAGGCGTACTTCAGGATGCCCGGCGAGGCTCAGAAGATCGAGCGGCTGATGGAGGTGTTCAGTCAGCGTTACTGTCAGTGCAATCACGACGTGGTGACCAGACTCCGATCTCCGGACACCGTGTTCGTTCTGGCGTTCGCCATCATCATGTTGAACACCGACCTGCACACGCCTAACTTGAAGCCGGAGCGTAGAATGAGGCTCGAGGATTTCGTGAAAAACTTGAGAGGCATCGACGACTGCGGGGACATCGACAAGGATATCTTGATGGGGATTTACGAGCGGGTCAAGGAGAACGAGTTCAAGCCAGGCTCGGATCACGTGTCCCAGGTGATGAAGGTCCAGGCGACGATCGTAGGCAAGAAGCCCAACATGGCTTTGCCCCACAGGCGATTAGTGTGCTACTGTAGGCTATACGAGATCCCTGACATTCATAAGAAAGAAAGACCTGGCGTCCACCAACGTGAGGTGTTCCTCTTCAACGATCTGCTGGTCGTCACCAAGATCCTCAGCAAGAAGAAGAACAGCGTCACGTACACCTTCAGACAGAGCTTCCCCCTTTGCGGAATGGTGGTCACTCTCTTCGAAGTTCCTCGTGAGTTGAAACAAGTCCCTATTTCTTCTTCTTCCTCTTCTTGTTCCGCTTCTTCGATCGACTAACCGCTCGTTGTTTGCCAACAGATTATCCGTACGGGATCAGACTCACCCAACGCGTGGATGGCAAAGTATTGGTCACGTTCAACGCGAGGAACGAGCACGACAGGTGCAAGTTCGTCGAGGACCTCAGAGAATCCATCAGCGAAATGGACGAGATGGAGACGTTACGGATCGAGACGGAACTGGAACGACAGAAGAGCAGCAGAAGCGCCAGGGGTGGAGCGGAGAACAGAGACTCCGGCGTGGCGGACGTAGAGATTTGTCCTTGTCCGGGGCCCTGCTCGGACAGATCCGAGACCATCGACATGGACTCGCAGTTGAAACGCTCCGCGCTTAGCAATTCGCTTCTTGACATACACGAACAATGTGTGTAAACTTATTCACTCAGTTATCACAGTCAGTTCCATTTACTACCTTGGCTGGAGCCCTGCGTTCGGCAGAAAGAATCTCCTTTAAGGGGTAGACTTGTTTTTCCAGGATTACCTGCTGCCAAATAGGACTTTTAAGGGAGACAGCGACCTAGATTGATCTTTTATCTAACGCTGAAGGACTTTGACCTAAACTCAGCTGGCATGCTACCCCCAACACCGAACCACTCTTCGCATTACTTGGTGGTGGGGGTTTTGCATGCTGGATAGCCACGCCTGTTCTTTAATTTAACACCCTTGCAATCCTAGAAACGAGTCTACCACCTTAACGCTAGAAAAGCTTGAAAAGAGTTATGATATCGGTTTCGGACCTTGAAACAAGTTATGAAGGACTAACAGAAATTTTGGTTGATATCCAATGTATGAAGGACCGTAATCTAAGCTGACATCAACCAAAATTTCGGTCCTTTATAACTGTTTCAATCAAGCCCGAAACGTGCCAGTTTCTAACAGTTATTTTCGGGCCCGTTTCAAGTTAGAACCACCAGCGCTTTCTTACCAATTTTTGGAATCTTTGCAATTGTCCTTGCGTCGACATAGATCTCTTGGTACGGTTCTAACGTTCGGGAACGTGTTCGATCTTGCGCAAACTTTTCCCGAAGAATACTTTCTTGCGGTAGCAAGATCCGGGTCGAGTGCTTTCTCCCGGAAGTAGCGGCTCCGCCTTTCCATTGACATTCGGAGCGGTTACTAGCAGTAACTCTTCAGCGTGGCTGGATTAGTCGTTGGTTAAGCAATGTTTCCTTTGTCTGTTCACAGTCGCTGGTGAAAAACCGCAACGCCGTGGAAGCGTCGGCTCGTTGGACAGCGGTATGTCGATTTCATTTCAATCCACATCAGCCAGCTCGATGAGCCAGGGTATTAAGCATCCTGGACAAGTCCATCCTATACATCCGGGATCCAATATGCCTGGCGGTGCTAAGGGATTGCCGCAGCAACCATCGTTTCTAGGGGGTCTGTTCGCGAAACGGGAGCGAAAGCTATCGCAATCGGATGATTCCGGGCCCTACAGTCGCACCACGGAAGTATAATCTATCTTTCCGATGGTATCTAGACGAATGGATCTCTCTCTGTTACGACGGTGTACATTCGATTCCCTTCTAGTACGTTCGACGATCCCCTCGCAGATTGTTTCCACACTGTACGCAGTGCACACTGTATGTAATAACGTACTAAACGCTTCGAGAATGTACTAGTCAGAGGAAATAGTAACACGGACGAAGCGAGAAACGATCTAGCCGATTTTTTCAATTCGAAGCAACAGCAATCTTGCAAAATTCTTCTCGTATTAAAGATTACGATTACGTGTTTCGATGAAAATTTGCGGAGGTTCGACGGGAACGACGAAACGTGTCCACGAGAATACCTGTCTGTACCCGCGAGATTGAATTCGCGACCGCGATTCAAACAAAGTCTCGAAACATTCGTTCGAGAAGAACACATGTACATACGTGCGAACTTTTACGAAGTGTATTATTCGACAAGCGTAGTGTATCGTAGAAATTTCTTTGTACGCCTTCGTCGTGGTTCTAGATCGTATTCGAAATTCTCGTAACAGCGGTGCATAGATTTACACATATACGTAACATAGAAGAGCTCGCAGCTGGAAGCACAATTTCTTGTAAAGTTACCGGTAGTACACCTTACGTGTTTAATATATTATTACAGCCGATGTGTGCACGATTCAAATGCAATGTCTCGAGCGACGGAGAATGTATTTGTAGAGAGAGAACATCGATAGTCGGTTTCTTTTGTGGAAATCGTGACCACCTCTAGCACGAAAGACAACTACAATTCGAGGAAAGATGACAAGTTACCCAGCGAAAGAGAGAGACAAACGGCGGACGAACCTGTTAATTGTTTTCCGCTAGCTATTCCATCGCGACCGATCGCGAAGTCAAAGAGTGGCGGCTCAAAAAAACGATAACGTTTATAATATTAAAAATAAGCGTAATTCACAAATGAAAATAGAAAAAATTGTTTGAATCTTTTGTAAAAAAAAATAGAATTCTTTTATTAAAACAAAAAACGAATGCTGCAAAATTCGGAGCCCTTAGTCCGTTCGCCGTTAAACCCGCCACTGAGTCCAAAGAGTTTCCTCTGGTGTGGGTACATCTCGCTAACTTTATGGAGGAAATTGCAGTCTTTTATGCGTTGGATTCGCGATCGGTTAACGGGTGACGACCGCTTAGAGGCAACTGGTCGTTCGATGTAAATTTATTGGATTGGGCAGGATCCAATCGTGGTCGCTTTATAGAATGGAGGAGCGAGAGAGGAAGCGAGCGTACGTGAAAGCGATAGAACGATAGTGCGAGAGATTCGACGAGAGATAGACAGTGGGGGTGTCGGCATCCACTGGCGCGTGTATAGTTATTTATTCATCCAAAAGAGATCGAGATCGATCGGTTCTTTCTTACGGTATTTATAGTTTCGTGGAGCGTACCGAGTCCCATGAACCGGTTTTCAAGAACGACCTCGACACACCACGGACGAGAGGAGATATCGTCGCGAGGCGAGAAAAGCGGTTCATGGACAGAGCGAGACGAGGCACCGTAACTCGATAAAGTTTATATACTTAAAACAAAACGATTGTACATAATAGACATAAACATATACATATATATATATACATATTATATATATAACGGATAATTGTAACGATTCTAACGATGACGACAATGTAACAAATTTACTGTAGCCTAAGGAAACAATAAGCAATCCCCTCTCAGTGTTAGGTGCATGTCGATGTCTAACGAGTTTTTAATATCACACACTCACGCGTACACGCAACCTACACACACACACACACAGGACAAAGATAATCGCGTACACTCTTACACGCAGCGGTGTTAAAGTTTGGATGTAGCAGCGTCGGAACGCGTTAGCATGTAGCGCGGGAGGAAAATGAAAAAGAGAAGCCGTTTTATCTCATTGTTATTATTCATTCGTAAGCATTTGTAAGTGATTCTGCTTGCGCGTTTCAGCTCGAACACTCTTCTCCGCGAAGGCGCGATCGAAAGAAGGAAAAATGATCGTCTGCTCCGTAAGGTCGCGAGTGGAGGGACAGCGCAGCGAACGATCAGACCAAATCGGGCCCAGAGAAGCTGTCGGTGCTGCGCGTCCTCCTCCTACCCGGCGAGACGTTGCGGAGGAAAACGTGTCGAGTGAATCGGTTTCTCATCGCGTAGCACGTAAACAATTATCAGGATCGGCGTTAGCAACATTGTCAGGATCGAGGCGAGCCTCTCTCGCGTTCGAGGATTTCGAAAAAAGGAACAGGGACAACTTCGTATGCCTTATATACTGCCACAACTCGTTCGACGAAAAAAAGAGGAACCGACTCGCGACACGCTTTCGATCAGCGGAGCTGCAGAATTACACGGAGAACCGAACATTTGTATATATATACATACATCTATAATACATAAATATTAAACCAGCGCTCGCAATATTCGGATAACGATCATTCAAAAGGAGTGTTTGATTTCAATGCAGAATTCGTTCCGAGCTTCTCGAAGTCCCTCTCCGAAGAAAACTGACATTTTGTGGACTCTTGATTAACATCGTCTTGCTTGTTCGACCCCTAGGCAGCTAGATAAACGTAGCCGGTATTTCTCGACGGTTTTCATATTTCGACAAGCAGCGTATTCGCCTTTGGTAATGAAAAGAAAGAAAGAAAAAAAGAAGCAGCGTTTAGATAATACAGTAATCCCACGATGTAAGAATGTTCGCTTCGGGTGTATCACTACCAATGCAGTTGCAAAACTTCTTTATTTTTCGTTACTCTTTGGTAGCACTTTCGTCAACTTGTTTGTGGCAATTCTTCCGATTAAAATGACACTAAACACGGTATAATTTCAATTGTATTTAGTGGTTTAATTGGCGGTATGGAGGGACTTTAGGACATGGAAGAGAATTGTATTGTTTGAAATACCAATTTTCTTCTTGTACAACCTTTCTCAAGATATTTGTTCGACGGGCTGTGGCTCCGTTAATTTGCATAATTTTAGTATAATTCTTTGAAAGTTTAAACCCTTCTCTCCTCGGCCCCTTTCTGGGGAAAGGAGAAACCACTGACCCTGTGAACATTATGTTGTTTTATGGTGTTGATTGTAAGGTAGTGGCTATTTAGCGGACAGTTTAGATAGTATAATTCTTTGAAAACATATTTATCGAGATGTAAATCGGCTTGGATCGCGGGATTACTGTATGTCGTTGAGGAGCGTCGTGTAACGTTTCGCCAAGTAGTCGCGGCCAAAGGGTCAACGAAGCGAAGAAGGACAATTGAGTAGCTGGTAAAGTGTTCATTAGAAATGTACATACACGTATATAGTCTCCCATTGATCCGCGACGGTCCGTAGTCTTCAGCGTTGATAATTCTAGTCTTTCTCATCAGGAGAAACCGGAAACAATTGAAACGGAACGTGAAAACCCGTCGACGAACGGTCGACGTAGCTTGTAAGGACGTGAACACAATAAGTGTCTCAAACCGACCGAAGGAGATCGATGAACTTAAGAATTTTTGTCTAAGCGACGTAGCTGTGGGATCGCGTCAATTTCCGCAAATCGCTCGTTCGACGTACCGGAAGAAAGCAAATCTATTGGAGGGAACTACCCACTTTAACCGACGCGACGGCACTCCTTTTTCATTCTGTTCGTTACCAGAACGCAACGCGCGTAACCGAAAGAAAAAGAAGGTAGAAAGAATCGCACGCGAAACTACAAACTTTTATTCAGAGTCTGGTCGAGTACCAAATAAGATGAAACGTTTGCTGTGTTTTCCAACGAAGAGTCTAGCAAGACGAGCATGGTCCACGATATTTTTTATTCACATTGTGTGCGAAACAATGCTTTTAGATTAAAAAATAAACACCCTAAACACTATCTTTTTTCTCGGTTGTTAACTAAGAAGTTAGGATGTAAAATATACTCTCCCATTTCATATATTTTATTTTTTGTAGAAAAAAATATTTCAGTGAAGCCTACCAAAAAATTTGAGAACAATGTTCTGTTATCTACGATATCTGAATGTTTCAAGATTATCGGAATGGTGAAACGTATATCATTGAAAAACAAATGAAATTATGCTGTTATAATATTATAATATATAGTACAGTGTTCCTACGAAGCGATTG
Source organism: Lasioglossum zephyrum (assembly GCA_028455615.1). Taxonomy (NCBI): domain Eukaryota; kingdom Metazoa; phylum Arthropoda; class Insecta; order Hymenoptera; family Halictidae; genus Lasioglossum; species Lasioglossum zephyrum. The sequence goes on from CM052329.1 coordinate 4,361,836, forward strand.
AAAATTTTGGGGGACCATGTTTATCCTGCTAGATCCTTTCGAGCCCTGTAAAGTGGGAAACTCTTCCATCACCTTGGCGAAAATTCTGTGATAATCATCATACGAACGAAAAAGAAAAGACTGATTAGAAAGACCGCCTCTGAGTTTGCCGTGTTTTACAGAATAAAGATAAACGGTGATATCATTTCTCGTGGGCGGTGTGAAGGTTTGCCATTTTCTTTGTCCGTCGACCCATTCACTCCGGATCAATCGTGGCTCACCAGTTCCACCGTAGATTAAACCGATTCGAACGTTCCCGCAGAAATTCGTAAGCAATATTATCCTAACAACCAATCGGCGGCTGCTCTATCTACCCGAAAGTATTTTCCATGGGATTGTTATGAACACGCCGACGTTGATCCACGCGACAAACGGCAAACTGATTTCGCGTAGTCTCACGGAAAACTAGGGAAGCAATCATACAACATCGAAGCAATACAACGCTGTGAAACGTAATTAACGTCGCGCTCCGAATTTATCGCGCATCCACGGCGATTTAGGCATCGATTCGATTTTGACGCGATCATTTTCGACGAATAAAACGAAAACACGAGAGGAAGATATAACGTGTCGACACGAACGCGCCGGTGTCGTTAAACACTTAGCGGACCCTATGATTTGATGAGAAAGCGAAATAAAATAATGCGTTACTACTTATGAGATAAACAGTTGCTCCCCCGTACGAAAGTATCGCTTCCTTTGTTAATCTAACGAACGCTGTATGCACATTGTGTTAATAAAGAATTATGAGTCTGAAACGTGAATGAACGGTGACGACAATCGACCACCTAGCAGCCGTTTGGAACAACAATCGTACGTACAATTCATTTCTAGACAGTGGATTCTTTACGCAGAGTAAACATTTTGTGCGTGAATCGCAACGATCTGGGGTGAAATCAAAATTTCTTCTCTTTCTCAACACGTTTAATTGGTTGAAAATAATACAACAGTATTTTCAAATTTGATATGCATAAAAGTTCCGATCAGCATTTCCCTCGAAATAGAAGATTCGATATTTTCGATTAAAGGAAAGGCGATCGAGTCAAGCCCAGTCTCTTCACTAAATAATCATTTATTTAGCAGATGGTTTCACGTACATCAGTGAATGTTCGGAACGGATAAAACATACTTGTTAAGTCATAGTCATTAACATACTGTTAATGTTTTCTTCGTTTCTCGCGATCGTCTTTTCGTTTAGTGGTCGTCGTGGTAGAACTGCTGGCGCGTTTGGCCTGTTTCAAGAATTGATCCAAACCGAATGGATCTTCCTCGTCCTTCTCGAACTGAACTGGTCCGGATCGAGTGGCCGATCTATCTGTGCCGCTGAATTCTTTGTCCGGCACGAATCTAGGAAATTAAAAGAATTTCTCGTGATGAAGGTACACGCTTGAAACTTGAAACACAGATAATCGAAAACAAACGCCACCGACCTGTTCGTTTTAACGAGCTTCTCCAAATCATCACCGTAAGTGTCTTTGTCTATGTTTTTGCTAGGACGGTAAATATGCGAGCCAATGGAATTGGAATCTTTCCATGGTTTGTCGTATACGTTGTATTCGTCGTCGTGTCCATAGCCACTGTCCATTCCTTTGCTCGTGTTGAACAGTCTCTGGTCGAATTGTGCCTCCCCGCTGTTGGGTATGCTCTTCGCCGGCAAGCCGAGCGCAATCTGTTCGCTGATGTCGCGTTCCCGTTCTCGTTGCAGTCTAGATCGCTTATCAGGTGCTGCACGCGCCAGATTCCTCTCGCGAGCACGGTCCTTGTGACGTTCTTGCCTCAGTTGGTCTCTTTCCCTGGACTCTTCCGATTTATCTGTACGACGATATTATAGAACACGCTATTACACATCTTCGTAAGCGAAATTTCTTATTCTCTCAATATCATATCAGAAGAATACCGTATTTTTCCCCATAGCGTGACTCTCGAGACTTAGGAGACGCTTGAAAACAGTGAGAGCTGTTTTTTTCACAAGTCGTCTCCTGGCAGAAATTCGAAATGAATGTGTTCTAGCCGAATTACAGTGAAGTCGCGATCTAGCTCCCATCACCTGCTTCCAGCAGGGACAGAAATCGTGTAAGGAAACTATCTTTTTATAACTGTGTCGATCGACATATGAAATAATGTCTAGACAGTAATAATATTAATATTTCTAGCACAGTGAATCTCTCAAAGGGACAGTGATCTCGTGGAGATCCTCAGGGAGATAGATCGCGACTTTACTGTATTGGCTAAAGTGCGCGACGTCAAAGCCTTACCATCTAGAGGGACTTCTTGTGAGGCACACGGAGTATTGATTCACGCTAACGGGAAAAACACGATAGAATCGTGATGCAGTAAATGACTGAACAAACCCATTGCGGCGGAGGATTTCAAGCCAGCGCGCTCTTCTCTGGCCTTCTGCGCGAGCTGCCTCAAATGATCCTCTTTCTTTTCCTTCTCCTTCTGTGCCAGCTTCTTCTCCAGCTGTGCTCTCATTTCCACCGCCTCGCGAGCTTTCCTGTCGGCGATATAAAGAGCCTCGGCGAGCTTGGCGAAGTTCTCGTTAATATGGACTTGTTGCAACCCACGACCGTCCGCGGCTAAACGTTTATCCAAAGGAATGGTGTAGCCCTGAACAAATCAGATTCAGATGAAACTTCCACCGTCGATATTAGTAAAGGAACTATTCTACTTACCTTAGCGTTCTTCCAATTACTAATGCAAGGAGGTATTTTCCATTCTTTTTGTTCCTTCACCGTGACTTTCCGTGTCGGCGAGTGCATAACCGGTGCTGGAGGTGATGGAGGACCTCTCGGTATTTTCTTGTTGATTCTTTAACAGTTAAACGATGTACAATTATTTAAAGTTAAAAGGTTAATCGAATCGTTGAGATAAGAAATTCATGGTTCGAAGAGACTCACTTAAACTTTGGTGGTTCCAAAGGGTCTATCTGAGCTTCCACCATTCGGATGACTCTCTGTTTAGCCCCGGAGTTGAACGATTGTCCTTGTTGCGACGGGGTGTACCGAATATACTGAGCCGGAGCCTGCTTCTCTGCACATCTCACTGGCATAGCAGCGGCTATCTTCGATCTTGTTATTTTCTCCAATGCTTTCTTCGTTTTATCTGTTACCTCGTCTATCTCGTCTGTCGGAGGACGCTGTAGACTCGGATCCTCTTCGTTCGTTATTTCCGAGGGCAGTAAATCGCTTAATTTGCTATAGACAATCTGCAAAACGTTGCTATAACTATACAAAGAAATTCTTAGAACCGATTAATGCGTCGAAGTTTCGTTTACAGTACCTTATCCTTGGAATGACCTTGCCTGGCGATCATATCGTACTTCACCTTCCCGTACGCATCCAACTGAACGGCTAGAGCATTACTCGTGGTTTCTTTTCCCTTCATCCCCATGCTCAGGGGATATTGGGCCACATGGATCTCCGGGAATGCTCCTCCATCTCCAAAATCCTATTGAAATTGCGTATACTTTTAATAAATTCTATGTAATCAAAAGTTCCATAAGTACAAACAATGGGAACGTCGTGATAATAGTAGATTCAATCGATACATACTTCCGAATTTCTGGGAACCCATCCTTTACGTTGTCCATACGGCGGAGCAGTGACCACTGCTTTGACCAACGCAGATACTGGCCTCTGCCGTAATTTCTGCTCACGTGCTTCATCCTCCCTATCCCATACCACCTGCGATGGGGTTGGGAGTAAACTGCAACAATGATTAGCGCTCGAAAGAGGATACTTACTAAAACTAATTTAAATCTATTTATTCCCTTCTTTCTCGTTATGCAGTGATTGGTAATAAATAGACTGCGGATCTTTGTGCAATATAAAATATGCTCGCTTCGATTGCAGGGCACAGGAGCCAAACAAAAATTGTATTCTTCTTTTAATCATCTTATTAAATTGAAACTAATACCTCAATCTTTTAACATGTCCGCTGACTTAAATTGTACGTACGCATTTTTGTGACAAATGCATAAAATCCGCAGTCTAATGATAAAGCTTGACAATAAAATGACGCAGTCAAGTCATTCGTTCAAGTGAACGAGTTCACCATCGACGCGATCGGAGTGCATCGAATCGAACCAGCTGAGAAATAGCGTTAATTGGAACTCCACAACGAAGTATGGCAAGCATTTGATAATGAACGATTTTGAGAATGATTAGGAAATAAAATTCAAATACTTATCACATCCACTAACCTTGCCAGCGACATTTTATTTAACAATAATGCACTTGTGAGTGATTTACGTGTTCGTCATAACAACGAACATAGTGTTCTATGGGAAGACCAGTGCGTGAATCATCGTGGAAAGAAATCTCCTAGATCGAGCGAAATGTCCCTAGAGGAAAACACACGTTCGACTACCTCTTGCAGAATCATGATCTCCTGGTAGAGATGTTCGTTTTCGAGGTTTCGAAAAGATTTCTCGGACGAAATCGACTCTCTGCCAACAAGATGTGATCTCAATGAAGGTCATACGGATAGTATCTATGTATACTTACGTTTAGGTGCGATCAAATATTTTAGACACAATCGCAAAAATGTGGTCTGGAGCACGGTGCATTATACAGGTGTTCCAACTTACCTCAGAAAAGTGTAATAGATAGGTAGTAGTTCTCTGATGACCGCTAGAGTGCGCTGACTACCAGGGGAAACTACAATCAGAGAGCAGGGTAGTTTCACTCGATTAGGAGAACTGTTAGCACGAATTTAGCACAGGTACACAAAATAAAGATGTCACTACTGTGCAAGAGTAATTCTCAAAGTATCGTACGCCGCCCAAGTCCTTAGCCACTCGATGGCTGCAGCTATAAATATTATGGCACGCCATAGTAAGTATTAGCAGAGAGTAAATGAGAGTGCTCACGCCCGGGTTTTGGCCTTGCCACT
>CM052329.1:4366870-4474966 GCA_028455615.1 Lasioglossum zephyrum
AGGAGCTGATCCAGGCTAAGCACTAGAGTAGGGGGCAGCACCATAATAGGCACGGCCAAAACCCGGGCGTGAGCACTCTCATTTACTCTCTGGTATTAGCATTACGATTACAGTCCACTGTTTATTATAATTAATTTGAAGTAAAGAATGTATTTCTCTTTTTAGATGAAACTGATGTTACAGGAGAATTCTGCATGGACAGCAAAAGCAGTGGGACTGCAATTGATCATCATGAAACCATATAGATTATCATTAAATGTTATATATTTCAGGCGATGCTTTGACACTATTTTGATACTATTCTCATCGGTGGTGGAACTTTCAGCGATGTGGTATTTCAGATCACTGTAAGTTCCACGTTATCCCCTTGCCCACCTGTGCCCACTTACCTATGTCACTGGATAACACAGGGACTGGCAGTCTTTAATAGTATTTTATCGATGATTTTGGCACCGACGAAGTCTTACATCAGTGGTTCTGATCGTGGCTAAAGATGTTGTAGTTTCTGATCCAGGCTAAAACTGGATTTACTGATTATGGAGACTAATTGGACGAATAAATTCAGTTCTAGTCCACTAGATGCGATCACAAGAACCAGAGACTTCTTGGAATCATATTTCCCAAAGCATCTTTCGTTTTTTTTTTACAAAAATGTATTTGTTGAAAAGACAATGACGTAGAAAAATGAATAACAATCTACATGGTTTTCACAGAGGAACAGGTGAACTATAAATGATGCTTGATTTACATATGTACAAGATTATCGTGAACAATGAGATCGTTTAATAACGTGGTGTTTAATCTCCTGAGAATCAGCTTGAGCGTTTACGTTAAAATATACTTTTCGTGATTTTGCGTCCGACAGCAAAGAGTTCCACATTGTGTCTTTCTGCAACGAACATAATTGTTTCACGTTATTATACGCAGAAATTGTTGATCGTATATCGTTGAAATCGTATATCCACTTACATTAAATACACTGAAGTTTCCACAGATTAACAGACTGTGTTTGGCTCGCGTAAGAGCGACGCACAGCCTTTGCCTGTCTGATAAAAATCCGATCTTCTGGCTTCGTACGCAGGACATAATTACTACGTCCCGTTCTTGTCCTTGAAAGCCGTCAACCGTATTCACTTCGACCGTAATCTTTTTCCTAAGATTCTCTGGCAGCGACGACATTCTGAAATCATCACCAGTATTAATCATTTCTCGAACAACAGTCTGCAGGAAATTACTAGATGTAAGATTCTCTAAGACGTTCAAGGGGGGTAGTCTCGTTTCCAGGATTGCAAGGGTGCGCTAGGTTGATCTTTTATCTAGCACTTTTGACTACTGAAAAACCCCATCTTCGCATTATTAAGAAATGAGAAGGCACATCCAGGACTCTTGCAATCCTGGAAGAACGTCTCCCTTAAAATGACCAAGCCAATAGTATAAACAGGTACTGACTTTTCGTTAATTTTCGTCAGTATCACGTGCTTTTGGTTGTTGTACGGCGTGAGAATGCCATAGGAGATACATTCCCAGCCATCCAGATTGGCGTGCGTCAGCATTGAGTATATCATGTTGGCTACGAACTGGGCCTCATGACTGTTCGAGAAGTTATCGTTGTCCTGGCTGGTATTGACATGGAATATCCTGTACGAGTGGAACGGGAAATCCTCGTTGCGCGGTTTAGCTGTCTTTAATTTGTTAGCGTAGAAAAATTTGTTGGGCCATGAGCAAATATCGTGCGGCATCCTATACTGGGTATCCAGCATGATTATGGGATTGGACGAGTTCATCTCAAAAGCGTTCTGAACTCTTGAGAAAATCGATTGATCCAGTCCCATTCTCTTCGCCTGAGGACTCAGTACTGTAGCGGGCAGCTGATTAGGATCGCCGACCAAAACTAAGGTGTTCACACCTAGCATCAATGGTATCAAGGTCTCTGCTTCGGTGCTCTGCGTGGCTTCGTCCACGATGCAGACCGAAATTCCCTTTCGATTGGTCACGAAAAGGGACTCCATCTGTTTGCTATAACAGGACGACAAAGTACAAGTTATGATGTCCGCGCCGCCGAGGATCTTATTCTCGAAGTCCCGCTGTATCCTGACGAACTCCTTCGAATTTATCTCGTTCAACGGCCGCCGACTTCTCAACAACTCGTATTTGCAGTTCATGTCTGTCAGCTTCATCTGCAGATGTTTCTTGTAAGCATCGTCCATCTTGTGGGTGCTCGCTATCTCGCATTTGAGCGCGTTGATCTTCGATAAGACACGAGCCTTCTCTTCCTCCACGCTGTCCATTGGAATATTCATCGAGTTTGGTCTCGTTTTCTTCATGTCCCGTAAAGCCAGCTCTGTCACAGAGATGTTCTTCACTTTCGGATGCATCACCTCCGACCGGCCGATTCTCACCATCTTGAATCGATTTTGCTGCAGACCAGACCTGATCTGCAACAACCTTAAAGTGATCTCGTCGATCGCAGCGTTCGACGGAGCACAGACTAATATCTTTAACGTGCCCTCACTGCTCGTATACCTGTTGTTCCCGTACAACACCTGGCACACTATATTCACAATAACTTTCGATTTTCCTGTACCAGGTGGTCCTTGTATGAAACACAGTTTCGGCTCCCTTTGTACTATACTCTCGGTAACTTTAAACACAGCCTCTAACTGTTTACTATTCAGCTTGTCCCGAGTGAATAATTTCTCGGGATTGATGGGGACAGTGGATAAATGGTACTGCTCGATCTTCGGACTTAAGATCAAATTCATCACCGGTGACTTAGGAAGATACTCGAGAGCATGTACCATCCGCAGATTCGAACGCAAATAAGTCACGCTCCTCAATCTTCTGGCTCGATTCACCACGATATCTGGTTCCAGGGGCCTCGTCTGTACGGTACACGTTATCAAGGCGTAAGGTTTTTTCACGTACTGGTTCAACTCCTTGTTGTAATGTGTCCACTCCGTCAGTACAGTCTCGTAAACATCGTTGACGTAAGCGAACACTTTCTGAAACGACTGACCCTTCTGTTGGTTCCTTGTGTACTCAAAGAACACCAAGTCTCCATAAATCGGATACGCCTGCTTGTCTCGATCTTCTCTCGAGACCAACAGCTCCAGCATCAACGTAGTCATCTGCAGATTCGAGGACAGCGTGTTCGTTTGAATGGAGTTCTCGACGATCGAGGACATCAGCGTTGGTCGTTTGCGATTCTTGTCGATCGTTTGGAACTCTTTAGTTATCCCGTGCCAAATCTCCAGCAGCAGAAGAGGCGAGATCACTTTGTAATATTCTTCGTACGACTTGTAATGCGTCATCATCACGTGAAGCTCGCTGTCGTGGACAACAGGCGCGGTGATGTTTAAACGCTGCTGCTCCTCCAACCAGACTGGACTCCATTTAAAGATACGGAGCAAAAAGTCATTCGTCATTTCATGCTTTATGGTTTTTTTTGGCATTGGCGCGTCCTTTCCTGCAAGCCTGTTCAACACGTTCGTTTCGTCGATTTCGTATTCGCGTACAGTCTTAATAGTCGCGGCGAAAGAAACCCGTTTCTTCGTTCTTTTCTCGGGAGATTTCGTGAGAGCGGTTGATTTGTGTTTCGCTATTTTCGCTCCTTTCGATCTGTCCTCTATACCTGTCATCCTCTGCGACAGCGCGAGCTCCTCCAAAGCATCTAGTAAGTAAGCATTCGGTTCAGCTTGGCTTGCACTGTTCTTCTTCGGTATCTTGCCAAGCGCACTGATAGACGGCAGATTATGAGGTTGCATTTCCTTAGTCGTCTTTCTGCCTTTCGTACCGTTAGCCGTTCTTGGACTCGTCGACACGTTGTTCGCGACCCCAAGCCGACTAGCAGATTTCGATTTATCTTTCGCGTCCCCTAACTTCGTCGCGGAAATCGTGTCCTCCAAGAGCAAGTCTGTTCGCGATTTTAACGATATCTTCGCATTCGGTTTGGCGGCGATCCGTTTCTTCTCCTGACTTTTCTCCAACGATGATTGTGCCTCTTTCAAAGCGATATTCTTTAGCTTCTGCTTCCTTTCATCCGCTAATTGCTTTTTCTCTTCCTTGGTGAGCTGGCACGTCGGTTTCTTCGACGCCGGCAGACAATCCGCCCATTTGTTCAGCGCTCTGCGCTTCTTCTGATCCTTCGCTCGCATGTACTCCTCTAACTTTGTTTTCTCTTTCAATTCCTTCTTCTTCTCCTTGTTAGACAGTCCCTCCTTCGGAGGTTTCTCAACATCCTGTTTAGCTCTGCTCGCACTGCTGCTTCTTCTTCCGGTAGGCAGATGCGGCGGCTCTATCTGAGGCACTTTTCGCTCGAGCAACTTTTTCTTAGGGGTTATCGTAAATTCTGTCGTGCTGCACGACGGACGGTAATCGTTTCCTTGACTTCGCAAGCTGGGCGAACTGGCAGTTTTGTTTTTAGAGGACTCGTTGTATGACGATACTATGCTCGTGGCACGATCCACGGTATCCACTTCCGAAGTAAATGCAGTTCTGTCGTCGTTATCGTCGTCGGCGTCTTCATCTTCGTCTTCATCCTCGTGACGCGCAGACCTTTCTTTCTCTTTCTCTGTTTCCATTTCCTTCTCCGGTCGTTTGTCCGCAAACTTGTCCAAAACTTGCGCGGCCTCTTTGCTCGCCACGTGATCATCTTTCAGTTCCGAATCATCTTCGTTCAGTGTTTGACTACGAGACAATCTACGGAACCAGTTCTTGTCTTCGTCGTCGCTGTCCGATAACGAGATGATCGATAAATCGTCATTGTCGTGCACATCGAATCCCTCGGTTTCGATGTCCGGTTCCTCTTCTTTCACTGCTTCCTGCACCTCCTGTTTGATCGATGTGTTTATACCGAATCCAATATCGAACAATTGAGAGCATGGAAAAATATCATCCTCGCTGTCGCTCAAGTTAACAACATCCTGTTCCGAGAACTTCATTTCCGGCTGTTGCTGTACTTGCTTCAATTTGATCGGAGATACGCTCGGCACGCGATCATCGTTGGTGAAAATCCAAACTGATTCTTCGTCTGTATCCGTGAGTTGCAACTCTTTTTCCATTTTGATTATCGTTTCGCCATTATGCAGAAAATTCGGGGACAATCTCGACGATGCATCGTTCTGGTTACTTTCAGTAATTTTACTATTTACATTGCAAGTAGTTCTACTGTCTTTTCTCGAGCCGATTCTTACATTACCCTCTTCAATTCTGTTCTCCGGCTGTTTGTTATGACAATTGGTGTTGATAAACAGATTCTCCTTATTCTTGTTAGTTGACAGATTGTTCTCGGTCAATTTCTGTACATTCTGTACATTCCTACAGCTATCTACAGGAATCTGTTTGTCCTTATTACTATTATTCACATCACTTAGTACAAAGAACTCTGAGTTTTTCGTATTTACAAGCTCGTCGGGTTTCGCTTTACAGGTCGTCTCTAGACATTTTTCCTCTTTCACGCTATGACTCGCATCGCACATATTGTGATCGGTACGCATGCTTGGATTCAAGCGAGCATTCGGTTTAATACTATCCGTCTCGGACCCGTGATTGTTACCATTTTTCTTCGATACACTGCCGTTTAACGAAACATGGATTATCTCGAGATCGTTCTCGTCCGTCGCATCGCTGTGTTCTGAAATTTAAATAGCCGGCTCCAGTTTGATTCTATTTTACATACAGTGGATGTACAAAGTACTTGTACAACTTTTAAAAACGAATAACTTTTTAAAAATTCTACCTATTATGTGCAATCCGTTGTATACATACATGCAATTAAAAGTTCGTAATATAATAAACGAAAAGGGTAAAATCACCTTTCGAAGATTTCTCCTTTGAACAGGAGGCTGCTTGATCCTCCAATTTCGGTATTTTCATTGGAACAACCTTTTCGTATTTATTGTTATCCACCCTTTTACGCTTGTTCGTACAGTCAGGTGAATTGTTCGTTGTACAACTCGCGGACGCATTTGGTTGATTTAATACTGTCCTCGACGGGTTGTTTGTAGAGTCGTTACTTCTTTCTATCTGTGGTTTCTAAAATCATAATAGTACAGGGCAAATAATAGATAACGAGCACAATAATCAATCTCTCAAATATGCAAGGCTAACTTTTACTGTGATCAAACGGAATTTGTATGCGAACATGTTCCGTTCGATATCTTCTGCATCGACATGTGGGCAACCCACTCCAATGACATCGTCTGATTGTAACGGAGTTGTTTGATACGGCTGCTGTATCGTTCCATTGATGTACAGACCATTGGAACTCTGGAAGTAAACAACCGTAGCAGCATTATTAGAAGAAGATAAAAATCTGGCAGATGAATAGAATAAATTGGAATTTGGCGAAGAACATAAATAATTCTAACGATGACATACCTTTAAATCGGTGACGTATAGCTGGTTCTTAGTACGATAAAATATGCAGTGACGTCGCGACACTGTCAAACTAACGCATGTTATTTCATTGTCCTGTGCCCTGCCGCAGGTATACTAAAAACAATTCAGTTTTGCATCGATATAACTTTGTTGCGCATGACAATTGCATACAGTGAATTACAAAAGTATTCGAACGCACTTTGAAATGGTGTATTTACAAAAAACAGTGCTTTAAAAATTCCTTTTTCCATTTTCGCATGCAACCATGTAAATTGTAACTTTTGGAAAATCTTTTTGGCAAATCACGTGGTAAACCAATGCTTCTAATCGCTTACAAAACATCAGGTCGTCTGGGTACAATTATGAAACGATTATACTGTTTTGAAGTGCGTTCAAATATCTTCGTGCATTACTGTGAATGTCAAACTATCGAACTGATTTCGATAGAAAGAGCAATTAAACGACATGCATTGGTAAACGTGATACCGGGGTTTGAAAGTAAGAGTGATTTTACAAACGATTGTAAACATACTGTGTGGTCAGGTTTATCCAGCAGGATCTCGCCAGGCATATTAATCCGTTCCAAGAGGAACTGGCAATCACTGTCCTGACTATCCATTTTACTCGGACACACTCTTCGCTCGGGTCGATTCCCTTTGTTGTTAATCGCTGTTTCGCCGAAAGCACTTCGTGAATATTTCTGCCGATTCTGCGATCCAGCGAAATCAAATCGCACAGAGATTGAACATTGTTTTTCCCGGTAATCCCGTCGCCTCGCTCTTCGAACGGACACCTCGTGCTGCAAATTATCCATAAAATCGCATCGAGCACATGCGGTGACATTTACCGCCTTTCACAATTGAACATATCAACGCCAGACATAAATACTCGCTGTACACAAAAATTCGATTTCGGTTACACAATTTCCCAGCAGAAAATTTCGTGGCCATCTAATGGCGAGCGGTCGAAGCTCCGCGCCTAGGAGCATGCAACCTGCCGAGACTTTCTCGTTCAACCGAACACGGATCATTAGGGGTCGCCAACAATGACGAATTTCAGTTTCGGTTTTGGGAAACTCATTTTGAAACGTCGAATTCTCAACTTCAACGTACGGACCTTGTGTAGAAAGAATTAATTGCTTTTGCAGGATTAACTGGCGAATTATCATGTTTACTGGGCTTTGAGCCATTAGACGCGGCGTTTCTGCGGGAAGGTTTAGGAGAAAAAAGACAACTCTTTCGCTCTCTTTTGGATTAGGATAACACGTGGACGAAGTCGCGGGTACAGCTCGTACCTAATACATATCTATTCGATGACCGATCATGGAAATGCGAAAAGAAGAATAATATTGTTATAGCTATGTTATAGCTTTCATTATAAAAATTATTTAAACTATCGAATAAATTATTAAACAAGTTCAACAAACTTGCTGTATGGGTAGGATCTGGTGATAATATTACACTATGATCACCCTAAATGGGTTTATAATTAGTATATAAATGAATAATTTTTGCAAATGTTGCACTGGAAATTTGTGTGCAGCACTTCACTTTCATTTTTAACTTCCCGATTTTATAGGGAAGTTACTGTAATGACCCCGAAAATCGAAAAACGATTTTTTAGCAGATGTCCATGTTTCATGGTCATTGGAGTCATTTTAGACTATTTTTATCAAAATGTTTGTGTGTGTGTGTGTGTGTGTGTGCGTATGTCCGTTTGTATGGTATCAAATTTTTCGTTAACGTTTTCTGAAAAAGTAATAATGCGATCGGAATGATGAATGATGCAATCGACGTGCCCCGCTGTAACTTACAGCTGATTAGATTTTGGTCCACTTTGGTCCAGTAGTTTTTTAGTTTTTTTAGTTTTTTTCGAAAGAAGTTCACTCAACAATGTAATTTATACGAGAGGACGAAAATTTTCCACCGAAGAAACAAACTTAATTGCAGAAAAAAAATTTAATTTAAAAAAAAAATTTTAATTTTTTTTATTAATGCAACTAATGCTAATGCTAATGTTACCGCTTACAATAATCGAAAATTATCCCAATGCAAGAGTGAATTTCATCTCTACTCTCGAGAATACATTTTCAAAGAATATCGATGAAAGTAAAAAAAAGAATTTATATTACATTCTTTGAAAAAAACAATCAGTTCGAAACGAATTATTAACTGAGATTAAATTGAAAGTTAATATAAGATATATGATAATTATTAATAACATTGATGTTGAAGACGGATTGGTAAATGGAGCACACATGCGGAATATTAAAATTTATTACTTTTCAAGAAAATACTAAAATTCCGTCTATATTGTGGTTAGATTTTCAATTGGCCAGAGTAGCAGTGAAAGTAAGAACTCGTTATCGTGATTATATGAATAATGCAAATATTCATCAAAATTTAACACCAATAATAAAAATATCGAATCAAGTAAATATGTCGAGTGAGGAAAAATATCAAATCGCACGTAGTCAATTTCCAGTGGTTCCTGCTGAAGCGATTCCGATTTATAAAAGCCAGGGACAAACATACGAGAAAGTATGTTTGAATTTTAAAACACCAGAAACGCGAACTTCACAAATGTTGTATGTAGCACTGAGCAGAGTTTCAAAATTGAGCGGTTTATATATTTTGGGACAATTTAAATTAACAGTATCGAAGAAAACCGAGATCAATACTGCAAACCCGGATAATGAGGAGTTGCATCGTTTGCGACAAACTAATTAAGATAATATATTTTGCAACATTAGTATGCTATAACAAGGAACCAAACGAGCAACGAGCATACGATGTTGGTTTAATGCGATGCCACATAGCAAACATTTTGATAAGTAAAAAACTATTGAATTTCCCTGAAAACGTATAATCTTCTTAAAACGTACACTTTATTTTTTTGTCTTCTTGAAAAATTCAAAAGACTACAAACGTCATGTGGTTGGGCATGACGGAGGGATTACTTTTAATTTTTAGCATGTCCTACAAAACGTACACTAAATAAATAATGATAATAATATACTGCAACTAACGAATCGGGAAGTTCTTTGTGTGGCTCGTGGAGAGTCACACACAAAATAAAAAACATTAATAGATGCAGGCCCTACTAGTTTTTTAATATATTGCTTCTTTACATGCTGATCTGTAATTTTATTTAAAAGACGATTGGGTCCATTCATTTTATTATATTTCATATGTCCCGTCAATGTGCTCCCATTTTGCAGTTAATTGATGAATGCCATCAAGAGAGAATTGCAAGTTTTTTAATTATTATTACCTGATTATTGATAGCAATAGTTTGCTATCAATCATGGTGCAGCCCAATATTTTGTGCTGCTGTTACAATTTGTTCAAACATATCTGTGTGGGATCAGGACCCCCAGAACGAATATAATACAGTAGGAGATCGGAAAGAATTAGGGGGTATAATTCCCAATACCTGACCCCGGCACGCCGGGCTTGATTTCTGCTGGATAGTCACTTGTAACTATCATTTTCAGTCGACTGATTTTTTAAATTATCGACTGAATTGGTTGAATTCATTAACACTTTGCCTTTATATTGTATTACTAAAAGGATAAATTATAATTTGTGAGAGATGAGACGTATAGACGTAGGCATAGACTACAGCCTGCAATCTAGACGTAACCATTAAACAAAATTTCAGTCGACTAAATATTCGATAGTATGTAGCAAGTAAATAGTAATTAGTCGATAGTTGAATTAAGTAGATGGTGCCCATCACTATTCCCGGCATTTATTGCAGCCGTAAATTGATGTTAACGATCGGCAACGATTGCCGAGATATCTTTCGATGTCGGAGGTCAGGGTAGAACATATATAAATGATAATGTCTGAACAGGTTCACGGGCCAAGCACTCTCTTGACAAATGACAGGCCGAAGAGCATACAGGTACTTACAGTAAGCTGAATCGTTGGCGGGCGTAACAAAACATTTTCTGTTTTTATGTTTTCGGTGAGTGGACGGTATTGCGATAGAAGGACGACCAGTTCGCACGTACACGTAATACGTGGCGGACGGTTCGGTTCGTTTCGGTTCACTTTCAGTTTCGACGATCAGAACGAGACAGCCCGGTTCGTTGGAACGAGACCGCTGATTAAGGAAAAATAAACATACGCTGCTAAGAACCAAAAAAAAAAAGAAACGAGAAGCAACGATCGACCACCGCGTACGTGTACGCGTGTGCGTATGGGAAATCCTGTTGGCACAGTTTAACGTCTATCTACCGAGGGATTAATTTAACGGTCAATTAATCGATGGATATCCGATAAATCGGTACAATCTTGTTTTTCACGCCAGAGGAATACATACGACAGTATTGTAGTAATCCTCATTTACAAGCTACACGGCGTTGCTCCTGTTCTGAATCTTTCTCGGCAGCTCGTACCAGGCTTCCGAGAACGATACAAAACGGAAATGCTTGACTCCATTTCCATTAAACGATTAACACAAATCATTACTAGACCGCGGATTTTTACGCGTTTACGAAGCAATTTGTGGGGTGAAATATAAAACAGTAAAAGACAAGAAAAATTTCAGAATACTGCAATGTTCCTTTGAATGTAACAAAATCAGTAAGGGATGAAATGAATTTTTATTTTATTTCTGCTTTCCACGATCAATGCAGGATATTTTTATTTTGCATAAAGATCTGCAGTCTAATCATTACGAACACCTTCGTTGATCCAGTTTGACCATGGACAGGAGGATCACTTTGGTGTTGTTCTATCGAATCAGAGTTGTGCTAATTCAATTACATTGTATTTTAATTAATAGTAATTCAATTACATCGTAAATGAATTACTATATAATTACTATACAATTACGTCGTAAATGAATTACTATATAATTGAAATACAATGTAATTCAATTAGTTTGTAATTATAATTCTGGAGTAATTCAATTGTAATTCTGCACAACTCTGTATCGAATCCAATGGACGACGGTGGAGCAGAGTTGGCGCACGAACGGTCTAGCAAAAATCAAACGATTCCTTATCTGAACTGATTACGCATAGTTAAAATAGTGTACAATTGTCGAAGATATATGAATGGAATAAGTGGACGAGGGGTTGAATGACGTACCTGTATTACCACCTATTGTATCATCGTAATCGTAATCGTTTCGCAAGAGACAAATCCGTTCGGTGAGTTTCTCACAATTAGTAATGCTGATCGTCAATGGATTGACGAATGTTGTACGGGCGTGAATGGAGGCTGATTATGCTAGCTCGAAAGTGAAAACAGCAAAGCGAACTGGGTCGATGCGCTTTTCGGATTTGCTTGTTATTCCCCATGTGTCGCGGGACAGGGCCCGCGCGCGTTCCGCGTGCCCCTTGTAAAGTTCAACACTCACCGATTCCCTGCGCCGAATCACGCGGGTCCATGTAAAACAAGAGAAAATAATCGTTTCCTGAACTTGGTTATTTTCTCCTATCGAAGCTCTAAGTTTCTTCGAAACGAAAGCCGAGCGATTTCTTCGATCAAAGCACTCGCAGGGTCCCAGGGTATTTTCACCTAGAATATCAGAATCGTTATTCAATCACTCGGTTTCCGACGATACGATTGAATCAACAGCTATCGTTGTACTGTATTCGTGGCTCATGAAAATGTTCAAGAAAGGCTAGAATATAAAAAAAATGTACATATAAAAAAACTTTTTAGAAATCACGCTTATATTAAAATACACTAAAAAGGAGAAAATTATATTTTTTTATATTAGTGACTATAAATAAAAGCGTGGTGCGCTAAACTATATTAATGTAATCTTCGTGGACGCTCCACGCTTTTATTTATGGTCACTAATACCTAAAAAAAATTATTTTCTCCTTTTTACTGCATTTTAATGTAAGCGTGGGTTTTAAAAAGTTCTTTTTATATATTTTTTTATTCTCTACTTTTCAGTCTTTACTGCTGAGCGTATTTAGTAAGGCCCGGTTTCGATTTCCACTGGAGATACTCTGCTGAGATTTTTTTTATCTCCAAAACGCAGTTTTAGAAAACAATTTTTTTTTAATGTTGCATTGTCATCCAGTTCTGAGCTATGTTTAAAGTTTCAAGTCTCTAGCTCATCGGAAAGCTCAAGATTTGATGCGACACGGCAAGCTAAAATAAGCGTGGTAAAATTTTATAGAATTCTGTACGATTTTTCCAATAAAAATAGGATTTTGCCGACAAAAATTAGAAAATGCATAAACATTCGCAGTCTAGCCATTACTCTAGAAATAACAGAATGACTAAACTGTCTGCGACTTCCAGAAACTGCTGAATAAACCAGTCCTAAGCATGATCGATCACATAATTGTAAGAATGGTCTACTGTCCGAGGGATCAATCGATCGAATATTAATGTTCTCAAGGCTCGAAAACATTGGTGTCGCTCACAACAAAGCGGGTCGTTCTAGATTTTTTTCGCAAACTAGTTCGGAGCCGGATCGGATCAAGGTCGTCGCGAACATCGAAAAATATTTCCATTTCTCCCAGACGTTGGTGGGTGTCGCGGCTTCGTAAAGTCTTTTTAAATTAGTATAAGGCATAACAAGTAATATTCTTATCTGCCTTTTACGTTCCCGATACTCTCGATACTCTCCACTATCGAATCTTGCCCAACCCGCCTGTGTTACAAGGTCGGATGTGCCCAAGGGGAGCGACGATCAGATTTTACTCGTTCCAACGATCCAGATGAGAATGTTGCGCAACCTTCATCGGCCAGAGTGCCCTAAACCAGTAATCGACCTCTACCTCCTCTGCGTGCCCCGTAACTCCTTCATTGCCGCGTAACAGCGTCATCGACAATAATTAATTTCATGTATGATTTTGCGTAATTACCCTATCGAAACGTGTTTATAAACACGCCGGGGTCGAGCAACGTTTTTCACAGCCTTTCCGTAATTGATTGCACGTTGACGGTGGGAAACTTCAAAATTCATTTCACACGATAATTACACTATAATATCGAGTCAGACTCGCGATGAATATTTCAGGATTTATTAAATACGTATGTTATTAATAGACAGCGAATATTTATGCAGAATTAAATATTTTTACGCGAATTACAACAAACTCGAGTGAAATAGAAATTTATTTAATATGTTAACCCTTAGCATTATTAAATACGTTGCTATCTAATCAATTAGGAAACATTTAAGTATTGGAGGACGTGTAACGTCAAAGTCAGAAGAAATGTTACATTTGTTCTAACTGCAAAGGGTTAACATATTTGATTGGTTAAATATTTCGAATGTTCTTACTGTTTTAAATTACGTTTACTAATTTTTCCCACAAGTGCATAAAAAATCTGTCACTGTCTATGTATAAATGATTCTACAACCTCGCGTAAGAAGAATGGACGGTAGACGGTCGAAGAACAAGAAAATTTGACTTATCATTGGCGAACCGTTTGACCGGTCGAATGTAGCTTTCTCTTCGAGTTTGATTTCGATTTTAACCCGAGACGGAAACGCCCTGGCTTCGATCTCGAAGCGGACACGATCGTGAGCCGCTAATGTGTTCGATCTAATCATTGCGAAAGATATAGATTCGATGATTGGTCGATGCCGATGGAGATCATAGCATGTCAGCTACCACGACGAAGTGGGAGCAGGTTTTTCGAAGATTGAACACCTGGTAGGATGAGGCGTAGATCGACCCAGTTTTCGTTGGCGTTAAGTCTTTGTCAATGATGGGAGGGGTACCGGAACGAGACTGTTTTGTGAGAAGGGGTCGCCATTGGTACCGCATCACCATATAAGCAACGTTCGCTGCCACTACCAGGACAGAGGCTTGCACCCCTTCGTTGATTCGGGTTCTCGACGAGCAAGGTAATCGAAGATTCAACGTAGCCACGACAGCGTTTGAACATTTTGTCCAGATCTAATTAGGACCAATACGCTTCATTATCATAAACATAATCCTAGGCATAGATGTACAGTAAGTCCGCGTAATAGTCCAGGATCCAGCGTACCATTTTTACAATTGATTACTATCAAGCAAATTTTCCGTGAGTACCTTCATTTTGATGAGACGCCCAACTTTATCTCTTAAAAATTCTCGATTGTGGTAGCTAACAGGGGTAGCAGGGATAAAATATGTCAATTTGACGATCCTCAAAAATTTATTACTAACTGGGCTGTTTTTGTTAAATCTCGAGATAATTATCTAAATTATTCGAAAAAATATTTGTCCTACAAAATTTATGGTTTGATCAAAGAGTCTCCTCCTTCCAACATGTATCGATAACGCGGTCAATAAAAATGATTACTAATTAGCTGATTTTTTTGCTGTTGCTTAGTTAATATTTATATAATTTAATAGCCACTTTGTCCTACGAATTGCGTGGTACGTTATCCCGCTCAAAAAGTTGTAGTACAGATCCCTGATGTAAAAATAATTACTATCAAGTTAAAATAAAACAATACAACCATAAATGTAGCTACAATAAAAATGTACGCTGGATCCTGGACTATAAGTCGAATAGAGCCTGAGCGCCACCGCTAAATGGTTATTAACACGATCTGCTTTATACATACTACGTGTATCGTACTCGTTTCAAAGGAAAATTCAAATAAACCAACTACGTTCACAGAAAATTGTTCACTCATAAATAGCTGTATGCCGATAAAGGTCTGGCAATCAAAAAAAGAAATTCAATTACGATTACGGGGAAGCATGTACTAAGACACTGTTAATTGTCGCGCATCGTTTAATGTCCAAAGTTTCGATTCGATCATTGAATATATTATATAATATAGTAATAATATAATATTATAATATTTATTATATAATATAATTATATATATTAGATTTTAATAAATAAATTTTTTTTGTACCTTTTGTATCAGGTTCCAGGATGCAGACAGGGATCGTATTCGTGACGATAGCGGCAGCGCTGCTGCAAGGTGGCTACGGTAGCACGGTGTCCATCAGGATGCCGTACCTCAGCCCGGCGGGTGTCACTTACATCAACAACGTGGATCCTCAAGGTCTTACATACGCGTATCCCGCGAACATCGAGGCTCATCATGTCGGCTACGCCGCCGCCCAGGTACCGGCAGTCGCAGCAGTGCCGTTTGTGAAACACGTACCTACGGTGTCCCATGTCCCGGTGACGAAGATCGAGGCTCAGCCGGCGCTTCTGGAAAAACAATTGGACGTGGTGAAACCGGCCGTTCAGACCCGTAAATTCGAGGTGAGTGACCGACTTACTAGACGCTGATGGTATCAAAGTATTCTGTCGCGTCACCCGTTTCAAATTCTTTGCTTTTTACTATTCACGAAGACTACACGAAGAGTCCACGTGAAAAAGGGGAACTTTCTAGTCTACGGTCGTGTCTCGATTAGAGCCACAATGCTGTGCATGATTATTGCGACGAAGTTATCCCTCCCCCCAACTTTAGTAATCTGAACTCGGCTCGGTATATCCGTATAGAAAAGAAACAGATGCGGACACTTGCACAGTTCAAAGGCCCGTACGGGTCTCTATTTACATGCGCTGTCCTTCGGTCGGCTTGCTCTTTGTAGATAAACAAATCCCAACAAAAACATCCTGTAAACAGAAGCCAAATTCTCTGTGGCCGTAAAAGGTTGTGAGATCAAACAAAATACGGGCAAATTCGTTAGCTTAGAAATACCTCTTGCAATACTGAAAAAAAACATTTGTAAAAATTAGTTTAAAAGAACACTATTTAATATTTAAAGAGTTACATGGAGGGCTGAATTATTCAAACTTGGCCGATACTTTTTAAACCAACGGTCCATGTAATTCTTTAAAAATTAAATAGCGTTCTTTTAAACTATTTTTTACAAACGCTTTTTTCAGTATAGCAACAGGTATTTCTAAGTTAACGAAATTGGCCGTATTTTGTTTAATCTCACAACCTTTTACGGCCACAGAGAATTTGGCTTCTGTTTACAGGATGTTTTTCTTGGGATAGAGACATTACTAAGAAAGTCGATTTATCGATAGGTCCGTCGGCCAGCGCTCCAGAAACAATTCTACGACATCGAGGAACGCGTGGTGGTGCGACCAGCCGGGTCAGCGGTGGTCGAGTTGGACCAACCGACCTCCAAGATCCAGAAGGGCCCAGCTCTTATCCAGTCGTATTATCCGCAACAATTCCAGAGTACCTTCAACTATGTTCCCTCGTTGATCCCTCATCAACCCTTCGCTCCATCCTTCGCTGCCCCCGCAATTTCTTCCACTCCCGCTCCTGCCCCTGCTTCTAGCTCCAACGAGGAGAGCGTTGTCATCGATAACCCTGACTTCCGTAACGTGCAGCAGGACCAACAACAACAGCAGCTACAGCAGCAGCTACAACAGCAGCAGGTTTGAATCTAGCGATACGCGCGAGTAGATTAATATTAATCATAATTGGAAGCTGTAAATGTTTATTGGTCATTAGACTGGCGCGCAGAACACACAGGTGAGAACCAGCTCGGACGGTGCCTCCAACGAGCCCTTCGTGGCCCATGATCCCTCGCCGAACGTGATCGTCAGCCCTAACTCCAGCCCTGAGGAAGACAAGAACAATCAGAATAGGCTGATCGAGCTGTTGACCGCGCGTGGCAACGTGGCTGAGGTAGAGTACACACATTACAAATTAGACTGCGGATCTTTGTGCGAAATAAAAATGTTCACCAGCAAACTAATAGTTCTTTCCACATTGAAAACAATTGCTTGAAAATCCGCAGTCTAGTACAAATAGTCGTTCGAACCCAGTGGCGCACCCAGGAGCGTGGCCAGTGGGCCTTGCCCCCCAAGAAAAAGTAAATAGAACCTCGAAAAATTAGTTAAACCGTAGAACAAAATGTTTAGCATGTAAAATTGTGTAACAATAGCCCTGGCTGTCGTTAACAGATATTTTTGCAAGATCATTTTGTTCAAATCGCCCCCAAGATTAAATCCTGGATGCGCCACTGTTCGAACCTTCGAGTCGCAGGAAAACTGTGCATTTCGCTAACGGAAACGATGATTTGTTCAGGTTGGCTACGGGAATCGATTGGGACTCGCGAAATCCTCACTGGAAGAAATCGGTCGCGTGAGGGGTCGCGTTCTGTCCGCGACTCCAGCTCCGGACAACGCGGATCCAGCTGACGAGCGAGTGTCGACAAGACGCGTGGTCCTCACCAGGCCCATCGAAACCCTCCAAGAAGTAAACGTGGTGGAACCAGCGACCAAAATCGAAAGGGTCTCGGTCCAGCAGCCGACACTCATCAAAACCGCGCGGCTCGATCATGTCCAGGTCCACAGCTCCGTTCCTGTGTTCGGAAAAGCTCTGACTCCAACTGTGGCTCACGCAGCCGTTCCCGTCTATCAGAAAACCATCTCGCCGGCTTATCAATACTATCAATAACCAACCAATCGATCTTCCCGATCCCCTGGAAGTCTCTGTACACTGCGAAGAGCGATGCAATAACTGATAAGAAGTAGCTGGTGGTTCTAGCGTTGGCGTGTCACGTCCTCCTGTAAGATTAAAGTAGTTAAAGATGGAGAACCTTTCTACAAACGTTTCATAGAAAGTATATATATAATTTATATAAATGCTCTTATATATAGTATATAAATACTCTTCTTCCTGCGAAGTTTGAAGAACATGCTGTTCCGTGTGTCGTCCCGCGGAGAGCAGCATTCGCGATCATAAATTGATCTGTAACGCTACTAATTTATATTCGGATCGGACGTCGTTGATGCAACGCAACTGTAATCACCTGCAATTAAACGATCGTACAGCTCGTTTGCCAGCGTACAGCGACTCCCGTCTACGTTTTGTACTGTACACAAGGTGTTTATACATAAAGAGATGAAATGAAACCTGTTGATTGATTTCTCCGTTCTGGCCTGTAATTTCAAGCGACCCCTCTTGTATCGCTGCCGGCGAGCGGCGTCGTTCATACCGGCATAAGAAACGGCAGTCGTTGCGGACAGCCACTAATTTCGGGGCCTGCCCGCGTTGTGTATATTGTAATATGATTGCTCGAATTGCATCATCGAGAATTGGCGCCGCGATACGACTCCTTGAAATTACGAGCACACGCAAATTCGCAACGGTTTCAATGTTGACGGATCCAGATATACACGCGTCCCTCGCCAACTGAAACACGATTTTTCTTTCGGTTCTTGAAAAGCTGTCGTTCTTACACAAGAACGAAAGTGAACGTTTCTATATAGATGGAGGTTCGAAGATAATGGAGAGCTTCGGCTTCCCAGAATGCGACAGGGGACCGAGGTCTCGACGTCCTCGAACACTCGGAAACGTCTGAGAACATAAGTACACGGCGGACGAGTCGTGCCGGATATTTACAAACAAGACAAATAAAAATTCATACGGTACGGAGCAACGTATCGAGAAAGCGGCTACTTCGAAGCGGAGAAGAAAATACTCTAGCATCCTGTGCTTAGTAAAATGATCGAAGAATGCCAGGCAACGAGTGTCCATGCAATTATTAATTTTAACAAGTAAGTTTCAAGAAAGTGGGTACAAATTAAACTTACCTAAAGTGGTAGTACAGCCTTTACAGACCTGAAATAAATAAAAATCGTATTAGATTCTGAGGAATTTTATAATCTAGCTACTCTGACATCCTGTGTCTTAATAAAATGATCGAAGAATCTTCGACAAGAATTTTGCCAGGCAACGAGTGTCCATGCAATTATTAATTTTAGCAAGCGAGTTTCAAGAAAGTGGATACAAATTAAACTTACCTGAAGTGGTAGTACAGCCTTTACAGACCTGAAATAAATAAATATCGTATTAGATTCTTGAGGAATTTTATAATCTAGCTGTTCTTTAAACATTTTCAGGAGCCGTGAATAAATAAAGATCTTTACCAGTCGATCCTCGCGTAACCGGTTACGCGAACAGGATGTGTCCGTCAATAAAAATTAGTGCGATCCTCGCCGGCTCAAGTGCACGGCCATACGGCCATTGTTATGTAAGCAACTTTTTTGTCATGCTTCTTTCTTTTTTTTTCACCGATACGCCTTCCTTTCTTACTTTTACAGACGGCTCTTTTAATCGAGAATTCTGTGTGCACGAGTTACTCGCGACGCCGCGCCGAGAGAGTAACTACTTCCTGATACGGGCGAGTTAATTCCGACAAGGGTAACCGCTGCCTCTGGATATATCGCCTATAAGGACGTAACATTGACCCGAATACCGGGTAGAATTGTCGGGTGGGACACTCGTATATCCGCTCCCTTCTTTCCTTCGAGCGTCTCGGAACAAAGCGACCAAATATTAATTGACAACATTCGAATTCCGAGCTCACATCTACCGCGCAAAGTGATAAATTCTGTGTAGAAATCAAAGAACTTTCGATAGAAATCAATTATAGCGATGAAATTGTTTTTTAATTAAAGCTGAAACTGTCCAGAATGTGGAATAATCGTGGAGATCATGGTACGTCCAGTTTCTTAATCTTAAAAAAATAAAAATGTAAATTTTTAATAATAATGTGACCTTTCGCAAAATCCGGAGGTCGTAGAGAAATTTTAAGACCAGATTTGAAAGCAGCGTGAAAAAATCTACGAGAAGTGATACATAATATGTTAAAAAAAAATTTCTTCTCGTGGTAACGTAGAAACGACTTTTTCGTGAAATTGTACAAGTTTGACGAATTTTTTCAAGGTTTAAAACCGTTCGTACCGTAATCTCCCTATTTTTCCTATATTCTGCAAAGATTTAGCTTTATATATAGATAATTCAGCTTTAGATAACTCCACTTTAAACGATAAATAAATTACTAAACTGTGTGGAGATCTTTATGTAACCCCTATTAAGGGTTCTATCACATTCATCTTCGAGGAAGATCAGAATCTGATTAAACTTGTCCGAGTATTCGCAGCTAGGTTTCGCTGCGCTCTCCATCGAACTCGGGCTCCGTGAAACAAGAGCGAAATGCAAATACAGTGTGCGCAACGTGGCCCAACTCTCGCTCGATCGCGAGAAACATGACTACACGTATCACGTATGACGCGAAAACCGGAAAACTGTGCCGAACGAAAGAAATATTCGACGCGAGAACTCGCGTGGGCGGTTTCGAACCCACCGATTCGCAATACGTATTATACACTAGCTGTACCCGCAACTTTGTCCACGTGCAATAACAAATCCTGTTTGATTATTAACGTAATTACATTTTCCAATCGCCAATGTGGTCTCAGATAGAAATTTTATTTTCAGACAACAAAAAACGAAATTAATGAAAAAAATATATTTATTACGAGAATGTGTAACTCGAATATTTTCAAGAATTTAAAGAAGCGCATACATATGGAATATCCTGCAAAATAATCTACAATTAAAAAGTAAATAAGAATAATTTTTTGATGAAGTAGATAAGAATAATTTTTTCCGCTCGAGAAAATAGAAATCGTACTGCGTGCGCCATGTTCTTAAATAAATGTGTATGAGAAATTCCAGTGATTCCATGCTCGTTTGAACTTTGCGAAGAGTGTAAGTGTAGAGGCTCGGTTTTTGAGAAACGATCGGCCGCACAAAGACACAGACAGGATGCACGAAATTTCACTTACAACGCGAAACACGTATCCACGAGTACACGTACTCGGTTTACACCTACCAAATTTTTATGTCACGCGACTCTTAACCGATTCTCGGCTCGTAACTCGGCAAAGAGTTATACTCTTTGAACGTGAAAAGTGAAACGTGTCCCGGTCACTGTACCCTTTATCGGTCTACAATGCCCAGAACTCGAAACTTCAACGTTCCAGTTAAATATCTGCATATAGCAACGATTACTCTTTTCAGATAAACGTCAAGTATTTTACATTGGTCGCAGCACTGAATCGTACAAGATTAAAAACATTCGTACCATAATCTCCCTATTTCTGTCATATTCTGCAGAGATTCAGCTTTCATTTAAAAAAGAATTCATCGTTCTACTTCATTTCTATCGAAAGTTATTTCTCTTTAAATCGAGTAAAGTCAGTTTTCCCCACTGTGCGGCGTTCGTTGCGCAAGAAACAGTTCGTGCTAATCGTTTCCCTCGGTAATTCTAGTTCGAACTATCAAATGATGCATGACCCCAAACAGTGTACTCGAGTAGCTAAATCTACTCTCGTGTAACCATAACGCTCGGGTCGAGTCGCAACTGCATCGATGACGAAGCATCGTCTTTAAGAAATCCGAGTCGTTTTAAAACTCATCGGACAGCCTTGAACAGACTGTTTTTTATTTAGTACTAGCTGATCCGACAGACGCTGTCCTGTCCAAATTTCAATAAGTTCCCATAGAAAAAAGCACTTTCATTTTTTTCTCAAATTTTCCATTTTTCCAGGCAACTTTTCCAATTTTTTTTTCCCTAAAAATCTTATTCGGACTATTACGAACAGTTATTTAAATAAAAATTTGCCAAATCGATCCAGCCGTTCTCAGGTGATGCGCTCACCAACGAACAGCATTTAATTTTTATTTATGTAGACAAAAATCTGTGGTCCGGTTACGGTGTAGCTCGAATAATATATTTTTGTAGCAAGCAAGACGCTGTTTGCGAATGGAGAAGGAAAAGAAACAGGGAAAAGAACGCATGAATGATCGTCGACGCAGAATCCTCACCCTTGAAACGCTTCAACGAAGGTGGGTTTAAGAGTGGCCTCGATCGCGAGCTCTAAGGCCGACAGAAGGACCACAAGCTAGGCAATGGCCAAGAAACGTCGAATGTGTAACCTCAAAGGCGGCTCAGAGTATCGTGCACAGTCGCCAGCTAGGTATATAAGTAACACTGTAACGGATCTTGAATTCAGTTAGACACGCGCAAGAGCAATAACTAGGTCCGATCGGGTCGGGTGGTTTATCGAGTGTTCGTTGAGCCGAGTGCCGAGTGTCGAATGCACAGTGAAGACAACGTGTTTCACGTGATCCATCGATTCAGGATCCAGACGGAAGTTACGCGGGAATCGCCATCATCCCATCCGGATGATCCACGGCAACGAGCGACAGGATCGAATTTTTCAATATTCGAACACCCCAAAAGGATCAATCGTCGCAACGTACGTATATCGTGCGAGAAAGTCACCTTTTGCATTCGGTTCAACACTTTCCTTCTCTTTTTTATATTGAAATCGGTCCGCGGGCCAACCTGTTTTCTCCTGTTCCCTATGCCAGAGCTACGTACGGGGTCGAAACGATCATTACAAATTTATGATTTCACGTCTCACGACCGGAGTGTTATCACTGGACTACGATGCGAAAGCAAATTTCACGTCAGTTATGAAAAGCAAAGAAAGTTGTCGCGCTTGTCGCTACAAGGACGTGATTTTCTATAAATATATTCATACCAGATCATTTAATTTCTACTTCATTCCGTGCCTTTCCTTGGCGTCTCGAAAAATCTAATATAAGTATATTGAAAGTATGAAATATTTATATGACGAATAAATGTGAATAAATACAGAGAAATTTACAATCGAAGACATCGGTTATTTTAATTATCTGAGAAACTACTAACTATTTCAGACAATCAAATTTAAAGAATTGATTAAAAAATCATTAGAAAAAATATATTTGTTACGATAGTTATCAGTAGGTAGGAATAATTTCATACCGATATCTTTTATGGTCGAAAAGCTTAAGAAAAATGCATGACTGAGACTAGTTTCCTCCTTTGCCCTCCCGTAACGCTGTCCCCTCACCATCACCTCTTCGCTCAGCGTTCAAAATGTTTCGTCGCGGGTGAATAAACGACTGATTTCGCTATTAGAAAATTATACCGATTTTCGCTCGATGTTTCACGTTTTTTTACATAGGAAAACTACACTCCCTTTACTTAGCGTCCCCTCCTGGAGTGGAAAAATTTAGGACCAAACAGGGGACGGAGACGAGGTACCACCGAATCTACGCCCCTCTATACTCGTATGGCGGGTTGCCCTGGCGGGCGGCGCACAGTGAGAAATTTTCCGAGTTATTTTCACGTTATGCCGATATCCTTGTGTCGTGCAACCATCTAGCGGTTCTGATAAATAATAATATCATTTCATTTTTATATATTACGGTAGCAAAACTGAGTAGATGACTTTCCAAATTGTTGGAAAATTTTTATTTGATCCTCAAATAACATTAGCTTCTATTTCTTGCAATCAAGTTATATTGCATGAAGATTCGCAGTCTACTTACCGTTAATACTAAATTTTCTTCGTTCTCCGAATTTGGTACTTCCATCATTGAGATAAACCGGTTCACGCGTCGGTTGCCTTTGCGAACGACAAAATCGTTAGACAGAGAGAAACGGAGAGCGAACGGAGATTATGTTTCGCTTCGGTTCTTTTCGAACCACGAACAAAACAAACGAAGGAAAGTCAAGTTACACAAGCCCCGTATGGCGTATCCGAGGCGGCTTCTAAAGCTGTTTCGGAGGCATTGGCTACGAGCTGACACCCTGTTCAACTATTTATGTACATCTTCTTTCGTTGTCGGTGCATATCAGACCTCGTGGTGCCGAAAGTAGGGTGCTTCGAATTTTCTTACAGATCTTTCTCTGCCATGCGTTAAAATCTCCGGCGTGTTCCTTCTGGGCTCTGTAAAGCAGAACAAATAGTTAGTGCGATGTAGTTTAGGGTTTCGTTTTGGAGTAAGGAAAGGAGTACGAACACGATTCGCCGAGAGAATATGTTCGAGATGGTTATCGTTGGCCGAGATCCCGGTGAAATATCAAACCGTGACGTGACGGCTATCTGCGGTTTCTCGAACCATGCGTCTCTCTCTCCGTGAAATCCCACCGAATATCTCTGCCCTGGCGACATCGATAAATAATCGTACAACAGCGAGGTTGAATATGACGCGGTGTGTCCTTCCAGAGTGGTCTCGAGGTCGGATTTCGCAGGATGAACGCGATCATAGCGCTCGTCGTTCTCGCGGGAATCTGCGCGGCCGCACCTCAGTATTATTACCCTTCTGGGGTGTACCCGCACCCTACCAATCTGTTGACTTCGGCGATAGAGGACACGCTGCCGAATGAACTGCGAAACGACTTCTACAAGAATCCGCGAATCGCGGCGCGGCTCGCTCAAGAATCCTGGTTCCTCAACAAAGAGATGCAGGTAAGCGTTCGAGCAAAGACTGTGCCGAACATTCTGCTCGTTTCCACAATGTAATCAGCGCCTTTGTCCATGTTACAGGTGATCGATCGCGAGTCGGATAAAATTCCACGCGACAAGATCTACAACGTCCTACACAACGCCGGTTTTCTGCGGAAATGAGAGATCACGAGCGCGCTGTAATAAAAAGAATAGAGAAAGAAAAATTAATTTATCTAGTATTTATTATGTTTGTTTTTTTATCACGAGGTCTACAAAAATATTTATGTCCGTGTAAATTTCCGAGCTGGGAACATTAAATTGTGTGAATAAGTTTGCGTTGCACGTTTCTTAGCGCTTTACCTGCCGGAATAATCCCGAAAGTAATAGGTACTTGGCTGCGAGTAGATTTTGAAAATGTGCTGAGAAGAGCATTCAATTTTCCTTCATATTGACGAAGTATTGTGTGAAGGAGCAATAATTGAAAAAGCTCGAACGCTGAGCGCCTCGAAGCACGCAACCCGTCGTACGTGGACACGCAACGACTACATTCGTGCACACATTCACACATTCTCTCCAAACGCCACGCAGGTACAGGCTCCCGAGTGACTTCCGCGAGTTGCAGAGGGGATAAGGAAGTCTGCTATATCGGACACAATCGTTGATCTTGTCTGTTCGAAGATAATGAACACGAAATATTTGGACCACAAGTAATCTGTGGATTCCAGATCACTTTTTATATTTTCTTTTTCTTCAATTTTAAATTAAAATCAAATTTAAATTAAAATTAATTTAAAGTTAACAGTATCGAACATCTTACATATTAGATGGAAAAGCTAGCTGGTAACATTTTGGACAAAATTGTTTCCGTTCCGGTTATTTCAACTTCTCAAGGGTACCCAAAAAGATATCCACGATAGACATGTGCTCGCCCATTACGTAGCGTGATTTCCTGTGAATACCCTGATAAACATTCGAATGTAAACTGCTGTGCACCTTGTCTAGATAACAGTCTACTCGATTCGCGTACAACACACCGTTGCTCTCGTAACGCAACAATTCTGGGTTGTAACTTTCGATCACGCGATTCAAGTATCTCGCTACGTTCACTTCGCCCATTATTCGTTGCATCCCCGGTAACTGCATTATTGGATCGACTCCGATGTTCTTCCAAATTATCGTTAAATGCATGTCGACGTTCTCGGTATTATCTGTATCTAGGTATTCCGAGCAAAAAGTAAATAGATTCTTTGGATAATCTTGAACAGTCGAGTGCACGTGCGTTTCTATAAATATTTTAATGTGGGGTTTCACGATATGGAGCAATGGTTCCAGAAACTTCATTGGATGTTCCGGATCGCAAAAGACCACGAGTTTTTGTTTTTCGAATTTTCCTGTACACTCGAACGCACAGGACTCGCTTTCGTGTATTTGCGATTCCGGAGCGGAGTTTTCTTTCTTGTCATTGGATCTCTTCTTTGGCGAAGGAACACTACTGACCCTATAAACAAAATTTTGTTGAAATTATTCGAAACGGATATTCGTGACTTGTACAAAGAATTTCTAGACGAACACTATAAACGTTTAACTGAAATAAGCATCTTATTGATATAAATACCTTAGTAATGTTTAGAAAGATATTTACTTGTTTAAACGACAAATAGGATTGTTATAAACCATTTCCATATCCACTTTCGACCCAACTAAATCTCGTATATTATTTATTCCATATTTAATCATGGTTGGCCTGGAAAAAGTACCGGACTTGTCTGTATCTTTTCTTTGGGAAACATGAAATAGAATTATTAACGAATCTTTACCTTTCCAAAGATAATCCCCAAGCAATTACGTTAACGTTGCTTGGTAGACCCATTGGTAACAGCATTTCTGGTCTGAACATTCCACTGTTACCAATTTCGATCCACTTCTGCAAGCCATTATGGTAACAGAAGATTTCCATGCTCGGCTCGGTGTATGGATTGTACGCAGGTTTAAACTCGAGTTGCGTGATTCCGAGTTTCTTGAAAAATTCGTACAATACTCCTATCAAATCGCCCAGCGTTAGATTATAATCAGCGACTACACCTTCGATCTGGTGGAATTCCGCAAGATGCGTAGCATCCAGTGTTTCATTGCGAAATACTCTATCGATACTGAAATATTTCACCGGTTTAAACTCGCCCTGAAATTCATTTAATTTGTACACCCTCTCGATAATGTTCTATCGAAATATTCTGAAAAAATGTACTCGTATTATGTGGACTACAGTTTCGATTACCGTTTCCATCAGCTTGTAGAGCATCCTAGCACTGACAGCAGTTGTGTGAGTGCGAAGGAGATTCTTCTGGGCTTCCTCTATCTTCCAGTCGTAACGATAGCCGAGAGACCCGTATCCTCCTTCGCTATGCACACGCCTCACCTTTTCTAGATAATCCTTTGGAAAATTTGTGGTGCGACATGGTTCTAAAATGAGGTATTTTCAAGTGACTTCAAAACGTCGAGTAAAAGGATGATTAGATTTGAAATACCAGATATAAAAAAGGTATCGTGAGCGTCTCTAGCAGGATGTTGCTGAGGTTGAAACAGAGCATCGAAGTTCCAGAAAGAACTCTCCACGAAATTGTTCGTCGGCATTTCCGTGAATCTGAAAGAGTGAAAAGTAAAATGTTGTTAAAGAGAATAGATCGAAAGACTTTGATTTATTATCAGATAACTTGTACCCCATTTCAAGGAAGATTTTCCTAAATTCGCTCCTGACTTTCAACAGGGGGTGCAAATGGCCTGTGTCCAGAGCAGAACCCATTGCCGAGAAATTATACGGCTTGAACTTTTTCGTTTTCCAAGCACCATTCATTATCAAGTCCGTTGTCAATTCTGTTTCTAATTTTTCAACTTCTGTTGTAAAATTTCGACCTTTTCCCAAGAGAACCGACTTTATGATGCTGTAAGGAATAAATTGATTTATATATAAACTTACTGCTGTTAATGAAAAACAATAGATTCAATGGCAAAGTTGCCAATGATGTAAGTCTGATTCAATAATATACGTACACCTCTTGAATGAGTTTCCTTTTCTTATAATCGCTTCTAAGACGATCGGTCAAGTCCGCTAGATTTTTTAAATGATTCTGCGTTACATCCTCAATGGATTCTACTTTCTTTTTTATAATAGGAGTTTCGGTGCTCTTGTCAATTTGTATCCAACCGGCCTGCAACGCTTTTGAAAATCCAATTTTCGCAAACGGCACTTTCTGCATGATTTCAGACTGGGGTACTCCATCGTTGGTAATGGCATTATACACTGCTGCTTCATGACTTCCATAGTTTACAACGTGCTGACCCTCAGACGTTAATTCCCACTTTTTCTCCTGCACTTGTTGCGTTGTAATCAACTGAAAAATATATTCTGAATTAACGAAATAAACTTGCCAACAGCTTTTCAACTAAAGCTGTATATTGACAGTGAGCTTTTAGGGTTATGATACGACTGTACATTCGCTTTGTACATCGGTAATATACAAATCGTTAAAGGATCTATTTGCACTCGAAATAATAATATTACATAAAGATTTGCTTGTTTATAAATGAATACAGTTTGAATAAGTTTCGAAGACACAATCTGTCACACTTACATCACCGACTGCTTCCAGACTTTTGATCGCTCCTATTATTTTCTGATGATTTTCTTTGAAAACGTCCGCGAGCAACAAAGAATTAACTACCCCATGTTCGGCCAAGTAATCTAAAATTTGGTCGTTCAGTTGTTTCGCCATGATTTGAAAACAGACTAAGTACCGCGCATCAAACGCAACCGGCAAACGAACACGTGAGCCAACTGTGAATCATGATATTAGAATAACCGACTTCCGCTTCATTATTGTACGAAAGACTGGTATCATACAATAATATAATTGCAGCCTAAAGCTATTACAAATCGTGATTTCAACGGATTGAGAATAACGTTGTATTTGGCGGGCAATTCAAATTAAACATCTACATGTATAGATTATAAATCTACATATGCATCCTAATGCATTGTAACACGATAAAAAATGGCATCGAATAAGTAATCGAAAGAAACAGTAATAATAATGCAGTCAATTAAAGCAGTTTCTTAAAAGAGGTCATGTGTATCTATTGCAACAATTGTACATCCAAAATTTGTTCACAGAGATGCGCAGAGGGTGCTAAAGAAAGTAAAACAGCAGTAACTTTTAAATGTCATATTTGCACAAATACACATTACTTAAGTGGAATAAATCGTGAGGAATGAGTAGCACCGATACCGGGTCTACCATGTTTTACAGGTTTGTAGGTAACAGAGAACTCTCCTAAATAATGGCCAATCATTTCTGGTTTGATTTCCACCTGGTTAAAGGTTTTCCCGTTATAAACACCAACGATAGAGCCAACCATTTCTGGTACAATGATCATGTTACGCAAATGGGTCTTGACAATTTCTGGTTTCTCATTCGGCGGTGTCTCCTTCTTTGCCTTACGCAGCTTTTTCACAAGAGCCATAGATTTGCGTTTCAGACCATGGGAAAATCGTCTTCGGGCACGAGCATGCATCAAAACCATCAGCTGCTCACTGTAAATTCATATGTTTGTTTACATTATCAACAATAAATACTTGGGAGTTAACGTCGAATCGAGAACACAAGTAAACTCGAATTTCCGTGGAACACAGTACTCACTTTGGCATATCCAGAAGTTGATCGAGGTCAACTCCCCGAAAGGTGAACTTTCGGAAAGTCCTCTTCTTCTTCTGAGTTTCTTCTTGCTGAAATTCATACATGATTAGATGAGACATAGGTTATGTACATGAACGAAAACAAAACTTCATCGTAAATAATAATATTGCATTCTATCGTCGTCGGAGGAAAATATGAATCGAACTGATACAATCGCTTGTAATTTTCATGATAGATCGCAATGATTTTATTCGATGATTTCAACACATCTGTCACACGTACCTCAGCCATGTTTACGGGTGCTGGGAAAAGCGACAACAAGGGTCGGTCTTGTTCTTCTACAGCGGAAATCAATTCTGGCATTGACTAGCTAAAAATCGCTAGATGTCGGACTGACGTATCATTTTCTTCATTGAAATTATGGACCCTAGGAGGACAGCCGAAAGGCACTTCGCTATTGGTCGAAGCGACAATGTCTGCGAATAAAACAACTAAAAAAATAGAGTGTTCTTTTGCTACCGCTGCCTTCTTTACAGCAACAAGTGTACAAATTTATTTAGTCGTTTGACATTCGATGGCTTTGATAATTTGCCGAATATATAGGAAAATCGTCTTCACCGGAAGTTGGCTCTGTCACCAATCTCGTCGGTGGCGCTAATATCCCTACAAAGCTCGCGACAACGGCGACACCTCTCCTACAAACAAATATACCGTCGCTTGCTTTCTTTATTATTGTCTAATACTGCGTCACGTTGACCGTGAGGCCATATTTTCCCTGCGTCTGGCAACTGACGTGCCTGTTTGTAATAATTTAGCAAGTCGCGAATTAAAATATGAAATACATTTTAGTGACCGGTGGTGTAATTAGCGGTGTCGGTAAAGGTGTAATTGCCAGCTCGTTTGGGACGATACTCAAACATTGCGGTATTCGCGTGACGTCTATCAAGATCGATCCCTACATAAATATAGACGCCGGTACATTTTCTCCGTACGAACACGGTACGACATTCAATTTTAATATTTGTCTCTTTTATCCCCGATGGAACCGAACGTTTCGTATATGTTTAGCGCTATGTCAACATGTTTTCTATAGCCATGCGGTCAGGAGCCATTTTATATGTTGATTACTCCCGCGCAGTTTTTGCGATTACGTACTTCTCCCCATCCCTCGACTCTCACTCTACGTAGCAAGATTTAAATATCGATAGCATGTGATTATTTAAGTTTCCGTGTTATACGACAGTTATCGTCAACGTTTACGATCAACAAATAATTAATTAATTAATAAATCTGCAATATTTTGATTATTTATTCCTTGAATATAATTTAAAAAATATTTTTTCCAGGTGAAGTATACGTTCTTGAGGATGGAGGTGAAGTAGATCTGGATCTCGGAAATTACGAGCGTTTCTTGGACATAACGTTGCACAGGAATAACAATATAACCACCGGGAAAATTTATCAAGATGTGATTTTAAAGGAGAGGCAGGGCGAATATTTGGGAAAAACTGTACAAGGTATAGACGAAATAGAATTGGTCATAATCCTTTGTTGTGGAAGCTTACATTGGTAAAGTAACAGTTATTTTATTTTGTGTTTAGTGGTGCCTCATATCACAAATGCTATCCAAGAATGGGTTGAAAGGGTGGCGAATCAACCAGTAACAGAAGATGATGCTCAACCCGAAGTAATACATCTACATTTTGTTTATTGCGAAACTCTATACTTCGAATACTTCCGAATATAGATGAATATCTCGATTGTTGCAGGTTTGTATTATCGAGCTAGGTGGCACAATAGGAGATATCGAAGGAATGCCCTTTGTCGAAGCTTTCAGACAGTTTCAGTTTAGAGTGAAAAAGGAGAATTTCTGTTGTGCTCATGTGTCTTTGGTACCACAGGTACGAAGCTATATTTCTTTAAATAATCCTTTATCATTGTTATAGATCTTGACTTTGAACTTGAGCCAACTGCTAAGCTAGTTTATTCTTAGATCGTAAAATCGTGTGCAGCGAGAGAAACATATTGCTACAGTAACCATAGTTTGTTCCTTTCTATACATACTATTTAAGAGAAAGCATATAGTCACGAATGTACTTTGTTGTTAGCCACGGTCTACAGGAGAACCGAAAACAAAGCCAACGCAATCCAGCGTGAGGGAATTACGGGGATTGGGCTTATCTCCTGATCTTATAGTTTGTAGATCAGAGAAGCCTATAGGCGACACAGTCAAAGAGAAGATTTCGAGTTTCTGCCATGTTGCGCCGGATCAGGTAAACATATCTGCATTTTTCTACCTGTTTTTCTTTGAATTTGTAAGTCAATTAATAATGCTGATGTAAACGATTGCTTTTCCTAGGTCATAACTATACACGATTTATCGTCTATATACCGTGTACCATTGTTGATGGAAAGTCAAGGTGTGATCGAATTTTTGAATGACAGACTACAATTAAATATTGGCGTGCCACGTCCGCGAAGTTTCATGCGGAAATGGAGGGAGTTGGCAGATCGAATAGATCACTTACGAAACGAGGTAAACATTGCGCTAGTGGGAAAGTATACCAAGTTAGAAGATTCCTATACGTCCGTGAAAAAAGCATTGCAACACGCTTGCGTGGAGGTTGACTACAAACTGAATTTAACGGTAAATTACTATTTACGCTGCTATACATTATTTTATAACTGTAATAACTCTAACGTTACTATATATCTTTATTATGATTAGTACATAGAAGCTGATAATTTAGAACAGAGCAAAAAGCTGTCCGATCCTGTACTGTATCACGAAGCTTGGCAACAACTTTGCAAAAGCGAGTGAGTATTCGCGTCGTCGCAGATTTTCATTTTCGAAGACCGTTTCGTTTCACGGTTTCTCTGAAATGATTTCTACTATTTTCAGTGGCGTGATCGTGCCAGGTGGTTTCGGTAAAAGGGGAATACTAGGTAAAATGGAGGCATGTAAATGGTGTAGAACGAATGACAAACCGTTTCTTGGTATTTGTCTGGGGCTACAAGTGGCTGTGATCGAATTTGCTCGAAACGTTTTGGGCATGGAGACGGCAAACAGCACAGAAATTGATCCGGACACAGACCATCCTCTTGTTATCGATATGCCAGAACATAATCCGGGTCAGATGGGAGGAACTATGAGAGTTGGGAAGAGGCGTACACGTTTCACAGACCACACTTCCGTCATAAGTTAGTAGGCAATGTAATACTTAGTCAAATATAAATCATATTTGTGTTGTCATATGTATTTATTCTAATCATTCTCTGTCTAGAACAATTGTATGGAAATAAGGACTACATAGAGGAAAGGCATAGGCATAGGTATGAAATTAATCCAAAGTATATCGACGTGTTACAAGGGGATGGACTTCATTTCGTAGGTGAGCAAAGTAGCATTAATTTCGAAGTGTTCGTGGAATTATTTGAACGGTCGTTCTTTAAACTAACGAAACCTTTTTATCGTCAGGTCACGACGACGATAATCTACGTATGGAAATAGCTGAGCTAGAAGGGCATAATTATTATGTTGCCACACAATTTCATCCCGAATACTTGTCTAGGCCTTTGAGGCCTTCACCTCCATTCTTAGGATTAATTTTAGCAAGTATCGGTAAATTAAAGTATTACCTGGCCAGAGGTTGCAGGCGTTCACCGAATGAAATTAGCGATACTGAATCAGGTAATCACTAGTTTCGCGCGATTCGTTCGAATTAACCCTCCGTTTGCGAAGTGGAAATTTTACTCTTGAATTTCTTTCTTCTTAACACGCAGTTTTTCCTATTAATGCCATTTGACGTTCCGACGATTATACAAATGAAAATCGGATAAGAACATATGAGTTTCTTTTTACATTTTTTTCCTGTGCACAATCCACTCCTGGAGTTTGGTCTGCTCCTCCCGACTCACCCCTATATTAAAATAGAAAACTTCAATACATATTCCAGATTTTTTTTTAGTAAAAGAATTTGTTAACGGAGGGCTTAATTGTATTATAATTGCTGTAATTTAAACGGCATTTCCATTTTCACTAGATAACGAGTATATGGCGGAACCGTTGAAGCAACCTTTAATGACCGATCCCAGTAGGAGTGGCAGTTCTACATCCGGTACTAACGATTAAATCTTTCAATTTAATTTGCCTGGAAAAAATATTTTTAATGACAAAATACTATTTCTATATACATACGAAAGATTAACTAAAGTTTATGTTAGAAAAAAAAAAGAAACTTAGGGAATACGTTTATATCTATCCGTGTATTGTATTAAACTTATACTAGCATGGTATTCGTTTTTGTTATGTAAGTATTTTACATATAAGATACGAATGAAAAAGATCAGGCACTAATGAGAATCGTCGGTGATACAGTTTTATACTGATTAGATTGAAATACTTGAATCTTCTGGAGTCTCATTCAGTCTTATTAGACTTGCAGAAGTTGACATATTACTATAGAAATAAGATGTAGATCGTTCGAGCTGGATTCGTTAAAACATTGAATTCTGAAATGAATAAA
Organism: Lasioglossum zephyrum; assembly: GCA_028455615.1. Classification (NCBI taxonomy): domain Eukaryota; kingdom Metazoa; phylum Arthropoda; class Insecta; order Hymenoptera; family Halictidae; genus Lasioglossum; species Lasioglossum zephyrum. Next base: position 4,400,513 of record CM052329.1, read on the forward strand.
TAGATTTTGATGAAATTAATTGAATCGATCGAATTCATGCACAAGTAATTATACGTAAAAAATAATCATTTTATTTCTGTTGTATAATGTTTAAATTATTACGCATTATGTTTTAGGCACGACTATGTTATTTGTAATCGAAATTTATTCGTTGAATTCTACCAACATGTTTATCTTGTAATCAACGTGTATGTTCTGTTGCGATGTTTTCAAATGTATTGTACATATTCTTTGAAGCTTCAATAAAAAAAAACTTTTTACATTTGTCGTGGAAATAAATGTTATCTCTCTCGGTTTTTATAAATCATGATTTTCAGTCATTCTCGTCGTCCCTTCAACTTACAAAATATAAAATTAACGTGTCGCTCTATTGGCAATTTAAGTTATTATTATGACATAATCGTATTATTGATTTTCCTTTATTGAGCAGCACATGCGTTCTGCCGAGTAGAGTATATAAAGAATACACTGGCATGTTACAATAAAACTTTTTCTTCGTATAAAAATGATATATATATATATGTATATATATACACTTTTACTGTTACACACGTACAGTATACGATTAGTCATGTTAGATTACAATTAAGTTACAGTAGAGATTTCAGATCATTATTACAGGTAAATGAAAATAAAATATCTGTAACATATAATAAAACAAAGTAAACAAATAAATACAAAAAAAATAAAATGCACTTTGGACGGTAAGCATTACAAATAATACTGAGAACATTTTTCGCAAAAGGAAAACTTAAGTATTTTACACGTAATAAGGAAACTATTGATGAGAGATTTCGTTGACATTTTTATATATACAAATTTGATCTCTGGTAAGAAAGGCGCTGGAGATGTTGACATGGCAAATAGACGTTCGAATTTTCACGAAAACATGTTATCAGATGGATTAGTTGCTAATATAATTTGGCAACTAATAATAATAATAATAACGAAGGTATTTGATACAGTAGAGTATAAAAGAGAAAAGAAATAACTAATTTGCCTTCCTACAGGGATATACAGAAAATATATGTATATCTAGCATACGTTGCTATTCTGCCGTGGTGGTCAGTCTAAATTACAAAAGTACAATAAATACTTACGCACCTCTCGATCTAAAGTAACAACGGTTTTGCAATTACAATTTTATCGTACTATCCCTTAAATGTTTCGTAACTTACAAGTAATATACTACCTCGATCTAAGCATTGAAATACAAACTTCGTTTTCCAAGATAATACAACAATGGCAACCTCTATCCGTACAAGATAAAATATTTTTCCAAAATGTGATATTATCCTGTCGCGTTCTTATGTAACAATTCGATTCATATATATTTTTCAAGATGATATTCGACTCAATATTAAGCAGATATACATTATCCTTCGAAATATATATAATATATATATATTCAATGTTTCATCTTTCGAGAAAAAACTTTTATCAGTTTTGTACCAGTCTGATTTCTTTTTATTAATAAGATATTCGAATGCAACTTCTTATATCCTAGGAATCAGTTATAAGTTTCTCTGCCTCCGCAAACTTCTTTCGCAGAGTGTTTCTTCTCTGCCTTATTATCAGACAGCGGACTTTATTCTTTTATGACGAAAACGAGTAGATCTAAATTCATACGTTAAAAACGTTAAACGAATTTAGAAATACTTTTACCTCGTTTTCAGCTTATGAAACATATTAAGAGTCAGTCGCGAGTCAGGAAGAAATTTTTAGTTCCGATAAAGATCCGCTGTCTACTTATTATGAAACAGTAGAAATTGCGGTTTCGTATTAATGCTATGAAATTCTTCGTATGACACTTCAAAGTGCACTTATCTCGTAAGCATACCTTTACCTATCAATGAATTCTATAATCGATACGCTGTTGTAGTGCTATTTTATATTTAGATGAACCATTCCTTCTTCTTTTGAACTTGGTGGCCTGTGGTCGAGTGAACGACAGCTGAGTCCGGATCTAATGCTATTTCAGCACCTTTGTCCTCCTGCGTCAAATATTCGCCTTTGTGTCGCGACATGTATCTTCCTATAAGTACCGCCATGATTACTAAAGCTATGACAATGATAGCCAACACGCTGCCAAGGATGGCGGTGTCAGTTTCATTGTACGCAGCTCGAACTTTCTCCTCGTCCACCTCCGGAGGCGGACGCGTTTCAACGATGTCCGGAGGATGCGTGAACGGTTCGACACCGCAAAAGTCTTCAGTGAGAGGACTGCCAAATGTGCGGACGTTCGCAGGTCCATCTTCTTGGAACAGTAACTTCAGAGGATATATATCATCGAACTCAACTCTGGATATACATCCTGCAAATCCCTCTGTCATCGACTCGTTCCTACCGATGTACATGTACTGAATATTATTAAACTGAGCATCCGCTGACGTTTTGATATTGAAATGGAATTCTTTCGGCTCGTAATTGTCGACTTGTAAAACGAGAGTGGATCCTGAGTTCTTCCTTCCCACTCGAACGTCGTGATACTGTCCCAAACCGAAGTGTTTGTTTGGGAATATTACTTCTTGCCGTTCGAAGCCAAAGTCGAACACCACGCGCAAGTGTCCGCTGTTCGAAACCATGATTGTCATGTACTCGCCGGAAATGTTTGAAAACAGGCCAAGCAGGAAACCTCTGGGATTCGTCGTGGTGAAGCCGACTCGAATCTTTTCGGATATCGTCGAACGCCAACTGCCCATAAAGTCGTACTTTATTATCGAACTGGGACGCATGTTCACACCGATCTCTGAAATTGTATTCGTACAAGATAAATGCATAAAATCCACAGTCTAGTTATGAAGGTACAGTTGAAAAATATCGGTATCTCCGCGATAAGGATAAAGATAAAACAAAGAATATATACCGTCTGCGCAAATGGGGCCCTTGAACGCGGTCCAGCGGCAGTCGCACGAATATCCGTCGTATCTTTCGTGGCATGTTCCGTTGTTAAGACACGGACAACTTTCGCATTTACCCATGCAACCTTCGGAGACACCGTACAGCCCTTGTCGAGCATAACTTCTGAGGTCCTGTAGCTGTCCGTTTAATAAAAGCGCTCTAATACATCCTACATAGCCGTCCCTGTAATCCGTTGTTGCGCCGACCACAAGTTCCGATGTCAGATGAACTGCTCGTACCGGTCCCGGCGGTTCTCGCACTTCGTTTTTCAAAGCTCCATCCACTACTATTCTAGCTTCTTTACGGTTTCTTTCGACAGACACGGAGTGCCATCGATTATCGGCTAATCTGTAAGACGTCTGAACGCTGACAGTGAGCGGGCCACCACCCGCCAAGTACTGGAATTGAATCTGATTCCCGCTGTTTATAGATATTTTAATGTAATCCGTAGGCCCCTTGCTGTGAATTATAACTGCATTGTCAATCGTTGTTTTAAACTCGAAAAATATGTCACCGCTGTGACCGATATCAAAGGTTGGGAGATTGATAGTGGCGTCAACGACACGGAATGTCACTACGTTCTTGAACAAATCTACAAGAAAACAAGACAATTCGATTACATCAATTGCAATCGGGATAATATCGTATTACGAGTACCCTATATCGAACACTAGGTTTACGGGCTCTAGTACTTTTTAATTTACGATTATCGAGATTGCAAAGGTGCATTCGTGAGGAATTATTCAACAAATTTATTCCTTTAAGTGTATACTCTAAAGAGAATAGCCAATTTCAGTGCTCTATAAACCTAGTGTTAATTGTAAGGAACAAGTGTACAAGGAACCTCGGGTAGCTACGTATTCGTGGGATTGAATCTAATCACTATTATGATACAACTAATAAATACAAATGTACCGAAACGTGATGTGCATTATTTACACATCAGTATCCGTGACTACGATCAAATTCTATGTCTTACCTGATCTTACCTTGGTGGTGAACCAAGGTAATTCAGAACCTTCCAAAGAATTTCAAATAAATTAAGTTTCCTTGTTCACATGCGCAAAGTTGACGAGAATTTGTTGGACCTACCATCTCCCTCGCAGACGAGAGGTCCAAGCGTGTAACGTCCTTCTTTTTCATCGACTGGGGTGCCAGTGTCGCCGAATCGTAATTGTTTAACAGGAAGATACTCTTTCTCAGTGATGTCGCCACTGTCTTCGAGAGGACCGTCAAGATCAGAATCGCAATTGCACCATTTCGTTGGGTCCGCGCAATTCCCAAGGATACCGCACTCGCATTTGCGTGATCCTGGTAGAGCTCCACCCCAGTAGTCCATTTTCTGGTTGTTTCTGCTGACCCACCACGAGTTCGGCCTAAAATAGTCTCCTTGCGGCACTAAAAGGATCACCAAACATGTTTTCAATAGAATTTTATCGAGATAAGCACACACTTGGATAAGTTTTATTTCTGACTAGCTTTTCCTCGCGGCTTATCCATTGTATAGATTATAAAGGTGCAAAATTTCTGGGCGTTGATAGGTGAGCGAGTCAGGACTTCGTTTTATATATATATAGATAAGTACCTGGCGAATTGAACAACTTCGAACGTACACACTCGTAACTGATTCTCTGACTACAACTTGTGGATCGGTTCAGAAGCGCTTCGATCTGGTCCATGTCAGCGTCGTAGATAATATCTTGCACGAAACTGCCTGGTTCTTGGAATCCATCTACAGGCGTGATCCGTTCATTGTTGTGTCTCACGATGGTTCTCACACGGCCATCCGTGTAAAATTCACAAACCACGCGGAACGGATTCAGTGGGCCGCTTCCGTCCACATCTATTTTAATATCTGCTCGTTGATTTACTGAATTGATATTCTTGTATGCCTCGCAGGAGAGTGGGTTTAATGCTACGAAAGAAAGCAAAGAATTAGGACGAAGGATTAACAAGTGAATGCGATGCGAAGCGATTGATTGGCTTACAGGTATGACACACTGCTCCTGTGTAACCCGTATTGGCACAATCGCAGAAGAATTCATCAGAATTCTGACGACAAACGCCAGAATGTTTGCATGGGTTTGGATTGCAACGATCCATCATTTGGCAAGCATCGAAGACAACTTCGTTCTTGCAACAGTATTCTTCTTCCTTCCAGTCAGTCGGCAATTTATAATTTCCATCGATGCTTATCATTCGCATGCATCCAACGAACCCGCGGTTGCTTTCTATTCCAGTGACGCCGCCTATTAGATACACTGGTCCCGTTGTCATCTCTAACATGCGTTTAGTTCTCATCGGTGTCCCGTCGACATTTAAAATCAGACTATTCTTGGATATCGCTAAAGTAACTTGGTGCCATTTGCCGTCGTTGAACTTCTCGTTGAAATTGTCTAAAACTACTTGCGGACTGTCTTTCGTTTGTATGTCGACCTTCAGTTTTCCGTCTTCCAAGTACAACTGTAACAAGTAGAAACGCGTAGCAAGGTTTTAGAATATGAAAACACGTGTGTAAAAACAATGTGAGAGAAGAGATCGATTCGCAAACCTTTACAAAACCTGGTGATGTAAACTGATGATATAAAATGATCCCTTTGTCCTCGTATGTTCGAAACGTGAGGGAGACATTCATGGAAGATATTCCCTCGTAGCCTTTAAGTCTTGCGTACGATCCCTGAGTTAAAAATGTAACAGGAATTACGGGTGGTTCTGGACAGCTATAGAGCGTATTCACTTTGTAGTATCTCAAGTTTTCTCCGGTGATTTCAGTCTCTCTTAAGTCATGAATGATACTAGTGGCATTCAGGTAAAAATTCTCTATACACCCTGTGAAATTTTGATTGACCAATAGTCCATCTTGCTTGTTAGGAACTCCGCCAATGTAAAGCTGGAAAAGTATTTTTCAACATCGATCACAACGAATTCGAGTAAGCGAAACGAAACGTTAAATGTATCTCTCGTCGTACTACTTACTGCTCTATTTAAATCCAGTCTGTAAAATTCGCCTTTGACTCTTCCTTTAATTAATACTCTATCTACAGAGAACGATATATTCTTTCTATTGCGTGATATCAAAACGTCATGCCACATATTGTCGTCCAACAAACTCCCAACAGATAAGCTCGTCATAATGCTAGATCCAAGATCGATATTTAATATCATCCTATTGTCCTTTAGCTGTAGAGCTATATAATCTCCTTGTGTACCACGGGAGTACATTAATACTCCATCGGCGTTGTTCGTTTTAAATCGGAATCGTATAAAATGTCTATCAGTTTCTATTGGTTCTCTTAGTAAATCATATCGCAGTAAGGACGAACCGTTGAAGGAGAGAACATCGGACACTATAAGTGGACAAAAGGAAAATATGAAACAGCATTAGAATGCTCCATTTCTGTACAATGAACACATTTCAATTCTTACCATAACTGCAACCATACAGTTCTAGTCTCAATGATATTCTGTCCCTCCAACGGGTTGGATTTATTCGAAGCCATTGCGCTATAATCGGTACCTCGAATTTATTAAGTTTTATGGTGTCCCCGTCCACATTTCCCTTGAACATCTATTGCAAAAAGAAAAAGAAATGGAATCAAAAACAGAAGTTCTACACTTACATGAACGTGAGTATCGTATAATTATTTGTAAATCATCTGTGAGTGAATTGTCTCGAAGTATTGAGCAAGGAAGGCCTGAATCTGTGTTAGTAAAACGAATTTCATGTACATACAACATCGGTAGTATTTGAAATTGTTTTCAGTCAGAGTAAATAATAGTGAATCGAAAGATGTAGAACAGATATGTAGTCTCAGCATGATTTTCTTGTGAGCTTGTTAGTACACAATTGTTAATTACAAGTGCAAAGCATAGATGCAGAAGTATAAAATATCTCGTTAAAGATATCATTCGAAGTGAAACAAGTAACTTCGCGCTTTAAATGATACGCAAAGTACTTCTCTTGTGTTTCTGTCGTTTGATACAAATCGATCGTGACACGAATATTTTGTACAATGAGTCAGTAAGAAATTCTATGAAAATTTAAAGATACCAATGTATAATTCCTTTCATACCTCCACCGATTAAAGAAACGACTTCCACCATATAAATATGAAAACCATGTTTTCCCATTGTTTAAAAGGATGGGAATAATAGAAGGTCAGATCAAAATTATAGTCCCATTTTGTACGGTATGTACATTGTATAAAACGTGTTACACACCCAAGATATATTATTGTACGCGTATTATATCTGAAGAAGTTTCGATTTAGAGAAGTTCTACGTTTTCTTATAGTCAGTATCTCTATTAATACCTCATCTACACCATCCTGGCTCTCATAACTGGCCCAGGCTTGCCCATCGTCAGAGTATTGGACAATGTACTCTGTCACATACTCGTTAGTATGAGCACGACCTCGTGTGGCAATGCTGCGTATCTCATATCTGTCCCCCAGTTCCACAGTAAGATGTTGATCATAACTGCTAAGCTCTGGTGACCATGTAGAACCTCCTGCAAAGCCCAGCCCCATGTCCATGTGTAAAAGAAAAGAGTACAAGCAAAGCAGATAAGTAGAAGGAGAAAGTAATTTTGTAAGTAATTAGATGATTTTAGTGACTCCCTTTCTTGTTTCGGTGAACGTGTTTCAAACACTTGCAGTGCACATACAACGACAGTTACGTATTTACCGAATCAAATCGTTTGTTTACTAAAAGACAGAGTATTTACAGCAATGGAAGAACTTAAGAGAACTATGCGATTGTAATGTGCACGACATGTGAATTTCAATTGCCATACAGCCATTCCTATGAATACAAGAAACATTCCGAATGTGTAGTTTTGTGCAGAACATGCGATTCATACCTACCTAAAAATCCAGGGAACAATGTATGGTTTTAGAAATAGTAATTCATTAGATATTTCACTCGGACGAGCGAGTAACAAGCATCGAACCAGTATGACTACAGCTACTATACCTTAGTGCAACTAGTATAGATTTATTAGTACCGAAGCGACGATATTAAGTATCATGTACCTTCCTAATTAAAATCCCCTGATGGATTATGGCTACATTAAGCACAGACAGTGATTGGAAAGATGTAGAAGATCAGTTTACCTTAATGTTACCATCTTCTTCTTTGTAATCGACGTAGTCCAGGCCATTCGTACCATAACTGATACCATACTCCATAACATACTCTTTTTGCACTGCTCGCCCCTGGGTCGCCACAGCTGTGATGTTCATTATTTGACCCAGGTCGATAATAAGGTACTGACCAAAGTCTGAACTGCTAGCTGTCCATGCGTTTCCGCCTACGCCACAACATATACGCATGCATGCAACTCAAAATGAACTTAAGGAAGCAGCCGTACTTAACAAGATACATCTATCAGAGGATTAAGTATTACAGTGTTTGTCATGTAGACAACATGATATAAGCTTCATAGGAATGCTATTATCGTTTATAAGAAATTTATCTTGAGTTGCGAACATCAAGTTTCTACATAGAGCTTGTAATACTTACATTAAACATAGTCACATTCATTGAGCAATCGAATTAATCGGTTCTTTTGAATTTACTGTCCGAATTTTATTGTAACAGATCAAAGCAACAATTCTTAAAGAAGAAGTAACAGAAGAGACAAGCTGTAAGATTACATGTTATTTTTTAAAGTAATCCTTTTCCCAAGCAGGAATGAGAAAGTACCACTGTCACAGGTAAGTGTATCATAAATAAACATTACATAAACATACATAAGTAAAATGAAAATTTACGTTTCATATTTCGTAAATGACTCTTTGAAGAGTTCACTTGAAATATGCAAGAGGATCCATGTTTAATGTAGAAAATATAATAATTGAAATTATGTTAAATATTATATATAAAAAGGTGAAATAAAATTAGCACAATTCTTTCTTATTGATTTATTATACTCACTGACTAAATTTATATAGTTATGTCTGTACATCTTTGTTATAAATAAAGGGAGACTGTTGTCCCATAAGAAAGTATAATAATGTATAAAACAATTATTATTATATCAAATCTCGGAATATTATGGACGTTCCTGTTTCTTAAAATATTTCTCCACATATTCTACATCTTCAGGAAACAACGGAATACTATTTGCAAGAAGCTTTTCGGTACTTATTATTTCAAAGAGAGCATTTCGCGGCTGAGGTGCTTTTCCATTTTCTTGCAGTGCTATAGCAACACAGTGCTGGGAATCTAACAGTGTTTCTTCAAACAACCATTCCTGTTTTATACCATTCGTATTCAAAACTGTATCGGTTGTTACAAAATTATGTTTAAGCCTAGAGTTTGTTTTAAAGTTTAGCTTTCGAAGATCTATGGTGATACCTATTCCTATGGCCTTCACGTAACTTTCTTTTAAAGCCCAGTGTCTACAAAACATTCCGATTTGTTCCAATTCATTCATGGACGGATGTTTTATTTCATTCCATTCGGAGGATGAGAAATTTCTATTCATTATTCGAAAGAATTCAGACAACTGTTTGCCACCAGTATATTCCAGCTTCATTATGTCTGCGCCTAATTTCACATTTCTCGTTTCCCCCACCAATATCGTGTATTCACCTTGATGAGACACGCTAAAGTTTAAATCCGAACAGCCTCCTTTTAAGATGGGCTTGTTATGCTCGTCCCTTGCAAATACTATTTCGTTGTAAGCAACATTTCCATACTCGTTAACAAATTTTCTCATCAACAATCTACCCGCAAGGGAAGCCCTAACATCTTTACGAAATACGAATCTCCCTAATCTTTCTTTCTCATCTAACTGTACGCACGAAATTGCATGCGCGAATTCCTTCTCGCTCGGATTCCATTCGAACCATTTAAATGCCCATCGAATACTTTGAAACATTTTGATATAACGAACTTTATTCAATAACTTAATCTATCACTCTGTTAGTAGAATATATGTGAAATTCTCATATATATCTTCCTGCTCTTAAAGCACTGCTTTTTTTAAAAAGTTCTTGTCTCTAAAAAACCAGGCTACTCTTTAGCATCCACCTGAAGCAAATAGACAAGATAATATTACTGATGATTTTAGGAAATTTATTGAACAATAAATGAATATTTATTGTTTGGAACAAAACAGAGAAATGTAGGCATCGCGTGAAAATGTAATCAGATGTACAGAATAACTGTGCAATGAGTCAGTCAGTTTAATTCAGCTAATTTAGATCTGAAGTTCTTTTAATTGAGGCAGGTATGTGGGTGTTTATAAGATCAACGCCTCTTTAACACACTCTGCTTTTCTAAACCTTATTTCTTGTTGTAGAAACACAGATACATACAAAATCATATTTAATACACTACCTGTTTTTTTGTTATTAAATTCAATTTCAAGTACAGATAAAGGGAAGCACTCTTAACAAACAGATATACGGGTGTATATAGTTTTCTCAAGGTATAACAGTATATATATATATGTATATATAGATTGCAAGCAACAAAACTACCGATAGTGAAATGTTTCTATCTTATACTCTTGTGAAAATAAGTAACATAGGAGATCTTATTAGACAAATCTGTAGAAAAATGTGCAATTCAGAACGTATAAATAAATGAAAAAATGATATTACCATTTAGCCTCGCGTTGTATGGACCTCTTCCAGACAACTCCGATGTGGCTCTCAAATGAGCTCTATCCAAAAGCGGTTCGTTGCATTCATCGTCTAATTAAAGTAAAAGGAGTTATAGACATTATTAGTATCATAGATAAAAAGAAATAGAGAATAAATAGAATCTAGATTTTGTTGTTGATAGATTGCACATGAAACACATGTCGACTATCCTTTAGACGACGATATCTGGGTCCACTTTGACCCAGGTATTACAAAAGTCTTATTTACGTATGAATTTTCAGAAATTTACCACAGAACAATTTCCGCTTACTGCTTACTCCTACTATTACAAAATAATCATTATTCTCGACTAATTAGAATGATCTACGCTCTACGGTAAGACCGAAGGGATTCAATTTCGCATAACAACTATGAAAACGCTGCAGAGCGCAGCGGTTAGATAGTTGCGTTGGTATTGATAGTAACCAATCGTTATGTATTAACGTTCGGAATAAATGTTTTTAACTCCGCGTTAATACGAACGTAGTTAGCAGCAAAATACGAGTTTGAATTTATTCGATTCTCGGCTGGTTTGTTAGATGTTAACTTGACTACGCCATGTTGTAAAGTGGGCTTGGCTATATTGAATCATCTTGGGAAATTGTTAGCAACCTCGGGTGAAAAGACGGTTTCCCAGTATTGTAGAAGAAATATTGTTTGGACGTTACTTACATGCAGATGCAAATGAATTACTTGCAATCGCGAACACGAGCACGATACACCTTATAGTCATTGCCCTTTCAGAGAGCAACTCGCGAGGAACGTACTGTTGAGCGGGACGCGTCGTCAAAACTGTTACTAAATTCCCACCCAGTTGTGTTACTGTCACGCATATACTCTTTACACGTACCTACACATGCCTACACACTAGTGCACACACCGCTCGCACGGTGTCCGAAGGGCGCGTACACATTCATATTATAGTACATTCATCTGATTCATCTCAGCTATGCGTTCATATATCGCATTCATTATATTCACGTTATATTATTTCTTCGTTTCATGCATTTACGATGACCAGGAGAAATATTTCTAGCCAGAGTAAATTATTAATGATATAATATAATTACAATATAATCCAAAAATGTAGGATTTAAGCCGTAAATAGAATCCGTAAACACAACAGTTTAACGTGTAATTTCAAATATAACAAATACAATTAATAAAATTATCTCTTTTAAATCTCCGTCTGAGATCAAACACGTCTTTACTTTTCAATACGTCGAACCAGAATAATCAAAAATTGCAAATTACAAAATATGATATTTTGATACGATGTTCCATTAAAAATCAAACTGTATTTACACATGGTGTTTCTGGGAACTGAGACGAGTTACTGTCCCGTTTTAAAAAATTGCATCCAGAAGCATCCTGTGTATAATAATAAAATAATAATGTTTACCATCATATTGTACCGTCGGTCGATAAAATCGTCGAGTTAGCTCGATCCGGTAAAGTCGATTTATCCAAACATTCGTTGTGAAGTAATCGGAACAAATAAACGATAGAATATATACGTTTATATATTCATTTGACTTAATCAACATGTATATATTCGTATACACAGAGTTCGGAGTTCGGTCTATAAGTTCTTAAGAAGTTTTAGATTAATAAATACATTATGGACAACGAGTCGAGTTACAACAAGGGTGAAGAGGAGGATGATGGGGAAGAGAATGAGGAAGAGGAAGAGGAACAAAGGGACCATGATGAGAAAGGACCAAAAGAAGTCAAGATTGAAGTGCAGATGAAACATGTTGACGATGTAGATCATTTTGAGAGTTTAGATTCAGACTACGACCTGTTCGACCACGATGAAGATGAAGATAACGCGATTCTCGAAACAGCATGGGACGCTGACGAAGAGGAAAAATGTTGATTATATTCCATCATAATTTAACATTAAGCGAATGGAAACGACGATAATTTTTCATTTATTGCAGCACCGTCTGGGGGATCGGTCGATTCGGATAAAGAAAGAATGCAGTTCGATGTCGAGGACGAACCTAAACAAAGACGTAAAACCATTTACCAGCTTGACTCGTATTCCTCTTCCGGTCCCTCGGCTATGGACATTCGTAATATTGTTAGCTTCGTGGATATTGCACCTGAACCGCGAAAAGAAGTTCGGTACTCGGCATCAATGGTAGAGAACAATTCAAACTATCTTTTGATACGCGCTAGTTTACCTACTATCGGTAGTTACACAATAATCTTGAACCCCTGTTATAGGCAACCAATATACAAACACATTTCTTTACAAACTTTAAGCATAAAGAATAGAATCTTTTTCGCAATATCTAGTCCATATTTAAACTCGAATAAAGGCTTAGAGGATGGTCAAAAAAAGGATTGAAGTTCTTTTAGAGATAGTACTTTTTTCACTAGAGATTGTATCGTTTTCAGGGTTTGACTGGCATAGCTAGGATCAATCTGTCACCCTTGACGCAGAAAGTAGTTGGTTGTGTGATAGGAGAGAACGTTAGCACCGAATATCCGTGGGTGTTCGTCAGGAAAGAGATAATAGAAGATAACATAGATCTTCACGATGAGAGTAGCGACTTTTTGCCGGTGAAAGACGAGATACAAGAATTTCCGGAGGAGAAAATGCTTATTGGTTACATGCCGTCGCTGACTCAAGAGGGCCAGTTCTACATTTGCTTGACTTCCGAGGGGCAACAGGCGATGATAGAATACATCAAACGACAGAGGGAGGAGCACGAGAATCGTGTCAGGAATACGGTTTACAAACCACTCGGCCAATGGGAGGAATTTGGGAGCAGCGAGGAAATCGAGACAAACATTGTTACTAAGACAAGACCGCTTTTAGAGATCGAGGTAATGGAGAAAACAAAGGGAAACTATAAAGAACGAGAATGTATAATTACGTCGTTTCTTTGTTAGTTTGTATCTACCGCGAACGTACTCAACGCGGAACTAGACCTGGTGGACAGAACAACGAACGACCAGAGAGACGGTTACCTCGAGATGCTCCCTTATCGCGAGGTCTTTCAGAATATTTCACGGAGATTGATATGTAATGCGACGCAAGTAACACCGGAACACCGTGACACAGAAGCTCAGACGGTGATCTCAACGCCCGCGAATCGCTGGAGCCAATACGGATACGAATACGAATCGCCAATCATATCTTCCTTCACCGAAGAACAACTGGAACAACTGAGAAACTTTCTGCAGCGTTTCACGGACGAAGTCTGCGACGAAGTCCGTGACAACACCGATTGTTATGCTTTCCCTATACTTCTATCTTGTAATTTCTATCTATATCATATTTGAAAAGACTAGAACTAAGACCAGTAACCTATAGATTTTATTGAACGCTACATGGGACATCTACTCGAACGATTATGTGAATCTGGTTCGTGATCCGAGGGACACGCAATGGTCGCCACCAAGAGGCTACAAGGAACACTTGAGCTTCCACGACGGCACCCGTGTGGTGGAGAAGGTGATCAACGATGTCTCTTGGCATCAACTGTGGACCGGGATCTTCTATGCTACTTATACGAAGCACTCGAAGAGCCACCGTCTAGTAGGCCCTATACCGCACGAAGATGTGAGTGCGTCCACGCACACCATTCCATTCTTCTCGAACATGTGAATTCAATTTTGATATTTACCAATGCAGGTATTGAAAGCCGATGACGACAATTATGTTTTGGTATGGTCGTTCAACGATAGTCTAACGCCGAAGCTGATTCTCGAATGCACTAGGGAGGTGACCGTGGTCGCCACGAACCCATTAGACCCGAATGTAATCGTAGGGGGCTGCGCAAATGGCCAGTTAAGTAGTTGTCTACTCAAATGTATTTTGCCTAGCTGTTTGTATGCAAAATAAAATCCTCTACATCGATTGCAACAAACAGGGGCTAAAGCGGTAGATAAAAGATCTGGTTAGATAAAAGATCAATTTAGACCGCAGCTCAATTTCATATCCCTAAAATGAAAACAACCATATAGAATGGAATTATTCTAGCTAGGAAGAAATGTTCCGTTTTCGAGGGAAAACAGCTCCGACTGTAAAGGATTAATATCGTTTACCTGCGTTCCTGTATATAGATTGTGCTCTGGCATATCTCCGGGAAGATCGAACAAATTGAAACGGTGGCGGTAAATACTCCAGCCCAGGTGAAGTATAAACTAGCCATAAAAAACTTGACTCCGTGGTTGCGGCGAGTATCTGCTGCCCACGCCATCAAACCCACCGCGATGTCCTCGCTGAAAGAAAGTCAAAAAGGTGCGATAACTAATATAACGTGGCTCTCGCCTTACGATAAAGTGGACGATAACGGGACCATAACGTCGTTGCCGGAGGAAGCGAGCATGGATGATTTGAGCCTTCAATTCATTACCTCGAGCACGGATGGTACAATCGCCTTCTGGGATTTAAAGTTGGTAGCACAGCATCTGTTTTGTTCTGAAATAGATTCGGATGAAATTGTAATTCGGTGTCGCTTGTATTGCGTAAGGCGGCAGAAATTGCAGAAGGAAAAGCAACAAATCGCCAAGAAGAAAGGAGTATTTGAACGACCAGAAACGCTGCATCCCCAATCGCCATATAAATATCTCGATCGCATCATGCGACCGCATTATCTGTTGATTGTCCATCATCCCGACATCAGTCGTAAAGTTGTGATCACTACTCTTAGTATTATCGTGCCGCCATTCAAGAAGCAGCGACTCGATAATATTCCGTCGGTGAAAGACGCTACCGTCCGAAGACACTATAAAAACATAGTCGTGAAGCCAGACTATGAAATGCCCCCGAGTATATTCGTTGGTACCGTTGAAGGTAACTCGTTAAGTTAAGGTCTCCAATTAATCCCATTGGTCTAGCTAACGAGATCAAAGAGTAAGAACGTGCCTCGAATATTGTACAAGGTGATTTCGGTTGCGTCAACTGGAAAGGTTACGATTTCTCTACCGGCCGGACCATTAATACCGAAATATGCGAGTGGTCTTGGTGCAGGAAGATCCACGATGGTCCTATAACTTTCGCGATAAGATCGAGAATATTCCCCCATATGATAGCCACGATAGGCGGGAAAATATTTGCCATTTGGAAAGATACCTTAGATATACCATTGACGTGGAAAAAATCGACCGTTGGGTAACTAAGTCAGCTAGAGCTTGTTAGCAAAACAGAGTGTAATATGGTTCTACAGGGAAGCGCGAATGACTTCTGTGTGGACTACCGTGTGTACTCGTTACTAGACTGCGGATTTCATGAATTTCTCACGAATACGAATAAGTGCAATTTCATACGTTCGACACAGATTAAAAGAATCTGAAAATATCGATGTGCTAGTTTATACTGATACAAATCATTAAAGAAAGAATGAGATGAATTCTGTTTCGTACAATATGTAGAAACAATTTTTATTTTGCACGAAGATCCGCAGTCTACTCGCTATACTTTTGTTAGCATCTACAAGCATGAAACAGCTGTGGAAATATATCCTTTTCCGGTCTCTCAGATACACGGCTGTTTCTTGGGGTCGTTCACGCCCCACGGTTATAATCCTAGCTCGAATGGACGGCAGCGTGGAGATTTGGGACTTTGTTATTAAAAGTGGAGAGCCATGCATCTCGCAGAGTTTATCCGGTCGCATTATCACAGGAATATATATACACATGTTGGACCTGGAACCGCTGTGCGTAGGATTCTGTGATTACAACGGAACCTTGAGGGTGTTCCAGCCTCCGGTCACGTATTTGAGATACGAAGGAAGCAATGAAGTCTGGATGAGCAACTTTATAGAACGACAAATGACCAGGGTACCGATTTTAGGGGCGTGTCATACAAATATAATTCGCGATACGAACTGTTCATTCACCCCCTGCTTATTCCCAGGCAGAGAACTGTAAGAATTGGCAGAACCGATGGCGAGAGACGAACCGCGAGATCATCGAGGAGAAACAGCGGCTGATATGGCAGATCACGAATAAAATACAACTGGAACAAGAAGACAACGCCAGGGGTGGAGTAACGGAAGCGGACATGACTGCCGTGGAAATAGTGAAGACCTCGGTATTAGAGCTGTGGCGAGTAGACAGCGGATCTTTATGCAAAGTAAACATTTTCCAGCTGAAACACAATCCGCTGTCTACTTATGAGATCGCAGTCGAGTGTTTGCGTTCTTAATATTTCTTGCAATTGATGCAGACAATTTTTAATGTCAATAAACATACGCAATCTGCTGATAACGCATTACGCAGAAACCATGGGAAATGATCGAGGAGGCACGCGAACGCTGGAAAACGATGCAACTGAAGCGTATGCAGCAAGTGCTTCTGGAAAAGAAAGGATTGAGAAAAGACGAACTGGAAAGGCAACGCGAGCCGATACTGAAGATGCGCGAAGAAATGCAGAGGAAAAAAGATAGACTGCACGAGGCACTGGGCAAGCGAGACGAGATTTTCGAGCAAAGCAGAGCCGTTTTTTTTCCGAAGCGGCAGCTGGAAGGCAAACGCGTATCGGCTGGCCAGACAGCACAGCTTGCTCCAAGGAGAACGGAAATAGCATTGGCGGATAAAATACTGCAAGGAGAGGTGTTAGAGGTGAATCAGCGAGTATAGTATTTACATTAGATCTATGAGAATCAGGACTACCGTTTCCGAGATTGATATCGCCCAATTATTGACAGAACGCAATCATTCAAGTTGCATAGTCTTTTTTTATTCATGTAATACTTTTCTCGCGACGCGCTACGGCTACCTTGTTATTCGCTCATCTCCGCGGTACGTTCGCGATAATTATTCGACCGATCTGATTAATTCGAAGGATGACGCTTACGTCGATCGAGACGAAGAAATCCTGAATCATTTTACGAAGACGCAGGCGGAAATGTTGGCGTTCCTACAACAAAATCCGTTGGTTCACACATTTGACTGGCGACAAATATTGCGGGAAGGGAAATCGAGACGAGCCACCATAGACTAAAAGCTGGCACACAATGTTTCATTGGGAAGAGATACTGTTCGATTCCGTCCAATCTCGGTCCGCGAGCGGATTACCTGACGAATCGAGACATTACAAAGCCATTGTCCCCGTGATTGTCTCTGAAAGACATGTGCGAACGAAATGAGACTTTCATGCTTGTACATCGTATATATATATATACGACGCAAGGTCTGGTTATAACCCAGACCTTGAGTAAAGGTGCAATATTCTAAGAATGACCATATATGTGTTATGATAACACATATATGACGAAATTCAATTGCAAGACGTTAACGTCTATCGAGTAAATGACGGCGTATATGTAATTTATTCTTATGAAAACTATATATTTCTCAATAATTGTCTTCTTAAAGATAATCATTTACTTTAGAATTAGTGAATTGCCCTTATAAAAAGAATTCATTTAGTTTTTATGAATTATCTGACACTATAAAGAAAACGTGATATTAGGGAAATGTCGCGTACTGTGCGTTTAATTTTCTACATAGTGGCCTTGACAGACTCACGACTTGAACGTAAGTTCAAAAGTTAGAAAATAGTGGAGAAAATACGACCGTTATCGCTAGAAAAGTTTAAAAAGTGAGATAACTTTAGATCACATAAACATGTGATCAGTCGGTGTAACAAGTCGCACACATGCATAGTGGTACACGTTCTAGAACAGCAATAGGTGGGATTGAACCACGTTGAAACAGGTTTCCATATAAACAAAGCTCTGGCCACCAGCTAGCCAGTTAGTTAATGAACGTGATCCTGAACATCTCGTCCGCGCGGTAAGTGTCCCTTTCACTTTAAAAGTTTCTCTTTCAAGATTCAAGTCTCTCGTCTGTGATGTAACAACTCAATCGTATTTTTTTTTCTTTTCCGCCTAAGGCGTAGACGTTATAATCTTATTTTCCTGTAATTATCTTTCGGCTCTACTAATAGTTCAAGGAAACTTTCCAAGTGTGCAAAATCTGATTCATACCTAAATCACAAATAATTTATTGTTTATTTTTCCAAAGATTTCAGAATGAATCGATTAATGATACTGCTTCTTGCAATGGTCGCTGTTGCCGCAGCAATGGTAAGCATTCCAGAAATACCAAACTTCTTTCGTGTGATACAGGAAGCTTTTGTTTACTTACAAACAGCTACAAATCGGCCATTTTGGTATCGCCTTGGATTTCCTATTCTGCAGAGGTTCTTTGTTCGCTATTGTTAAAATTAATAATTCGTGAATTTCTTGTAAATGTGTATCTACATTTTATAATTTGGATAATTGTTAAACAAAAGATTCTGCTCGTATCATTTTGAGTAATCTTGTAGCTTTGATATTCAATTCTTAAATTTGTATGCTTGCATGGTAGCCACCAATGTGGTGTGGCAGAGTGATCCTGATGCCCCACAAACCTCATGAAGCAAATGTAACCGGAGAACTTACATTAATCCAACCCAAATCAGGTGGGCCAATGAGAGTCCAAGGTACAATACGTGGCCTCACTCCAGGACTCCACGGCTTCCATGTACATGAAAAGGGAGATTTGTCAGATGGCTGCACGTCGGCTGGAGCACATTTCAATCCCACTAAGGTAATCCTGTGAAAAAACTGCAAAGGATAGTTAGATATTTTCTACAACAATAAATAAAGCACACATTTATATGATTCCATTTTAGTCGAGACGTTCTGTACTTACATTCACAATTACAAACTTTATTACCTGTTGCACTTACTTTACAGAAGGACCATGGTGGGCCAACCGACCCAGATAGGCATGTTGGTGATTTAGGCAACATCCAGGCAAACGAGGACGGAGTAGCAACTGTAGACATCAGAGACAGTGTAATTAGTTTGCATGGGGAACAAAGCATTCTTGGACTTGCTATAGTAGTTCATGCCAAAGAAGATAATTTAGGATTAGGACACGATGAAGCTAGTAGGACTACTGGAGATTCTGGAAGTCGTGTAGCCTGCGGTGTTATTGGTCTGTTGGTATAACATTGAACCTTCTATGTTACATTGACTATCAATAGAAACTGTATACTCACTGTATACAGTGACTATCGATAGAAATATATTTATGTTAAACCAAAATTGATGTTTCGGTTTGTTTGCGTCGAGTTCAGTCGAATATGTAACGTGTACATACTTTCTCTTATGATTCTCCAAAAATTTGTACACATACAGTATAAATATAACGATGGCTATTAAAATTGAACAGACTATTTATTCTCAGTTTCACGTCCTTTAAATTTCTTTCCGACGTTCTTTTACAGCTTCCTCGTACCACTGTATTGCAAATCTCATACCCGTGTTCTGATCTGTCCGTTGAATAACGGTGGGGTTTTTATCAAATTACGATCTGTTAATAATATTATTGAGAAAATACTACACTTTCTTTTCTGTCTTCTAAGCACTCCTAAGTATTTACGAAGGCTTCGTATTAGTTTGGCTAAATTCTTTTCATTTCCGGTTGCACTTTCGAAGCGCCGGAAGCCCCTACGGTTTTATCGCAAGACGACGTGAATCAATTGTTTGTCCATATTCGAATGCCGGCAATAATAAACTCTGGTTAATAATATAAATCTGTATTGTGATTTGTCCAAATGTAATCTTTTCTTCAAATTCTAATACTTTGATATTCAAAGAGCCTCGAAGCCGCGGTTAAATATATTTATCTGTCAAAGAAAGAACACAATTGACGCGCCTCCGCTATTTCAAATTTTTGTACCGCCATTTCGTTGCTTTCGTAAAAGCTAAGAATTTTCGAAGATTCTGCAATCACAGAAATATTTTTAATTTGCAATTATCATGGAGGCTTACATTTGTAACAAGTGTTACGCCACGGTCAATAGAGGAAAACAACCGTTTTGTTTAACACAATGCGGTCACATATACTGTCAGCAGTGTATTCAGGCAGGTAAGAGAAATGAGAATAAATAAAATACCCAAATTCGTACCCGATTTACCTCGTGACCTTTTTCGTAAATAAACGTGTAACTTCTACGAAAAAGGAAATCAGGTTGTAAAATGTATGTAGTCATTTGTAGAAAATAGTGGTGACTATATAATTTTATTTTCAAATAGGGTACAAACTTTTGCAATCACGTAATATTTACTTACTATTGGTACTCAAGGCCATATAAAGGTCATGATATTGAAGGTTATTAGTTTCGTCCTGACCTTGATTATTCAAGTTAAATTGGACACCATGTATTAATACATAAACATTCCTATTGTGTGTCTACAAATTATAAATGTTTCACAATGCAGCAGAGAAACAGTGTCCTCAGTGCAAAAATGTGGACAGCTTTTCTGTTGAATTACAAGAACCTTCCCTATCCAGAGTGCAAAACTTTTTTACACCGATTAAGGAATCGCTGGAATCGCTGAACACAATTTTTGGTTTCCAAGATTATCAAATGAAAATTTTAACTCAACGTTTTCTGGAATTGGTTAGTCTCTACAATTTCGATGGATACATAGCACATCGGTATGACTAATCGAATGGTTGAATTTAAGGATAAGAAGTACGAATCATTGAAAGCCCATTACTACACTCTTAGCCAAAGTACAAAATACTTTAAGGAGAAGTACAACAAGACTAAGATGGAAAATGTAGAACTGCGCAAAAAACTGATGTGTATGGAAGTACATAATAGAACAATGAATAGTCTGAGTGACACATCCACACCAATGATCTCTATGCAAAAAAAATTTAAAATGAGGTACAAAGCTTAGCAATGATCGCCAAGAACATATTTGCATGAAAATGAATAAAACCATAAAGAATGTGTAGATGATTGATGTTATGTTTATATGATAAAATTACAGGCACCCTTCAACCGGTGGGACTACTTTATCATCAACATGTAGAATGTTTGATGGTTTCCGTATACCCAATTCAGAATCTGCTAAATCACATAATTCTCGAGATACCTCAGATTCCAACACTATTTATTCATTTAGACGATAAATCAACTTTATTTGTAGTCTAAGTCATTTTATACACATATTTATATAAAATTTTGTTAATCTTATAGTTAATTATAAAGATAGGAACTGTTATCTATTCACTCCACTCCAGACTCCCAATTAATTATCGATTTATGTGAAATAGACAATTATTACAATATTGAACTATATTCAGTTGTTTCTTTTTTCACAAACATAAGTTCTAATTCTAACTGACAGTGTTTCGAATGTAAATAATCAGTATGTAAATACATTGAGTGAGAACGATAAACAAACGCCGATCAAAATTTGAAAAAGATGAAATCACAGGTTATGAGAAAATAGTAATTTCGATTCTTTCAATTTTTTCTAAAGGTAACAGTTCCAGAATAGTCTATATTACGTATAATAGTTATAATAATTAACTTTAGAAATTAGGACAATATTTCATAGATATCAATATTATCAATGAACACTTTGATAAAATAACATTAATTTGTTATTAATAATGCTAATATCGGTGATAAAATATTGTAACGTTCATTTTGTACTAAAAAATTGTGTTGATATTCAATAGCGAATTAAATATGTTGTATTTATTTACCTCGTAATTTTTGGTTAGAAAGACACACGATATATACACGTGTACAATATATATATATGTATTTACATGCCATTTTTATACTCTAAACAGTGCTTCAAGTAATTCGACTGATTTATAAAACATCCATATCAAATGACAACACACGAGGAGCAGTCAAACACGTTAAATACGAAATTAATTTTCGTTACATCGTTAATAGTAAGTGGGTCGTGCTTTGTTTAAATGTTAAATCTACTTGTGGAAGTTGATACTATAGAATCAGTGCAAATATCTTGAAAAGTTCAAATAATATTTTCTGTTTTAAAGATCTAGCGATTCAGATAAAACTTTATCATTTTTATTGATCATTACATTTGTTAATAGGCTGGAGGATTAGCTGGTACGTCTGTCGACGTGGCATTGTATCCACTAGACACATTGAAAACACGATTACAAGCCAAACAAGGATTCAAAAGAGCAGGAGGATTTTCTGGTCTTTATAAAGGAATCTTACCTGTAGTGATTGGTTCAGCACCAACTGGTAGTTATAGATAATTATTAGACAGTGGATTTTATACATTTATGACAAAAATGAGCAGGTGTAATATGAAACAAGTCACGTTATTTTCTACTGAAAATAAATTTCAATTTCACTCAAGTTTGTCGTAATTCAGGTAGAAAATAAAGATCCGCTGTCTAATTATCACACGATATATTCTCGCAATTAGTGTGGTAAGAGTTTTCTAAATTCGATTTTATTCTCTATGATATTTTAGCATCTTTGTTTTTTGTAAGTTACGAGGCTATTAAAAACATAGCACAATGTAAAGTTCCTGAAGAATATCATACCTTGGTTCATATGGGTGCAGCATCTTTGTCAGAGATGGTAATATTTCTTGGAAATATGTATTATTACTGCTAAAGCTATAGCAACTAAATTACAAACTAGTATTAATATCTGTTTATTTTAAATGAAGGTAGCATGTGTGATACGGGTACCCATAGAAGTTGTAAAGCAAAGGAAACAGGCATTAGTATTAAATAACGATTGTTTAAGTCTCCGATTATTGTACCGTGGATACTGGAGTACAGTTTTCAGAGATATGCCTTTCAGCTTAATACAATTCCCATTATGGGAAAATTTTAAAAAAGTGTACAGTTCTAATATAGGTAGGGATATTTTTCCAGTCGAGAGCGCTGTATGCGGAGCAGTCGCAGGTTTAATGTTTGTCTAATTATGTATTAATGAGAATTTTCCTAATATACGTGTTTCTATAATTGAACATATCAATATGATTAGGTGGTATTTCTGCAACCGTTACTACACCACTAGACGTTATAAAAACAAGAATAATGCTTGCCCATGAAAGTACAAAGTCTTCGCATCTAAAAATGTTGTATATCTTGCAAGATGTCTATAAAGAGAGAGGTCTAAACGGGTAAGATGTATCATTAGTAATTTTGATCTCTATAGAGTACACAAAAGTAAGCACATTAACAATTTTACAGACTTTATGCTGGTGTTGGTCCTCGAGTAATGTGGATTACTTTAGGAGGTTTTATCTTTTTCGGCACTTACGAAGAAGCTAAAGCTTTAGTGACAAAATATGTTTCGCATCTTCGTATATTCCATAGGAAAAGTATTATTTAAATATGTAGCAATGTACACATAACTGTATAAAAAATATATTAACAACGAAATTTATACAAATCGATGGTTATGAATATGGATTAGCTTTTTCAGCAGATACAAGATATATTACAATATATTAAAATATTTATCATGCTTAATCCTAATAGTCGTATAAACATTTCGCATATAACGTTCAATTATTACAAAAAAAAAGGAAAGAAACGATTATTATGTCCTTCATTTTCAAAGTTTAGACTTCAGATTTTGCATTAATTTTTCCAGTTTCATTGCTTTCTGAAGGTTGCCTTGGATTTTTAATTTTCCCATCATAAATGCTGATGCTGGGCTTAATTTCCCTAAACGTTTTAGAAGATTATTAAGTCATCACCGATAAGTAAAGTATTCCAGTAAACGTACATACCAGAGAACATTGCAAAAAAATTCTGCGAGTCCATAGTTAATGTTGCATCTGGTGGTTGATTTGGTTCCCCTTTTCCTGTTGAACCATTACCAGTTTTAAGGTCCAAGTGCCATGTACCTGCCTCATCACCTGCAACATTTACATCGAACATTGTAATAATGTATTGATTATCAGTAGACTGTGGATCTTCAAGCATTTATGGCTTCTCTAAAAAGTTTCAAAAAATGCTGGAATATAAAATTCCACAGAGTTATCCACTTTCTTAAAATTTTCCTAGAAAAAGCGATTGTTTACCTTTAAGATTAAACTGATATATGGCTGATACTCTAGTCACAAGATCGCTATTTAAATTGGATTTGATAGTAGTAAATATCTTTTCAATCTTTAAATTTGGGTTATTGCTGCTCTGTGCGTCGTCAGTGTTTTTAACAGTACGATTTTTCTCCATTTGACTTTGCAGGCTCAATCCTTTCAAATTATCTTCCAAAAAGAAATCCAACATTAAATTATCTTTGTTCGCTGGAAAAACAAAAAAACGATTTTATAGAAATTTATAATTGAATAGAAATAAAGAAAACCGATATTCGCGAGTATCCACGACCAATAAATATACCTGGATTACACGCGTAATTAGTAAAATCAGTGATCCCTTCGTTTTTTAATATTTCTTCGTCGGTCAGATACTGTCCAGTGATAGATCTACTGTCTTTGCAAATTAACGCATAAACAGCATCTCCCATTATTTCAGGTTTGCGACTATAAGCATTTGAATCAGGACCGCTTAACATTTCAATCGCAGCGGTATGAATAGCTGACGTAAAAATAGAAAGTTTTCATTTATTAAATTATAAAACTATTGGTAAAATCAGAAACAGAGGGTGCAAAAAATGTACCAGTTTTTGGCCACACTGCATTCACGGCGATACCGTGTTCTGCAAACTCTTCTGCCATACCGAGAACACACATTGACATACCATACTTAGCCATAGTATATGCAACATGATTTTTAAACCATATTGGCTTCATACTCAACGGTGGAGATATATTTACAATATGTGGATTTTTGCTCTTCATCAAATATGGCAAACAAACTTTGGATCTACAAACGAAAACATTAAACAGTTGTCTTAAATGATAGTCCCCGCTTGATAATATTTTAAGTAAATGTTTTATAATTACACTAGAAATGTTCCTCTGGCATTAATGTTGTTCATAAGATCATACTTTTTCATATCTGTGGACAATGTGCCTGTTAAAGAAATTGCGCTTGCATTATTAATAACTACATCAATTCCACCGAATTTATTAAATGCATTCTGTACCGCAGAAAGTACTTGTGCTTCGTCTCTTACATCTACAATGCATGGCAATGCTTTTCCACCCGCTTCTTCAACTGAAACACAATGTCATTCTTCTATTAGAATGTATCGTGATAGAATAATGTAATACTTCGAGATGGTCACCCTATTATAACAACTAAAATAATTACCTTCTGCGGCAGCTGTGTATATTGTGCCTGGCAATTTAGGATGAGGTTCGGCTGTCTTGGCAGCGATAACAACATTTGCTCCATCTTTCGCAGCTTTCAAAGCAATACTCTTCCCAATACCTCTCGACCCTCCGGTAATAAAAATTGTGCGACCAGCAAGTTTTCTGTAATAAACTATACTCAATAAAAGTAGATGAAATGCAAACTAATAAATCTATTACAAACATTAGAGAATACAACAACAACAAAATTTTGAATCTTTGCATTATTTCTAATTCATTAAAATTATTAAAGAGAAATACCAATTATTATTTAATTCGTGTTCTTTTTAATTAGTGTAGGGACTTTTTATTCTTCTTCTATATAGATTCGTAAACAGATAATGACACAGCAAAAAATTTCCATAACATATTTCACAATTTACTCGATTGTTTTTATCAATTTACATATTTTATCATTAGCTGACACATATATTACTTACCCTGTATTGATCATATTGTAATGTAGTTCAATAAACTGTCAGAGGCAGTCAGAGGTAATAGAATAGTACACTTGTCAAGCTAATCTATTTGCTTCAATCTGGTTGTTCGAGTCGAATGGCAAATGAAAAATGTTTTACAGAGAAAAATATATGAAGTATATATATATACTTCAGTAAGTAGGTACAATGTCCAAGGTGGCAGAGTTTGTATATGCCATGTATTTTACTCTGTATATAATATAAGATAATATACAATCAACGGCTGCCTGTGTGAATGTAAATGAGAATTGATGAGAATGAAACCAGAGATTGTAAATAACTGGACATCTATACTTCTTTTTTGTATCTATGGATGGACCTATTTACATTCCTATTCATAAATCACTTATTCAAATTTGGATGCAGACGATTTTCTGTTTTTTAGACCTATATTATGAAATGAAAGTGTGCATGCATGTAAAATTAAATATATACATGTATATATATATATATATTTTTTTTTACATTCAATTTTACATTCAAATTTAGCGTATAATAACAACATCTAATCAAAACAAAACAATCAAATCAAGCTGGAAACTTTTACAATTTTGTTGAAGATAAGTCAAGATAAGTGTCCGGTGATTTATGGAAGGGAGTGTATCTATATAAAAACATCTATACACAGACGTAAACATTCAAATTCTGTACACTGCAATGCTGTACACGCACACACGTTGCAAGTAGCAAGGTGGAGGAGAACAAAATATGAATATATATATATATGTTTCAATGAAAAGATTATTTAAATTCATTTGCAGTATAAAAACCGAAATGATTGAACATAACCAATGACTAAAATATATCTGTTTTGTTTTAGTAAATAGATATTACGAGGATTCGCTATTCTCTGTTTAAAAATATTTGTAGATGGTCATGTTTATACCGGTTAACAATGTGCGGTATATTTTGTCATGTTTCACATAACTACAAAAATAATCCACAAGTTCCTAACGAGGTAATATTATTTTACTTACCCGCGATTTAATGAGAAATCCTCAATCGTGTTTAAATATATGTGAAACGTAATCTAATAACCTCTCCTGGGATTATTATTTAAAAGATGATTGTGAAAATTTAAGCGTCTTTATTAGTAAATAACATTGTCGTTGAAAATTATATTAACCTTCAGTTACTCGCACTTCATTTTCTACATAACTGTTTACGTGGGACTTTATTTCCATGTGAAATAGATATTTACTAAATAGTGTAAACAGTACCTTTGATTAAATTTAATCTTTTGACATTGTGAGTACTGAATACGAGTAATTAAAAGTTAATGGGCTCTTGGTGGTTGAAGCATTAAAGTTAAACTTCTGTAAACTAACTGCTAAATTTATGATATTTTGCTAGTGGAATAGGTGCAAGGATTTAATAATTGCTCGTGGTCCTGATAATGTTGCCGAAAGGATAGAGCATTTAAATGAAGACTGGTGCGGTCATTTTGCTGCCTCTGTATTATGGATGCAAGGATCTAATTTAAATGTACAACCTGTTGTAGATTCTTTTGGTAATATTCTTCTATGGAATGGAGATGTATTCTCTGGAACGTTGGTAAGTATCTTATATCATTGTCGCGACAAACTATCTAATTAATAATAATAATTGTATTTCTAATTTAAGGCACAAGACAATATATGCGACACAGATGCAATATTGCATTCTCTGCAGTCTTCTACAAATGTAATGTCTGTATTTCAAGAAATACATGGACCATATAGTTTTATATATTTTCAAAAGTCTAACAACTGCTTATACTTTGGTAGAGATATAATAGGACGGCATAGCTTGCTTTTGAAATCGAATACCGACGAAAATAGTTTAACTTTAATGTCTGTCGCTAATAAGCAGATTAAAGGCATCGTGGAACTTCCCGCGATAGGTCTATTTATGATGAACTTGTCCAGCTCGAGGGTAAATCTGGCATGTTATCCATGGAGAGAGCCAGACTTAAGATTCACAGATGTTATCGAAGCATTAGAAACACATTTAAACGTAGACATCGATATAAAGGAGACTATAATTGATTCTGATATGACAACCAATATACACTTACATCCTAGCATCAAAGATTTGGAGTGCTTCGAGAATAGTTTCCACTTTGAACAATCTTACAAAACTTTAGAATATTTGCTAGAAAACAAAGATATACACGAAAGAGTAGCTCGTTTGTCGCAGCTTCTTCACAAAGCTGTAGACGTTCGAATAAAGAAGCAGCCAAAACTTTGTAAAAATTGTGTCAAATTAGTTTTACACGGAGAAACTGTTACGTGCGATCATGCGAAAATCGGTGTACTTTTCTCTGGAGGCTTAGACTCTGCTATTTTAGCGCTAATCGCTAACACATATGTACCGCAAAACGAGTGTATAGATCTGATTAACGTTGCATTCGAAAAATCAGTTAAAACGTCTACAAACTCTAGTGTATATAACGAGAAACAAATTGTACAAGACCAGTACGATGTTCCCGATAGGAAAACTGGCAAACAAACGTTTTTAGAGCTTTTAAACATTTGTCCGAATAGGAAATGGAATTTCGTAGAAGTACAGTATTCACAGATTCTTTATATGGTGTTTAAGACTTTATAAGCCTTATGGAAAATTACACGATTACGTATCAATGTTTCAGGTGAATATCACGCAAGCAGAGTTACAAAAGTATCGTTCGTCGAGAATTTGTCATTTACTGTATCCGCTTTGTACAATACTGGATGAAAGTCTAGGCTGTGCTGTATGGTTTGCGAGTCGTGCAACAGGTATACTTTCTACAAGCAATCGTATTTACGAATCACCGTGTAGGGTGCTCCTGTTAGGCATGGGCGCGGATGAATTGTTCGGTGGATACATGAGACACAGAACGATATTGAAACACAAAGGTTGGAACGCGTTAGCAGAGGAATTAAGTATAGAGTTGGCTAGAATTTCTGAAAGAAATTTGGGTCGCGACGATCGTATTGTATCTGATCACGGAAAACAATCTAGACTACCATATTTAGATGAGAATGTAGTCGACTACGTTCAACAACTAAAACCATGGGAAAGGTAAGCTCAGATTGAGAAAGTTAGCCAAAGGAATTAATTATAATAATCGAACCAAATCTGTAAATTCTCCTAGGTGTTACCCTACGGATAAAATGCCCTCGGGATTAGGAGACAAATTATTATTGCGTTTACTAGCATACAAACTGGGTTTTCAAAATACAGCTACTTTTCCTAAAAGAGCTTTTCAATTTGGCTCTCGAATTGCTAATAGTAAAGAAAACGCAAAAGATGTATCTGACAGGTTGTGAGATGATGGTTTGTATTATCCTCTTGATCGATTTTGCCATAATTTTCTTGATTAATCGAATTGGTATTAAAATGAGAAATTGTTTTATTTTAGACTAGTTTAATATACTGCACTTTGTCACCAGGCCTGTGATATTCTGTGTGCTTGCCATTTTCGTTACTATATTTTACTAAATCACATCGAAATATACGTTTTTATATGGTAAATATATTATTTTTACTGTAATTTTTATATACATTTTTCACAATACATGTAAATGAAACAAACTATGTTATCAACATTTCAAATTTCTAATCCCTCACTATGATTAAGGTTTTTACCTAATACAAACTTGATGAAAATTGTAACTATAATTACATGAAAGATGACAGAAGCGAGTATGACTCAATTTGAGTCATTTGAGTTAGCTAAAAATATCGCGACTAAAAGTTAGAAGGTCACTCGAGTAGGAAAAATAACAGATGAAAAGGCCCAATACATCAGGAGAAGCAGCCCTTTTCAAGGACTTCGAGTTATAAATCTTGGTCCCAAAACAATGGGCCTTGTTTTGAGGAACTTGACAGAAGCACGATCCAAAGTCCGCGCTCCTGAATGTACATATTTGCCCCCCTCCAGGCCCAAAGGGTAATTGTATAAAAACTCGTCCAAAAAGGAATAAACAATGCGGATTGAGTTAAGCTCCTAACAGTGCACATCGTTATTTTTCTTTCATACCTTATTCGACCACGTAAGAAATTATTGTATAAGACCATTGAATAACGTGCTTATAAAACAATATAAAACGAACAGAATGTTATAGGTTATGTGCCGAAACCTTGACCAAGAGGGTATTTAAAGTTCAGCCAAAATATCATAATGTCGGAAAGCACAGTTTTTTTGGATACGGAATTAAGGAAATTAAGGCCTGCAGAATTATATACACTCGGACAAATACTAAACATATCTGATTCATGGAAAAAGTTAATGGCTATTATACCAAAAACCGAACATTGTGACTCTCCTAAATTTCATTCAGAACATTTCAGGTAACCGGCTAACTGTAACACTATAGAAGGGTATTAAATATTGTCTTTACACCATGTAAATTTCTGTAGCATGATTGAACAAGCTGCACAACAACAAAAAAGAAACGCAGCGGAGATATTTTTATCGGAATGGGGAACAATGGGCAAAAAGAGGCCAACTTTGCGCATACTATTACTCCTTTTAACAAAGGCAGAACTATTTAGAGCTGCTGATTATTTAGCAGGCAACATATTAAAAGGTATTATGAACCACTATAGTATAATTTATTTTTAGTACAATGTATAAATTCTTGTTAACAGAGGAACTTCCTAAAAGACCAGAATGTGGACCAGCAGCTCCCGTAGATATATCAGATGAAGAAATAAAGAAATTGTTAGGAGAGAACGTGGAGTCACAAAACACCTACTCTTGCGAATCTCTAATATTTAAATTAGCTTCTGACATTAATGACAATAAAACAGCTAATCCTAAAGCGATCAATGATGTAGCAAACGATAATTCGTTGCATAGAAACATGGAGTCGACGAAACGAATTTCTTCGAAAGAGCAACATAATGAGAAGTGTTTGGAAAATGTTGGATATCAACAGGAAAAAGGAGTGAATACGCTGAACAGAAACAACAGTAATTCACAGAGACGTGGTTTTAAGGATCAAGAATTACCATCATGTGAATTACCTGTACCTCTAATGGAATTTGGACTAAATTTAAATGACATTAAGGAAATGCAATCGGATGAACTTCCACTCGTCTTGAACAATAGTATAATCGCATCCAGTGATAATTTACAAGTTAATGAACTAGTAACTGCAGAATTGCCTCAGTGTATCATTGAACATGATAGTGATTGTAAAACTAATCCAGACAGTATTAATTTTAATGAGGAGAATACAGTACAAAACGTATTGAATTCGCAAGAATTACCTATCACAGTTTTAGAATACAACGATTAATATAATTGATAGTTGGTCATTTATATTACTAATTAATGACAATTCGCCTTACTTTTTATACATACCTTGAAGCAAGTTCAAGCTTCGATTAAAAGCAATTTTTTTATAAAGTAGTGAAATGCAACTATAAATATTTCATAAGCACTGTGATATATATATAAATCTCCATATAAATTTCGTGTTAAAAATTATATACTTTCTTAAGCATCGTTATGTACATATATAATATAGTAAATACACATACTATGAAATATCTGTGAATGTTGTGATAGAATTATATTTATCGATATAAAGAAACCCACAACGTATACATAGCATTGCACAGCAACGCATGGAATAGATGCATGAAACATTGGATATATTAGAAACATTTATTAAGTCTTATTAAATTTGATGTATAGTGGTATAGTGATGTATAGTGTTACCTATAAATGCAGTTGCAAGAGTGCGTCTATCCGTCGCTATTATTACTCTGATTCATAGTAAAGTAGAGACTTTGAAGTTCTCTGAGATTGTTTTCTAACGTGGCGACTTCATCGTACCTGCAATCATCCCTAGCTTGTTTAATGTAAGCTCGGAGATTACTCATTTGTTCGATTATAGGATCCATAGACGAAGGCATCTTAGGTGCAGCATTAGAAGGTCCCCAGCCTTGTGCTTGGTTCCACTCCACTACTGGCTGTGTAAACAATATCATTCCTTGAAACAACTACAAAGATTTTGGTTCTCATATCGTTTATCTTTTCATATATAAATAATACCTGATTTTCTTTTGGGGATGGTCGAATTTCATTATTCCACATTTCTCTTTTACGTATCTCTCTCGACTTTTCTCGCTGTTCTTCTTCCAGTTGTCTTTCATGAGCTATTCTCGCTTCCAATTGTTTCTGACGTTCTTCTTGCAACTCTGTGTATCTCTCTTCACTCGGCAAAGCTTGTACAGTCAATAATACCTCTTTTAAAAATATCATTGCAGATACTCTAACCATCTGGTGCAATCTAAGCTCTTGTTCTTGTGGAGGATTTTCCACGCATTTTGTCCCAAGCACAGAGATCCGTTTGCTGATTAAATCTATATTTTCACCTAATCTTGCGATCTTAACTCTCAGAGCCTGTGCATCTTCTAGATTATATGTAGATTCTCCTTCACTGAAAAATCAGTTTCTTGATACACACAAATTCGTACAAAGCTCATACGAAGATTAAGATATTGTAGGTTGTTGAATTTGTCTTGATACATTGTAATAAAATATAGTATAATATAATATAAATACCTAAGAGATTCCCACATTTTAGTATACATTTTTATATTTTGAGACGCTTCTTCCATGTAAGCCTTCATCTTTTCATAAAACTGACATAGAATCGGTTTGTCAAAGTGTTTTGCTTTCTGTTTTTTCTCTTGCATCGAGTAAATTTGCACAGTGCATGCAAATTCTGAAATGTTGTTCGCCAACTGCTGAATCATTAACTAACGACAGAACGCTATTCAAACTACCACTGGATGGTGATCTAGCCAACTTTGTGAGACCGATACCTTTACGTACTGAACGTTCTGGAATTGGTCTTTCAGAAGTAGGAGATACTGCAGAGTCATCTTGCACAGATACAGGACTGGTCATTTTTCCTTAAATTAAATAATTATTAGAATTATTTAATCTTAAGACTGAATTGTTATTATATGCCAGTGACTACTGATAGTCTCGCAAGACTTACTTGCATCATGCAAAGATAGAAACACTGTACAATTGTGGCACATGACAGCTCCGCAAAGTCTACAGTGATGTTTTCTTCTAGCGATGTGAAAACTCTTTGCACAATTCGGACACAGCTTTACATCTTTCTCGTCTATCCATGGCACGATTGTGCGTTCATGAGCTACATTAACAGAGTTATAATTAGTCTATCGTTTTAGTATATTTTGCTTTCGAAATATACCTTTTCTATCTACAGGATCAGCCGGTAAATTATTTAATAATTTATCTAGCCTTATGAGAAGCTTATTTGTTTCCGTAGAGTATCGTTCCAGTCTTGCATTTCTTATTTCTTTAAAATATACTGTATGCGATTTGATTTCACCTAAAATCGTATAAAATTGATTTACAGAATAAATATAATAAATAAGACTGTAATACTTTAACGTTCATTTATACCTATTTCTTGGGGTCCCCAATTCAGTTCTGGACTACGTTGTCTACTATTTGGTACAGCAGCTGCGAAAGATTCTGGTATTTCATCTTGTTTTAAAATCTTCTTTTTGGCAAAGCTAAAAAGATCTAAAAACAAATTTATCGCTTGATCTCAAATATTCGAGTTCGAAAATAAAAATATGAATTTCATAGTTTGTTTCAATATTTCGTTATAGACGACAGTAAAAACACTTACCTTTAAGCGATTTCAAGATTTCCGGGTCGTCATTATGAAAATCTTCGAAATGTTTAGTTAACTGTGTTGGTGCTTTAAATTCTGTCATACATATTGGACAAATAAATCCCTCTAACACTTTCTCGCTACAAGCCATTTCAATATATAAGGTTCTACGAAAAAAATTTGCTATTTTCTACCTTAATTATTATCTATTTAATAGGAAACATTAATTGTTCAGAGGCGTCTTTCTGTTTGTAGATAGAAAACGTGTTTTCCAAGCGGCCATGTTGAATCATATCAGCTGATAGAAATGTCACTTTTTTTTATCAGATTAAAAGACATCGGAGACTAAAAATACAAGTTTATTTGATAAATGTACAAATTAATGATAATACGTATAACTGATATGACACGTTTGTATTTAATAACATGTAAATGCAATTATCCCATTCTGAGTAGACAGTAATAGTTTTTATTAGAATTACTTTGATGTCATAGAATTACGTTGATATACAATATACATAAATAATTATGATTTTGTTGTACAAAATAAAGACTATTCCTATTTTGTTGTTGCTAGGTCGAATAACTGATCAGCTAACTTTCTAAATTTTTCGGCGTCTTCGCAATGTTGCAAAAGGTTCGAATTGATTTCTTCTTCTCCATAATATGCCCCAGCAATTGCACCAGCCATGCTGCCAATAGTATCCGTATCGCCGCCCAAAGTAATCTAAGCGTAAAACCCAATTAAAATTTAAATTATTACACTTTCTACGTTAAAATATAACGAGCAGTATATTTACAGCATATTGTATGGCTCGTCTAAAAGGATTTTCTGTTTGTATGCCGCCAATTGGTTTCTGTGCTCTCAAGAAACAAAATATAGCAGTTGGCACTGAATATAGAGCTGAAACATTAGTTCCTAACTTGAGAACTACTTTCTCATCATGTGGCCCCTCACCCTCTTCCAAAATTAAATCTTTTAATACATTTAATTGTGTCTTATAAGGTTCTGGTTCCGATAGATCCAAACTATAAAAAGCAAAAATTCATCGACTATAATGGCAACTGTTTTTAGAACAGTGGAACGAGTTTCAATATGTTTTTAGAACATACTCTTCTTCATCTGCCTCTAATTCATCTACTTTCTCGATCAAGTTGTCAACAAAATTGATGACATTCAGTTGTTCCCTAGGATCTAACAGCAGACTTTGGTGAACCGCTGCTGCCTGTAAAGCGATAATAAGATAAATAATACAGAATAAAATGATGAAAATAATATAATAAAACGTAATATAGGTACTTGTAAAATAGCACCATTTATCGCTTCTGTATGAGTATGAGTTATTTGAGTAGCTTTTCTAACAGTGTCTACTAGGCTATTATAATCCTTGTAACAAAATAAGGCGATAGGTGCAACTCTCATAGCTCCACCATTTCCGAATGAACCTTGACCATTAAATTGGTCCTTTGCTGGCTTCACAATATCCGTAAACTTGTTACCACGTAATTTGTGAAATACCTTGTAGCATTAAAAGTACATGTAAGTAACATAAATGTAAGTTTGGTGTGTTCGAATGTGGATATTATATTCGAATAGTATCGTATCGTACTGTTACAACACCAGGACCATAGCCTCGGTTAGATTCTTGATAATAACATTTGACAAATCTTTTCGCCAAGTCAAGCGTGTTCAGTTCCTTTTTCTCTGCTAAAGATTTGGCCATGGAGTAAGTCATTGCAGAGTCATCTGTAAACTGCATGACAGGAGCTATGAAATAAAAAAAAATACTCGGTATTTATACGGTCAATAAGAACATGAGGAATCTAGCGTACAAGTAAGAAATTCACCTTTGAACGGTGGCCCCTCCAATTTATCGAGGGATCGTTGTAAAACTAATTTCGCGCCATTTGTCAATAGTTTCTCACTTTCGTACGGGTTACCTAAACAATCGCCGACCAGGGCACCCAGCATAGACCCACGAAATTTACTTCTCAATATTGAGAGATCCATTTCTGTCCTAACCTTCAGAATTCGCAAGTTTTCACAATCTTTGACGCCTCAAGACAACGATGATTCACAACATCTACATCGGCACTGAGACCGATGCGAACGTATTAAAAAAGATTTGTATTTTTTGATTAAAAAATCGTACAATCGAGTCATATGGTACGAACAATAATTATCATCAACTGAGCCGTACGCTTCGTGGTTAGGTTACAATTGTTTAAACAGCTAATACATAGTTCTTCGTTTAGATGTCTCTGCTGTAAAATTTTAGTTTTTATTTGATCATCTGTGTGTGTGTTTTATTCGTGTATGTTAGTGTACCAATTGTAAGTTCTGTACCGGAAGAGACTTACAGATCTTGTAATCTAAAGTCGCGTTCTTTGAAATAGAAAACAAAATACAGTTGTTCGGGTTATTGGTTTCTCTTCTCAGGAGAATTCAGACAGTGTGAATCGTAAAAGCGTTTACATTCTCAATTACATCGAATATTTTGCGTCAACATTGACTAACAGAAATAGATTAAATTGCAACAACAACTCAGTAAGTACGCATACGTAAATGCATAATATTCATTTCCACGCTTAGGGGGATCGTTACGTGGAAATCAATTGTTTCTTTTTGGAGTATCGGCCATCATACTGATCAATATAATGATTAGGATGATAAATGCCGTGTAGCGACCGCGCGGCGAGTACTTGATCTCAACAAGAAGATTTAAACAAGGCCTACAAAATACGAACGTTACGCGTTTCTTTTTAGATGAAATAAGATTTGATTAGTTTTGCAATCAATATGTAAGCATTAAAATAAACGTAGCCACGCGAAAGATATAAATTTCTCCTCTACGACATTCTTGGAGTAGGTGTGATTCTCATCCGAGTGAAAACATTGGAAGAATTTCAAAACTTTCGTTGAAATGAAAATGTTTAATTTGTGCTTAAATAGGCTATGTCTATTAATCACTGTAAAGAAGAGTGAAGAAAAGTGGAGATAAGCGTGTCGTGGCGACGTTTTTTTTAGAGCAGGACTAGCTGCAAAAGTTAAATTGAATATTATTAAAAGTTTCCTTGAGCAGATGCTCACTACCCTTTTATCATGATGATAGCTAGTATTAGGTGAGTGTGTGAAGGTTTGGAGTAATATGAAATAAGTGATGGTTAATGTTAGAAGAAAATTTTCAAAAAACTTGTAGAGGTGCGTGCCGTGGCGACGACGTTAACGCTTCTGAATGTTTACAGGTGATGCGCGGCGCTTTTGAAGCGGTCGGTGTGGAGGGGGTTGCCGGCGTTCGGTTAAGGGCGGTTTTCGTCGGAAGGATTGCGGCCGGCGATTGGTCGGGGCAGAGGATGCGTGGTCCGCTCTCAACCCGGGCATATCCAGTCTAGCGGCGATCGCGTACACGCGCGGTCTGTTTTCTTGTTTCTCGGTTCTCGTTTCTCGTTATTCTAGTTTCTTTAATCAGTTTTTCATTTATCCGCGGGACTCTCTCGCCGCGATACGTCGGCCGACCGATGAGAAACGAGCGGCGAGTATCGTCGGTCGTGTTCACGGTCCCGCCGCCGCCGCCGCCGCGGCCGGCTCGTTCCACGGACACACGTCTCGACCGATCGCCGCTGGGATAAGTGTCGGCAAGGATGTCGTTTCGTTGCTGTGACTGCTCCGTATAACGTCCTAGGCAAGCGTGTGTACACTGTATCCACAGTGTACACTACCGTGCTTGTTCAGCACGACCGACCGTCGAGGAAATCGTCGAGCAACCGCGTCCCATCGACGAAACCATCGGAACGCGGTCATCCACCCTGCGTTCGAGCAGCCAGCAGCCAACAGTCAGCAGCCGCCTCGAGAGCCGAAACTACCCGAGTTCGTTTCACCTCTGAACTCGATCCCCCACATATATCTCTCTTCTCCCTTGTCGGCTCCGTTCTGTTCCGCTCCGTGTTTCGACCGCCGCTCTTCGTCCTTCGCTCCCACAGTGTTATTGAATTTTCGCCGAGCGGACCGTCAGCCCATCACCACCTCGAACCAACGTAAGTCCTCTTCCGATTACCCTTTTTGCAAACACGCTGCTCTCACCACCGCGTGGCTCTTTAATATCTCTCGAGTATTCAACAGTCGACGGGCCCAGTCGCTCCCCGACAAGTTTGTTGTTATTTCGCGATTTTCTCATTCGTGACTTCTCTGTAACGATACGCCTTTACCATGCACGGTAACATTAACGAGAACTGTTGGCTAGCTCGGCAGGATTGGATTTGTCAAATTACGCACGGCACATTTTTGTATAATGCGCCGAAGCTATTTTCGAGCAGGCGCCAGAAATGACACGACCTGTGGGCAACAGTAGCGAACCGTACCGAGTTGCACCGAGTAGAAGCGACACGATACAGTGTAATTAACCCTCTCGATGTTTATCCGAACTGTACTCGCCATGGGAAGGTGGTATTATTTTTTTTTTGAACGACGGCCGTACTCGTCACGCTGAAGAAGGAATTCTTCTCAGCGGTCAAGCTGGTCGGATGTAAATAAAAGCTTGGTTTAACGTAGCTGTTCGATGTTGATAGCATCGCGTGAATCTGGGGTCGTCGGTCGTAAAGAATTGTATCGTTGATATCGGTTCTGCAGCTATGCATTCTGGTAATCAATATATTCAATCGCTATCGGGATAATCGAGCATGATAGCGAGCTCATAATTGCGCTCGAGCTTAACACCGAACCTATCACGGCCATTTATATTCTTGATAAATTTAATGCTGCCATTTTTCATAATTCTTTTTTGTTTAATGTCATTAGCGGGAACAGTACTCGTCCCTAGTGAAACGATCGATTTAGGATATTTTCGGCGTACAATGGCGGCGGCTGTAAGATGAGTACAACGATCCATAGATCGGTCGTCTCGATGCGAGACTCGCGGGATTGTTTCCGGAAGCGAATCGCCGCGAGAGTTGAACGACTAATGTAAGAGCGACGAACAGAGACTGCACTTTCCGTGCATTCAGAATACACGAGACGAGGGAGATCGAGAGAGACCCCCCTTGTGATTCGATTGTTTTCGCCATTGTATCAGCTGTGCTTGTTGTTGTTTTTTTTTCGGCAGCGGCGCCAGTCGCGATTTTTTTCCCTTCGCTTTCCGTTCCGAAAAATCGAGCAACAACAAATACCCTTTATTTGTTGCCGTCCGAGGGAAACAATTATTTCGGCGGTCCTTTCTCAGCGGTATTTTGTCCGCTTGAAAATTGTTGTTGGCTCTAGCAGCGTAAACTCGCCGAAACTCCGCGGTAAATACGGAATTTATCATTGTTCGCGGAGCTTGTCGTTCGTTCCCGAAGTTTCGTCGATTTTTCGATTTTCAATGTTTATCGCTGGATAATTCTTAATTTCTCGTGTGGTGGAACGAGTGTTTCGCCGAGGATAATGTAACCGAATTTTATCGTCGGAGTGAATCGCGCGGATTTCATGGAGGATTTAACGAGGTGCGCGTAATTCCTGCACGCATGGTATTCGGTTTACTTCACGGTCTATTTTCGATGGCACTAATGCGATCTCAAAATTTACTACCGACAATGAACGCGCTTCTCCGCCGCGAATAGGATGGAATCGCTCAACACAATTAAACAATTGTTTGTTTGTTTACTTGTTTAATCTCTCTTTCTCTCCCGTTATTACCATTCGCGTACTTGTTCATGCTGGTAATTGAAAAAATCATTCACCCTGGAAATATTTGTTCTTGCAACGTTCCAACGTTAATTAGCAGATTGAAACGGAGGGTAACCATTAAACGGACTTTCCCCTTTCTGTGTATACCAAGTGCTGCGTGTTTATTTATGCATTTACGTGGATTCTGGCCAGAGCGCGCGAAGAGCAATCGATGCGAACCGGAATATTTACGGGAACAAACACCAGACCGATTTCTTCGATCTGGAAAATATTTGCGTAAACTCTTTTTTCCCGCACGGCCAAGTAACCCTGTTATTCGCTCCGGCGTGTAGCTTCCATGCACTCGACACCGTTCTTTCGAGGAAATTTTTCAAAAACGTTTTCGCGCGCTCCTCTTCATTTCTATTCTAATCTTTATGGATTTCCCCTTCTCTAGTATAAACCGTCAGAAGAAAAATGGACATGTAACTGATTGTCGACTTATCGATACAATTATTAGGAGAAGACAATTTTCTTTGTCATAGAAAACCCCAGTCTAATGATTCTGAAGGCCTACATGGGATGCGAGGCGACACGACACGTCGTTCATACGTACACACCTGTATCGATTGAGCGATAACCACGTTGAATAGTGTAGTCAAAATGTGGATTCCGGCCGGCAATGTTCTCCGGATGTTGGTTTCTTAATTTTCGGATAGGACCCGGCTGGTCCAGATTGTTTTCTTTAATTAATCCGTTTTTACAGCGGTATCGCATGTTGGGAGCGCCCTCGCTTCCGAGCCGAGTCACACGAAAGTAGGTAATGAGAACCGCAATTAGCGATTTGCGTTACTCGGATTTCGGTACGAGCTCCAGAAGGACTCGTAACGAGGCTGCCGTTCAACCAGAAGCCGATTTACCGCTGGAACCGCCGAGAAAACTAGTTTTCGTTGCCTTCGAAACGATAAATTCCATATCGCAGTAAACCTAGAACTTTCTGGTGCTCGACTTGTATTTTGGCTTCTCGATATCTTTCGCCGAAGGAAGCCGCAACAAATCAACGTCACGAGTTGAACTAAAAATTACTATACTGCAATTCAAATCAATTTCTACGGTACCTTAACCATTTGCTCTACGATTTATTTCACGGTTTCAGTAATTAGAACTTCTTTGTAGTTCGTGTTTTCCTAAGCAAGAATAAAAATATTACGAAAGTGGTCTGAGTCATATTAAAAAAGGATAACACGAAAAATCATATATCTTTATTTTAACTTAGTAATTTGAAAAAAGGCACATACAGGTCGAATTGAGTAACCTCCTT
This sequence comes from Lasioglossum zephyrum, assembly GCA_028455615.1. Lineage (NCBI taxonomy): Eukaryota > Metazoa > Arthropoda > Insecta > Hymenoptera > Halictidae > Lasioglossum > Lasioglossum zephyrum. The sequence goes on from CM052329.1 coordinate 4,441,230, forward strand.
CTTTTTCGAAGTCGGTTAAAAACTAACCATTCTACATAAATTTTAAGAATGAGAAGGTTAAAATATTAAATTTAATCATAGTTTATGAATTAATTATTATATTAACAACAAACACGATCGATAGAAGAATATATTTAAAAAATCCTATAGAATGGAACTATCCTAGGTCGGAAGAAATGTATAATTTTGTGATTAAAATAGCTCCGTGAGTGGAAAGGGTTAACAAACTGCGAAATCGCTCACTCGATCTCGCGCGGGAAAAATTGAAAGGGTGTAACGTTTAACGAAAATATTCTAGATCAGATGAAAAAAGGGTTACACGGTCCGATTCGGGTCGTTATAAGAAGCGGCACGATTGAATGTGTCACGCTCTATAATGTTGGCGATCACCGTGGGGCATAACTTGTTACAAGTGTGCCGGCGTGTGCGTGTGCGTTGTTATCGCGCGTCGGCCTATACAGTGGAACAGTAGGGGCACCGTGGGATCGATAAGCAATGTGAATTTTTATTTTTCATAGGCAGACACCGGCGTTGTGCAGCTATTACCCGCGGCATCCGCACGTGTGCAGTGCACCTACAGCGTGCACTGTACAGGGTGTATAAAAAGCAATGGTCATACGCCACTTAGTCGGTGGACATTTGTAAAAGAAACGTGCCGCAAAATTATCTGTCACAAAGAAAATTGTTGTCAAAGTTTACATCAATGCTCATCGCAAACGAATAGTTATTGAGATGTAATCTGTCAAAGTTCTTGTAAAATTTGATTCTGTAGAATTGTACGTGTAGAGAAAAGCCTACTACTACAGTCAACACGACCTTTTCGAGACAGACTAAATTTTTAAGTGATTTGTTGCTATGCCCGTTTCAAAAGATCGCCTCCCTGCCCATTCGGATCATTAAGAAGTTGAAAAATATGATAGAATACCTTATATCCATTTTTGTACATAACAATATTAATTCTGGGTTATAAAATACTAATGTTAAGTATGGGCACTTACAAACTTTTCAGAATCTTCTGTTACTCCCTTCAAACCAACAGGACACTGATAATTTACGCGAATACATAACTGTGAAGCATAAACACCACACGTTCCGAAATCGTGACAGCGAACGGTAAGAAGTTGCTCCGACCACGGTTAAAGTAGTATGTAAAAAGGGGAAATTAAGTGGGAAAATTTCCCGTTTGTTAATTGGACGGAGGTGTGTATATCGCGGCGGTATACCTGTAAAAGACGTTACAGCAAGCACAAAACAGATGACAACATGTGCGACAGATCCATTAAAGCGTCGACCGGACTACCGTTATAAATCACGTCATTGACGACCGAAAACAATACAGAACTTCTCCACCCACAGTCATTCCGACACATCCCCGTCCAATTAACAAACGCAACATTTCCCCTACTCTTAACCATTCACGAAAAAAAACAAGGTGACATTTGCAGTACTATTTTAATACGATTTTGGAATATGCGTTGTTTTGTGCTTCACACTTATCAAGACGTTTTCGCGCAATTGGCAGTGTCCCGTTGATCCGACGGAGGAACAGAAGATTCTGAAAAGGTTTTAAGCAACCTGTAATTGACATTGGTATTTTATAATTCAGGATTAATATTTTTATGTACAAAAATGGGTATAAGGTATTCTTTCATATTTTGCAACTTTATGGTCCTGAATCGGCAGAGAGATGATCACTTGATACTGGCCTAGCAACAATTCCATTGAATTTATTTTGTATCGAAATACGCACACGATCGTATAACTATTTGCTTGCGACGTTGTGGATCCTTTCAAACTTTTCTCTTATGATGAGTGAAAGGTGTTGATGTAAAAAAAACAACTTTACCAACAATTTTCTTTGTTAAAAACAATTTCGAGACAAGTTTCTCTTACAAATGTCCACCGATCCAGAGGCGTAGATTTACCACTACGCCGGATGACCATTACTTTTTATAGACCCTCTATACATTACAATACACATAGCGTATAGCACGCGGCGTATAGGATGCTCGAGTTATGCCAGCTCGTTGCTGGCTGCCGCTGGACACGATTATTGTTACGATTTCGTGGTCGTTGTTCGACGTACTCGCGACTTTCTCGGAATAATTTCCTCAGAAACAATTTCCCACAGAAAATACTCGATCTGTGACCAATGTATCTTCGAATTATTAAAATTTAAGTGGGTCAATCGTTTTCCAATTCGCCGTCCGTAATCGTCCCACAATTTCTCAATCTATTCTTTCAAAATAAAATAACAAAATCAAGCTGGAATCCTGTATTTTTTAATTACCATTTTGTCGAAGATAAGTAAGTGTCCGTCGATTTATGGACGGGAGTGTACACGCCAGAGACAAAGCGTATCTCTGATCTCGATAATGGCAAAGTATATTATACTTTGTATATTATACAAGTATATTATACTTTGTATATTATACAAGTATACTCGATAGTGTCCGTAATCGTCCCACAATTTCTCAATCTATTCTTTCAAAATAAAATAACAAAATCAAGCTGGAAGCTTACATTCTTTAATTACCATTTTGTGGAAGATGAGTAAGTGTCCGGCAATTTATGGACCGGAGTGTACACGCCAGAGACAAAGCGTCTCTCTGATCTCGATAATGGCAAAGTAGAACTAGACGACGAATCTTATTATAGAATCTGACTCTGATAAAATAGTTTGGTTCACCAGAAATATTGTGTGGAGAGACGATATTTACCGTGTAAAAGAGAGAGAGAGAGGGATATAGGTCGCGTTTATAGGTTCATTTCGAGGACTGCGTGGCTTTTATGGAAAGATGCGACTCGCACCGCAAGCAGGAAGCCGTGATTCTTTTCCTGGCAGCTTCGTTTGTTGCAGCCGTGATCGACAGTTTCGAAAATACCCGGTGGGAGCCATTATAGTCACTGAAAGAAGCCGGCGATGCTTGACGAACGTGTCCGGGTTTATTTATTCATTTTTTCTCTCTCCTCTGGTCTCCTCGCGCATCTCCTCTCTTCTCCACCCTTTTCCTCTCTTCTCCCCTCTCCCTCCCCTCGCCGCTCTTCTCTGTCGGTTTACACGGCAGCGCCTCGCGCGACATTGTATTTATCTCGATAGGCGTTAACCGTGTGACCTGAATATTCAGCGGGGGTGTCCTTATGTAATTTTTTTCTCGCGACGATTGTCGCGCGAGCGCGGATCCGCCGCCTTGGAAATAACGTTTCCTTTCTCCGGCTAAAAGAATCTGGGATCGGATTCGTCGCGTTTCACGAATTTATCGTTTTGTTAGCCCCGAATAAATAGACCGCGGATTCTCGTACGAACTCCCGCTGTGTTTGTTTCCGCGAGAGTCCGACCGAAGGGAGAAACCCTATTAATTTTGATTAATGTTTACCGTTCTCTCGGGCTTCGCGAGTCTGCACGCGCGCGACGAGTGCCGAAGCAACCTTGTAGCTCGCCGTTTCAGCGGCCGGCAATCGCGAGAGTACGATCTTTTCGGGAATTTCTTTCGAGTGCTTTAATCCAGTCGTCTGAAACCGTTCCGCGTGCTCGAATATTTTTCTCATTTCCGTTCGAAGACAATTGGAAAGCCGGGCAAGTTTCATCGGTGAATCGAACGTTTTTTGGAAATTGTTGCTAATAGACTGTGAAAGTTAGAACACACCCGTACGCGTCGCGCGTACTCGTTCGGGTTACAGCGGACGTTAATCGGTTAATTAACCGATGACTCGGCTTCGACGTGTCTCAAGGTACATAAATAGCCAGGGAGAAGGCAAAGGGAGAGGAAGGAGGGGGTTAAAAGTTATCAGATAAACGCTCGGCACGGATATACCAGGCCGAGACGAGAGCTATGGCCGCGCGTGCAACTTTAATTGTTAACTGCTCGCGAACCGTTAGCCCATTGTCTCTCCCGAGAGGCACGAGAAAGGCTCATTAAAAATGTCAGCGTAACATTCTGCGAGAGAAGTCTCCTCCTCGTTAAGATAATAGAGCCTCCCTGTTTAGGTGGCGCGGCTCGAGTCGCTGAAACGTTTGCACCCGTCGGCCAGTGGAAGTTTCCTAAGTAGAATGAGACGGTGTTTGGTCAGACCGCGCGGAGTCCGCAACAACACGTGGTCCGCGAAGACTCGATTCCGACGATAGTCGAAAGTCGATTGTCAACGCGGCGGTATTGGTTCGGACGTGGGGTTTTCGTTGCCGGTGGATACACGTTGAAATACTATACTCTTGGGCAAATATTTGATTCGTCGTTCAAGCGTGCAGTGCCGTCAGACGTGCACGTGCACGTACACAGATATTGTATGTATCCGTGTACACGCGCAGACGCGCGAGACTTTAAATCCGTCATTTTATAAATGGTTTGCTCTGCGGTCGTTCGCTTATCAACTACTACACGATGTTTAGACTCGGGCCTCGGTTGAACGTGCAGAATTCTCGCCGGAAATACGCTTTACGATCGCGGCGAGTAGTTATGCCTGTTTGTTTCTCGTTGTCTATACGACGCACGGTGTACACGATTTTGACACGGTAATGTCTTTGTTTGTAGGTATACATATTTTTTGATACCTCATCGACCGCGTCGACAACTTTCGTCACTCAACTTTTCCTCTGTGTATGGGGTGCAAATGCATCCCAGTTTGACAGAAAAGATCATAACTAGTTGACAAATGGAAAATTTCCACAGATTTTCTAGGAATGGTATCTGCGATATGTTCAAAATGTTTGAAGTATTGTATTACGGATTATGCAGGCTAACTTTTTCTTTTATTTTGCTCGAAAAATGTATGTCATTAGAATAGCAGTACACAGAGAGAATTTATACCGTGTTTAGTGACATTTTAACCCTTAGCACTCGAGTGGCGCCTCTGAGGCGTCACTAAAAATTTCTGTCCTATTATTGAAAATATTGTTTACATTATTAGATATGCCGGTATCTAACCAATTACTGAACATTTAAGCATTTTATGAGGTATTATACCAATGTTATATCTACCAAATTTAAAAACTCATAGAGAGTGTAAATATTCTAGATCAGAAGAAACGTTTGATTTTTTAGTTAAAATAGCTCCGAGTGCAAAGGGTTAATAAGACAAATGCCACAAAAATGAATTGGTGAAAAATACCATAGAAGAGTCTCAGCTATAGTAACTCCCAATAGAAAGAGCAGGCGAACTGACTAAGATCGTGAAGCTACGTTCGGCATAGATCAAGACTTTCTGTGTTACGATGTATGTGCTCAAGGCCGCGTCGATGTGTAATCGAGGCACGTCCGAAAACCGGACGTGAGATTCCTCGCGCGAAAGGGAGTGGGAAATATAGAATGAAATTTGTTATTGTTCGCGAGGAGGCTTCGTTGGCGAGAAGATCGACCTCGACGAGTTGACCTGTTACGCATTACCGCATTACGAACACGAACACGACCTCGCTCGCGGCGAGCGAGGAACGTGGGCGACGGAAACACGCGATCCTGGAAAGACTGTCGTGGATCGTCGAAAGAATCGTGGAAATTCTGGAGAAAGATACCGCGAGCGAATGCACGCGTATCGCATTTTTTGGAATTCATCGATAACGCAGCATCTTAGGTACAAGGAGTTGGGCATAAGGGGCGGTTTCTCCCAGGGGCAGAGGAGCCCAGTCGGGGCCATAATATCAAGAGCCTACATTATAGGGTAACTGCACCAGTGAATGAAAATTTAAGAAATTGTTTAGGAAGATATTTTTAAAAAATATGTGAATTCCTATACTTCATTTGTCAAACATAAATGAACTCAAATAAAATGAAATTATTATTATTTTTCTTTATTAAACGTTAAATAAGAAATATAGAAAATACCAGTGAATGAACACTACATTCTAGTAATTATTGGTAATAATTATTATTATTGATATTTGCGGCTTAAAATTTGTTGAAATATACAAAAGCGTTCATTTACTGGTGCAGTTACCCTACTATTTCCACAACAGTTAAATACAGGATACGCGGAAAATGTAGTTTATAAAATAGCATACCACATTAAAGAGACATATCCAACAGCCATTGCATTTTGTTGTTCCTCCGGTGCAACAGACTAGTTGCGAAACTGGTTGGTTCCAAGGTTCGGCGCATTTAGTATTTTCACGGCGAAGTGGTTCTCAGGCCCCCGCGCATGTTCAATATTTATCGGGCCGATAAGAAAACAGCCATCGACCGATAAGTACACTTCCCCCGACTCATAAACACAGAGCCCTACGGAACCCGAAGATCGCTTTATACTCTTATAGGCGGTGGAGTAGATAGCGACGGATCAGGGACACGTTGCACGGCGAGCGTTCTCTTGCAGCCCGCAGAATTTCAATCAATATTTTTATCTGATCCAACCATGGTGTACCGAATCGACCCACCGCTAATCCATTAGAATACCAGATGCGTTATCGATTAAGCAAATTTGATACAGGGTGGTTTCTCTCCCTAGACCGGTCGAATCTTTGAGATTTAAACCGAACCTTTCGCTCGAGGTCTTCAACTCGAAGAGCTCCGAGGCCCTCGAGAGCCTAGCGAGAGAGTACATTCTAATACATTAAACATGTCGATGCATAAATGTACATATTTTTTGTGCCACGTATTATATGATACGAAGAAGCGGGAAATTAACGGACGAATCGGTCTTGTTTTGCAGATCCAACGTAAAGGGCAACGGCAAAGGTCCTCTGTCAGCGTGGAGGAGGGCACGGATGGGCGTAACGAGGATGAATGTAGCGGGGTGGCTCGAACCAGCCTTGGTGTGACCGTCAAGGTGTTCGGACGAGGAAGAAACCGGCTTCGGCTTCGTCGACTAGAACGAGTGGGACTCGTTGCGGTTGCGACAGGTAGCGAAAGTTTGAGAAGGGATGGCTACACCGCCGGACTCACCGGGCCCGGAAGAGGCGTTGTTCGACTTCGAGAGCTCGAGGACCAGGCAGCAGGCCACTAGACCTGTCGCCCTCGAAGAACTCCTTCGGCAGACCAAGTTCTCCAGGCAGGAAATCCGGGTGATGTACCGGGGTTTCAAACAGGTCAGCCATCGTCCGTCGATTTCTATAAAATCATAACCATGTCGGAGATATGGTCTCCCCAAGACCCGAGGCTTTTGTTCAATCAGTCGCATGAGACTTTCCAAATTACCATTTCCATTAAGAGGGTAGACTCTCGTTTCCAGGATTCCTCATTTCTTAAAAGCCAAGAACATGTGCGGCAAGTACATGTAAAACCCCCACCACCAAGTAACGCGAAGAGCGGTCCGGAGGTGGGGGTAGCATGTTACTAGACTGAGGGAAAGGTGCCTCAAAGGCCCTGGGCGGTGGGGGTTTAGTCGGTATGGCGGTAAACTGTGTCTTAGCGATGATGATAATCTCTCCAATTCCATCAATAGGGGAGGGTGTCCATAAGACGATTCTCCCACCGCCCTTAAACAAAAAAAAAAGAATTCCTCATTACTCGATAATGCATGTGATGGCGTTTTTCAGTAGTCAAAAGCGCTACAATCGTTCGAAAAGACCTATTTTTATTCGCATTATTCGGAACCATAAAGCTGCGACAGCTACACGCTGTCGAATAATGAAAATTACGCCTCGTGAACGAAAAATAGGAGTTTTGAGGGCGATTGCGGTCTAGATTGATCTTTTATCTAGCGCTTTTGACTACTGAAAAATCCTATCTTTGAAACTAGTCTATCCCCTTAAGCTACGTTCTCCATCATGCGTGAACGAAATGCCTGGGACGAGGTTCGCGTAAAGAACGGGCAACGAGCAGGAACCTACTGTAGTAGGAAGTTTTGTGTGTCGCTTTTGCGCTCGGTAAGTTCAGAGTTGACGGCGTCACCGTTGCGAATAGGTGCTCGCCAAATAGAGGATAAAATACGGTTGGTAGAGACGAGAGGGATAGACGAGACAAACTCGTATCGGTCGGCGATGAACCGTTTGCTTTCGAGTTTCAAGTTCGATCGACGGCAGCCGAGTTTCCTTGGAATCTCGCTCGTACACTCTTGTCCGCGTGAACGCACGCTCTTGACACAATTACCAGGACTTGGCATGCGAGCGGCGAAACGGGCGACAGACGACAGGCGACAAGCGACGGAACAGCAGAATTAAAGCACCTGAGAAACGCACACGAGCATAGAGGTAGTCCGGGACCACCCGGTCTATTCGCAGAGCGGCACCACGCCTCGCTTCGCTCTGCCTTTTCTTCTTCGAGTTCCTAGATCCGCCTGGCTACTCAGGCGCGAGGAAAAATAAAGCTGGAGGATCGCGCGCCTCTACGTATCTCTCGGAAAAAGCCTCGCATCTGCGAAAGTTGTTCCGAACACAAATCGGTGTAACTTGCACTCGTCTCTCTTCTTGGACCACCGCACAGTGGAGTATTTTATTCATAGTATTTTAAAATACGATCTTTCATGTCCTGCGTAAAATGACAAAATTATGGTGGTCTGAGCTATTAGAATATACAAACAGCAGTGTACCAGTTGTATTTCTTTTATTTATGTATCGTTATGTATTCAAAGGAAAGATTTTATCCATAGTATTTTAAAATAAGATTTTTCAAATCGTGCTTAAGATGACAAAAATTTTGGTGATCCGAGCTATTAGAACATAGAAACAGCAGTGAACCAGTTGTATTTCTTTTATTTATGTACTCGTGTAGTGTCGCTTTTGTACTCATTTTTCATGAGTACCTCTGGAAATATACCACGTGCCATCTAATACTGAGGTGGTTTGGAACCCCACCTTTAAACTAAACCGTAGGTCCGCGTCGCAAAATATTCCCAAACAGAATCCAAAAATCGACGTTAAATGAAGAAAAAAAGAAACAAAAGATGTGTTAATTTTTTCTGTACAGACAGGAATTTTAGACAGGAATACACTGTAGTTCTCATTTCGGTTTCGAAGTCGCCGAGCAGACGTGCCCCCGTTATCAAAGAGGGAATTCGTGTTGATAATTGCGAGAAGATTGGGGAGCGGTGATCGGATTTCAGCGATGATTCGGAAATGACTGCTCGGTTAGGGAGTTTTGCTGGAAAACCGAATTGAACGATCGAACGGGGAGGGAATTGTATCGACCGGCGCAGTGTAAACCTCCGACATTTACGTTCGAGTTCGAAACGGTCTAGTCGTGTCCGTCAGGTCTACGTCAGTGTGTACGCAACCTTGAGGGGAATCTCGGCTCGAGCCGACAACCGCCTCCTTCGAAAAGCCGCGTAAATATTTCACGACCGAGGAGGGACTGGCACTCGCGATTACACGCGTCGTTTCGCGAGCTTCCGCGAGCTCTTCTGCCCACTAGGAAACGAAGCTACAGTGGCGTCCAAAATTATTCCTTGCCAAGAGCCAAGATAGACATTTCCCAAATGTTTCGCGATCGTGATTAAGCTCGTGGATATTCATCCTGTTATCGCAATCGGTTGACAGTCAAATCCTCGTCAACAAATCATTGAACATACAAATAATCGACCTTCGCGAATTCCCTCTTCGAAAATGGAAAACGAGGCCTGGGTCAAGTTGAAACCATTTCGCCAGTCATTGCTGCGCTATAGCGCTAGAAAAATGAATTCGAGGTAACAAGGACATTTCGCTGCGTGGAATCGATACGAAGAACGGGCGAGCGTTCAATTAATTCTCAGGAAACTGTTAAACTCGATGGAAAATATTTTTCTAGAGAAAATCGTTCGAAAAGCAGATCGAAAGCGAAAAATTCTGCGAACCACTGTACCGACAGGCTAAGAACAAGGACAAGTTCCCTCTTCGGACGGTAATCGCGGCCATTATTTTCGCGAATAATTCCCGCGTTAGCGGCTTACCCGCGACGCCAACGATTCACCCGAGACTGCGTCGGAAAATGGAAAACAAATAAAACGAAAAATTGTTTGTTCGTTCGACCGATCAATTGAATTCTCCGGTGGGTTTGCTGTATCGATCCGGAATAGATTACAGGTTACAGGTTACGCTTCGTTAGCGAACGGCCACGCGATGCGCCGATATCCGTCAACTATTTCAAGCCAGGAAGTTGGCAACGATCGAAAAATTCTTTCGAGGACGCGTCGGTCGCGTGTCCGGCTCATTGACGGGGTGTTAGGGGTTGACAGAGGGAGAGAGAGAGAGGAACAAAAAGAAGGAAATTCCGACTCGCCCGGTTTCCGTTCGTTTCGCGCGGAGAGACCGCGGCCTGTAGAGAGCTAACGAGAACTATGAGCCGAGAGTGGCTCTCGAGTGAAGAATCCGTCGTTTCTAGGACCCGCTAGCCTCCTCTCCGCTTGATCCGGCTCGTCCCGTCGTTTTACAAAATAGTTTTATCACGGTCTTCTTTTTCTCCCTGTACTGGCCGCGCGATTCACGAGCTTCGCGAGTTTCACAAGCGTCACGAGCTTCGCGGATCGATTCGTCCTGGTCCCGGTGTGTCTGTCGCGCTTCCATTATCCGTGACATTCGATTTCGTGTCCCTGGTACCGCGGCACAGCTGTTGTCCCCTGGAATCGCGTTGTTCGCAAGCTTCCCGACTAGATGAACGTTCTTCGTTCCGCGTGTAAATCAATTTTCGAAGCTTGGGGAGAATTTAGATAGGGATTCTAGTCGGAGGGTAGAATCGAACGGGCGCGCCGTATCCCGCAGCTAAATCGTTTGACCTTCTTCTTATCGCTGACAATGAGATGCGATGTGCAGGCGGAATGTGTTATCGCGTAACGATCGAGCCATCCCCCGCGGCTCTCTCCGTTAACCGTCACACACACGTGGACATGTGCCACGTGACGCCCGTTGTGGCACGTGTCACACGTGACTCCGTGACACATGGCGCGTGAAAGTTCGAAGGTTCACTCGAATCGGAGGGTTTAAGGTGTTGGGGGTTGGCGGAGGCGTGGGCGAGAGAGACGACCGAGTTTCTGAATTTATTTATCTCGATCGATGCGATTCCCACCACGAGGGTGCCAAATGGCGTGGTTGCCGTAACACGAGGCCGGGGAATCTTCCTAAACGGCAAGGTCCTTCTCGTCCCTTCTCCCTCGATCGAAACTCCAACGAGAATACGTCGTTCTAGATACGTATGATCGCTTAGACTTTGTTTTCTTTTTTTCTTTTAGAAAATCTCACATGAGATTTATTTCAACATACTTACAAAACCGAAATACATTACATATAGAACAGAATATAAAAGTTACAAAACAGAATAGGGTTACTAGAGATACTTAAATATTGTAATACAGACGTATGATTAGTTGGAACAGTATATATATATAAAAACTTATACTTCAAGACCACAGCTCTTAAAAAATGATAACATGTAGTGACATGCTTTGATATTTGGTTTGACTATTAATATTGAGACATCCATTGGAAGTTGGAAGTTTATTTTACCGAGTTTATTAATTAATTTGAACCTTCCCTCGTTGTACAAGTTGCATTGCCATAAAACATGGTTCAGCGATTCGTCTCCCTCCCTGCAGCCACACTCAGGATCATTGATAAAGCTAATACGAGCCAGAGAAAAAGCTAGATGATAGTGGTCAGATCTACACCTATTCATACCGACAATAGTTGAACGAAGGAAGTCGATTTTCATTTTAAAAAATCAGCCTTTATAGAGGCGAGAGCGTTGTCTAACATAATTTTGAAGAAAGATTCAAAGCAATGGGTGAAAGGAATATCGCATAGACTTTTAGCTGGGATTCCGTAAACGTATCACACCGCTGTGTCTTGCGATTTCTATCGCATTTCTCGTAACTTGTAGACGCAGACGGATGGAGTACAAGTGGCACGGTGTTACAGCTTGTAGTGCTTGTAACCTGTACGTTACAACATGGCTGGAACGGTATGAAAGGTGGCCGGTCTATACGGCGTGGTTTTCGCGTCGCTACCTTTAAATAGAGAGGGTAGAGGGTATAAATCGCGGATGGCGGGTGGCGGACGGGTTCAATAGGACGCTTACGAGCAGCCGAGCGACCTTGGTGCGCCCACGCCGCGATTTTCGAAAAGAAACGTGTGTCCAGAGACTGGAAGACAAGAGGAACGATGAATAGAGACAATGGAAGCTCTCGCGAGTGATGCAAAGGCGAGATAAAAGAGCCGAGAGGAGGACACCCTCGGCGTCGGTATGCCGCGTACACTCTTCTGTAGCACGGAACGCCCGAAGGACAGCTGTTTAACGAATCACAAGGGAACACCACGGTCGAGTTACGCGAGAGCCGATTTCGGTAACGCTCGCCCTCGGAAAAATATTGGATCTCGAAAACACGCTCCACTCTTCGTTTGAGATATCATCGAAACGAGGGTGCTAGATCGTGTGTTACGATGTCGAACGCGTGTTTATATTTTTTTGATATTTTTCCGAGGACTAAGAGGGGGTGTTGTTTACATTTTTTCTGACTGCAGGTGGTCGAGGCGTCCGAGACGCGGATCAGCCGTTGGTCCACTAGGCAGCGCGTTAAATGAATTGTGAAAACATCCTCAAGATAGTGAATTTCGTAATCCTTAATCATACTCTAATAATCCCGTTATTTTTGATTCTATTTGAACAGAGGGGATGTGCGAAAACAATTACTTTCTTGAACGGTATGCGGTATTTCCGAGCGTGGTGTTTCTCGGTAGACACGGCGAAACGGTAATTCTCAGCCGGATTGCAAGCATTCTCGGCAACGCTTTGAAACACGCCGCGGTAAAAAGGCTGAAGAGGAGTTTGAAATCAGAACTCGAAGGGCTAATTAATTCCTATGAGGAACGGTGTGCGCGTAGAATGCAACGGCTGGCCTCGTTGCAGTGATAGCTCGCAAGGGATTAAGCTGTTACACGGGTTGCAGCTCGATCCGTCTGCTTTTGATTCGGTCGACGAGACGATATCGGCAACAACGTACACGGCCAACTTCCACGTTCTATAGGTTTGGATTGTTGATCGCCGATTGTTGCGACAATTGAAACCGAAGGAGGTCCACAGTCGCATCGACTGCTCGTCGTCGACCCGCTGACAGGCTATCGTTCCATTGTCTCGTTTGCTCCGGCTATCTTTTAACCGATAACTATCGAAACCTCCGCGTCGTGTTTCCAGCTTCCAGGATGATCGTTCTTTGCCGTTAATTAAACCGGTCTCTCGTCAAAACGTCGCGACCCCACCGCCGGTAATTGTGTTCATTTTAACGCTTTATCGATCCGGATCCGAATAGCGGGATTTTCATTTAAACTGCGCGGAAAGGGCCATCTGACATTATTAGAAAAATTCGTAAAGATATATTTGATGTGGTGAAGTCCTAAAATGACTTAGATATTAACGGGAATAAAGCATAATAAAAACAAATAAAACAATTTTGTATAAAAATGTTTGGAACAAAAGGTGAACAGTGTTCAGACATCTACAAACTTGGACATATAAAATTTCGAAAATATTTTTTTACGACAACTAATCAAGGTCACTTTGATTTTTTAATTGTTAAGATGTATATTTTATATCATAATGCTGTAGCTGATCTTAAGACGAATTCAACTATATATAACATTATGACCTTGAGACTATAAATGACGTTGTAATAGTTTTGGTCAGCTAGATGGGCCAAATACCATTCTGTGCGACGTTGTTGGAAGAAACTTGTCCGTTCGCAATTGAAATTGGTATTGAAGAATTCAGCCCGATCCCTCGAGCCTTATCCGAAGGAAAATCTCGATGATTAAGAAAACCGATTGTCTTTTAGAAAATGATCGACGACGGGTTCTTTATCGTGTCATCGCTTCTCCGCACGATCCCGCAATGACATTTAAAGAACGAAAACGCGAGTGGGAATTGGGATCCGAGTAGTCGCGAGTAGGTTGTCAGGAGGTCGGAGGTGACGAACACGAGGTCGATTCGAACGCGTGCCGAACGATTTGTCCGCGGTCGATGTTCCAAATTACCGTTCGTTACCGGGAACAGGGACAAATGGCGTTCGATGGATGCCCGACGGAATGCGGGATGCGGAGTTTATTCACCGGAAAACAGACGCTTTTCCTTCCGAATCGTGGACCTGCCTCGAAATCCGTTTCCATGGAAGCACAATGTCCGCGAAGCTACCGGAACGAAAAAGTCGTACAAGGAAAGTACGAATTAACATGTTCAAGCTATAATTTTCCGACATTTTCTTCGTTTGCTTCGCTGTTCCAAGCTGATTTTCGGAAATCGCGTGGAACGACGATAACTTCGAAAAGGGGGCAGCGAGCCAGAAAATGTTGGTAAGCCATGGTTCCCGCCTTTGGACGAAATTGGAGCACGATGCATGGGATATCGTTTGTCGAGAAGTTTGCTCCGTGCGCTTGTTAATTACGCGGCCATGGCCGCCTCGAATCTTGCTTTTCCTCGTTAGGATAAATTCATTTCGCCGTGTACATCCAATTACCTTTCCAGAATCTTATCCAGCTTCCCCCGTGTCAACGTTATCGACTGTTCCAGACTATGTTTTTCTCGAGAGACGAATCTTTGATGATCTCACTGTTTTCTCTCGACGTCCGATGCCCGTTAATAATGGAAAAAGTCTTACCTGTGGCCTACTTCCGGCGCAATTCACCGTGCCCACGATTTTCGCATAAGATTCTTGGGTCGACTGCACCCTAGTTCCGCTGTTCTTTTGTTGCCGAGCTTTTCATTAGCCCTTCGCCGTTACGATGGTCATTTTCATTCCACTCGACGCATTTCGGTCATTCCTTGTCCCGTCCTCTTCGTCCTCTAGTTTTTCCTATGAGAAATACCACTTTTGCCAAGCTGATGTTTAACGCTAGATTTACCAGCTATTTAAATATATATGTACCTATTTCTACCAGAACCAGTCAGAATTACTGGTGTATAAGAAAAAATGCTTATTGAGGCTTCCAGTCTTTGTTCACTCTTGAAAAATGACAAAAAATGTTGAAAAATATTAATCGCAATAGATAAATGGATTTATAGATATTGTTAAATAATAAAACGCTTAATTGTTTACAGTTTGTCGGTCACAATTTCTACATATGTAGATTTTGCTGTGTGTACACTTTTTTTGCATGTATTGAAAATATTTGTCAAAAACAAAGAGATCTTCGATTCATAATTTATTTATAATAGAAAAAGACACTGTGCCCGTCGCTGCTACGTTTAAATTCAATAAATTAAATTCTCGTGAAAGACATATCTTGAATTTCGAGGTTTCAAGCGGTTCTTACTTAAAAGAATTAACGATTCGTTCCAATTTGAAAGTTGTAAACTTGAATTTTGGCCATAAAAAGTGTGCATCGGTCAATCGGTCGAACATCAGACTTTCCTCGTTTTCGCCTTCATCGCCTCTCGGTTCCTGAAAATCATCGTGGTCATTTCGATCGCCTGGATCGATTCGAGACATGCCGCGTAATGGCTTACCGTTGCACGCTCTCGTAAATAGAGGATTCCGATTCCGGGGAGAAATTGCACATCCGAACGTCAAGCTGAACAAGGAACGGAATCTTCTTGGATGCATCCTCGAATAGCTCACCCACTGAAATTGGCCGTTTATCATTTTCCATAGAAGCGTATAACCACCCTACCATCGATCCGTGATCGCGTGCGCGCACACATCTTTACCCTACGCGTGAATACTATTGTATGGTAGTCCACGTGACGAAGCTTATTTAAATTTTAATGTGTCGAGAATTAAATTGATGATGACGTTCGATTGCACAGAAATCTGTATACACACATGTGGAAACAATTGACGCCATTCTTGTAGTATAAAATCATTGATTACGTCGCAAAAACTTAGATCAATCATTTCTAATTTTGGACAAAAAGATAGACACATGTGGAAACAATTGACGCAGAAATCTGTATACAAATCGTTGAGTAGGTCGTTCAATCGATTTCTGCGTTTAGGAAGGCAAAGGTTTACGAGGGCAGACTCGTTTCCAGAATTAGGGTTTCAAAGATGGGCTTTTTCAGTAATCGAAAGGGCTAGATAAAAGATATAGGCCACAGTCAACCTGAAAAATCCTATTTCCACGTTTACGAGGCGTACTTTCCATTATTCGGCAGCATATAGCCGTCGCAGCTTTATGAAAATAGCTACGATAATGCAAATTACGCCTCGTAAACGTGAAAACAGTACTTTTCAGGGCGATTGCAACCTAGATTGATCTTTCATCTAGCGCTTTCACTACTGAAAACCACCAGCTTTGCGTTATCGAGAGATGAGAGGGCGCATCCCTTGCGATCCTACAAACGAGAGTCTGCCCGCTTAAACACGTTGGAATGGTTGAACGCGTGGAACGTCTCTGTCTAACATTTCCAATGGAACGAGCGAACGATTCACGAGTATCGACAGTGTTCCTGTCTTCGAGTCAGTGGATCGATCTATTCGGAACGAATGTTCTGGAAAACCGTGGTCGATCGAGGCAATTAGTTTTCGAATTTGCATTCGAGGTATCAAGCTCTATAGGCATTGGGCATCGGTTATCGTTCGGGTGTTGCACGGTGTAATCGATTGGCGTAATTAGCGGGCTCATCTACGCCGAATCGAGGTTCCGCTCAATCTCTCTCTGTTTCTCTCACCTGACTGGCCGAAATCGTTGTTCGACAGGTTTAGGCTGAACGTTTTCAAGTTGCATTCGGAAGTCAATAGTTCGACGAAAGCCGCGCCTCCGGCAGCTTCTATCCCGCAGCCGCTCGCGTTCAGTATTTCTAGGTTGTCGGTTCGCAGCAGGTCTGAAACGGATTTAGGATCGCGCGATGCCTCTTCCATTCAGAATTCACGTGTCCGATCGGGCGAATATAAATGATCGCGTGCGCCCGTCGTTCGTCGCGCGAGTCAGGTGAAATTCAGTGAAAGAGCCGACGCCGGCATTCTATCCGAGTTCTAATTTCGACGGTCAAATCTCGATGATCGATTTCGCGAGAGAAGCCTCATTCACGATTTTTTAATATCTCCCGATCGGATCGTTTATTATTAGCCGGGGAATTGAACTCGTCTCCGGTTTTAGAGAAACCGAATCGCTCGGGAAATTCGCGTCGCGCGTCGAACCGAATGCCCGATCGAGCTATTGATCGATCACTCGGCTCGTTGCACTCGCAATAACGGGAAGCGCGTTCGTTGGCACGATCTTAACCCTTGGCACTCGAGCGGTGAGTCGACACTAAAAATTGTTCGAACATATTGTTTAGGTTGTTAAATATGTTGAATATATTATATGAATTTTATATCCATACAATGGGAAAAAATAGAGGTGTGCGGGTATCCGAAATTTCGGGTTCGGGTCGGGATCCCGGAAGTTTATAAATTTTGGGTACCCGAAATGGCAGTCGGTCGGGTCGAGTCGGGGTCCCCAAAGTTTGCAATATTCGGGTACCCGAATTTAAGTTAAAGTTAGGGCAAGCTGCGATCAAATCAGTGATAAATAACTCTGTGCATATTAAGATGTCCACACACACAATCATCGGTTATAATAACATTTCGATTTGTAGTGAACTCTGTTTCCTAAACAATGCTCATATACAAACAGTGTGCGGACGAAGAGTCCTTCTCTTGTAAGTACAGTGTTTACTAGAAACAGAAATGTCCCAACACATTCAGTAGTCTTGAAGACCATTATGCATCCTACACGCGAATTTAAAATAACATACCTACATAACATATATACATAATGAAAACCGATTGCACGGGAAATACAATAATCATTCTGAACCTGCCAGTGAAAATAAAAGATTTTAATTTTTCGAGGCTCGGGTACCCGCACACCTCTAGAAAAAAATGATATAGAATGGAATTACTCTAGATGAAAGGGTTACATATCTTGCGCGAATACTTGAAAAGAATTCAAGTTTATCGGCAAGCATTAGCCGAAATGCTAGCGAAAAGTAATATTTATATACAGCTCTTTACGTGATGAATCTTTCGAAACGAAAGAAAGCATTTTCTTTACCTCTGGCTAGGATTTCGGCGAAACTTGCCACTGTGAGCTACACGAGTCGTTAGGAAGATGAATGTTGCAACGAGCACGCGATAGAAAAGATGCAGAGAGAAGATGCACTCACAGGCGCACAGATGCATAGCACCCTCGTCGAGCAGAGGGTTCAGTCTCATGTTCAGATGCTCGAGCACCGGCGGCAACCTTCTCTTGAGCATTCCGTGCACCAGACCCGACACTCCTTTCGGCCCTATGTCGTTGTTCACCAGATGCATCACCTTCGCGTTGTGCGTCGCCAGAAATTCTCCGACGGCGAACGCGCCCCTGTCCCCCAACTTGCAGTGGGAAAAGTCGATCTCCGTTATCTGGTTCCGAAGGAATCTCATTAACCCCTTGGACACCGATTTATTTTATGGCAGCAATTTTTTTGAATAGGAAAATTTCCATTTCACGAAATATCGACAGCAGTAGAACTGAATTTGATTCCAGTGGAAAGGAAATTAATAATGACTCGATGTCGTAAAGGGACACCTTTGATTGCACTGGAATCAAATTTCAAAGAGATCTCCTTTGCACGTCTGGTCGCAGCGTTTTGTTATCCGAGCGCCTTTTCTATTCCATTCGTCATAGTTCGTCAGGTGAGACTGTAACATTTTACTATAAATATTCAAAATTCATTAAAATATTATTCTTATCTACTTTGTTAGCGAAAAATGTGTTTAGATATTTAGTAGTTCTTAAGATAATTTAAATCACACACGCGCAAAGGAGATCCCACCTTACGGCAGGGAGTTCCAACTTGTAGCTCGCGAGTCACACGCGGCACGTTCCCCGCTTAGGTTATAACCCTACTGTTAGACATCACGGTTGCCGTAGAATTTGGTATGTAGTAGTGAAGAGAGATTTCACGAAGAAGTTGAGAATCCCTGTCGTAAAGGGTTGAAGCCGAAAGAATCGAGAAGCAGTATCAGCTGCAGAGATCGATTTCGCGAGAGCTAGCTAAATGCTAGCGTTCTCGCGGAAGGATCCTGTTGAATTTGAGCGATTTTTTCCGGTCGGTCGGGTCCTGGCACGCTGTCTTGTCGCGCGTTACGAGCACATACGGTTCGCGGTCTAATTGTTGTCACACTGATCGATCACCGACATTCTGGTTCTTCACCAATCCTTGGAGCAGCGCAGCGACCCGCGTCTGATCCAAATTGCTTCTCGAAACGGTGAACTTGTTCAGCTTCGAGCAAGACTCCGCTCCTTGGCCGAGCCGCTGGCAATCCTCCACGGAGAACCTTTTTTCATGGGAATCGTACAGTCAGTGTACGTCGAATGATAGTTGGACGCAAGCGAATCGCTGTTTCTTACACGTACCAAGTATTGAAAATTAATGGTTGAACAAGATTCAACTTGGTAACTATATAGAAAAGCTCTGCGTACTACGATCTTGATGAATTTTTAATATGTTATAGATTTCGACATTTTGAACAACGTTTTCCTTTTCGAATATAGGGGGTTCGTTTTTAGTTTTCCAGATATTTGCAAAAGACTATCGCTAATACTGTATTAAATTTTTCGTATTCCTGCATGCTCCGCGAAAAATTTAATACAGTATTTACGATAGTTTTTTGCAAATATCTCAAAAACTAAAAGCGACCCCTCTATATTGGAAAAGGAAAAAGTTGTTCAGAATGTGTTGCTGCATAACATATTAAAATTTCATTAAAATCGGAGTACGCAGACCTTTTCTATATAATTACCTTCAATTTATTCCAAGTCTGCGGCATTTTTATTAATTATCCGATTACCATTTCTTTCGTTTATTTCAAAAATTAAAAATCGTAAAATAGATAACAGAATAATAATTGAATAAAAGACAGAAATTTTCTGCCAGTCTGGTATCTTTAAATTGCCCGAAAAATCGCAAGAGATCATAGCACAAAATGTCATAAAATTTGTTCTAAATATATAAAAATTGGCTTTCGTCTTCCCTCGAGAAAACGGGACGACTATAATTCGGAAATAACTGATAAAATATAAGAAGCCGGTCGTTCGACCGTGGCAGGTTTAGTGTCGAAGGTAATTGCGGGCATATTCGATAATGGTGGCCGTCGCAGTCAAGTAGAAACGACCCTGCGATCGTGGCGCGAGGGCTAAAAAGCCAGGCCGGCGCGCGGCGGCGGTTTTGCGTCGAAAATATCTGGCCGACCTTCCTCGCTAGTCAAGGATGGCGTAGTTTGTTGGAAACCGACCAGGAAAACGCTGCAATAATATTCAATAGCGCCGGGATCTTTGCTCGTCTCCGGAATGTATACGAGGCTTGTCAAGCGTGCAACACGCGATTATTGTTCCCGTTAATTCGTGCTCCAAGCTAAGGCGCTCTCGGAGAAACGAGCGAACCACCTGCGCGCGGATCCATTCAGATTTAAAGGACTTCCTCGAGAAACGACGGATTTATGCGGGGCCTGTATTGTTGTTTGTGCCAAATGCATATTTTACGTATCGCCGCGTCGTGGGAATCTACTCACTGGAAGTCGCGCCACTCGAACCCGTCGCTCATGTAAATTACGCCGAAGTTGATGCGGAGCTCGACGAGCTCGGGCAGCTGCGGCAAGATCACGGTCATCGGGACGTGGTGGACGATGTCTTCCTCGGCGTGGCAGGGATCCCCATCGTCGATCGGAGACTTCTCTTTCCTGCGAAACATCATAGATTTTTAGTTCTACAGTAAAAGTCGCGATCTAACTCCTATATAAACTGTTCCAAGCAGGGACACAGATCGTGTAGGGAAACTATTTTTTATTTTACTTTTATTATTTTTTACTTTTTGAAAGTAGAAAAGGGTAGCATGTAAACATTGACGTAAATCTATTTCCTTGGCCCAGCAGTGGCGGCGCACTCAAGGGGGAGCCAAGGGGGGCCAGTCCTCCCCCAAGAAAAAGGAAACAAAACATTTTTGCTAAAAAAAGGTCATTTTGTTCAACTCGTCCCTCCTCCCAAGATTAAATCCTAGGTGCGCCACTGTCTCCTAGTGGAAAGGGTAGGCGAAGGGACAGTGATCATAGAGATCCTCAAGGAGCTAGATCCAAACTTTCTACCACCTAGAAAAAGGTCCATTGGGAGGACACCCCTCTTAGAAAAAGCGTTCCTGTAACTACGAGAGCTGCAAGAACAGGAATAATGTGATTCGCTCTCGGGCTCGTTAGAATGGATAAAACACGGAGATTGGACTGTTGGAAAGTATTCTCGCAGATTGCTCGCCTAGTCGGTCGGAGGGAACGAATCCTTATCGCTCGCACGTAACTTCTTACGAGGCCGATCATTCTCTCGCACTCGTCCCTCTGCGTTTCAAAGAAACTTGGCTCGAGACTCTCGAGATACTCGCTGAACATACCCTCGCAGTACCGCTGTCGCCAAGAATTCCCGTGCAAGGACAGCTCGTTGGTTTCCCACCTGCAACGAAAACCGCACCTGACGCCTCTTCAAAAATCTCCACGACGGTTCCGCGAACCGCACCCTCTCCTGTATCGATTCGATCCATCGAACCTGACGACTGGGACAACTTTATTCGGATAACTAAATTTTTCAAGTCTTGTTATTTTCTCCGGCGGACTCTGAATCGAAAGCAGGATTGAGAATCGTTTGAAAAGTGTCCCTTTGTCGGCAGGTTTCGTTGGACCCTCTATAGTTACATGAAAAAAAAGAATTAATAAATTAATATTAATTCTTAAATATTATTATTATATTATATAATATTATAATATAATTATATATAATTAATTATATATTATTAATTGTTAAAAAAGAATTATGTATCAGTAGAATCATTTTTGTAAATATCTTCGAGTTGGGTCCCATGGAAATCACCGATACAAATTTCCCCGAAAACATTTCACCGAGAGCAACGAATCTAAAATCGTTACCGGTGAAAATCGATGTCGTACAAATTCGTTGTCGTTTAAATTCGTTGTCGATTAAATTCGTTGTCTATTAAATTCTTTGTCGATCAAAGACGTTTTCGGTTAAAGGCGTTGTCGGCCAAAGTTATTGTCGGTGAAATGTTTTCGTGGAAATTTGTGTCAGTGATTTCCATGGGACCCCATCGAGTCTGCTACCCGGCCCGCCGAGCCAAAAAATTATACGATCTGGCCCCTTCCAAGATAGGTTCGCGACCCCTGGTTTAGACAATCGATTACTTGTTCCTCGAGCATCGTTCCCAGTAGTGCTCGTCCTCGATCCTCGTAATAGTGAGTTCGAAAGGTAGGCCAACGGGCAGGAGCTCGATCAGCTCGTTCCTGTCCTCGCAAGTTGGTAGCTCGTCCAGGATCGGATTATGCTCCCATGCGACAGCTATGGCGAGAAGAGCGAGCCTCCTCAGACTTGGAATCCTGTTCTCGTCCCAGAGAGGATCCTCCGAGCGAAGTGTCCGTTCCACCTCGGTCGATAGTCGCGTCGTATCGTGGGAGCATCTCGAAACAGAAGAGAAAGCCAGTTTATTCGTTCGATCGACTGTCGCTACAGCCTGCATCCAGAGATATTACTACTCGAATTACTCGGGAACGTTTCTGTTACATACTTGTACACCTCGAACGCGTTCCTCGGCACGGAGTGTGGGATCTTCATCTTTGAAAATATCAATTTTCCATTCGCCAATCGTCCATTCGTCGTCCCTCTGAATTACGCCAGTGACGGTAACGGTTTCTACCTTCAGAGAGTCAGCCTATCGATATCGATACGATCTATTCATTATATTTTTATTTATTAACTGCGATTGGATCTAGTCCAGGATCCAGCGTACCATTTTTACAATTGGTTACTATCAAGCTAATTTTCCGTGAGTAGCTTCATTTTGATGAGATACAACCAACTTTTTCTCTTAAAAATTCTCAATTATGGTAGCTAACAGGGGCAGCAGGGATAAAATTGTCTATTTGACGATTCTCAAAAATTTATTACTAACTGGGTTTTTTTGTTAAATCTCAAGATAATTATTTAAATTATTCGAAAAAATATTTGTCCTACAAAATTTACGGTTTGATCAAAGAGTCCTCTCCTTCCAACATGTATCGATAACTATAATAATATATAATAATAACTATAACTACTGCTACCACAATCGAGAATTTTTAAAAGAAAAAGATGGGCGTCTCATCAAAATGAAGCTACTGCAATGACGCGTGTTGCAATGGTTCTTTATTTACACGATGATGACAGCTCGGTGATGATTCGTCGACTTGTGGGTTTCAGGAGTGTCCAGAGGGTGTCGTGCACGAAGACTCGTTCAAGGACATCTATGCGAAGTTCTTCCCTCATGGCAGTGAGTTCCAATTAAATAAAGACCAGCGTTTTTGCGTAATTAGTTAACGGCGACCCCGTACGAATTCCAGACTCCAGCCTCTACGCCCATTACGTGTTCAAGGCGTTCGATGTAAACTGCAACGGTGCCATCAGCTTCAGGGTAATTCACTCTAAACCGATCTATCACGTTTCGACGACGTGCTTCTAGCGAATCTATGTATAGTAGGGTGGTCCTTATTTCTCGACTTTCGATTTTTTTTTCTAGGATAAGTCCAACAAAATCGGGAAAAAGAATCGTTCACCCCTGTAGCCAAGGACTACCCTAATCCGCGCGGGAGGGACCGAGTACTGTCGATGGGAGGGACACGGGGAAATTCGGAAAATCCCTTTTGTTGAGATCCAAAACGATCGAAAGCGACTAGACGCGAATCCTGTATTTCGTAGGAGTGGGCGAGTACCAAAAATTCATATTGTTCGGAGACCCGAATGTCATACAAGGGGAAGCCACGGTTGATGGGTCACAGATTTTTCTGAAACTTGAAGTATTTGAAAATGTCTTCTCGAAATGTAATTTATTTTTAGTAATTTTGATATTTTCTTTTTTTTCTTGAAATTGATACCTACCTCAATTTTAATTGTAAATATTTTTCTAGTATCACAGAGTCATACTAGCATGTAATTAATACACAGAATTTTCAATGATAAAGCAAGTATAACATTCTGAAATTATTTTTTATTCGATTTATTTGGCAACGGCCACAAATAAAAAACACGCAGTTTCTACATAAAAAATAACTTATAAACTTTAGATTTTAGGCTTAAAATTGAGGTAGGTATCAATTTCAAGAAAAAAAAGAAAATATCGAAAACGGGAGTCGAACCAACAACCTACCGTTTACTAGTTTTTCTCGGTACGTCTTTGGTTACTCATCTCGTTAGGCCTTAACGTGAACTCGGAAAATCTTGAGAAGCGCGCGCTAATGCTTTGCTAAATTACATTTCGAGAAGACATCTTCAAATACTGCAAGTTTCAGAAAAATCCGTGACCCATCAATCATTGGCTCTTCCTCTTAATAGATTCTTAGGTTCCCGACACGATTGTCGACTTCGGGTACCCGCGAATCAGGAATTGTCGGAGTCCGGACCCGAATCCGGATAAAAATACCCGACACGAAACCGAATTTCCGGGTCCCCGCCCACCCGTAGTATTTAGTAGCAAAGAATGTAATTGACGGAAACTCGCGAAGACTAAGAAAGCTGGTTCTCTCGTCGCTGCAGGATCTGCTCGTCACTCTGTCGACGTTGCTGCGAGGCAGCATCTACGAGAAGCTGCGATGGACGTTCAAGCTGTACGACATAAACGGGGACGGTTGCATCACGAGGGGCGAGTTAGGGGAAGTGGTGACGGCGGTGCACGAGCTGATGGGCAGGCGGCACCACGCCGAGGAGGAGAGGAAAGCTAGGGAACAGCTGGACAGGGTATTCAAGAAGCTAGATCTGAACCAAGACGGCGTAATAACGATCGAGGAATTTATCGAGAGCTGCTTGAAGGTACGGCGCCCGCCGCGCGCGATACGACGCGACGCGATGTCTTATTTCTCATGGTCCCCGAGATTCTGGCTCCTCCATTTAAAAATGGAAGTCCCGATACGTGGCTCGCCCTCCCTTAGGATTCTCGTAGAACCCATTTCGATCCGACCTTATTGCCGGTCGTTTGTCAAACGGACCTTATAATACCCGGTGTTCCACCCTGCGGAATACTGTTTTACGTACTGTCTTACGGGTGAACCGAGCAAACTTGAAATATCGTCTGTCTTACGAGCTCTCGTTTCTATCCCAACGGTACCTGGCCGTCATGTTTATTTGATGGTTTAATTATTTATAGTTCGACCACAGTTGGGAGAAAATTTAAGAGCTGGTTCTCCGTGACAATATAAGACGAAAATTAAGAACAACGAAATTCCTATGGCGGCTTCATTTAATAGTTATTCATGATTAGACTGCAGATGTTTATGCAACTTTCAATTTTTTTTTAGACAAGACGTATTTTCATTGGTAATAACAATTTGTATATCATACATATTTATAAACCATAAATCTGTAGTCTATTCACGATTCAAAATTCGCCTAAAATATGGTAACCCGATCAACATAGGTGTACGTTGCGTGGAATCACAGAGGCGCGCGAGTCTATTGTCTTTACCTATTATGTAATTACTAGAGATGGGCGGGTACTCAAATCTTTACTATGCTACAATATTGAGAATGAGTAGTTTCGAATCTTGGAAATCCTATCATAAATTAAAATAGCGAAGCAGCCTGAACAGTGGAACCTTGGTGTGGGGCTGTTTGCAGGCTGCTTAAAGTAGGTCTACACAAGTACCCCGTGAGGATGCCTGTTCTAAGGTATACCGTATAAGGGTAGCAAGTGTGTCGGGTCTAGGGCGTCTAGGGGCTGGCTCGCAAGTGTGTCGGGTCTAGGGCGTCTAGGGGCTAGCTAACAAGTGTGCGCCCGGGTTCTAGATGGAAGGCTGTTGTGCGAGGGTTAAATAACAAAGGGTACCGAATCTGAAAAGCTTTCAACGGAATATTGCTCGCGCACGGAACGACCTTTTGATCCCCGAGGATACTTGTGTGTTTCAGGATGACGTGATCACTCGGTCACTGGCGATGTTCGATTGCGCGCTCTGATCTCCGGCGAAGGAAGAGCCTCCTCTGGCATTAAGCACGACAACGCCGACCACACCGGCCACGCCGGCGACGCCGCTCTCCACCACGACAACCTTCTCGCAGTCCCAATCGCCTTCGCCACCACCGCCGTCCTACTCTCTGCTGCCACCGATCCCACCGCCTTTGCCTTCGCAGCCGCCACCGGGGTACACCGTTCAGGATCAGGAACTGTACATGCTTCTCGCGGCTCACTGGTGGAATCAGCCGGAGCCTCCGCTCTTTTGTTGAGGGTACTTTCTTGTTATCCTTCCCCGTCACTTATTCATTTCAAGTCCCACTACGTATAGTACTTTTCTACGCAGAATAATAGCGTTTCGGTTTCGCGTCGATGAACAACTGTTCTCGTTTCCAGGGTTGCGACTCGAACGAGATTTCATCCACGACGGAGTTTCCACAGTTTCCATGGACGAGGAGGGGATTGTTGCGCGCGCGAGCTCGTCGAGCGGTTTAACAAATGTTACGGGTTCGAGAACTCGGCGAGAACCAACGGAAGAACGAATCGCTTCGTTGCGTGGCGCGAGCCAACCGATCCGGAACTACTCCGGAGCCAAAGTATACTCTGCGATAACGAACCGTCGATTGCCGAAGAACGCGATCCACCGCCGAGGCGAAACCACGGGTGGATCGAGAAACAAGCAAATCGATTCTCCTAGAACGTCCACGAGGGACGTCCGACGTTCCGCAAAAGTCGCCGAAATTAAATCGACCGTGTACTCGAGGACTCGACAGGGGATTAACATCCGTCTGAACGCGCGAATTGCGTGTGAAATATTTCGTCGAGCCACGAAAAAACGTAATCCACGGAAAACTGTAATCGTGCGTCCGAAGGTAGCGGGTCTATTTCTCTATGTAACGATAAATCTTTCACCCTCGGATCCAACGTGTTAAATCTAGCACGGTAGATCCCGATTGGCGGAACCGAGTCGATTACACGCCCCGCCTGTTGATGGCATCCCGGCATACCGGGGCGCGTATACACTGGCGTCCTCACGTCGCGTCGGTAAGCTAGGATCCTTCGGGGATTTTAGAATGTTACTGTGTCGTTTGCTATTTTCATTTTCACCAGTGGAGGGATTGCCGTTGCGACGTGAGAACCCGAAACCGGTGTATACGATATACACGGGGTAATCGACCAATACGAACGGGCAGCGCATAGAACCGACCCGGCGCCGCTGGATACGGGATAATCAACCTCCAGGGGCGCAGAATCGCACTGACACCGTTGTATACGGGGTAATCGACTCACAGGGGCGCAGAAGCTCTCCCTCAACACCGTTGAATACAGGGTGATCGAGTTACAGGGGCGTAGAACCGTTTCTCGTCGCCGCTGCACGAGATACGGTAGATGCTTGCTCGTTGCACAACAAATTACTCCATTATTGAATCGAAGTCGCGGTTAATGTGTACATATAAGAACGTAAAGAAACAATCGCGACGCGGCTCGCAACATTGGCTGGAATTCCGCTCGGACTTTCAGCTCTGGTCGAATTATTGCGGAGTACACGAAATTAGCATTACTACATTCCCCCAGCTTGTACGAAGGAAATGCAAAGAACGGGAGCGCAACGACCGAGTAGCTACTGTAGTCGAAACGATTCGGTTTCCTCTCAACGACAATCGTTCCGCGTGTAAATCACGGGAAGTCGTCGTCGGTCGCCGTTCTCGTCGATCGACGATTCGAACGGTGGTATATGAGAATAGTGTGTTCCGTTATCGACGAAAGGCCTTGCACCAGGGGCCCCGACTTTCTAGGGAATATCCGTAGGCGTAAGCGTACCGAGAATCAACTTTTCTAAACGTCGATCGTTAAACGAACGAAACTCCTGGACGTCGACGCTTCGACGGCCACGAGACGAGACCGTGACAGAACAGACACAGAGAAGAACGGCCGTCGACGCGTTGACGGTGTGCCGTCGACGTACACCTAGAACTAGGGAGTTAAGAACTAGTCTTGTCGAATAGAAGATCCCGTTATCGCTCACCCGGCAATCAGAACACCAAATCGCAATAATTAACGTAAACACGAGCGCGCTCGACGCGTGATCGCGCCGGGATATAGTTTTCGTTCGACTTTGTTATAGTTTCCTTAGAGATTAATCGGGTGTTATCGAATCCCCTAGCGTTATAGGTAGACTTTAGAATGACCGGATGATTCTCGCTGACCCACCTGTCACTCGAGTAGACAACCATCGCGCGACCGACGCATAATAGTTGTTTTCGAACTCGCGCGATTACGAGAGACATCGATGTTCGTTGGGGAGATTCTCCGCGACTTCTCGAGGCAAGCGAATCCGAATCAGAGTGGTCGTTTTTTTCGTTTTCTAGGATAGTGAGGTATCGTCGACTGTTAACGTAGCACTGTCGTTTGTTAACCGGCGGTGTCGTTCGGTAGGCCGGTTGCCAGGCACGTGTCCCTATGGCAACCCGTAGCCATAGCAAGTATATTTCGGATCTCACTTTAGCGCGCGATCTAGCCGAATCATTAGGGACAAAATCGTACAAAAACGTGATCGCGAAACGACGAATCTCCGCGCGTGTAACAACGGTCATGGTTACGCATACCGGGCACACATTGGGTATTTTTTGACCAGCTTCTATTTCGTATTTTTCAATGGCACACGGGCGAAACAGAAACTACAGTTGTTCGGAACGATTCCTACCGGTTTTTCTCTGTGTACTCGATTTCTCGACACGCGTCTCTAGCCGACGATGGGACAGATAATCGGACAGATCTCCTGTCAATTACATTTACTATAATTACGATAATGACACACGACACGCAACACGATTACCCGAAACGCATCGAGTTCAGCCGGGCGATTCACTTCTCTCTAATCGTAAGTAATCCTAAGCAATACGGCGGAGTCTATTTCCCGAACGAAGTGCTTTAATTATTCTAACGACGATTCTACAGAAGAAAAGAGTCTATTGTTAAACGACAAGCGTATATACAGGGTGTCCGCAATAACGAGAACGAAATTCGAGATTCAACTGATCAGGACAACTTCCTCACTCGACATTCCCAAGATGTCATGTCGGTCGGACGAGTATCGTTCCCATCGCTGGCCGCGAATCGCGAATACGATCGAATCCGTCAACCGGAAAACGTAGCGAGCAGAGATCACTGTTTCACGTGTATCCAAATACACTGGTTACTACGAGGTACACGTGTATTTTGATACACGTTCGAAATCGCGATCTCCAGTAGTGAGTAAACGACCAGGCTGCTGGATATCGTAAACTCAAAGAATTTCCAATTTACTTTATCATTTTACTTATCCGGCAGCCTCGAGTCGTCCTAGGAGCCGAGTAGATGGCCGAGATTTGTCGCCGTTAGTCAATTGAAACCGAGAACAAACCGGAGGAGGGAACAGCTTCAGTTTTCGAGATTGTATATTTCCTGGCGAATCGGATCGCAACTCGCGACGAAACCCGGAAAACCGTCCTCCGAAGGGGTCGAGACCTTTCCGGAGAGCTCGTGTTCCGCGTTGCGTGTTCGATCGAGCGTTACACAATTTTTATATGTTTTCTATGGAAAAAAATGAAACAAGAGGACCCTAGAAGGCGAAACAACGAATGTTATATTACAAACTTTTTCTACCCGAGCGACACAGCGAAAGAAACACGGAGAAGCGTTCGCTGGACTCGACTCTGTTCAGATAAAATTTAAATTAGTTTTAAATGAGCGATTTCACATATGCTACACGTATATTTAAACATACGCGTATTAACGTATCCGCGTTTGAATTCTTATTCACTTCTCTGATGCAGTTACTAATTTTCGAAATCAAAATATGGGTATATAATTTGCGAAGCCGTAGTCTGAACACATAAATTGATATCAATGTTCTGAAAACTATGCAAATTAAAATGAGGATGCATTTATACAAGTGTATGCACATACACTTGCGTTATTAATACACGTTGGACAGAGCAAGATGAGAACGTTGTCAGAGTCGAGTCACGATGCTTCGAAGAATTTGTTGTTCCATTGTTTAACGTTATTTCTGGCTTGCGGAGGGCACTGAGAAACGAAACGCTCGAGACGGTCCCTGTTGAAGAAGAATAAAAAAAGAGGCCGCGGTTAGTACAATAAAGAAGATTGGCCACCGTAAAAAAAGAGACATGGAAAATTGATATTTTCTTAGGCGAGCCATTCGACGCAGCTTGTTCCTCGGGTAATCACGAGGATCCGAAGTCGGTCTAGACGTTTGATCGATCGAGGTGACTCGCGAATCTGTTTGGAGGGCAACACCGAGACGAGGCGTTCATTTCATTCGGGTTGTAGATAGGTTGTATTGTATTTCACACGTTCGATTGTGTTTCGTAGACGCATCAAAGATCCGCATGAAAAGATCGCGCTGATCCAGTAATCGGTAATTTAGAATACATATCGTATATCGTGCGTGCTTGTTGGTCGTTCGAGTTTGGAGCAGCCGCCGGGCGAAACTCCTCGAGGTCTCTAGCGATAAGTTTCAGCCTTGGACCTTCAAGTACCAGCGTGTCCTTACCCCTCCAGCGTGTCTAGAAATCAAATGCGCGAGCCAATCGGCCGCGTGTAGGCTAGAAAAATTCGTGCTCGGTTCGGAAGACGAAGAAGGGGGTTGTTACCCCGTGACGACTTTCCGGGCCGAGCGTAGCGTAACGAGTATACTTTTTTCGGTATATCAGATGATTGCGTAAGCTCGTGCCCGATCTTTTCTAATTGTAGGAAAAATATTGTATTCTTTAACACTAACCTTCCATTAGAAACGATTCAATAAACTTCTTTAACCGAGCACGTGTTAGGGTAACTGCTCCAGTGAATGAATATTATAAAATTGTTCAGGAAGATATTTTATTTTTTTAAAAAAATATATGAATTAAAGGAGTCTCATATATGCCAAATGGCTACCTATACCTCATTTGTTAAAAATAAATGAACACAAATAAAATGAAATTATTATTATTTTTCTTTATTAAACGTTAAATAAAAAATATAGAAAATACCAGTCAATGAACACAACATTCTAGTAATTATTGTTAATAATTATTATTATTATTGATATTTATACAATATGAATATATGCAGTTACCCTACTGTAAAAATTGTGAAACATCTAAATAGATGTCAGTCTTGTGATTTTTATAAAACAATATATATCCGGATATATATTTTGTATCCCGGTACGGTTAGCGTTGAAATTCAAGCATTGAATTTTCTTTTCAAACCGGACACGAACATATGCGATCGTCTAATACTTAGAAGCGAGTGCGTACGTAGCTTGTAACGAGAGAAACGAGAAGAGGAACCTAGTCAATTGAGCGAACGTTAGAGGTTCCCGTAGATCGTAATTAAAATCGGACTCTAGAGCCAGCCCTTGTAAAACGTAACTTCCACATCGAAAATCGGTTTCGTTGTCGGGTCCGAGTCCGATTCCGTTTGTTGTCACGATCAATCGAGCGCACGGGCCCGGAGAACTCTCGATCTCGCTGAGATCTCGACGAACAGACAGGTGAACGCAACAACATACAGATACAGCATACTGCGTAGAGCACACGGGTGCGTATCAGCGTACAGTTCCATTCGAAACGCTTTCAACGATCGTCGCACAGTGGTCTGCAGATCCTGTTTTCGTGGCTAAAATTCTCAACTTAAATATACATTGCAAAATTTTTTTCCTATTAAAAGCTCCCAAATCCAAAATATTATTGATTTTCAATAAATCTGTGGCGAGATACAGTGTTCCAAAAACAAAATCAGAGAATACAAATTAAAATAAAACATTTTAGATGTTAATCATCGAATATCAGAAAACAGATTTTAATAACGGTCTTATACAGGGTGTCTCAAAATTCCTTCAACATCCAGAAGTGGGAGGTTCCTGATATCATTTGAAGCAACATTTTCCTTTGCAAAAATGACGTTCGCGGCGTTGTTTAGGAGTTATTAACGAAAAACACGGACCAATCAAAGCGCGACCTAGACGCGTGTTGGTTGGTCTGTGTTTTTCGTTAATAACTCCTTAACAAATCGGCGGACGTGATTTTTGCAAAGGAAAATGTTGCTTCAAATGAACTGAAGAACCTCTCATTTCCGGATGTTGAAGGAATTTTGAGACAACCTGTATGTTTTCTTTGCGCCAGTCAGAAGCCCCGAAAACCCCTCGCTACTAGACTCCATATAATGTATAGTGATCATTATAATTTCTAGACAATGGTATGCATTGTGAGAATTGTTAACACGATTTTCAAATATTTCCGATGATCTGACAAACAAAATGTTTCTCTTCACGTGTCTACAAACTTGATACAGAAAATTAAAGAATAATTTCTTTTTTTAATAATAAATGAAGATCACCTGAATTTTTTTAAATATTAACATATATTTTTTACTTCATAATATTCTAAGTGGTATCAAGACGAATCCAACGACCTTTAATAATATAACATTAAACCTTGAAATAATAGTACAATAGTTTTGGCCAGAAATAGCGGGCTACCGGACCACTGCGCGTCGGAGGGAGTGCGCGAAAGAACGAATCAAAACTTTGTTACGATAGTCGAGTAGCGTTCGCGGAATGTGTGTCTGTCGGGTAGCCATAGTACGACAGTAGCCACCAGGTGCGACACGAATTGTTAAGCTTAGAGGCACTTTTTTATGACGAAACCTTAGCGATTAGGGGAGCAATCGTCTAACGCTCTGCGCACAGAGTGTACACAGTTAATCGAGTCCCGTACTGCCAAATATAATATCTCGAGCCGCCGAAACGGAACGTTCTGCACGCGAAACTCATTGCCAGCCACGTCCACGTAATCGTAATCGAGCTTGCACTAGAGAACAAGCGAACAAACCAACTGTTTGAAATTCCGAATTCGTTTTCTTTGCACGCGATTCGCCGACCAAATAGTTCACCGTACTACCGGCGTTGCAATTCATGTTTCTCTCCCATGAGCGGCGCCGAATTAATTTCTATTATTTAACAGTCGATCGTGTGGGCCACCGTTTATATAAATTTTGCAAGTCCATGTCCGAAGACAGTTTAATGGATTCTTCTGGGAACCAACTGATTCCCAACGATCTAATGATATCAGCGCAATTATTGAAAATCCGTTACATGAAGTGTTAAATGGGCAACAACCTTCGTTTGATCGCCGATTGATTTTGTTTTCAACGAAATCGATCGACGTACAAGATAGCAAAGCAGAGGCACTAGATTTTCCTCCGACCGGTTTGCACCGAATCGCAATCGCAGTCCCTATCGCCTCATTGCTAGACAGCGGTTATTTAATATAACAAATAATTTTTGTAATTACAAACGGTAAAAACGTTAGAATTTATGAATACCGTTATATTGTTTTTCTTATCAGTCTTTTAAACATATTAAGAAAGAAAATAATTCTCTGTTTCACTCGAGTCTGTTGCAAATTCAGGTAGAAAATGTTTACGTTGGATAAAGATCCGCTGTTTAGTCATCACCGTCACCACGTCCATATTGTCGTGATCCCTGCTCGTTGGATCGATGGATCGGTACCGACGAGAACGCGCATTCGCCCAGCGGAAATTGTATCTTTAGGTCAGATGCTCGCCTCGACTCGCGTCGACAACTTGTATCTCGCGGCAGCTGAATTGTAAATTCAGGCGAATAAAAGAGAAATATATCGTTACTGTTATCCGTCCGTGTGACTTCATCATCCTCTGCCGCTTGACGATCGACGCGCCGAGGAGCCAGAACAAAATACAGTATTTTATCCAT
The DNA here is from genome assembly GCA_028455615.1 of Lasioglossum zephyrum. NCBI lineage: Eukaryota > Metazoa > Arthropoda > Insecta > Hymenoptera > Halictidae > Lasioglossum > Lasioglossum zephyrum. The sequence continues at coordinate 4,474,827 of CM052329.1, forward strand.
AAATGTCCGAAAAGTCTGACCTGTAAATGTCCTAGATCTATCCCCACTACTGCGGGGTGTATCCCGTTGAGATATATCGGTGAGCCCGCCTAATCAGAATTTCCAACTTCTCTATTTTCCATTATTTTTTTATGGGACTT
>CM052329.1:4475066-4488409 GCA_028455615.1 Lasioglossum zephyrum
TTCTCTTTCTTAATATGTTTAATAGATTGAGAATAATGTAACACTGTTTTTAAATGTTGCTAATGGTTCTACTTTTTTAAATCAGACCTACTTATTCCGCTGTCTAATAATTAGTAGACAAGGTTGTTTAAAATAAGTAGAGGTTAATAAACTGTCCTTCCAAGTACATTTCAAATGAAACACTTCAAGTGGTAGGAAGTTATCAGCAACAATATCGAAAAATAATCCAGAATGCAAAGGGTTAAAAATATCACGATACTTCTTCACTGTGTATTCACATTTGTGTGGTCTGTTTCGCGAAGACGACGCGCGTATATTCTCCGGCATAAATTCAAATTTCTCTTGTCAGCTTGCCAGGTAAGAATTCGGATAAGCGGTCTTACCTGGATCCGTGTACGTATGAAAACAAATTACTCCTTCTCGTTCCCCGTTTGTTATTGTTCAGTTCTGTTCCTTGTACAACGCGGCCGAAGACGTGCGTCCGTCTCGAAACTCGCAGAAACAATGACAAGAATCGTCGATAAACGAGATCGATCGACGCTCTCGAGCACGCTTGCGCTGCTTCCGCTCTGTTTGTTCAACAAAATTCTGAAATTGTAGTTCCGCGCGAATTTTCCCCGATATTTTAAATTGACTCCGCAGTCCCGCGTTCCCACGAGAACAAAAAAAGGCGAACTCCCCCAAGCCGTTCGCCGCAAATTGTTTTCCGATTTGTAATGGGTGTCTGAACTTTATTCGATGTCACCTGAACGGGGCAGGCAATAGAAAAATCGGGGGAAAAATAACACCGCAGAGGGAAAACGTCGCGAGACACCGGAAACGTTAAACGACCGCCACATTTCTCACGTTGAATTGTGCTTCTGTGTTTTTCTTTTTCAAATGAATTTCGCCGAGAGTCAGTACTGCAAGTATCCTCGGCTCGTGTGCATTTCGTTGGGTCTGTGGCCGTACACCTACAAACGCCATCGCTTCCGGGCTCTCTGCGCGTACGTTGTCCTGCTGACCAGCACAGTCTGTCAGGTCTTGTGTGATTTTTTTTCAATTATCCGAACCTTTGACTCTTCGCGGCCCGCGTCACCGATATCCGGTCGAAACATCAAATTGCTTCTAATAGGATAAAAGATTAAGGCTGCAAGGGGTTAATCGTCCGAAATCATTTACAGTAAAGTCGCGATCAAGTTCCCTAAGGATCTCCACAATCACTATTCCTTCAATTTTGGGTAATGCTAATAATGCTACACTATGGAACAAACCGATGATATCTGTGTCAAAATCAAAGAACTTTCGATAGAAATGAGATAGAGCGATTAAATTATTTTTTTAAATTAAAGCTGTAACATTGTAGAATATGGGAAAAATAGGGAGATTACGGTACGAATGTTTTTTAACCTTGAACAAATAAAAGTTTAACTGTTTAACTATAATCCGATTTTTTGAAAAATCCTGAGGTCGTAGAAACATTTTGAGACCTGATTTGAAATCAGCGTGAAAAAAAACTACGAGAAATGATGTGTCGCATGTTAACGAAAAAATTTGTTCCGCACGTGGTATTGGAAAAATCACAATTTTCTTGAACTTGTGCAAGTTTGACGAATTTTTTCAATGTCAAAAAGCGTTCGTACCACAATCTCCATAATTATGTAATATTCTGCCAAGTTTCAGCTTTTATTTAAAAAATATTCATATCATTTAATTATAAAATATTTATTCATTTAAATATTGAGGCGATGGGAGCTGGATCGCGACTTTACTTTGATGTCCCCTGTTCGCTGCAATTCAGTGTACGCTACTAGCTGTACACAGGATTGATTCGATCAATGGGCGTAGGACTAAGCCGACACTGCATAAATTCTCCTTTTTTTGAGGAACTGTCGCAGCGTTCAAAAATTTCGAAAAATTCCAGTTACTACTTAAGCGTTGCCACAGTACGTCCGAGGTTATCACGGCCCTCGGTATCCTCTTAATATCGCTTGCGTATGTGATGATGTTTCAAGGCTATTATTTCAACTTGGAAAAGGTAATTTTCTAATGGTACTGTGAAGTCCCGTTCTAAGTTAGTTCCAGTGATGACAGAATCGTGGGTCGTGGGTTTTTCTCCTTCGCTGAATCAGCCGGCTAGCTTCCCCCACTTTTTTATTTGTTTATTTATGTTTATTTTCCTGAAAATGTTGTTTTAATATTTTTTCCGTTGAGTAAAACACAAAAACTGATCTCCTTTCAATATTTTCATACCAATTGAAAAAATCATGCAGTCAAGGGTTTGTAATTTTGTTGTAAAAAAAACAAGTAACTTAGATTGGGGCCTCACAGTAGTCCTCGTTTTCATTTTCCAATGATATACTGGCGAGTCTCGCGTCAACAACATCTCTGTCACATAGCTAAGACACGTGTTCGACTACATCGAGGACGACTGGAAGATGTTCACCAACGAAGGAGAGCTGGAAACGATAAAGAAGTACGCGAATCAAGGAAAAGTTCTGAACATGTGCATGATCGGTAAGCACTTAGACTTCTCGAATAGATGTGGCGAATGAAATGATAAAAATTTGGAAACATTTCAGGAATCTTTTTTATACTGGTGATAATATTTGTCGCGTGGCCGTTCGCGTCGATGGCGTTGACGAACCAAGCGCAATCCTTGCAAATACCGATCTACGTTGACTGTTTAGTGGAGCAAGGTCGGTACGTGCTCTGGATCCTTCTGTACATCGACGTTCAGACGATCCTAGGCACCATCACGATGCTGTCCGTCGAATCCGTGACCGTCATATTCATGTATCACTTGTGCGGAGTATATCGAATCGTCAGGTATTTAGTATACGCACAAATCTAAACAGTGTCGCCAGAATCGACCAAAAACGTCTTCTCCCTTTTACTATACTATTTCACCACCATTTTTTTTTATCGCGAAGAAAAATTCTTTTTCTTGCGTCCGTCCCCCACCCCCATAAAATAAATAAAAATAAAACGGGAGAGAACCCCACCTTAAAATAAAAATAAAATAAACATAAATATCTTGCCTCTAGGGCCCAACTCGAGGGGTGGTATTGCCCCGCTATGGGGTCCGGGATCAACTGATTCCCCGGCCTCCCACCGTAGCCACCCCATTCTCACCCTGAGCACAGGCCGGGGCTAGGAAAATACCATTCCACCACCATGAACTTACTCCAACATCCCCCACAAGACTCTAGACCAGAAATTCTTGACATTAACTTTACATTCCCAACTTTTTGGTTTTATTCAAATAACTACAAGAAATATAAAATGCCTAGGGTTGGAATGGAGTTCGCAAAAAGAATGTAGTTTAATTATAATATCCCTGTCCCAGACTGATCACGTATGAATCTGATTATCAGAACGGGGGTGAAATGTATTCCTCTCGACTTCCCCGATCTGGCGACACTGTATATAAATGAAGAATAATAGTCGACGAGTGACGAGCATCAATTCGGTTGCGTGTTTTTCAGCGATCGGCTGGAGAAAACCGTAGCTAGTAGCATTTCGAACGCGCGGAATGGCAACAAGTACTCGTCGTCTGTTCGGAAACAATTGATAGCAACATTGGAGCTGCATCAAAGGCTTCTCGAGTCGGTATCGCGATTACATTCTAAATTACAATAACTTCCCTATAGAATCGGGAAGTTAATAATACGAGATAAGAGATAACATTTTGTGATAATATAACATTTTTATTTGACTTGACACTTGTACGGGCGGTCAAGTATTTAATTATTATTAGTATCAATTTAACCCCTTGCCCAACGATTTACTTTACGGTTTCACTGATTAGAATTTCCTTGTAGATCGTAATATCTTAAGAAGGAGAAAACTTATATTCAATAAAAATAAAATTTTATTTCGATTAACATAAGAAATTATTGGCATACGTATTTATTAGAATCTCTTCAGAATCTTCATCACGAGTCCAGGCATGATATTGTAAGGCAATGGGTTAACGCACGAATTTTTCATTGTTGAAGGCTCATCGATTATCTTAATAAATCGTTCTCGAAGCATTTTCTCTGTCTGATTTTCATCATTGTGGCTGAACTGAGCATAAATCTGTACGTGGTAAGTGGTATATATATTCTAATTCTCACGAGTACGACTAAACGTACCGTGATCATCGCGAATTAATCGATGATCGTCAGATGGCTGTATTCCTATCGTCGAAGAAAATCACGGAACAATTTTTCGTCTCGATTGTACTGCTCTGCACTACTATATTTTACGTGTACTACACTAATTTCATGGGGCAGAAAGTAATAGACAAAGGCAACGAGCTGTTTATGAAGACGTGAGTACAATGATATGTTCTCTGTTGCCACAGAGTCCATTTAAAAAATCGTTTGAGTTCTTTGATTAATTCTATGAATTCTTGATATTGTTTTAGATACTCGACGCGATGGTACGAATCACCGCTTCCAATTCAAAAGACATTATTGTTCGTTAGACTGAGATGTATGAAAGGCTCCAGCTTTATATCAACTATCTTTTTCGTGACCTCGATGGAATGCTTATACATGGTATCTTTTTTTCATTTATGTATATTGCAAAACTGATTTCACTGTTTGAACCAACGTGTTCCTTCTCTCTAGATGGGGAACGCGTCTATATCATATTTCATGATGCTCTATACTACGGTGCAACGGTTATAGGCAAGACGATTTTCTCGAGTCGGACACATAGTGAAAATATATAAAATAAACGAACTAGCGTGATCGCAATACGTTTGTGACTACTTCGATTTTCCTATTCGAATTCCTTTCTAAGTTTTGCCACCACCATTTTATATATTTATTTAAATTTTATAATAATAATGTGTAAATTTGTATAAATTCATAATTTACGCATACTGTGGGTATTATTGGACGCGATATCGAAATGCTCCTCTCGATTTCGAAATCGTTATATTTATTTGTATGTTTATTTCTCGATCCCTTTACGGGTTACAAGGGAATCTTAACATTTATCTCTCTTTCTCTATCTCTCATTCTCCCTTTTGCTCCTCTGTCTTTTCGAACCCCTCTCTCTCCTTCCTTAATTTCCTTTCTCTCTCTATTTTTTCATCCATTCCTCTCCCCTCCCGTCCTCAGCTACTATTTCTTATAATATTTATTTAAATAGTATAAAAGCGCAAATAATTTCTTTTATGTTCACGTATGTATATGCGTTAGAATATAAATTATGTACATGTACAATATCAACATTTCATGTATGAATTTACAATGAATAAATAAAGACAATGTGTCATAAAGAACCGTATATATTTATTACACCACCTATTCTTCCCGAATTTCCCTAACCACGTTGAGTTGCACTACTGTATTTCGTGCCACCTCTTTCGATGTCATATTCTCCTAATGCAAAAGTTGATTTTCGAAGTTTTCGAACAAATTTTCGGTCCTCTGACTTGTCATTTAGTTGTACCACTTCATTTTCCAAATTTTTCGACCGTCTGACTCGACATTGAATTGCTCTACTGAATTTCGGATACCTCCTTCGATATCATGTTCTCCTAATACAAAATTCAATTTTGGAGGTTTTCGCCAATTTTCGACTGTCTGACTTGCCGTTGAGTTGTACTACTGAATTTCGTATACCTCCTTCGATATCATGTTCTCCTAATACAAAGTTCAATTTCCGAGGTTTTCGAAAGTTTTCGCCAATTTTCGACTGTCTGACTTGCCGTTGAGTTGTACTACTGAATTTCGGATACCTCCTTCGATATCATATTCTCCTAATACAAAGTTCAATTTCCGAGGTTTTCGAAAATTTTCGCAATTTTTCGACCGTCTGACTTGCCGTTGAGTTGTACTACTGAATTTCGGATACCTCCTTCGATATCATGTTCTCCTAATACAAAGTTCAATTTCCGAGGTTTTCGAAAGTTTTCGCCAATTTTCGACTGTCTGACTTGCCGTTGAGTTGTACTACTGAATTTCGGATACCTCCTTCGATATCATATTCTCCTAATACAAAGTTCAATTTGCCGACAATTTTTAAAAATCTCGTAAATTGAACTTCGTATTAGGAAAACATGATATTGAAGGAGGTGGCACGAAATTCAGTAGTACAACTCAACGGCAAGTCAGACGGCCGAAATTTTTTAAAAATTATAAACTCTTATTACAAAACTTATTATAATGTAGAAGTATAAATTATTACTTTATGGAGTTAAAATTGATGGGAAATGAAAAGGGGCTTTGAAGAATTAAACACAACAAAATAACATAAGTATTCATTTATTATAACAAAGAAATGAGCGAATACACAAAATGTTATACGGAAAAAAGTTCTCCGATTCTTTCAAAGAGAAAAACCAAACCAGAGCAGAAGACTCGTGGATGGTTTTACCGTCAGTTGTTACACAGGTGTCGGTCAGGTCACAGTAAATAGGGGTAAACCTCCGAAAATCAATAAAATCGGATTGAGCTATAATTTTACGTATAGCTTAATTTTGCATTAAAAACATATTTGTCAAAGGGATTTTTAACAACTAGAGAAAATTTCCCTTTCATTTCATTGTCGTTTTCTACCATACCGACATAACATTTTTTACATAATTTTAACACGTTCGGTGCAGATTGTAACACTTCATGATAATCGATATGATTCTGTGACGAATCACGTCTAATTCACCGACGAGATGAAGTTGGCTATGCGATGTGGTATTTCAGATCTCTGTAAGACCAGGTTATCTCCGCGGCCACCTGCTTGTGTCGCTGAATTGCACCGGGATCTGTGATAATAATAATAAATATAATAAATATAAATAATAAATATATAGAATTATCTCAAACTTAATGAATGCCAATATACAAAGACAAAATAGTTATTTAATAAACAATCAATTGTGTCGATCGTAATTGTTAAATACTTAATTTGTTCCTGTTTTCGGCGCACAGTAACAAATTAAGTAGCTATTTAATATTGGAATAGAAACTAATTAAACTTCGCGTAAAGCAGACTGTCCCTAAATTCAAATAGCAAAACCGGACAATTGGTTATCAATTGTCCATAATTACGAAAGTGGCCTAAGGAAAAATTAAAAAAGTGAAACTTCTTGCAGTCGAGTAATGTTTAGAAGCAAATTAAAATTGGAAATGTTAAAAAAACAAGATTAAGAAACAACTAAACAAAAAAAAAACATAAAATTATAGAAAAAATCATAGAAAAAGTTTCACTTCAAACGTAATGCATGATCAAAATTTGTGACGCAAAGGAGAGCGTATGAGAAAGAAAGAGACTATGTCTCTTTAAGAGTTCACTATGTTTGAAGTGAAACTTTTTCTATGATTTTATGTTTTTTAATATTAGTTGTTCCTGGTATTTTTTTTATATTATTCTACCGCGTGTGATTTTCCACGCGTATATTTTTTATTCGGTGCGATATGTACCAAAATGTTTGCTATCATTCTAAAGATCGTTGGTTGTCCAACCGGTTTGACTACCAATCGGTGGACCAGGGTTCGACTCCCGTAGGGGTAAGAAATTATTTTTCCCCGTTCATTCTCACTTTAATTTGTCGCGCTCGACTTTCGCCATCCGTAACATGAGAAAATTGTTACCCTCGGCAAAGAAGTTTTACTTGAAAAGAAAAATGAAAAATTTAACTGTAAGGAGAGTGATACGACGATTCATGGGAGGGCTCGTCCACTGTCTGGATGGAGGAGAAACCCCGGTTGACGGTGTCTCGCTGGCTAAACACGATATAAAGAACACATATAGAGCAAATGGGTGGCTAAGCTCGTCGTAGCATGGCATAATGATAACACGCTCGAATAATAAGGATAGCTGCAGAGGAGACAGGGTTGGATACGCACGCGTGGGCCCGCGTTTGGGGCCCGTCTTCCGCTTCCACGCCGGTGAACGTTCTGGCTTTAACTCCGGCTCAGTTCCACTACGTGCCCCCGGTATTGTATACGACGTCCTAGATACTTCGTTTACCTCGACCATCTATTTCTCTCTCCTTTCAGTCTCTCCGTACCCTTTGTCCATCGTGCACATCCATTCTGTTCGAGCGGACACTCCTCCCTGTTACCCAGACAGTCCTTACTGTTATCAAAGCTTGCGGAGCTTCGAATCATCAAACCAAAACAGTCGAGATCTATACTGGGTTTCTAGGTCCCTCTGTTACCGCGAAAAAACAACACGTAAGGATCGGCTTCAGTGTTCAGAATTTCCTCGGAAAATCAGAAAATTAATTCTTCATTGGGGACCAATTTCTGAGGAATCATCAAGTTGAAAGAAAATATAAATCAACGATAGTGTTCAGAATTTCCTCGGAAAATTAAATTATCGTTGAAACAATGGATTTTTAATTGGGGACCAATTTCTGAGGAACCACCAGGTGCAAGAAAAAATAAACGCGTAAGGATCGACGATAGTGTTCAGAATTTCCTTGGAAAATCAAAAAATTAATTCTTCATTGGGGACGAATTTCTGAGGAACCACCAAGTTGCAAGAAAAAATTAAACACGTAAGGATCGACGATAGTGTTCAGAGTTTCCTTGGAAAATCAGGAAATCGTTGAAACAATGGATTTTTAATTGTGGTCTAATTTCTGAGGAATACATCTAGTCCACGAAGGGTAGGAAGTGAATTTGCGTGGACTGATTCAGCGATTACGAGGAGTAGGCGATAAGCTAACGACTTTTAAAGCTCCTGCTGTAATAGCTGATTGTTTTGCCGCATGTGTAACGTTGTGGAACAATTTGGGGTTTTGAGGATCGCGAGGGGTGCACCGGCGCTTAGGGGAACCACCGACGATGGCGCTGCAGGGGTTTCACCGCCAGCGGAGTTTCGTTCGAATTTCACAACGGCTCACTCGGTCTTAAGTTCCCCTCGAGAAGACTCACCGAAGCCTTCGACACGATCCAAACCGAGAAGAACAGTGCTCGAATACTGTGCTACGATTCCCTGCTATCTGTGAACTGAACTGTAACACCTCCGGTGTTTAACTTTTCATTACTCGCATACAGTGTTTGCAATCTCGAAACTCGAAATCTAGTGTTTCAATCAAAAACAAAAGGTGTGTCGATTGCAACAGCAAATATCTACGTTGCATTGAGACAGTGATCTTATCGAATAAAAATTTATTGAACTGTAACACTTTCGCTGTTAAACTATTCAGTACTCGCATACTGCATCAAAATTTGAGTAATACATATCTGTAGAATGCAGATTGGATGTGTTTATGTTAAGAATGTGTGGATTTAATTTCAAGAAATTATTCTTAAGTTGCAGACTCCTTAGAGTATACAGCAACAAAATTTGAGTAATACTCACATATTGTATTTACAATCTCAAAACTTGAAAACTAGTGTTTCACTTATAAACAAAGGTATCCACTGCACCAGCAAATATCTATGGTGCATCAAGACAGTGCTCTTATCGAATAAAAATTGATTTATGTCGAAAATGGAGTGCGAGTAATTTGAAATCAAACGGGATAATTTTAAATCAAACTCGGAATCCGCTAGTGTTTTCGCAAGTGCACAGTGTTAGTGAAGATACTCGGTGAACTTCCGCAAATGTGACAGATTTGCAAAAACTGGGTCGCTTGAAAATTAAGGGATGAGGACTGCCAACGAGAATGAGCGACGAGTGATTTTTTAACTTTGATGTCTGAAGCAATATCAAGATAAAATTCGAAATGAAGGTTGTTCTGTTGCAATTGGTTTTGACGATTGGCGTGATAGGAGGCGAACAGAGATTCGCGGAAACCCCTGGATTATATCAGGAGGTATCCTCGGGGGATGACGTGCAGTTGCGGTGCAGAGTGCAGGACAAGAGGGGCCAGTGCATCTGGCAGAAAGACCGGAAGCCGGTGGGCATGCACCCGGACAAATACGAGTGGGCCAGCGGTCGCGGTGGTGGTGATTGCACCCTTCTGATTAGACGAGCCTCCCTCGACTTCGACGACGGCTTCTGGGAGTGTCAAGTCACCTCTGGCGATTTCACGCGACAGGATGCACTGACATCTTTGGCAGCGCGGCTCCTTGTCAGAGGTGAGACTGTCTTTCAATCATTATTGTTCAAATTTAAAAAACTTTATTAATCAACGTCTGTTAGACTTCAATTTCAAAATTGATTTACTAAATTGTTTCTGATAATATTCCTTGCCAGAGGCGAGATCTTTCCTTGCAATCATTATTGTTCAAATTCGTAAAATATTCTTGAACCCCTATGGCAATATCGTAGTCTTTTTTCAATAACATTATTAATCAGTAAAATATTCTTGAACCCCTATGGCAATATCCTATTCTTTTTTCAACAACATTATTAATCAACATCTATTAGACTTCAATTTGCATCTACTAGATTGTTTCTGATAATACTCCTGGTCAGAGGCGAGACTTTTCCTTGCAATCATTATTGTTCAAATTCGTAAAACATTAATCAACATCTATTAGACTTCCATTTGCAAATTCATCTACTACATTGTTTCTGATAATACTCCTTGTCAGAGACGAGACTACCTTGCAATCATTATTGTGTGTTCAGATTCGTAAAACATTAATCATTATCTATTAGACTTCGATTTGCAAATTCATCTACTAGATTGTTTCTGATAATACTCTTGCCAGTGGCGAGACTCTTTCAATCATTATTTTTCAAATTCGTAAAATATTCTTGAATCTCTATGGCAATATCCTAGTCTTTTTTCAAGAACATTATTAATCAACATCTATTAGACTTCGATTTGCGAATTCATCTACGATATTGTTCCTGATAATACATTATAATAATAATACAATTTGTACAAGTTTTAAAACCAAGTTGTAGTACATCTGGGTGAGCAACGTCAGAATTGATCTTCATGCTCGTTAGAACTTGATATGTACCAAGAAACCCGCCATGCCCAAAATTCCTCGCTCGAATTCAAGTATCCGAAACAGAAGCACCGAAACTGGATATCTGGAGGAGACCTGAAAAAACACAGTAGCCTCTAAGAGCCATTTCCCAGACGCGCCGGTAAAAAGTGTCACCGCCTGCATTATGGCACTAATCGGACGAATTCTGGAACAGAAAAATCTTTCAGGCACTTGAAGCACTCGCGTGTGATCCCGCCGCCGCGAGACGTCCCGAAGAAACGAAACAGACCGCCAGATCTCGTGTGAACGAAGTCTGAGAAGCCTCTTGACCGCCCTGGTTTAAGCTTTTCACGCTACAGCCGATCATTAACCGTTTCGGATCGTACGCGTTCTCGAGCCGAAGATTCAACTCGAAGTTAGCGTATCAGCGTTTGAACAGCTCAGCTAGCAATTAGTGGATCAGCTGCGCTCGCGCAACAGTTCCCGTAACGAGGCATTAACGTGTTAAACGCGCCGCTTGATTTTAACGGAACGTTCACCGTTTGCGTCACCGTTGGAACAAAAAAAAATCACTTTCCTCGCCGAATCATACCTAGCACACGCTTAATCAGATCCCAAAGCCTCCTCAATGGAACAATGCAGATTTAGAGGGGCCAACTTGAAATTCGCTAAACGCGGTCGGGCAATGATGCAACGCCCGTTCCGTTCTACTTTTCTCTCTCTCTATTTTTTTTCTCTTTCTCTGCACCAGAGATTTCTGCAACACCAATCCTAAATCCTTAACACCTTCCAATTAATTCCATTAAGTAAGTTCGACGCCTTCTCTTTCTCTGCACCAGAGATTTCCTCAACACCAATTGTAAATCCTCAGCAACTTTAAACAATTAAATTCAGTAAAATAAATTCGACGCATTGTTTCTTTTTCTCTACTCCAGAGATTTCTTCAACACCAATACTAAATACTCAACACCTTCACCGATTAAATTCAGGTTAAATAAATTCAACGCATTGTTTCTTTTTCTCTGCACGAAATATTTCTACAACACTAATTCTAAATCTTTAACACCTTCCAATTAATTTCATTAAGTAAGTTCGACGCCTTCTCTTTCTCTGCACGAGAGATTTCTAGAACATCAATTCTAAATCTTCAACACCTTCAGCGATTAAATTCAGGTTAAATAAATTCAACGTATTGTTTCTTTTTCTCTGCACCAGAGATTTCTTCAATACCAATTCTAAATCCTCAACAACTTTAAACGATTAAATTTAGTAAAATAAATTCAACGCATTGTTTCTTTTTCTCTGCACCCAATATTTCTTCAACACCAATTCTAAATCCTTAACAACTTTAAACGATTGAATTTAGGTTAAATAAGTTCAATGCATTGTTTCTCTCTCTATGTACCAGAGATTTCTTCAACACCAATCCTAAATTCTTAACACCTTCCAATTAATTCCATTAAGTATGTTCGACACATTCTCTTTCTCTGCACGAAAGATTTCTTCAACACCAATCCTAAATCCTCAACACCTTCCAATTAATTCCATTAAGTATGTTCGACACATTCTCTTTCTCTGCACGAGAGATTTCTGCAACACCAATTCTAAATCCTCAACACCTTCAAGGGTTGAATTCAGTGAAATAAATTCAACGCATTGTTTCTTTTTCCCCGCACGAAAGATTTCTGTAACACCAATTCTAAATCCTTCACACCTTCCAATCAATTCCATTAAATGAATTCGTCCCATTGTTTGCCAATAACACCGTTAATAATCGCGATCGGACTTGGTAGTTTTACGATATTTATTGCTCAAACGTTTCTCCGAATCCGTGACGCGGCGAACTTTCTCAACGACCGGTGACAGTGCATTATTCATAGCGATTCGTAGTTAGATTCCGCCATTTTTATTCTCCGAATCTGCGAGAAGAACTTTCTCAACGTTCCTGACACAGCTGCTCCGTACAAAGCAATTTCGTATCGTAGTTAGACTTCGCTAGTTTTACAACACCTGTATCGCCCACGATTCTCCGAAGCTGCGAGAAAAACTTTCCCAATGGCCGGGCGTAAGTGACATTATTCACAGCGATTTGGTAAACGCGACACATTTGTAACTTAGGGGAAACGAATTTAGAATAGCACTCAAGCGATCGTTATTGTTCCCGTGCGGCCATTAAATCACGAATCTCATTATTTCCAGTGAAACCCCGGAACCCTCGATTGGAGTACGGGGGGACAATTTTGGACAGCGCCCTCACGCTAAGGGAGGGTCAGGAAGTTACCATTTCCTGCGTATCAAGATATGGAAACCCACCGGCGCTCATCAAATGGTATGTCTGGGCCAATTAACTCTCGCCCCACTAGGGTGAATACGATTTCCCGTAATAGAATAGAAGGCCAATAGAACACGCGAAAGCCTTCGGGAAGAAATTCATGAAAAAAACACACTTACTCCTCGCGTATACGCAATTACCTCTGAATGTGTCAAGTAAGTTAATTTATTTAATGCGCTACATACGTCCGT
>CM052329.1:4488509-4572355 GCA_028455615.1 Lasioglossum zephyrum
ATAGCCGCCACACCTCATCTAAATTCTTCTAACATAAAGACTCGCTCCGTTCTGATCATCACCTTCGCATGACCGGTGTTACAATTTCCCTGAACACCGTGCGATTTTCACGGCCGTGAACGCTCGCGATACGCTGCATGAGAACGCACCCCTTCTCCGAACGTCGATGGCATTCTCCGATGACGAACTGCTAGCACTGTAAATAGCGTAATAGCAATAACGCGGAGAAACTCTTGGCACGTCTGTCTCACTTTGTTTTCGTCTGGTTGATCGCTTGTAATGATTGCAATAATTATTTGGGATCTTGGTCGTTTTGGATTTTCATTATTAGTCAATAGAAATGTTCGCAACCGACTCGTTGTCGTATTTGAATAAGAATTTATTTTTTTGTGACTTCAAAAATCGTTTGATCGTTTGTAGTTATTACAATAATTATTTATGATCTTGATTTCTTCAGTTCGTTTTTGATTTTCATTATTAGGTCAGTGGAAATGTTCGTAACCGATTCCTTGTCGTATTTGAATAAGAATTTTTTTTTTGTGACTTTCAAACATCGTCTGATCGTTTGTAATAATTACAATAATTACTTATGATATTGATTTCTTTAGTTCGCTTTTGGCTTTCATTATTAGGTCAGTGGAAATGTTCGTACCCGATTCCTTTTTGTATTTATCGTCTGATCGTTTGTAATAAGTAAAATAATTATTTGCAATCTTGTATCCTGCAGATCGTTTTTGTTTCACTTGATTAGAACAGTAGAAAAGGTCGTACTCGATTCCTTGTCATATTCGAATACCAATTTATATTTTTGTGACTTCCAACCATCGTCTGATCGTTTGTAATAATTGCAATAATTACTTATGATCTTGATTTCTTTAGTTTGCTTTTGGTTTTCATTATTAGGTCAGTGGAACCATTCATACCCGATTCCATATCGTATTCGGATATGAATTTATTTTTTTGTGACTTCCAACCATAGTGTGATCGTTTGTAATAATTACAATAATTATTTGCGATCATCTATCATTCAGATCGTTTTTGTTTCACTTGATTAGGACTGTGGAAAAAGGTCGTGCCTGATTTCTTGTCGTGTGTTGAACACGAATTTAATTCCTGGGGTCCGATACCGGGATTCCTGTCGTGTCAGACAAGTTCATCGCGACAGGTCGTTAATCGGTAGTTAGAAAGCGAAAAACAATTCGGAGGAAAGAGGAAGTGGCGTTAAGCGGGGACAGGTTTCACCGCTAATTGCCCGTGAATCATTCCCGAAATGGACTTTCATTATTTACGGAATCTAGCTCGTTACAGTGTTACGTTAAAGTCATCGTAAAACGTTAACGAGGCCAGAACACATTATACCTCGCGTTTCCTTGAACCGGGACACCCTGGGAAGACACGTGGCTCCAGAAACCAGCGTCTATCGTCACGATCAAACATGCTATGACCAAATATGTCAGTACAGATATAGTTAAAAAGTGAATACATCAGATAGGAAACAGTAAACACGATTAAAGAGTTAAACTGTACTGTTTTATTACATACAGTTCACTAGAATGATCATTCTCGATCATGTAAAACATTAATCCTTATCCGTATGATTTTCCTCATGATTAAAATAATTACAACTACTTTGTTTTTAATAATTTCATTAATGAGAACAGAAAATTTGTATTCATCGTGTATGTTCATTTACTTTAACGCTGAAGTATTGATTGCTAAATAATTTGATTTCGTTTTAGAAGAAAGACATAAATAATATTCATATTTAGCAGATTACATTTTTTCGCCACGAGTCTGAATCGTTATTATTACATTTATTAGATTGTTTCTGATAATACTCCTTGTCAGAGATGAGACTGCCTTTCAATTATTATCGATTAAATTCTTAAAACATTAATCAATATCTATTAGACTTCGATTTGCAAATTCATCTACTAGATTGTTTCTGATGATACTCTTTGCCAGAGGTGAGACTGCCTTTCAATCAAAATCGTTCAAATTAAAACGATCAAATTACAATGATCATTCTTGATCATGTAGCACGTTATCCCTTTTCCGTACGATTTTTTTCATTATTCAAATATTGTAATTAAAACTACTTCGTCTTTAATAATTTCACTAATGAGAACAGAAAATTTTTATTCATCGTGTACGTTCATTTACTTTAAATGAATTTAAAGACATAAATAACATTCATATTTCAAGTGTTCGCCACGAGTCTGACATGAGGTGGAACATTATTATAAATGGAGTTAAATGAACTATCCCAACGTTTCTCCTAATTTCTCTTGCTGCTCCTAAACGGGAGACACGAGCGACCGACGAAGAAGGCTCGCGCGCCTAAAATTCACGGGAAACGCCCACGTTTGCGCCGACTCACTTTTTCCGCGCGGAATCGAACGCGGAACTCGCTCGCAGAAGTTCTACCTGGAACTGTTGCGGAGAGCAAGGTTCCTCTCTTCCTCTTTTACTGCCTTTAATAGGCACGCTGCCTAAATAGTTCTTCCGCGGTTTTTTTTTCGCTTTGCTCTGACCGCGCGCTCCGGAGCTACAGTGCCAAGCATAATTATGCAGATTGCATAGTCTCCCCGTGAATCACTCTAGAAAGGGTACAAGCCTCGGGCAGCCGCGGGAAGCTGGCAGACCCGCTTTCCGGAAACTTTGGCGTCGCTATTAGTCGAATTAATCTTCTGCAACACGGTTCCGTTGCATTCCTCTCAACTAACAAATCAAGACGGAGAAATTTATCCACTCGCGGAACGGACTTACTTCAGAATCGCTGAACGGTTTATAAACGCTCTCGCGAATGCTTTCTTATTTATTGAAAATAGAAAAGGCAACGTTTATCGTGGCAATGAAACTTGTAGTTTTCGTAGAATTAATGTTTCCTTTTTTTTATTTACTTAGTTTACGTCGCTTTCAACTCTTTGCTAAGGTTACTTCGCGGCGGGATTTAAAGTTTATTAACTCTTCGTACTCGAAGCTATTTTAACTAGAAAATTAAATATTTTGACCTAGCTAGAACAATTCCATTCTGCATATTTTTTTCATTTTATTAAAACTGAATTCCGAGTATTAGCGTAGACTTGTCTCTCTTACGCAGGCGTTGAAGTCTCCACCGTCTCGGCGAGAAAAGGTTGTTGCATATGAAATATGTCCGAATCCATTGCACATCACTTTGTAGTACAAAGCTTACGACCCTATCTTCAATTATAATTTATACATATAAATTTCCTTTCAAATAAACTTGATTCGAACGTCTAACAGCATATTCACCTCATGTGATATTTGCTGAAAGTGTGGTGAATAATCAATAGACTGTGGATTCTATACATTAATTCCAAAAGTGTGTGGGTGTAATCTAAAACAGTAAAAAGGTTACAATGATTTTTCTCAGTTTGTTAAAATTACTAAAGTAAGAGTAAACTGTTTATATAGCTCCAGTTTAATAATCAACGCACTATTCGTTGATAATAAAAGGAACTATAAAATAGATTTTCAATTCAAAAAATTCAATTTCTACCAATCAAGAAACGTGTGTTACTTTGATCAATAAGAGATACTTGCTAAAATTGTTTAATGTTCCTGTAAAACTCAGACATTTCATATGCAACGACTTGATATTTTCCGTGAATATTATCGAATCATTGCGGTTTGATATTGACTTACTGATCTTCGACAGGTACATAGGTGGAGACGAAGTGGAAGCCCTCAGGGATCAAACCAATGTCACGGAGAACGACAGCCCTAAAACCTGGGCAGCTCACAGTCTCCTTCGAGTACGCGGACAAAGGGAGAACCATGGTCTGCCGATTCGGTGTATCACGATTCATCCATCCAGTAACGTTCCAGCGTCCGCGCAAACACTGCTGGATGTGCATTGTATGTATATCTGCGATTTGTATAACATAGTGAAAGGTCCATTGAAACACCGGTCGCGAACGGAATTTACAATTCACGGCTAAAAAGAGGATTCGAGAGAGCCGCCTTGTTTCCTACGTTTCCGTGACCCAGCTTTCTTGCAGCACTTTCATCTCGCATCGTAAATTCAAATTTGACCCTCCGCCAACGATCTACGATCTCCTCTGCATTTCCTCTTTCAACAATTCTCCTAAGTCGAGGCAAATATTTTCGATTTTCACATAGAAATGTATCAGGTCGTCAACTATGAAACGTAACAAAAAACAATGCGAACCTTATTTGTCAAGTTTCATACTTAACCCTTCATTGCATAGTTTTTTCAATTGGGATGAAAAAATTATTAAAAAAATTAACACAACATTTTCAGAAAAATAAACACAATTTCGAATAGTAAGAAAACACATTCTTAGTTTAATATATGCCAGATTTTGTTAAAAGTTTTATTTAAAATATAAAATTTGAGAGGATTTTATATTTTTAATAAAAATTAGTAAAAAAATTTATATAAGTAATTGTATCGGATATGATACACTATGCAACGAAGGGTTAATGACCTGATACACCACAAAGTGTACTGCACAACGGAGTAAAAAAAAGAAAAAAATTATATAATCACGTAACAAGTAACCGTGTCGGCTATAAATAATATTGCTTTATAAAAATTACAAGACCTAACTTGTTTAGATCGTCCACAATTTTTCTCTAATATCACGTGATCAAATAAAGAGAATATTGAATAATTTCTGATGAAAAAAATCTTCATAATTTTGCTTCATTCGAAGAAGAGTCATTGTAAAACCATGATTTCCGAGACGGGATCGTTACAGTAACAAATCAGCGACGGGTCTGCGGATGACTCGAGCGTTTCGATCGGGTCCCCTCGTTGTGGAGGAACGAAATACTTATTCCGATTTTACGACCGGCAATTACGGACTAAGAGGGGGGACGGTAAAACGCTGGGGGCATTGGACGGTGGTTTTCTAACGGCGTCAACGAATTTCAGATGTCCCGGAGGTGCGTCTCGAGACGAAGCCGCGGCTGCTGGTCGCGGCCCTCGAGGACTCGGCGAGCTTTATGAGCCTGAAATGCTTCGCGGATGCCAATCCCAGCGGAACGATCAAGTGGTTCAAGGATTCAGCTCCCATCACTGTGACGGGCAACGTCGTATCGTTGATGTTAAACAGAACGCAGCAGAACGGCACCGGGACTGGCTCCGAACTGAGATTCGAGCCGGTCAAGAGAAACGACGCCGGTCTCTACTCTTGCAAGGCGGTCAACGTTATCGGTGAAAGCGCTCCCGCTAACTACAGGCTGGACGTACAATGTTCGTAGACTTTTACCGTGACGCCTACTTTTTCGCGACTCTCCGCAGGGTTCGCGATATAAACACACCAATTTCCTCCGCCTCCGAGTTTCCCTTTGATTCCGTGCTGCCAGTCGAGCATTAACCTGCTTTTGCTACTGAGCTACCCCAATGCCCACTGCTTTCTTCTTCGCAGGACAATTAACCCGGTCACCGAGGACGACCGGCTAACTCTCGGTCAAGAGTCCTTTCTATTTTTTTAAACGTGGGGAAAATGTGTTACGCATACCCCGCCCTCCTAGAAGGAGGAGGGGTTATGTGGGACTCACCCTTCTGGCGTCTTCACTCTTAGTTAATGAGGAGAAAGTTAATAAAATAATTTTTTCAACCTCGATAATTCATGTGTTTGTTGAATATCGATCGTAAGGTAGTTTATAACAAGAAGTATTGATGATTCACTTTAGATTGTTGAAAAATGTGAACAAATTCTTTTTCTACGTTCTTTTTAACGAGGGACCAGAGAGTGATTAAATTTTTGACGTCAAAAAGTGACCGATTTGACATAGAATGACCCTAATGCCTTTCACGAAGAGATGACTCTGTCGCTGTACTCTTCATCTTCTTCTCGACTGTCTAATTGGCCAATTTCAATTTCTTCGCAGACGGTCCAATCCTGAAGGAGGACAGCTCCGACAACAAAACTGCGCAGAAGTTCGAGGAGACGACTCTTCTAGGCTCGAACCTGGAGCCCTTCGTCTGCGAGGAGTTCGACGCCAACCCTCCAGCCCAATTCAGATGGATCCACATTCGCGGAGGCGTGACGAAATCCATCGAGAATCCTCTTCAGAACACGGACGGGGGGAAGCGACTACGCCTGGAGAACGTGATGTGGTCCGACGAAGGGGAATACCGTTGTTTAGCTTTCAATATCATCAACAGCGTGAGGAGGGAGATGCCCAGCGAGGTGCGACATGTTCTCCACGTGACCGGCCCTCCGGAGATACAAGCTAGTAAACCTTCATCGGGAGGAATAGGATTCTACGAGTCTATCGGCTGGGCTGGAGAATCGGAGCATGTTCTCAAGTCCAAATTCTGCTCGAGACCTCCACCGAAAATCGTCGCCTGGCAATGGGGAAGCTCGCACATCAGAGCAGGTATGAATCATTTATCCTTCCGGTCTTGATCATCCATCTTGATTACTCCGGTGATAGTGAAATGAATCACTCGGGTGAAACTCGCGAGGGATGTTGGCCAAGTGATCGTGAAACATCATGTAACATCCTTGCAGATGTCCCAGTCATGCTTAACTGAGCCTTCTACAAGTTGTGCTGACTTGTGAAAACTATAATTTAATATAAAAAAGAAGACAAGAATTGAGAGAAACGATTTTTTTAATTCTCTCTATTGCGTTGCCCTGAAGTATTACTTAAAAAAAATAATAAATAAGTATTGGACGTGCAATTCACATTTAAGTTAATAACAGTTATCCAAACAGCATATAATCATATATCTCAGTTGTGCCAGCCATCACATAACTCAAATATGTAATGCGAAAGTGAAAAACGAAAAGTGGGGGTTACTTAAAAAATCGTTTCAATCAATATTTCTATCATAAGCTTAGCACAACTTGAAATCGTTTAGTTCAACGAGCGGTTAGCTAACTTCCAGGAGTCTTTAAGCGTTCACCTAACAGTTTCCCTTTCGTCCAGGCGAGAGCATTCACCCGAAGTACGAAGCGATGCCGTTGGAGCACGTCACGGAAGACAAGATGGTGACGAACTGTTATTGGGCGAAGCTGGTGATCAAGGACCTTCAAAAGGAGGACGCCAGAGTGTACACCTTGCTGGTGGAAAGCGAGAAAGGCAGAGATTCTACCAACGTGAAGCTGGTGATCCGAGATCCCACGGAGATGAGAGTGATAGCTGCGGCGGCAGCAGTTGGTTTGCTGTTCCTCCTGCTTCTAATCTCGATAGCGGTGTACTCTGTTCTGAGGATGAAGAGTCGACGCTATCGTAGGGAAGAAGAAGAGGGTAGTATCGCGGCTGACGCGTTCTACACTAACACGGGTACCACCGAGAGACAAAAGACTGTGAACAACGGCACTTCTCAGAGCAAGGTCTACGGGAGGAAAGCCAACCCGGAGGGCGGGCTCGCCGTCACGTATGACTATGATCAGATCACGAAACAGGTGCGCGCTATGAGTCCGGAGGCTTTGAAAGTCAGGCGTGCACCAGCTGTTCTCCAACCGCCGACCATTGTGTAACTGTTAACGTGCTCGACGCCGTGACGGTCATCTGTGACCGACGGTTTCAAGCTACTCGAGGCTGGCCCGATGTTGGCTACCGTTCACTTGCCAAAGTACGATCAACACAGAACGAAGGTTAAACGCTGTGCGAGTTGTCTCGACCCCTCGGGGCGTTATTTGAGCACTGCTGTTCCTGAATATTTGGACCAAGAATTAGATCATGAGTTTTATTTGCGACTCAAATTTTTCATTCTTACTTCGTGCAACTGTAAAACGTGTTTGCATAAGGATCGTCGATGTTAACGAACTCTGTGACCGACGGTTTCAAGCTGCCGCTAACTTGCCAAAGTACAATGAACGTAGAATGATATTTAAACGCTGTGCGAGTTGTCTCGTCCCCTCCGGGCATTATTTGCGCACTGCTTTTCCTGAATATCTGGACCGAGAAAGGCTGAAAGAGCTCTCCGCAGGAGTGTGATAACTAGACCGCGGATTTTATGCCAAAGATGAACAGCTTTAATTCGGATCAGTAGAAAAATCAACATGATTCAGCACAGACATTATTCAACCTTGTTTCGTGCAACTGTAAAATTTGTTTGCATAAAAGTTCGCAGTCTAGCGTTGTTGTAGAATAATGTCGTCGATGTTTATCGTTGTCTACTGGCTGTCGCGTTCAAGTGTGTCTTTAATCTTCGCCAGTTTCGTTAATATTTTGTAGTATTCCCTAGGTGATCTCGTCGCTAATCTCTTTTGTAATATATTAATCTTCTCTGTTCGTTGGAGTTTTATTATATTGCAGATTGTTCTTGGAAATGTATCAGTGTTTTATAGCTGTATGTATATATATGTATATTAATTATATGGAATCAAAGATACGAATTAATGTAAAAAGTAAAAGCTATAAATTCTCACCGTGTCGATGTTAAGACCCGTGCAATACTGTAGGGATGCACCAGTTGCAAATGAATTTTATACATGACTTAGGTGTTAGCGTATTATGTATCGGGAGACGAATAAAGCGCCCAGGTTTCTTGAAAAATATGGTTCGCATGATTTCTTATATTTTTCTTTCTCTGTTTATTCGTTCAATCTGTCTGTTCAGTTTCTCGTTCGTCGACTCCTCAGCGCGAAAAGGAGTACCGTGTAACAACAGAATAGCACTGACAAGCCTACATAATAATTATTAATTGATGTAGCATTAAATACACTTTACAAATTATAGAAGTTCATTATAAAAAAAAATATATGAAGAATAATTGTTCAAGAACATATAATTCCCCTTTTTCTTTCAAAAATATGATATGTGTACATATCTCTGGTTTCTTAATACATTTAAAGATCATTGGTCCCGGACAGGCATCCTGAAATATATAATATTTGCAACATATATTATGAAATCTACAACTTAAACGTTACGTTGCACACATATGTTCTTCCCGGTACGTTCCATTGAAGTCAGGTACACTTTAAATAAATTTCGATCGACAATTCGTTGAAACATAAAACACTGCATCTTTTGACGTCGCGAAATCCATATGTTGCATTACTCGAATCCTTTCACACCGATGAATCAAACTTTACAGAACAATGATTGCTCTCCCTCTCTCTCTCTTAGAACAATAGATAAATCTGTATATCTATACTTTGCAAAGAATTCATTAACTGTGCTGAACAAGTTACAAAACTTCTTAGAAGTTATCAGTATGTATAAAAAACCGGTGCTCAGTATCTAAGATCCATTGGAAATGATTTCTTCATCTGTTGCAGCTGTTTCTTCAATCAATTATGTATATATAATATTTAACTTATATGATCAACTCAACATACATCGCGTTATTGGATAACGCGAATAATAAATCTCTACTCAGCGTTAAACTTGTATAGTACATAAAAATAATTTACAAGGGATGTTAATGGTAGCATATAGCAATGATAACCTATACACATGTCCTTCCTAATCTCATCAAAGGAACTACTTGTCGTCCGGCGACGACTTTCATACCGTTTACATGATTTGTGTAAACTCATGGTACACATTCGATTACGACTGAGACGGTTTCTTGCGTCTGCCAAATAGATTGCTCAGAACAGAACTCCTTTTGTAATCCCTATCCTTGCGATTGCTACCCACACTATGCTCGCTTTCCGACCCACTCTCGCTTGCCCTTCTTCCCTCCATGACTGTAACGTTTTGTGGCGTTTGTGGCACGGCTGGAGGTGCCACGTACGGCGGTAAAGATACTGGTCTACCCGTGAACGAGTTATTTTGCTGCAGACCCTAAAACAAAAGCAAAGTGTTCAGAACAATGCTCAAACGTTCAAAAGTTGTAGTTGAAAAGTTCAATTCACCTGTCTGGTGTTTACGGGAACGTTTCCATAGGCTGTAACAAAAACCATCGTTCAGTTTTCCCGCGTGTTTGTTCATTCGCGGATAAGCAAGCTTTGCATAATCGACAAACTGCGGTATACGTAATGAGAAGAAGATAGGAGAAGTGTGCGTTAAGTAAAAAAATAAAATAAGGGCGAATCAGGGTAAGCAGACAGAAGATAAACAAAAAAATAGGTTGGAAGGTAAGGTATAACATGCAAGAAGAGTGACGGCAGTTCACAAACAGCTGACAACGACTAACCGGGATCATGAGGGGCACTCCACTGAGCCATTCTGGTTGGCGGAGGAGCGGTCGATGGCAAGGGAGGTGCTAATTCTATAAAATAATTCACTAGTCTTTAGATGGAAGAGGATCGTTTACGCAGAGACACACATATTCGCAATGTACTCCTGGAAACACGGATTCGATACCTTGGTGTTGCGTTGTCAGGTCCACGCTGCTTTGTCTCTGCCAGGTTGGATTCGGAGGATACTGCTGACTGGACCCGTTATGGTTCAACGTTGCACTGCGCTGCTGGTAGAAGCCTGGTCTCCCTTGTGCGTGGTCTGTTTCTGTAAAAGTAATCGAATTTTTCTTACAATTCAGTTAACTTTTAAGAGATATTTTTGATAATTACCATCTCGTCTGTACTGCGGTAGAGCCTCGGTACTTGGTGAGCGTATAGGAACAGGTGGAGGTGCTCCCCTCGGTGGAATCGGGGGTTTGTCCCCTGAATTCGGTTGGAACTGTTCCCTCTGGCTAGCCAATTGTTCCTGTTGTATCATCTGCTGTTGCTGTGCCAGCAACTGTTGCTGTCGATGCATCTGCAGGAACTCCGTCTGCGTTTGAGGCGGTTCTGTTCTTTGCGTGATCAAGAGCTCGTTGTTGTTTTGAGGATCGCGTCTCTGCTGGTTCTGCCTGTGCATCTGGAGGAACTCGATTTGAACGTTGCTGGGGGAATGTTGGTTGGGCATGTCGCGTCTGATCACGGAGTTCTTCCTCTCGAGTTCAGGGGTGGAAGCACGGCTGCTTCCGGTCGATAGATTGTCGTCAGCGTGCTCCGCTGCTTCAGCATTCTGCAATCTTTCTAGACCCTCCTTCTGCGACTCGTCGTAGCTGAGAAGCTGAAGGCTGGGCGGTAGTTTAGCGTGGAAGGATATCTTGTTGACCCAGTCTTCCATCTCTTGCTGACTAGGTGCAAGGAACAGGAATTCGGATCCGTCTGTACACTTCAACCTGAACACGTTCTTCTTCTTAGTATAGTCGTCCGCTTTCTCGCATATGGCGTTGAAGATGGTGATAGGAGCAGTGGCAGCCTTGCTCAGCCGGAAGTCCTCTGTATCCTTGAAGAAGCACAGCAGCTGTCCGCACAGTACCGTGTAATACTGCTTCCAGGATCTGACTGCTGCCTTTTTGCCAGCGCTCTGCAGTTCGTGCTTCCTTTCCAAGAAACCCTGAATCTCCACCGGAGGCAACGTGTCCATGTTCTCCATCCTCTGAAGCTTCCTGAAGCTCTGAGTTCTCCTCCTTGTCGTGAAGCTGGGCGTTCTTCTGGGTTTCTTGGTATCCACCTTCATGCTCTCAGCCCTCTTGATGTCGGGAGTCGTTCTCCTCAGCTTCTCGCCGAACACGTGAGAAATACCATGCGACTTTTGATTCGGAGTTACATCCAAGTTCTCCGGAGAAATGGCAGCCTTTAGAGGCGATAGTTTATTGATGGACTCGTGTTCGTCCGTCGTGCCATTGATCTCGTCGTGAACGGTGCGATGAGGACTATCCAATAGTCTTCTTCGCTCCTCTTCGCGTTTCCGTTCTTCGGTTATCCTCTGTACTTCCTTGCGTTTCCTCTCTTCCAAGCGCGCTCGCTCTACTCTTTCCTTCTCGGCCTGCCTCGCCGCCATCTCAACCTCCTGTTGCTTCTGGAACGCCTTCTCCAGTTTGGTTATTCGCCTGAGGGCGCTGAATCTGTCTTCCTGAGCCTCGATAGTCTTCTCGAAATCCTCGTGTTTTCTTATCAGTTCCTCGACCTGCGGAATACTCTCACCCAAAATCTCATCATGCAACATAGGTTCTCTGCTGACTATCCAATTCTCCAGTGTCTCGGCTTCCCGTTTGAACAACTGCGTGTCCAAGTTCTGCTCGTATATACGTCTCCTCTGTTCCCACGTGTCCTTGAGGAACTGCTGCCGGTGCTGTAACACGGACACCTTCTCCTCGATCTCCTTCGCCAAGAAGTGACCTTGCTCTATCAACTCCTGACCAGTCTTGTAGAACTTGTCGAACGCCTCGTTTCGCGTCTCGATTTCGCTTTTATACTCGCTGTGTCTGGATATCAGAGCTTCAGCGCCCGGAACATCTCGAGCCAGATCCGGAGAAGTCACCTTGGCTACCATCTCGTTGATCCAGGACATCAGGTCTCTGTATTCGCCTAAGTACGACTGCAACTGCTCTGCTTGAGACAGTTTGCTTCGTCTCTGAGCAGCCTTCTCCAGCAGCTCGTTCCAAGATGCTTCAGCTTCTTGATGCTTCACGTCTATGTGCGTACGAGCATCCGGAAATAGTTCTATCAACCTAGAAGCCTCTTCCATTAATAATTCCACCTGAAAAGCAAAATCACCATTGTGAATATTAATTTTAATCCATTAACCATATTAAGAAAGAAAATATATTTCTATTTCACTCGAGTTTGTTGCAATTCATAACATGAACGAAGAATTACCTGTTCCTTCACTGCACCCAAATCCGTCTCAAAACCTTGGTGCTTCCTAACCAACGCCTGAATGGTCTCCAAGTCGTGTCCATAGCCATCGGAGCTCAGAGCTGTTTCCTTCTCCTGGATCCACGAGATAGTTTCATCCGCGGTTCTATCGAACATGTGCACCTGCTTTGCACCTGCTAAGGCGTCTTGTCGCGCATGTGCCAACTCTTTTATATCCTCCCATTGCTGCTTCGTTTCGTCGATCTTCATCAGGATTTTACTCTTCTCAGGATTATTCTCTTCTATCAATTTCTGGCCTTTCTCCAGCACTGCAGAGACGCGACCTTCGCTGGTTGTCAAGCCAGCTAGGAAGTTGTCAAACGTTTGAATCAGGAGCTCGACGTGCTCCACATCGCGACCATAGTCTTCCGAAGCCGCTACCTAGAAGAGTACAAGACACACATGTAGGTTATAACTCATATACGCAATGAAGAAGAATAAAAATCTTACTGTAGTCTGATCCCCAATCCATTCAATGACCTCGTCAGCTTGTCTAACAAACTTGAAGAACTTCTCACTCTCTCTGAGTCTTTGGAACCTATACTCCTTGAGCTTCTGTAGTTCTTTAAACTTCTGTTCGATCTCGGTCTGTTTCTGAGTAATGTTCTTGCTGTCGAAGTGATGCCTCTCTATCAGTCCGTGCGAAAGTTTTCTCAAATTGCCAACGGTATTCTCGAAGCCGATGAGATCTCGTTCGATCTCCTCCAACTTTTTCAGTAACGATTGAACCGAGTCTTCGTCTTTCCCGTAATCCGTGGACGTCAACTGAGGGTACTTCTCCTTGATCCATTGCTCGGTTTCGGCAGCCTCAGCGTAGAACTGAAAGTATAAAACCAATGTGAAGTCTCCTCGATAAATTATTTACATTGAAAAGAACATAATAATATTCTCCGTATATGCATAAAAATCCACAGTCTGGTGAATTACCATTTGCGATTCAACAGCGTCCAGCAAACGCAACTTGCGAACGCTAGCCAGGTCCCTGAGGTGCGACAGTTTCTCCTGCAGCTCCTGCGACAGTTTCTCGATCTTCTCCGACGCGAAATGCCCGCTTCGCATCATAACGTTCGCTCTGCTGACCAAAGAAGTGACCACAGGCTCTCTGGATATTAATTCGGCTTCCAAGGAATGATGCTTCTTCTGCAGCCTCTGCACGGTTGTCAGTGAACTGCCCAGGTCATTGCTAGCCGCCAAAGGCTCCTTCTCCGACAGCCAATGCATTTCATCCTCGACGTCTCTCGCGAACTGATGCAACAACTTCGCGTCTTCCAAATTGTCTCTTCGTATCTGCATTGGTTCTTGCAAGCTATGGTATCTGTTTATAGTAACCATCGCTCTCTCCTGAATCTCGTCGCACATGAAATGATTCGATCTCTGGAAACTAGCTGCGGTTTCATTGATCGTTTCGCAGGCATCGTTGTGGCCTAAAATATCGTTCTCCAAGTTGGTGTGTCTCTTCAGCAAATTCGCTACGCTGGACAGATCTTTCCCGTGATCCTCCGACTGCAACTGAGTCTCCACTTCGTCCATCCACGTTTCGAACTCGTCCAGAGTACGGCCGAACAGCAGAGCCTGATAAGCATCGTTCAATCTGTTCTTCTTCAGCTCGCTGGTCTCTTGAAGATGACGCCATTCCGCTTCCAGTTCATCCAACCGTTCTTGGATGCTGTCCGAGGCGTAATGGTTCTCTTCGATCAAAGCCTCGCCTTCGCCAACAACAGCTGCGACTCTCCCTTTATTCGCCATCAGTTCACTTTCGAAAGCAGCATGCTTCTGAATCTTGCTTTGCAGATTCGACGAGTCCCTGTAATTCTCGTCGCTGGCCACCTGTTGTTTCTGATGCAACCAGCCTTCGACTTCGTAGATATTTCGTAGGAACTGATGCAGATGGTGACTCTCCATCAATTTCTTCCTCCTCGCTCTCGAGCTGTTTTGCAGTCTGTCCCGTCTAGCGCAAACGGACGTCAGTCTCTGTTTAATAGTACCCGCATCGGCGTGGTCTTTGAACAAGATTTCGTTCGCGAATTTTTCCAACTCCTCGATGCGACCCAATTGCGACACCAACATCTTCTCGAACTCCTCGTGCTTCCGCAACAACGCCTCAACGCCGGACAAGGATTCACCGAGATCGTCGTTGTTGAGGAACGCTTCTTTCGTAGCCAGCCAGCTGTCGGCTTGATCAGCCTAAAAGAATTGTGTTGATCAAAATGCTTCTATCGAAGCTAAGAATTAATTTAGGTACACCTACCTGTTCCTGGAACAACTGCAGCTGATGCGCCTGTGTCAACTTCTGCCTCCTATTCTCCCAAGCACTGACCAGCCCCTCTCGAAGCTCCTCTAGATGTTCTAGATTTCCCTTCACGTCCTCGTTGATGGCGAGCAGCTTCTGGCCGTGTTCTTTCAAGGCTTTGAACGTGTCTTGTCTTCCATCAATCTCTGCTTTTCTTTCCTGATGAAGCTCCAACAGAGCCTCGGCCTCCGATATCGTGGTTGGCGGTTCAGACTCGTCCATGCGTTTTATAGTGTCCGCCACCCAGAGTTCCAGCTCGTGTAAATCGGCTTGGAACTTGTGCAAAGTGTATGCCTGGTTCAAAGCTTCGCGACGATGCTGAGTGTATCGGTGCAGGTCGTCCCAGTTCGACTGCAATTCCGATAATATTCCATTGATCTGAGGTGCCTTGTCCGGATACTTCTTCGACAGTTCTCTAGCCTCTGCTTTGTGCTCCTTCAATTTTTCTTCGATAGCAGTCATATCTCTCTCCATGGCCTCCTGCTTCCTCTGCAAGTGCTCGACGGCCGGTAGATCTTTCCCTACGTCCGACGTGTTCATGGCAATGGATTTCTCGATCACTCTCTGGCTCGTATCGTCTATGTCTCTGTTGAACAAGTGGATCTCCAACGCGCCAGCTAGCGTCTCCCTATAGGCGCTCAACGCTCCCTGCAGGCCCTTCCATTTGTTATTGAAATTATCCCTGCGCTGGTGAATCGCTTTCGATTCGTTGTCCCTACCCTGTTTAATCAATTTATCCGCCAGAGCGTTGATAGTCTTTATTCTCGAGTCGTCCACTCTCATGTCGCTGTCCACGTCATCCAGCTTTCGTTGCAGACTCAAGCAGTGCTCGTAATCCTTCCCAGTGTCTCCAGCCTGCACCATCATCTCTTTGTCTCTGATCCAAGCCTCGATCTTCTCCACCTGATTGTTGAACTCGAGGATATCCTGCGCTTCTTCCAAACCTCTTCCACGATTTTCTGACTCGAATAACAGCTTTCTCCAAGAAGCATGCAAGTGGACTAACTGCTCGCGAATTTCTGCGCTGGCTGGATGCTTCTCGGCCAGTAGGGTCCCACCTTTAGCTTGGATCTCCAAGATTCTACTCTGGTTCGCGGCCAGCTCTGCTTGGAACGCCTGGTGCTTCTGCAATTTCTTGATCTTGTCCTCCAAACTAGATACCTCGCCCTTCGACGCCTCGGCTTCCAGTTTCTTCTGCTTCTCGCCGATCCAAGATTCCGCTTCAGCCACGTCTCTGACGAACTGCGCGTGCAACAAGCCCGCTTCCAGTCTTTTTCGCTTGGCTAAGTACAGGTTTACAATTCTTGCTCGCCTCTGCACCACTTCGTTCAACCTCTTCTCGATCGTCGGGGAATCAAAGTGATTCTGATCCAACAATTTATCTCCGTGCTTCTGAAGGATGACCAGCTTCTCTTCCTGCGTCACTAATAGTTTCTCGAATTCGTTATGCTTCTTGACTTGGGCGTCCACTTCTTCCACGGAGTCCCCGAAGTTGTCTCCGCTGAGCGCAGCTTCCTGAGTAGTCGACAGGTTGTCCAGCTGCTTGGCGTCTCGCAGGAAGAAATGCAGGTCTATCAGTTGATCGAGATGAACCTTCTTCTGTTGCCAGGCGGTGTGCAATTTTTGCCTTTCGTCGAGTAGTTGATTACATTTCTCCTCTACTTCCAAAGCAGCGTAATGGCCGGTTTGAACCATAGCTTCTCCCAGATCGAGAACGGAACTGAAACTGTCTTCTCTCGCCTCGATCTCTCCCTTCAATGCTTCGTGCTCAGCCTTCAGGATTTGAGCACTCGCCGCGTCTCTCACTTTGTCTTCGGTGGACATCGTGGCACGCAGTCCTGCTGCCCAGTTCATCAAGTCTCTGACCTGAGTTAAGAAGCGCTGCAAGTCGCAGCTAGCCTGCAGCTGATCTCTTCGGTGAGCGGACCTCTCTTTCAGCTCATCCCATTGAGCAACGACGATCTGTTGTTGCTGATCGATGTGCACCGCGTTGTTTCCCGGATAGTGCGCTTGCAGTCTCGATGCGTCCTCGACCAGGACCTGCAGCTGCGCCTCTAGAGCGACTAGATCATTTTCAAAGCCCTCGTGCCGCCGAATCAGCGCCAGGACAGAGTTCAAATCACGTCCTAGATCTTCTGGCAACGCTGCTTCCTTCTCTTGGATACGAGAAAGAGCCTCGGCGACGTCACGATGGAATCTATGGATCTCTCCTGCTGCTTGCAACCTTTGCTCGCGGTTCCGAATGAGTCCAAGAAGATGTTGCCAGGATTCCCTAATGAATACAATCGATATTAATATGTCGAACGCACTGCTTGCAACCATTGGCGAATTCGAGAAAAGCCACGCTTGTAACAACCACCGCAACAGCCTACAATTATGCATTTAATGCGTTTACTTACAGCATCGCATTGTGTTGCTTCCGGACTTGACTTACAGGGTCATCGTCGTCAGCTCTGCATTAAATATATGTGCAAAAGATAGTTAGTGGCCCAACACCGTTCCTCCATAAAATATAAAATTTTTTAGAAAGAGAAAAAATTTATACTTTCACCTGAATACTTCTATCATACAATTCTATCGACTAATAATTAATCTAAGTTGGTGCCGGTCTATTAAAACCAAGGTAAAGATTCTACATGCACCCCAAGTGTTCGAAAGAACTCTAAATCCAAATTAAATAACCCCGAGATCTCACCCTAATTGTTCCTGTCTTTTCTCGATGTCTTGAATGTAAGGACTCTCGTTCGCGATCAGTTTTCTGGCCAGTTCCTCGCACTGATTGAACCTCTCGGAGCCAGCCTCTATTCTGTGCTTGAAGTCGTTGAACTTGGCTTGCAGTATCAGCAAATGTTCGTAGTCCTGTCCATAGTCCTCGGACGCAGCTGCTTGTTCCTGCTCCTTGATCCACTGTTCCAATTCCCTGCTTTCCAAGAAGTATTCGTGGCGATACATGCTCTCCATTAAACGCTGTTGCCTCACTGTGGCTAGCCTCTGCAGTGCCCTCATCTGCTGCGCTATCGCTTGTTGCTTGTTTCCTATCGCCTTGCTGTCGGGATGCTTAGCATTGATCATGGCACTGGCTGTGTGTCCCATTTCCGTCACTATGCCGTTGTACGTGTCCAATTCCAATTCGACAGCCTAGAAATAGCAGAAGCATTAACGTGGATCTTCATCATTTAGTTTATTCTCTAGGAACACTCTGTTTTGTCATACCTTGTGTTTTGTTAATAATTTTGTAGCAGCGTCACGGTCTCTGCCATAATCTGTCGAGCTGAGAACATCGTTCTTCTCGTTCAGCCAGCTCTCAACTTCACCAGCTTCGAAGAAGAACTCCTGCGCCTTCAACGACAGATCCAAAGCCTTGCTCCTTTCTCCTGCTTTCTCCTGCAGGTCCCTCCAAGCATCGTCAAGTTCGTCGCATAGTTCTCGTATCTACGCACCAACAATACTTTGTACATCGTTATATTAACAGAACACGAATGCATAACGCTTAGAAGAAAAAAATATATATACAGCTACGACGAAAAATTGTATATTAGTTGTACTAAATAAAATTTCACTAATGACTGTGTGCAAACTCGTTATTATTCATCACATTTTCTATCTGAACGACGTAAGAGAAGCACATGCATGCGTTCGGAAGTGTGTTACACTTCCTCTTCGGAAATGTTCTGTTCTCCAATGTTTCAATTAAATGAAAGAAAAATCCTGTTAAAGACTTACAGTATCACGGTTAATAAAACAACATCATCCATGCATTTGTGCTAACCTTACCTCTGCATACCCAATATTCTCCTAACAGTCCCAACTGTGCAAAAATTGTAAATCTTTATTTTAGACGCTGCATGTGACTATGTAACAATTCTGTACCGATCTGAAAACATCTGCAAACGTATCCGTAGCGCTGCGCCTTACCTTTTTCTTCTCTGGATGGGCTTGGTCGATCAAGGTCTGTCCAGAAGCTAAAGTCTTGTCGATCATCGGTTGATGTCCAGCGATCTCAGCCTCGAGCTTCTTGTGCTTTTTGTGCAAGGTCTGCGCTTGATGTAGATTCTGACCGAGCGTGGTCGAAGACGCCTGCGGAAGATGGTCCTTTATCCACTGCAACTCGGCGTCCAGTTCGAAGCCAAACTTGTGGAAGCGCAAGCTCTCTTCCAACGCTTCTCGCCTCCTCTTGGCTGGTTCTTTCAAGCTGCGGAACCTGTAAACAAATTAATTTAAACAACGGTTCCTCCATAATATAATTAAATATAATTGACTAAAAGATGCTACTCACTTCCTCTGAGTCGCTTGGCTAGTCTTTAAGATATTCACTGCATCAAAGTGTCCTTCGTGGGCCATCTCTTCACCCATAGCGACGAGATCGTCGACCTTCTGTTCCCACTGGCACATGTCACACTCGAGTGTCTGGTGCTTCTTCAATAACTCTTTGCAACTTCTAAGGTCTACGCCAACTTGTTTGCTCTGCAGACAGTTCTCTATTTCCTCCAGCTTCAACCTAGCATCTTCCATGGTGCGGTTATAGCCGTGCTGAGAGGCAGCTTGCCTCAGCCTACGACCTTTCTCTAAAGACAACGCTACCAATCTGTCCCATTGATCGTTCAGTTCCTTGAGCGTTTCACCCACGTCATCTGATCGATAATTTTCCTCAGATATCAGAGCTTTCCCAGCTTTGTTCACAGCCCTCAGCTGTCCCTCGTTCGCCCGCAGTTCTCTCTCGAAAGCCTCGTGCTTCTGAAGCTTTCGTTCCAGATTATTTAGATCCCGGTAGCTTTCGTCGGACGCGGTTTTCATTTTGTCACCCAACCAGTCTCTCAGGTCGTCCACCTCTGCAGAGAACTGCTGATAATGTTCAGAGGCCTTCAACGCAGCTTGACGACGCTGGGCAGCATCCTTGACCGCCAATCTCCTTGCCAGGACCTGATTCCTCCTTTCGTTGATGCTGGAAAAGGTAATCAATCGTATTAAAGTTCTCTTGTCACTCCTACTCGTATCGGTAATCGTCAGGACACTTACTAGTCTCGGTCATAATGATCCTGAGCAATCAGCTTGTCAGCCATGTCGCTAAACGCCTTCAGTCTGTCGTCCTGAGCTTGAAGAGTGTTCTCGAACTTTTCGTGCTGTTTTAACAACGCTTCAACGTCGTCCAGAGACTCTCCCAGATCAGTGAAGTCCAGGAACGCTTCGTGAGCGCTGGTGGTAGCTTCGATTTGATCCGCTTCGCGATTGAACTGCTGCAGCTCCAAGCACTGCTGAAGACGAGCCTCTTTGGCCATCCAATCCGACGTCACAGCTTGATACAAACCAAACAATTTATCCAAACGTTCGCTGACGTCCACCAGAGTTGGATTACGGTGTAGCAGCTGAGTTCCGAGTTCCTCAACCTCTCGGAACCTAAAGAACACGAAAAATTCAAGAATAAAAAGAAATAAGAATTCAAATGATCCAGAAAGACTCTCTTACTCGTCTTCTCGCGTTTTTATCTCGTCCCCGAGCTCCATGTGCTGCTTCCTCAGCTGCTCAGCCGTTGCCACATCTCGAACAGGCTCCTCCACCTTCATCGTTTCTTGCACATCTGCAGCCCAGTTGATCAGGTTCTTCGAACTGTTCATGAAAATCTGCTGGCCCACTGCATCCTCCAACCTGGACCTGCGTTCCTTAGCTTTCGTTTGGACTTGGTTCCACAGTTCCTTGATCTCATTTTGCCTGGCGTTCACGTTGTTCAGCTCGTGAGGATAAGAGCTCTTCACGCTGTTAGCCAACAGGTTCACTTTTCGAACCTGGAACAAGGAATTTAAATGTTAACTTGCATCTTTTTAAACACACTGCGGGCTAAAAAATCCTTTACAAGATCGTACCTTCTCTTCGACCGGCGCCAGCTCCCTCTCCAGGTGCTGATGCCTCCTCTGCAGCGCTTGGACTGTCTTCAGATCAGGTCCGAGTTCTGCCGTGTCCAGCTGCGTGATCTTCTCCAGCATCCAATCGTGTGCTTCGTCGCAGGTCCTGTTGAATAACTCTACACTGGACGCTCCCTCCAGGCTCTTCTCCTTCTGCGCCTTAAGCAAGTTCAAGTGATTCCACAGCTGATGGATGTGCCTCTGTCTGGCCTTGACCTTGTCCAGCTGACTGTGACCTTGCCTGACGAACTCGTCCACAGCGGAATCGATAGCCTCCACGCGTTTACCAGAGGCTGACAAATCAGTGAGGAACTTCTCGTACTTCC
Organism: Lasioglossum zephyrum; assembly: GCA_028455615.1. Lineage (NCBI taxonomy): Eukaryota > Metazoa > Arthropoda > Insecta > Hymenoptera > Halictidae > Lasioglossum > Lasioglossum zephyrum. Next base: position 4,509,619 of record CM052329.1, read on the forward strand.
TCTTCGCGGTCTCGACGTTGTCGCGAGAGTCATCAGCCCTCAGCATCTTCTCCTTATCCTTGATCCACTTCTCGAAGTCGTCGCACTCGCGATAGAAGCCGTACAATCTGATAGCATCCTCTAACAGCGCGTGCCGCTTCACTGCTAGCTCCTGCAGCTCGCTGTATGTGTCGTTGATTTTCTTCTGTCGTTTCTCGACGCTGTCGCCGTCGCTGGCAGTCTTCCTCTTAATCGGTTTCACCGTGGACTTGATGGACTTCACCCGTCTGACCGGCACCATCTGCTTCACCATTTTCGTTTTCTTCACCCTCTGCGACACCTTGACCTTCTCCGGCCTCTTGACCTGCACCTGGATCACCTTAGGCTCGACCTCGCGGACATAGTTCGCTGGCACGAATCCATCGCTGCCATCGGCTTTCCTAACGCTCCACCAGTCCGGGTTGGTCTTGTTCAGCAGGAACATTATCTCGTTCTTCACCATGTGCATACCCTGCCCGCTGAACGGATACAAACTTTTCACCTGAGGTACCAGCCTGTCCTCGAGGACCGTTCTCGGCTCCATTCTCTCCACGACTTCGTCGACCCACTCGTCCTGAGGCACCAGCCTTATCTCCTTGCTCCATTCTTCCTGCTCCAGCTCCGCGACAGGCTCAGGATCAGCGGACAGCTCGAGAGTCGATATACCAGACTTGATCAGCTTCTCGGCCTGCATGTTCAGCGACTGTACGTCTCCTTTATAAGCGTTTAACTCGCCCTCCAGGTCCTTGTGCCTCTGCAGCAACGCTTGAGCACTAGGTTCGTCGACCCCATAGTCCTCGGAGGCCACGAGAGCCATCTTCTCGTTCATCCAAGAGTCAGCTTCGTTGGCGTCAGCGTAAAACTGGAAAGCTTCAGCCGCGTCGTCCAACTGTTTCTTCCTCAATGCTGCCAGCTCTTCGAGGACCTTCCAGTGTTCTTGCAGCGAGTCGATACGGTTCTGAATCTCCAAAGCTGACGGATGACTGTCGGCGATCAGTTTCCTACCAGCGTCGCAGAGCTGCTCGGACTTCGGCCTTCGTACTTTCATCTCGTCCTGCAGAGCCTTGTGCTTTTGTTGCAGGGAGATCACGGCGCGCAGATCTTTCGCCGAGATCCCGGCCTTGCAGATCCTCTGCTTCTCGATCAGCCAGGATTCCTCGTCCTCGTGATCTTGCAGGAAATGGAAGAAGTTCCTGGCGTCCTCCAGACGAGCCTTGCGCTCCTTACTGTTCTCTATCAGTTCGTCGTACGCCCTGTTCAACATCTCCAGCTTCTGTTGCAACAGAGGAACCTCCTTGCTCTGCGGTTGCGACAAATGCGTGGCTGCCTGTCTACCCAGCCTCCTCTGGGTCTCTCCTAGAGCCGTGACCTGCAGCTCCTGCAAGCTGTGCTTCTGCAGCAGGTCCTCGACTCCCAGCAAGTGCGGACCCACGTCGGTGCTCTGGAAATAGAGCTGAAGCTCCTGAATCGAAGCTAAGGTCGTGTCGATTTCCCGCATCAGGCTCATCAGAGAACTCAGAGCAACCAAATTCGATTTATGATGATCCAGCAGAGCCAACAGCTCCTTCCACTTCTGCAACACCTCCTGCTCCCTGACTTGCACTCTTTCCATACCGTGGTAAACCTCCCGAACCAACTCCTCGGACATGTTCGTCAAATCATGGAAACGTTCTTCTCTAGCTAGGATATCTGCGCTAATAGCTTCATGCTTCTTAACCGTCGCGTCCACTTGAGCCAAATTACTGCCGTACCTCGGGTCCGTTAACACTTGAATCATCTCCTTCAAGTAACCCTCTCGCAGGACACTCTTCCTCTCGAATTTGTAGTTTAACTGCTCCAGCCTCTCCTGTCTCAGCAGTTCGGTTCTCAGAGCTACCTCCCGACGATGCTCCGCTCGCTCCAACTCCACCCAGTTCCTCTCTATGTCGTGCACCAGTTGACCCTCCTGGGGTGTGAACGCGGGCTGGTTCAATGACTTCAATTGAGTGTTTATGTGAAAGTACAAAGCCTCGATCTCCGATCTCTCCTTGTACTTCGGCGGCTTCTCCACTGTTCTGTATTGTTTGAAGGCTAACAGCTCTCGCTGTATACCCTCTAGAGAGTTGGGAAAACTGCGGTTCTCCAGCACACCTATCTTCATCTTGATCCACTCCAGCAGGTCGCTGGTCAGCTTCTCGTAGTGGATCTTCATCTTGTCGGCGTCCATCATTTGCCCAACGATCTGCGGATATTATTCAAGGTCGTTCAAGGTTAGCAGGGGCAACATCAAGGAAAGGGGATAATGAAATTGATACTCACATTAGCGATTCTCTTGCCACTCTTGATTTCGTTCTTCATCCTGGCGAACGTGTGATAATAGGAGGCGACGTAGGTGATGATGGACTTCTCGTCGGGCCTCGCAGTGTCCACGTCTTCGGCATCCAACAGCCTTGGTATTCCCAGCTCGGAATTGGCAACGTCGAAGGCATAGTTGAGGTTGTCGATGTGTTTGTTCTGCTGTAACTCGGACCAAGTGACCAGGTCTGGTCTGTGAGCGTGTATGAGGGCGTTGAAGCCCAGTCCGCTTCTCCAGGAACCTTTGGAAAAGAAACTTCACGTTAACGCTGTACATTGTCGCCTACATTTGGATGATTTTCAATTAACAAAGTGATTGCGGACTGCGGATCTTTGTGCAAGATCAAAACTTTCCATCTGAATCGTAGGAAAGTGGAGGGAAATAAACATTGAATTTCTTTTTTAATATATTTAGTAGATTGAAGATAATATAATTGGATACCTTTAAATTCTTCTAATGTTTTTGTTGTTTCAAATTACACCTACTCATTTTTACTATAAATGCATATAATCCGCAGTCTAGTAATTCATATTTGAGATGATCCTTTGTTTGAACGTACCAGTGAAGTCCTGTATGTTAACACCAGGATACCCATTGGTCTTCCTCTGGCACCAAAGTAGAAGAGCATCCTTCGCCGATTTTTTCTCGCTGCTGTCATTTTCCTCGTCCACGTCTATCTCGATCTCCTGGATCTGGAACCTAAGGATGATCGTCCAGATCAGACCCAAGATCAGCCTCGGGTTTCCATCCACAATATCCTCGGCTCCTATACTCTCCAGTCGAACCTGCAATCATAATGTTTGCGATCAGATCGAGAAGAACGTTCGCAGATAGCGTGTTCGACGAGGAACCATGAGTTACATGCGATCAGCAGGTAGCTGCTGGAAGATCGTTCCTCGGAGGTGTCATCGGGGAAAGTTCACACAAGTATAATAAAGAGATTCCGATCGGTTCTCTCGCTGGCATAAATTACGTTCGACGATGAAACATTCATTAGCCTCCGGACGTTTCTCTCCTTCTGCGCTGTTTCATTAAAACTCGCGCATCCGTTCGTAGCATGAGTTCTCCGGCGCGCAGTCGGCGCGGATCAGGTGAATGCAACCGCATAATGCGCTCGCAGAATTTATGGGAAGGGATCGGTGGACTTCTGGTACAATGATATTCGCATTCCATCGTGAACACGTCTGTGTGCACGTGCGTGAGTGAGCGCAAGCAAGCGAGTTCGCGGAGGAATAAAGTAAAAGAGCGGTATGCACGCGCTGTCCATTGGTATAATATCGTTGCGTAAACACACACCGGGTTTTAATAGTCAGCTCGCCGAGTGAGAGTCCGCTGGATGAGTATCTACTCGCTATGATAAAATGGGCTTGCATCGGTCGGTTGCGTCACGAGAAAAGTAAGAAGTGCAACGCGGCCTTGGGCTCGTGATAGTATGGTCACCGGGAACGAGAAACCGAATGTGCGTTCTGACGACTCCGCAGAAAGCAGGTCCTTCGAAAACGACTCGGCTAACGCGAAAGCTAGACAATGTCGAAACGAATACTCGAGAGCCAACATTTCTAGCATTAATTAGTAGCCTCCGGATTTTTCTGCAAGATAGTAATTGTCTGAATTGTTTCAGTTCTGTGTTGTATTTTATCTTCCCACTTTTATCATAATTGTATAAAATGAGCAACTCGAAAAGAAAACTGGAAAGCCAACATTTCTGACATTAATTAGTACGCTGTGTATTTTTGTGCAAGATAATAAGTGTCTGGATTGTTTCGCTTCTGTGTTGTCATTGATCTTCCCACTTTTATCATAATTGTATAAAATGAGCAGCTCAAAGCAAAAACTGGAATGCCAACATTTTTGACATTAATTAGAAGCCTGCGGAGTTTTGTGCAAGATAATAATTGTCTGAACTGTTTCACATCTATGTTGTAATTGATCTTTCCACTTTTATCATAATTGTATAAAATGAGCAACTCGAAACAAAAACTGGAAAGCCAACATTTCTGACATTAATTAGTAGGCTGCGTATTTTTGTGCAAGATAATAATTGTCTGGATTGTTTCGCTTCTGTGTTGTAATTGGTCTTCCCACTTTTATCATAATTGTATAAAATGAGCAACTCAAAACGAAAACTGGAAAGCCAACATTTTTTACATTAATTAGTAGTCTGCAAAAATTGTCTGAATTGTATCTCACTTCTCCATGAAGTAATTGATCTTCCCTCTTTTATCATAAATTTATAAAACAAGCAACATATCTAATTAAGAAAAGGAATAAAGCTACATCATCTGTATGTTACCGATCCGATTTTTATTTTCTGTGTTGATCGGCGATCTAATAATTAGTCTTAATCTCGAGTAATACGGTTAACTCATGAACGATTTCGCATACGTTAATCGCAACGATCGCGTCAGGAAGATCGAGCGTCAAATTATAAATAAATAAATGAAATCGAGGTTGAAAGCAGAGGCGTTAACGAGACCAGTCAGGTAGTAGTACTCGTTTCAACGGGCTGACGAAGCGCATGGGGTTGAGATACAGGTTCCGCATAGGATACAAAGTGGATGCACTGTTAGGCCATTAGCCACACCTGATTATACACCGCTCGAAGAGTGCAATGCGTTAAGATACTGATGTCATCGTTAATAAGGAAACAGGTGTATTACGTTAAGCTATCTATCCTCGTTACTGCGTTCCCGTTGCAGCGTGCGGATTATGTCATCGGCCGCATCTGAACAGGGGAGAGAGGCCATTGTTTCAAGACGAAATCTATTTCAGTATTGAAATACACAGCAAGTTCTCGCGGATTCTTATAAGATTTTCCAGGATTAAGTTTAGGAACATCTATTTGCCCGGTGTCTGACAATCGATCGAGAACCGAAGAAGTGGTTGTGGGCCAACAAACAAGCTCTCCGCATTATTATACTGAATCGCAGTGCGTGTCCCGTAGCACGACGTTCTCGCGACTTCTGGAATGCCGTCCGATCACTTGTGCCGGTCTATCAAGGCCGCGGCGAAATGAAAATTATTGTTCTTTCCAGAAGGAGAGGGGAGAGCTGACATCCCGCGGAATGCAAAAGAAACCTAATCGACAGTACGTAAACACGAGTGCATCGAGCGACCTTTGAATGTGATCGAGCAGTCTTCAAGCAAAACTGCATCGCGCACCCAAAAGAACCATCTTGCAATAATGTCCAATAAATCTAGCCTTCTGCAAACTGTCCACTGTCGGAGACTAAAAATTAAGAATCCACACTGTTTCTAAATGCCGCAGGATCATAAATCTTGGAAAATAAAAGCGATAGAGGTGATCGGGTAATTTCCTGACGGGAAACCGGTGATTATCATTGGCCGGACTGAAAATCGCGTTTCGGAATCAATATTCCTGCAAGAAGTCCCGTGATTACCCCCGGAGGAGAGTAAACAAACGAACGGGCATTATGGTTGAGGTAACGTTATGCTCTTCCTGTCGCGTAATTTGTAGCCGCGGCGAGGGTTATGTGTGCGCAACGCCTGGCACAAACTGCGGCAACATATATCCGAGAGGTGATCACTCGATAATAACAGATCCTCGATCTGCATAATGGACCTCGAGGCAGGCGTCGACTGAACGACCGTCTCGTTCATCATCCCTGCCCCCTTTCCCCAACCCTAATGCACCATTAAAACGCGGGGAACGGCTGTCGTTCACGTTTACTCCGATGCAAGGGCCGATCAACGAGGATAAGTGAATGACGCTACCCGATCGGACACAGTGACGATTCTATCATGCGATCAACGGCGATCACGAAGGGTAACCGTGCGCCTTCGGCGAAAACCAGATACTCTAGAACTCTTTGCTACTACACAAGATTGGTAATTATTTACATTGGGGGTTTCCTCACCGATTTTGATGACCTTGAAAGATATTATCAAGCTCATCATTCTGAACAACTTTTCCCTACACATCTTACCGCCGTTCGGTTGTAGTTTTCGAGATATTTGCAGAAAACTATTGCTAATATTGTATTGAATTTTTGTATATCAGCATAGGCGATTGCTTAACGGCGTTTCTAACCAAACACAAAATGAATAACACGGGTATACAATATACAATATATATATATAAAAGGATTTTCGTATACTCTTCATCCCCTCCACGACCTAATCACGACTTATTCTATTCGTATGATTTTTCCATTACTAGATCAAATTCCGGATGACAGGGGCAATGCAAAAATTATGTGATCAAAATGAGTTGTGGTTAAAAAACTGGAAACAAGTCTTAGTGAACGGCTTTGACACTGTTTCTACCAAAGGTGTCACAACGCATCTACTAAAATTGAAAAATTCGTTGACGATGCACAGCTGCATCCTAGAGAAATCTATATAAATAAAAATCAAAGCTAGACCGATTTACCTAATTTCTTTTTTTAATGTTCGTAATAGTCCGAATAAGGTTTCAGGGAAAGAAAAATTGAAAAATGGAAATCACTTCTGATTGTAAATTATGTGGTCACTAATGACCTAGCTGTTAATGTGACCACATTAAAATAAACAATAAATAAATAAATAAAAAGTTCTTTTTGAATCGTATTTCAATACAACAAAACAATGAACGTCTCAGCTTTTAATTAATATTTCAATAGGAATTTACACATTTCCATAGGAATTTACATTATGGACGTCAAACAAATTCATAGAAATTTGGACAGGACAACGTCTGTCTGTTCAATAAATCTATTTCTTTGAGCTTTGTACAAGAGAGAACGTGTTAAGATATTGAATGAACTCGAGGAATTCTGGGAGTCGACAAATTGCCATTGATCGCGACGCGCTAAGACGACAGGTGAATAAACGTGAATCGAAGGTGTCGGTCGAGGGAGTCATTTAAAAAGTCGTTCGGCGAACGATCCGCGGATTACGTTCGGCGAGAGGTCTGCCGTCGAGGAGAGTGTGGTACGGCGCGTTCCGTTAATCGGGGGCCTCGGGTCGGGCCGGGTTGGGCCAGGGGCTCAACCTTCGAATTTTCAGCGATTATCGGACTGCATACGCTCACGTTATGAGCCGGGGTATCAGCTCGACGTATGAATAATGAATGAGCCCACGGGCTGCATAGTAAGACGGGAATGACGGTACTGTTACATCGGCTGGGAAGGGTGGGGTACAGTTAAAACTCGTGCAACGAGACCGGCGCGGCCGGGCCCCGATAAGTGGCATAAAGGCAACGACGGCGTTAAATAACCGGTACTCGTTCTCCTCGCCGCCAATTGCTTTTTGTTGCAGTCGGTCGCAGGCCACGGGGCGCATTCAAATAGAAAGAGTAAGAGACCTCGGAGAGAGACTCGAGAGTGGCTCTCTCAGCGGGCGCCGAAGCGGTGTCCTTTTTGCCAGTCGGATAAATTAACGAGAATGACGATCGACGGCGCTCCTCGCTGATTAGATCGTGTCAAAGAGACGGCCGACATGATTTCGACCAGATAAAAGACACGCTAAGCGTGTCCTGCGGCAGCGGTAGGACATATGCTCATTTCACGCTGTTGGAAGAAATATCCTCGATACCTCGGTCTCAAAGAAATGTGGACTTTTCTGTGATAATTCTAGGAGACGGTCATTTTACTTCTCTAGCCCATACAGGACTCTGAAAATTAATTATGTATACAGGGTGTATAAAAATTATATGTCATGACCGCCATAGCGTGATTGTAAACCTCATGATCGGTGAAGATCTGTTAAAAAAAAACTTCCCTAAAATTGTCCTTGACTGACTTTATTATGTGTTGAAGTTCAAATTATTTTAATGATTGCATCGTGTTCTACTCATCGAAAGGATAAAAAGTGTTAAAGGAACCACAGGTCGGAACTCAAACACTTTTTATATTATATTCATATATTTTATATTTATATTATTAACACTTAAAAAAGTCAGTCAAGGACAATTTTAGGAAAGTTTTTTTAACAGATCTTCACCGATTATGAGGTGTAGAATCACGCTATGGTGGTCGTGACCTATAACTTTTATACACAATGTACACATGGCGAAATACACGTAGAATCCATTCTCCGAGGTAAACAATGTTCAAATAATTCCCTCTTCGGTCACGGCAATTTAACCGCGATCGAAAAAGGAGCGAGAATGCTCTCCATTGTATCTCCATTTATGACTGTTCGCCGACCGACCCAGATATCGAGGACATCGAGAGGAATCTGTTGGACGGTTATCCCATGCCCGGGATAAATTAATTAACAAGATCGATATCAGCGTCGCAGATCGCGCAAGCCGATACACGAGGAGCAACTTAAACCCGAGCGCGCGCGTTGATCAATTAGGTCTGCCTCCCGGGATCCCCGGCTTGCAGCTCTTCGTTTCACGCACTATTTTCTCGTTGAACAGGTTGCTCCTGGTATCCTACTTAAGCGGCCCGATGTCCTTAGAGATACCGTGGCGATGCCCGTATTACCGAACGAATCATCCGTTCACCCATTTCCCGTAATTATCAGCACCGTTATCGTTGCGTCGACAATCCGATCGATCCGCTAGGCCAGGAAGCACTTGCTCTGGGTCGCACGGTTTCGATTAGCGAATATGCGAACCAACGAACGAAGAGATCTCTCTTTTCCGACAATGCGGACGCAGCAACCATTTTTTTTGACATTGTGAAAATTGTGTCGGTAATTACCCGTTGCCAATAATTAGGAAAGTGGTCTATAAGTCATGTGTGCACTTCATGTTGAAATAATAAGCACTGTCTAGCAGTTCTTTTTTGACAATATCGTAAAGATTACATCGAATTAATTCACTTTAAAATAATGTTGACTTAGACCACTTTCATAATTACGAGTTCAAATAGACTAAGTCATGTGTGTGCATTTCTGGTTGAAATAATAAGCACTGCCCAGCAGTTCATTTTTGACAATATCGTAAAGATTACATCGAATTAATTCACTTTAAAATAACGTTGACTTAGACCACTTTCATAATTACGAATTCAATCTTCACATCCCTGTTACAATTAAAGCAGAGTCAATTCTCAGTGCAATTGACTGCCACGCTTCTGACACGGACGAACCCGGGGAGATCATTTCACAGAGTTTGATTGTACGCAGTTTCATAACGTTCAGCTCCGGCGAAATGTTGGCTATTCGACGACAGAGGTGGCGAACCGCGAGTTCCACCGCGCTAATGGAAACGTTCGCGGAAATTAATTCCATCAGGGTTGCAACGGTCGGCCACGAAGGCCTCGAGAGGAATGAGTATAGCATTCTTAATGTATTTAGCGTGGAATGCGCCTCCTACGAGCTGCGTTCACCGTCGGAAGTCTGCTCTCGCCGGCCAACGGTCGTTTCTTTCATCTTGAACTGCCACGATGTGCCTCCTAACCGCGCAAAAACGCGGACACTGTCGTTTGTCTGGCAATTAAGTGCTGGGTGGCCATGTTCCCCGAACAGTGGCCGTTTGTTCGAATTTTGGCGATCAGTATTACGCTTCAAAATTATTGCCCATAATTAATATCCAATTTGAAAGACGACACTGTCGTCTTCTGAAATTGATCCCCAGGTTTTTCTCGTTCAGGAACGTTGACAATACGAACCCGTAACTATTTGGTTCCGAAACCGTGCCTATTTAGATGACAGAATTTCCTCCAATTTTGGGAATGAAAATTTAAAATGATTGCCCAAAATCAATACATAATTCGACAGACGATAGTGACGCGTTATGAGACTGATCCCCAGGTCTTCTCGTTCAGGGACGTTGGCAATAGGACTCCTTACTATTTGGTTCCGCGACCGTGTCGATCTAGATGACAAACTTTCCTCAAATTTTGGGAATGAAAATTGAAAATGATTGCCCTTAATTAATACATAATTCGACAGACGATAGTGACACGTTCTGAGACCGATTCCCAGATCTTCTCGTTCAGAGACGTTGAGAATGGGACCCCTAACTATTTGGTTCCGCGACCGTGCTGACTTGGACGACAGAGACTCGAGAATGGCGACAGAGACCGCTTCTTCTGCGGTCTGTTTTGTAAATCGACGTTCGCCACGCCATCAATTCAGCTGACAAAAGTCCATCATCTTCGGTTAGGAGGTGAATAGCCCGGCATTTAAGTCCACAGGCCAGGCCAGCCATAAATCAACGGCGAGTGAAAACAAGCTATCGGGAATGCTGAAGGATGAACGCAGGGGGTTCGTTGAAAGGCATGAAATCCGCGAACCACGGGCAATTTTCATCCACGGTCGCGGATTCTCTCGTTTCCCTCTCTCTCTCTGTCTTTTTCTCTCCTCTCTCTTTCGGAGAGTGTGCTTAACTGGCCGGCCGCGTAGCGGTTTTCCTACGGCGTCGTTTACAACCGGCATTCTTGGCAGGATTGCGGAATGTGGATCGCAGGCACGCGAATGACAACTCGGAAAGGACATTCCTGATCGCTGCTGCTGTGCACCGCCGGCGAAAGATTCCCGGTGTTTCGTCATCGTTTAAGGAATCAACCGGCTACCGCCTGTCCAGCTTCACCGTTAAAACCTGTACAGCCTCCGGTCAACTGTCCCCGATGATCTAGGAGGCTCATTTTCTCGTTTAGTCCAAGGGGATCGAGCGATCCCGCGTGCTCCTCGCGAGGATCAACGGCTCACGCGACGCCCTCCGGCTGCTAAATCCTTCCGTCACGATCCGAACGTTTTCTAGATCTTTCGACACTCGTCGCGAGACTTTGTGGCTGATAACGTAAAATCTTATCTTATCGTTAATTGAAAATAATACATCGATGTTATTAAATGTAAGCTGTTGTAAGAATGATATAAGCGCACATATCATATGACTGAGTTTGAGTGTACATATATGTTTAAGTGTTATATATATTTTTATTTATTTACATGTTATATGTTTTTATTGATTTGTTAAATGAATGTTTCACTACGTTATGATTTTCTTAAAATAAAAACGACAGTCCTCTGCGACCGATTGACGAACCATCACATCGTATCGAGTATCAATTCCGTGTCAACTCCTTACATACTGTAAGGAGGATCCTTGACACGTCAAGATCCTTTACTCGCTCATAGGAAACTATTTATTTTACAAAAACTCATGGTAACATAGATTTGTTGACGCTAACGCAACATGTAAATCAATAAAATTATATATAACAGCATAAATCAATAACAGGTAAACATACGAGTAAAACAATCAGTCATCGATACGGTGGTATAAACATTTTTATAATACCTATACTTTAAATTGAGCCTATTCATCTGTATATATCGTGAACGCATAAGACCAGGTAATTAAACATCGAGGTAAAACGAATGGAACGATTGTTTTCCAAGAAGCTGTCCGAATCGATCGATAAGGATATCTGCCGGTAAACAATCCGCCGAAAAGAGGATGCTATCGGACGCCCAACTGTCGGGGACCGACGATAGCACGCTCAAGAAAGATCGTTTCCAATATCGCGGCAATAAACGAGGTACCGCGACCGACACACTCCAAGATACGAGAAGTCGATGTGTTGCGAAACGTTTCTCTCGCTGAACGCCGAGACTTTATCTTTCGGGGACGTAATTAGCCGTTTATTTCTTCATCGTGCGGCGTACACCAACATGGCCGACGTTCGCCGAAACGAAAACAGCAAAATTGGGGAATAGATCGGATGACTAGGTGGCCGGGAGAGATGAATCTGTCGGAGGGGGACAGAACGGAAGCAGGATCAAAGAAATAGAAAGAGAGGGACGGGAGAGAAAGACAGCGAGAGAGAGGGACCGAGGGAGAAAGAAGGGTCAGCGACCGAAGCGAAACTTGCTAGACCGTGAGCCCCGCAGATGTGAAATGAAACCAGACGGCAGATACGTTGCCCCTGTGCGGATTATTTCGCGTTTAGATCGCTCGAGGAAATATTTTCGACTCGGGACGAAAGCAAGAGTCCCAGAAGACGTTTGTCCTCTTCTCCGAGTCGATTCGTCGCGACAGCCTGCCTCTTAATGGTCCTCGAGGCGCTCATTCTATTTTCCATGCCGTACAGATGGAGACGATACCGGGGAACGTTGATTTAGTAACTTGTACAGGCTGCGGTAAAGCTGGTGGTCACACGATTCCGAATTCACAGAGAATCCCTTTGGAAAATGTTTCTTAGCAGTTCGATTTGAAACATTTTTTGGATGACTTCGCCATCGGGTGCTGTGCTTTGAGCCGTCCTGTAGCAGCTGAACTATGAGTTTCGGTGAAAGTGCACGACAGGACGTGTGACTCGGCATTTCTTCGTAATTATCGTGGAAGGGAATCGGTACACGGCAGCGTTACCGATTATTTGTCGCGAGCTAAATGTCCCACTTCGCCGATAACCCTTTTCTCGCGGCTGCGTCGCGATAATGGAACAATTGTTTGACTAGAGGAATAATTGGAGCGTGCTTATCAGCTTCGCGAATTCGTGTCGCACCGCGTCTGCAAATAGCGATCGAGATACCGCGATCGAAAAATCGCAGTCGAGGGTCCAATTACGCTGCTCCAGAAATCTCCGATTTTATTCGGCGGTTCGGATAAATGTTCTCAGCTACGTGAAGCTGTGCTCGAAGAATCCTCGAGCGCCACAAACGCGTGGAATTGTAGCGGCGCTTTTGTTGCCGACTTCCCACGCCGACCTGTGAAGAATTAATATACATTTGGAAGGGGGGATCGATAAATATTTGGTTTTCAAGTTAACCACGTTTTTACGCCGGCGACCTCGTATGCATTTCCCGGGTTTCTCTTTTTAGCGCCGGCCAGAGAAAGCAGTACAGGGTGTTGCAAAAGTATGGACGCGAATTTGGATCGAGGGAAAAAGGCACTTCGACGCTGTACATTGATATTTGAAATCTGTAGAGAACATTTCAGAGAGATCTGAACGCACGAGTTGTTCGGTTCATGGTCTCTCTCTCGAGAGATTCATTGAATAATACACGGCCGTTCAAAGATGGGGGTCACGGGGCCCATTAAAACGTCCGCCGTTCACTGTACTGGTCCGAGGATATTTTTGCCGGTTTTATGGTCGTTCCGCCGTTTCGTTCGTAATTGACAAACCACTTGATTACATTCGTGATACAGGGTGACTGAAAAGATACGTAACCGAGACCGTACGTTGAGCGAAACGGGCGAATCGCCGGTATGAAGACACTTTTCTCGTGTTTATGGGCATTTTGTCAGAGCGATTAACACCAGTCCCCGCTTCTGGAACGTCCCGTAACGCATCGAGGACCCTATTCCGAATTTTCTTGATTTTACGACGGCCGTGGCAGCGAGCAGCGGGAGTCCCCTCGGCGGAGAATCGCGGAACGGCCATCGGGGCCATCGCGAAACAGTCGTAAAACCAAAGGACGCGGCCCCAACCTCCTTCTAACGGAGCGGACGAGCAACGGTGTGTCCATTTTCGTCGTCGAACTTCTCTTTTAGTTATCGCCGATGCCGTTGCACGCCACTTATTGTTTACAGTACCCAACGCTTGCTCCACTTTATCGCCGTTTGCCGGAATTTACGGCCGGATGCAAATTGGAACATTTTCTTTCACTCGCGAGCTGCCCGTTAAAAAGCCACAAAACCGCGCTTCGAGCTCCAACTTCCAGCTCGTACTTTCCACTGTTATTAACCCTTTCGACTCGAATGGCGACTCCGAGGCGCCACTAGACGTTACCGCGCCGTAAATCAAGGCAAACTCTGCGTCGCTAAGTTTGTTGGGGTCTAATGGATTGATGAAATACTGAGTGCGGTTGTCCTGCGAGCTGCGTCCCACGGATCTTTATGCAAAATAACAATTTCCTGCGACCATCTCGAGAAGCAGCAACCACACGGAAATGTCTACCCTTCTTTAATAGACTGTAATCACGTTCAATGTGTTAATCCTCCGACTGTGGCTATGTACGCTGTTATCGTGGCAATCAGCAAGTGTTAAGTAAATTGATTATGGAATAATCTTTTAAAAAATATAAAGCACTCGATAGAACTCGTACCATTTTACTGTAATGCACGCTTCGAGAAACACGCTCGCAATTAACGATAATTGTGGAATCCGGTGATAAAACGACGGAATGGCACGGTCTCGGGACGGAGGATGTCGACAAACGAAGTAACAGTTGACAAGAATGAAATATTGACCCCTCGAAGTGTAATTTGTCATCGTACTTCGCGGTTCCACGGCATACCTAACTCGAGTCGTGGACGCCGTCACGCAGGTATCGAAAGTATGAGAGTTTACCGTACAGTGTAGCTTTAATTGCTCCCCAAGCTCGCGTCCGCGTATTTCGCACTTTTTCTACACGATTAGCAACGTGTTTTACGTAAGTGGCCACTGCTATGGCTCACGTAACGGAGTATGGAGCGGCGATACACGACACGCGGGACGTGTCTTTTCCGTGAATAACTTTCCACGGTTGGATCGCGATCGATTGGTCACGATCGTCCAGGATTGAGCGTATTTCCCTAGAGGAATCCTGTCCCTCGAGCGAGAACCGTAATCTCTCGACTGCGGATCTTTTATGCGAAATAAAAATTATTAACATTGATTAACTCCTGTCTTAGTAGGTTTATTAGGCGAGTAAATTTCGACTCGTAATTGGGTGACCATAATTCCCGATGCCTCGCGAGATCGTTCGCCGAAAAATCGACCGATATAACGGCTTCATCGGGCTTCGCTGCGAAGTTGTTCCTCTCCGACGATTCATCCCGAGGCAATAACACTTAAAGTCGGTGCTCCCGTGGCAGCCACGCCCAATCGCGCGGAGGATCCATCATCCTCGACGTTATCTTTCGCGTAACAATTATCCTCGCGAATGTAAACCAGAAATTCTTATACTACAAAGTTTACAACCGTACCACCTTAACATCGCTCTTCGTATCTTCACGGTGTATATTGAAGCTGTATTTAAAGAAGAAAGCGAAGCGCAGAGATACAGTCTATTGTTTTCTAATGGAGGTGATTGGATTAAGACTGCGTCAAGATCGAAATATTACTTTTTCCATTATCGCCGCTCTCATCGCCGGTACCGTAATCGTATTAGCCATGAATAAGGGAGAGTGCGAGCCCCTAGAAAGTCGGGGAAATTCGCGAAAGTGCTCGAAAGTGTTGCTCAAAACTGTCTTTTGTTTGGTTTTCACTTGGCACGGCCGCAACACGCCAGCGAATTTGCATCATCCTCCATGCCGAGCAAGCTTAATCGATTAATCGCGTTAATCTGCGATCTATAAACTGGTTAATACTAAAACAAAATTTCAGTCGAAAGTCACCGAACCAGTCGGCGGGGATGGTGTGTACGTCCGTCTTTTTCTGATCAAACTGCCTGGTTTCACAGATCCGAGGCATTCGCGAGAATTCCGCGTAAGGTCGCCGCGCGCGCAATGGGAAAAGCGAGTGCCCGACGACGGAACGTGCTCCGATCTGGAACACGTGAGAACGTGAGACAGGGAACGAGACGTGGGACGGGTCTGCGTCGCTTCCGGTAACAGGAGAATCCGATGACGACCGTCTTTCTCGATCGAATCGAACGGGGAACGGAGACGAACCGACTCGGCTGGTCAACGTTCTGCCTTCTCGCCTTACGTCCCGCCGCAATCTTTACACCGGCGGAGAAAACTCCCACACTATCCTGTAGCTCGTGAAATTCGGCTTCGAAAACACCCTAAGTAACTTTCAACTGGGAGCTTCCATTTTCCTGCAAATGGAGGTCGAAGCACAAACTCTAGTAAGCCGCGCGATAAAAACGACTGCCGCCCCTTTGAAGCGGATTTCCTGGAGAACGAAGCCTCGCAGGGGTAAATACTTTATACTGATATGCAGCTCTTGAAAATCTGCTCCGAAAATACCCGAAGTAACTTTCAACTGGGAGCTTCCATTTTCCTGCAAATGGAGGTCGAAACATAAACTCGAGCAAGCCGCGCGATAAAAAAGTTTGCCGCCCCTTTGAAGCGGATTTCCTGAAGAACGAAGCCTCGCAGAGGAAAAACGCTATATACTGTCTTGCAGCTCTTGAAATTCTGCACCGAAAATATCGGAAGTAATTTCTCTGGAAGCTTCCGTTTGCGAGCAAATCGAGCTCGAAGGAAGCAGATACCTTGAAGATGGTTCCAAGTGTATCAACGCGTTGTGCCAAGCGTTTGCGGTGCGCATAAAACTATTATGTCATAAGCTTCGAAGCGTAGAGGCCATTCACGGGGAGTTTACACTTACGGGGCTTCGTGGGGAGTTCCGCGTCTACGTAGGACGTCGCGAAACTGCGAGCCTCGTCCAAGACTGCGCACGTAACTCAGAAAGAAATTGCGTCGACAATGTATTAACAGTTTGTTCTTGATTATTATAAATATAACAATTTATTTAATTTATTTGGAACTACCGCGGCTAATCTTTAAAATTATGGCCTGGGGTTGAAGAAGATTTTTATCGCGTGTAAATGGATATATAATTGTTGCAGAGAACAGGAATCCGCAGCAATTTTTCAACCTGTTCACAGGAATACATACAAAGTGTTGAAGGCAAATTAGAAACAGGTGCCCGTGGATGCTTGCGAAATAATTATTTGCACAGACCCAAGCGATACCGAAAAAATCGCAGAAGCGAAGGGGCACTGGCGATCGCCGGCGACCGAGCGATCGATCACCGGCTAATAGTCGTTTATTAATGTCCATGATCGCGGAAAAATTGGTGCCGGAGAAAATTTCAATTTTCGCTTATGCAACCCCGCGCTCCTTACATAACGTCACCGCTGAGAATGCCGGCTGGGACAATCGTGAAAGCGTGAGAATGATTTTCTGGCTTGTCCTCCGCGAACAATTAGATCTATCGACGTAATGAATGAAGCCGAACCGACGAGCTGCACGGTCCTTTGAATGAAGAACGATTTAATCTTCCAGGACTCCGTTGTTAATTCGTCGGTGTACAGGTCGTTCTAAAACTAGTGTAGCGACCGCGTACCAATGTCTCTGATGGATTGTTTTAGTTGTTTTCAATGGAGTAAGTTTTCAAGAATCTTACCTTGGTGTGAAGAAACGCTAGAGACTTGTTCACGTTCTCGATCTTGTGTACTCGCATGCGGCCATTGTTCGGCTTGGCCAGTCGCTCGCCGGAGATGATCTCGAGCAGCTTCAAAAGCTTCTTGCCGTCCGCCAGGTCCGTGAACAGGTCGTCCACTTCCATGCGCGCCTGGAAAAATAATGTATCGATCAGTATCAGTTGCAGTTTGAAGGCAGGATTTAGTATCACGGAGTTGCAGGAGTCTTTGAGTCAAAGGAAAAGGGTCTAGCAAACTAAGAATGGTAAATCAGCCCCACCTTGGATTTTTCTTGAAATTGTGTGGAAAACATTGGTTTTAGGTTGAAAGATAACCCTTCAAAATTTCAACCTGAAACCAATGCTTTCCACACAATTTGGTTTTTTGGTTGAAATTTTGGGAAGTTATTTTTCAACCTAAAACCAATGTTTTCCTCACAATTTCAATAAAAATCCACGGAGGGGCCAATTCACCATTCTTAGTCTTTATAGATCACCGAGAGCATTACCTTGAGGAGGAACGAATTGATCCATTTGGTAAAGGTCTTCTTCTGGATGTGCAAGCGTTCCTCCTGCAGGGCCTTGATGCGGCCCTGCTCGAACTTGAGCACGTCTTCTCTCTGAGTCATTCTCTTCTGTATGTCAGGACCACCCCTGAATCGGTCGGCTCTCGTCGGTGGATAGTTCGGCGTGTACTCGAAGTTGAAGGTCCTGTCTTGGGGTGCGGCGCCAAGCCCAGCGCCGGGCACATACTGCGCCCCTGAAAGCCAAACATTTCGTTCCGGTTAGAACAGATTCTCTGCGCCAGAGGGATGTAAACATCCTCCCCAGGAAACGGAAATGGGGAACGAAACAGAAACCGACGCGAATGAAATATTTTACGACATGTGCGGTACCCGGTCTAAGAATACCACCCTACTACTGTGATATTGATATTGGTTCAAGTAAAACACCCGGTATACAAAGAGAGAGGATGCTATTCCAGGACGATTCGCTCGGTTCCGCAAATCGTAATAGCGATTTACGTCCGCGACCACGTCCGTCCGGATGCCCCTGTATGGCGGCGAAAAATGAACGGGAGACAATAAACCGTGGACAATGATCCTGTCGAGTCATCGCGCCGGCAACAACTTCTACGTACACCTTTTCTTCCTGACACTCGTTTCTTATTTGCCACACGTTTTATCATTGTCCGACCACCGACCAGTTCATGCCGCGTGTTTCGCTAGGAAAAATTACAACGGAGATACCATCTTCCCGTGGATCCAGGATCCAGACTCGCCGTCCGCGACGGAGCGTTTTTAATTAATACCGTTTGGATATGTTGAGCGCTGATTTACAACGTGTCGCTGCGTCTGCTCGACTATCCTCTCGCGCGGCTCGTTAACTTCGAAAATACCGACGATCACGAGCTTTTCCGCTTCTTTAAATTTTTATGTTATTTAAGTTTATACAGAAAATTTATTACTATTGAGGGTAGTATTAAATCATTATAAAAATTTTTGTATTATTGAAGTTTATACAGAAAATTAAATTTTATCTAAAAAAATATTTCCTCATTTAATAATTTAATTACATCTTTAAAAGGCTGAAGTAATCCTAAAAATGACAAATATTACCAATCAATTTAAGGATAAAAAATTATCAGTTGAAAGATCAAAAATTGAGAATAAAAGTATCATTTAAATTTATATAGTTTTTGTACATCATTAATTTGAGAGTAATCACTCGATTTTGAAATTTGACCTCTTCTGAGATAGTTCGCGAATTTGTTCAGATTTTTACACCACTAATTTAGGAGGAATCCCTCGCTCGAATTTGTCCTGCTGATAAGAGTCGTAAGTCAGATAAGAGAGAAAAATTAACAAATTAACAGCACTGAGTTTGTCTAACTCGCCGAAACTGGATCGCGCGAACTCCAACGAAGACGGTTAACCACGAGGAAAATAAGCGAAGAACAAAGGAAACTGTAGCACGATAATTGTCGAGACTATTTCGAGCTTCCGCAATCTCTCGCAGCGATAAGATACCAGGAGAAAAAATCGTTTCCAGGGCCTACGAATAGAAAAATGCTTCTCGTCTCGAGATTGTCCGTGATCGAGCATTTTCGAAGCTGACGACATCCTCAGTTTGCTAGCAAAGGGAGAGCGCAGATAATATCTCCAATTCCTGCTTACGTTCCCGATAACCTCTTCGATTACCAATCCGATAACGCACCTATGGAAAAGTGCTTTGAAATTGTACGTCCTCATTGTCCTCGTGTTTCCGATTCAACGATTTGTTACGACGCAAACAATTCTGGAGGCTTCCCTGACTGCAAAATATGATGGATTGGGTTTCACACTTGTGGAACATCCGCTCCGGAACTCGGCTGAGCTTGTTACCGTTTCAAGGCTGAGTGAAACGCGTTTTGCAAGCAGCAGCTTTTTAAAATTCTCTAGCAATCAAGTACAGCTAATTTATCGAACTCCGGAGCACAGAGAGATCTCGATGAAATAGGTACCAAAGGTACGTCGACGTTTTCAGAAGCGATAAAATCGTCGATCAGCTTTTTCACCGAGCAACAAAGGATCGAAGAGGCTGATAAATAAATCTCCGTGCGAGTACGAAGTTTTTGCGAGGCGTGTTTGATCGATTAAAACAGGTTGAAAGGCCTGGCAGCCTCTCGTTCCTCAGCTTTTTCGCGGGACGATGGGAAAGAGATTATCGTGAAGCAATTTCGATTCTTTTTTTTAATGACGCGATAAATAACGCAATCACGACGGAAGAAAAACTTGGTCGGTCAAGTTCTTAACGTCGGCCGATTTGCATACAATTGTCACGAGAGCGAGGAGGATTACGGCGCGTCTGGAACCTGTCGGACGCGATATGCAATTTAAATGACGGCTCGCACAATCGTTCGCTATTAGTTCGTCGTTGGGTCCACGCGAGACCGTCTGCCGCGGCCATCGCGTTTAAATAATTCAACATTATCGGCCGACGAGCGCGCATTAATTGTCGGCGAACGTATCCGACGAAACTCCCATGACCATCGAATCTCCAGATCCATTATCATAATCGGTGTTCTCGTATGCTTCTCCTATTCTGAATAATTTATCTACCCGACTAGTTACGCTATGTCGTGCGACTTTAATTACAGAGCCGTCGCAGAGAGAGACAGAGACAGACCACGTGGAAATAAATTTCGCCAGTGCTACGCCACTGCGAGCAATTATCTCTCGCGGTCAAAAACACGCTCGCGGTTTCTAATTAAAATCCACGATTTCAGATTAAGTTCAAGACCAACGGAAAATCGCTCATAAACTTCACACGAACGAGACTACCCACGACACTCGAAGGAACGAACAAGCTAACTCGAGTGTCCGTGGTCTAATTAAAATTCACGGTTTCATATTAAATTTATCAGAGACGAATACAAATTGAAATTTCGAGAGTATCTCTGCGGAATCGTCCATAAATTTCACGGAGCAGGCTCCAACGTCATTGGTGGTAGCATGGAAAGACAGTGTAGACTACTGGCATCGAGAAATAATCTTGGCAGACTAATTGTAATTGGACTTCGGTAAACAGGCGAATACAAATTAAAACAGAGAGGGTGTTACGCCACTGGGGCCACATACAGCCGCTAGAAAACGTGTCAGTAGCCTAACAAAGATTGTTATCTCCGGTATTGGAGTCGGTGAAAATGAATACAGATTGAAATTTCGAGAGTGTCTGTACTCTCTAACGGGCTAATAAAAAATTATACTGGCGCGAGAAGACGTGTCCGTAGCCTAATAAAGATTCTAATCTCCGCATGGGACTCTGTAGAAACGAATACAAATGAAGATTTAAACATCAGGTGGACGTAATCAGACAGAAGCGAATGCTACGCCACTGGGACTCGGAACTAGCTAATAGGACGCCGTTATAAATGTTCAGAAACGTGTCGGGGGGTCGAAAATTCCTGTTTCCATATTAAACGAGGAAGGAAACAAGAGTTGAAATTTGGCGAGTAGTTTTAGCGAACCGGTATAAAGTGGGGGACGGAGCGGCTACGCCATTGGCGAGTACAGGGTTGCCCGGTTCGCGAGATTGCAAATGTTCAGAAACGTGTCGGGGGGTCGAAAATTCCTGTTTTAATATTAAACGAGGAAGGAAACAAGAGTTGAAATTTGGCGAGTAGTTTTAGCGAACCGGTATAAAGTGGGGGACGGAGCGGCTACGCCATTGGCGAGTACAGGGTTGCCCGGTTCGCGAGATTGCAAATGTTCAGAAACGTGTCGGGGGGGTCGAAAATTCCTGTTTTAATATTAAACGAGGAAGGAAACAAGAGTTGAAATTTGGCGAGTAGTTTGAGCGAACCGGTATAAAGTGGGGGACGGCGCGGCTACGCCATTGGCGAGTACAGGGTTGCCCGGTTCGCGAGATCTCGTTCTCGTTGAAAAGCGTGCCAACGCAACGGTGCGGGTGCGCGCGCGAACACCAAGAGGGCAATGACAAGCAGGTAACATCGGAGATTTGATTAGAGTACTTAAGCGGACTCGTGGGGCCGGTCGTTCCGAAGCCGCTGGAAACCACGTAACGCGATTGTACCGGCCACGCGTGTTTGCGAGCGTGTAGAATAGCTAGTGTACACCAGGGATTCCTCGAGCGTGACGGCCGCAGGCAGCGTACAGGTTCGGTCTTTTCGCGGAAATTACGGTCGCAAGGTGAGCGTGGAAACGCATGAAACGCTCCTTCCAGGAGCATAGATTGCCGTGGCTCTCTGGATCCCTGGGATCGCGAAAGCCGGCTCTCTCAATTCCGCCGGCAGAGGATCATTACGAGCCTCGATCCACTCGTTTCCACGGGAAGAATATCTCGCCAGAAAAAATTTCAATTATGCCCGGACCGAGTCCGAAGTCTTCGGAGACCTCCTGGAAAAGGAGCCTCGATCGAGGATTCCCGAGACTGCCGAACTTCCCCTAAGGGCATCCGAGTCCCGAGCCGAGCGGTAGGAGGATTCTAGGACCAACAAAAATAGTCTCTCAAGGTCCGCGAGCCATCCGGAGCGAAGGGAACAGTCCTAGGAGGAATTCAAGAGGGTCCTCGGATCGAGGGTCGAAGGATTTCGAGGTACAGGTACTCGACGATCTTTCCAAGGAATTTTGTAGCTCTTCTCTGCAAGACGCAATGACGCGAGACCCCACCCACCAGGTCTAATTACGAGGAATGCCAAGTGCCACGCAATAGAGACCGCTATCTGCTCTGATAAAGTTAATAAAGAGGTGCAATTGCATCCGTGTTGCCTTTATTGGCGATCTAAATATCTGTTACGTCTTAACACACGGTTTCTGACGGATCGCAGTACGCCAACCGGTACGATTTTACTGGAACATGGACTTGCCCAGTTCGCCAATCGAGGTCGTCCATTTTAGAATGATAAACGCTTCGCGGAACATGCAAAAGAATGTGATACGAGCTTCTCAGAGTTAATGATTAGCAGAAAAATTAGCAGATTCATCTTGAGAGAATAATTTTTGAGAAAACGTTGTTCCGCGCCTATGTAGATGATACGCGATAAAATTAACAGGGAGTTAGATTTTACCATAGCTTCTGCGGGACATTCTAGAATCCTTCACTGGCGATCGATGTCCACGATCATGGCTCGTCTCACTTGTCTGTAATCCGCTCGCAGCGATAATAACACTAATAAATCACTGTCGAAAGCGTTTTGGCGTTCGCGAATGCCGACACCGGACTGATTCAGCGGTTAATGGAAGACCACTGACACAGACTGGGCCCTGTTATCGCCTATCGCGAGCCCGTTGTCACCAGCCTATCCTCGCTCCTTGTCCGAACAACCGAACACCAAACACTGAACGCGAGACCGTTGTGCGAACGAACGCCAGTTAGAGGGAACTGTTCGTTCGCTGAATCGTTCAGCGGGCAATGGTTTCGACCAAGCGAAAAAACACTGGTCGTGGTCTATCGGCGAAGTTGGGTCGTGTTGGGAACGGTTAGTGCTTGGATAACTGGACGTCCGGGCCGCCCAAAGAACCCATCGAAATCTCCCTTTCACCCAGACCAACCGGGTCCCTCCATTGGGAATAGAAACCGGAGGCTGAAGAAGTCATCTCGAACTGATCGTCGACAGACTTTGTATTCTAACGATTTTATTTTACAGCGAACACGTCGAACAAATTAATCTGCCACTTTTATTCGACAACCTTCGTTGCTGAAATATTTTACGAACAAATGGAAAATGCTTCTCCGGGTTTCCCAAGATTAAAATCTGTCTGCGAATAATGCTGGTTTCCAGGTTTTCGAGGGCGAAACAGTATTAAAGATGGCGGCCAAGGCGTCGACTTGTTCCGCAGCCGTTCGACTGTATACAAATTGTGTTTAATTACCAGTCGCGACGGTTCTATAACAGGCATTGATACATCTGACGTGTGCGGAGTTAGAATCCGACTTACATATGTTAATTGACGAGCGCCGCACATTGGCGTAGGAGTTCTCGTCTCGACGCCGTTTCCGAGAAGAATATCAGGGAACCGTCATCCGTGACTTTGCAAGCGTGATGTCACTGTTCTAGCTGACTTTTTTACGGCGTTTGTCATTGCGTGATGCAACCAGGAGTTTGCAAACGCGACCGGAAACCGTGGATCAACGAGGCTGCTCGGTGAACATTCCTATAGTTCGGAATTAATCGATTGTAACGCACTCGTGAGCGAATGATTTTATCGGACAGAACCAGAATATATATTCTTCATTTTATTCCACTTCGCGAAGACTCGTTCCTGTCGATGATATTTTTTCCAGCTGAACACGCAGCTACCTATCGTAACAACTCGAGAACTCGACTCGAGTTCCGAAGGAACGTTCGCCACATCTTCACGATTAGGTTGGGGATCTTTGTGCGGTGTAAGAATTGTCTGGATCGCGTAGAAACAGGAGCAAAATTAATTATGTAAATGAAAATGAATTTTTAAAAAATACCACGTTCTTAAAAACGGATTAAAAAGTATAAAATAATTTTTCCTAGTCGCATACCGATTCCTGACCTCGTGCAGATAGTGGTGAAAATTCACAATCACAAATCGGTATGCGACTAGGAAAAATTATTTTATACTTTTTAGTCCATTTTTAAAAACGGGGTGTTTTTTTAAAAATTTATTTTTACTTACATAATTTTTAAAATCATTTTCTCAGATTTTTTAAATCATTTCTCTACTTTAAGCAAAATAAAAATTGTTAATTTGTTACGTAGTAAAATATAAATTTCTTTCGTTCTTTGAGAATTGAATACAGTTGGAAATAATGATTAATCCTTCCGCAGTTTTTGATTTCATAATTTTTAGAAAATCTCCGGTTTCGATATTCGCAACAAGAAACTTTGCGGCAGGTGGTCGTTGCTAAGGGTTTGGAATCAGGTTCGAGGATCGATAATTAATTAAGGCAGCGTACCGTCCGGTTCCATCGATAAGCGTTTTGTAATGGGCGCGCAACAATGGATCTCGCCGGCGCGGTACGGCGTAAAGCGTCGAGGATCGACGCGATCGATCGATTGCGAAAGAATTCCAGCTTTGTATCTAGATGTTGCGAACCCTTCGGGAGTTTCTCTGTTTCTAGCGTGGCGCATGCACCGTGCTTCCGGTGGAATCTCGACGCTTCCTATTCGCCAGGTGAGCAAACAAGTTCGAACGGTACCGGTGCGTCCGCGGAGCTCAACGATGACAACGTGGAGCGGCTCTTCCAGCCCGGTGAAAATTGTTGCTGGCGAGCGCGCCTCGGGAGCCGAACGCGACCGATTAAACATTTACAAGATTCGGCCCGGAGATACCGGGCTGCCGTATACGTAAATAAAATTAGCAGTGCCCCTCCTTTTCACTTTCTATTCCGCACGATCTTTGCCGGTTCCTCGTGAAATTAGCCCGTTCCTACGAGAAAACCACGGGCGATTTTTACCACGTTTTTATTACCTCACTTTTTTGTTTGTCTGTCTGTTCGGTGACAAATTTTGCAATTGATTTTAAACTTCCTGATCAGCTAGAGACTTGAAATTGGATACATGCATTATTCAACAAATTTTTTTTTAAAAGTCAATCCGTTTCGGAGAAATAATAATTACATATTTAAGGTGCATCAATTATCTATTTCATACGCCTCACGTTTTTCGTTTTAAATCATACAAGTATTTTCATAGCAATTCAAAATTCACAATCACTAATTTTCAACACTGACTAGGAAAAATTATTTTATAATTTTTAGTCCGTTTTTAAAAACGTGGTGTTTCCAAATTTTTTTAATTTACATGATTTTTAAAATCATTTTCTCAGATTTTTTAAATCAATTCTCTACTTCACGCGAAATAAAAATTGTCTCCCGTAAGAGATAGAAGAAAAATATGAATTCGTTTCGTTCTTTAAATATTAAATAGAGGTGAGAATATAGTACTTTCTTCTCTGGAGATGCATGAGATTCGCAGTCTAGGCGTACACAGAGATTGGCGGAGAGACGGAACGATGCTAGCGGAAAGGGAAACGTTTTACGGCCGCGTTTTGCGGCGAAGGTGTTTGAACATCTGGGCTTTATCTGATACGCGAGGTTGACGGTGGTAGTACGGCGAATTCATAAATCATAACGTCACCGCTGCTTTTACCAGATAATCGTGAGGCGACGAGACAAGCCAGCGAGAAATCTTGACGTAATCGACAGAGCCACTTCTCGGCTTCGCAACACGGTACTTTTCCGTGCGGGAACAATGGCCGAAATCGATAATCGAGACGACCAAGCGAATGTTTCTGGTCGCTGGCTACTAACCGGCGAAGATCATTGGGAAGACTGGCATTCGACTAGCGACGTCGATGACACGACTACAAAGGCCGCAGATTATCAAAGAAGGAAGAGTTCTCGCGGCTTGAACGGTGTTAGGGGGGTCACGGCTAGGCCAGGAAGTTAAAAAGAGTGCCGGAAGCATGGTGACCACGCCGGAAGAGGCTAGAAACGTAGAAGACCGACGGGACCAGGTGAAATCCGAGCCGTATTATGATCGAGGCGCGTCCCGAGCCGGCTGGAAAGGGACACCACCTACTATTTGACATTGATAGCGGCGTACAAACGTTCGTCTACCGTGGCGTCGGGGGGGAAAGGATGCGCGACAAGGTCTGGCAAGTTCAAACGATATGACGACACTCCTATATTTGGTCGACTTGCTTCGAGATCGACTGTCCGTCCACTTCTTTCTCCCAGTCTCACTTGTCGGGAATTGTTCCTCCTTCCAACCCCTTAACTCTTGTGTAGTACATTTCTTTCAACAACCTGTTCCTTTAGAAATATTACAAAATTTCTGTGAATGTCCATTCTTTGCTACCACCACTAAAAATTGCTGTAAAATTATTCACAATATCGTTCACATTATTAAATATATTGGTATCTAATCAATTACTACACATTTAATCATTGTACGTGGTATTATGTCAATTCTATGTTCATAAAATGAACAGATGACTGAAAAGGGTTAATTTACAGGTTTAAAAAGAGAATTTGGTTGGCTACATAAGGGTTAGCGAACCTTTCCACGTCGCTTCGCGAAAACAGGAAGAATTGCAGGCGTACGCATCCAAGATGGCGACCGCGCAAACTCCAGACATCCTCGGGGCTCCGCTTGATTAGACCGGCGAATTAGCACTTGAGAATTGCAGACTTTCGGAGTCTCGAGGGAACCGGGGCCAGGAATATGCTCGTTCGAAGGTTTCCTCCGAACGCTCCGCCTCTCTTCCGTGTCCGCCACCGTGCAATTAGCGCCTCGCGTGTGAATCACCGTTCGCTGATCAACGAAATTCGCGGTGGGGCACAGGAAGGTGTAATCTTTTTACGATACCGCGAGCCCTTCATTCATAACAGTGCCTGCCCTCGGCCGGAAGTGTTTCTTCTTTATGGGAAGTGGAACAGTGCCGCGCCACTGTGCGAGCGCGCCCGTCACGCTCGCGAGAAAAGCCGCGTCTTTTTTCCGCATGCATATTCATCGTTTCTAGATTCGCGATTTTCCTGGTCGCGACTCGGCAATGAAATCACTGCCGCGTTGAGCAATTATTGGATCGAGTCACACGATTGATAATGCGCGGTAAACAGCGAGGATAAGAATGCGACTTCGTTTACATAAACGTTGTGAAACATTATTATTCTTGTCGCGAGAATTACCGAATACACGGTTTTAGAA
The DNA here is from genome assembly GCA_028455615.1 of Lasioglossum zephyrum. Classification (NCBI taxonomy): domain Eukaryota; kingdom Metazoa; phylum Arthropoda; class Insecta; order Hymenoptera; family Halictidae; genus Lasioglossum; species Lasioglossum zephyrum. The sequence goes on from CM052329.1 coordinate 4,537,136, forward strand.
ATGATTCAGCATCGATCGCGACTTCCACGACCGATGACATTCGTAATTCTCGAACAATAGGCTAGCATGACTCCTGATCATTAATAACGCCGGAGGAACGCCGGAAGTCGTTCACCACCGGTCGACGCTTTTAAAACATACACTGAAAAGAAAATACGTGACTCGTGTAATTTCGATTATTCATAAAATAATAATAAAACTGCGGAACACAGTGTTCACGTAATCATGAAACGAGGTCATCGTGTTTGCGCGTCGGTAATCTATTTAGTCAGGTTCGTTAATCCAGATGATGTCATTGGTTTCTCGGAAGCGTCGATCCGCCACCTCCGCGAAAAAATGACGCCTCTGTTAGTGTTTTTCGCGCATCATTCTTAAGCATCAACTCATACGTTTTTCACTCCGCTCGTTATGATCCGCTGATTCTAAATATTGATATAATCCACAGTCCGGTGATCCCCGTTTGCACAAGAATCGTCGTCTTACGAGACCAACGCGAGTGATTCACTCGGTTTCCTGCGGACGTTAATTGTTAAATTATAACTTTCACGGCGCGGATTGGGCAACCAGTTGCATTATGCAATTATCTCACGGAATCGGGGACCGAGTGGAGCGCGTATCGCTTTATCGAACCCTTCATTAAACTGGTTTTCTGGGAAGGAGGATCTCCGAGCTGTTCCTTGATGATCTGCCAGCTATCTTGCGATCTTTATGCAAAAAGACAAATTATCTGCATTAATTGCAGTGATGCGAGAGACACTTATTCAAACTTGAATGCAGACGATTCTTTGTTATTAACTCGTTGGACTCGAAGACTTTTCTTTCAACCCAGAACCGTTTGTATTCTATGCAAACTTTTTACCACGTGTTTTTATTAGCTCGCTTTCTTGTTTGTTTGTTTGTCTGTCTGTTCAATTGATTTTAAACTAACTTCCTGATGAGCTGCAGACTTGAAATTGGATACATGGCTCAAAACTGGATGAAAATGAAAAAAAATGATTAAAAAGTCTATCCGTTTCGGAGAAAATAACAATTATTCGCTATTATAATTATTCGCTTATTATTCGATTCGCTACGGCATTGTTTTCGACATGTCGCGGTTGCAATACTGTCTGAAATTTCGTACATGTATCTGTTATAATTTCATAACCTGGTAAAAATGTTAAAAATCCATTGAAATATTTCACATACACAAGACTAAAAAGCAGAAAATAATTATGTAAATAAAAATGAATTTTTTAAAAATACCCCGTTTTTAAAAACGGACTAAAACGTCGTATTTTTTTAAAAATTTATTTTTTACATTGTGTTTTTTACAATAATCTCAATGTGCTTTAAGTAATGATTCTTAGATTGCGGTTGTGGATGATGGAATCGAAGAGAAGGGATGAACCAGGTGACAAAATGTTGGCCTGGCTCTTTTTAATGAAAAGTGAACCGCGTCACTCGCCTCACGGTCAAAGATTCCACGTGCACTATGCGGAACATGCTGGATGTCAACGGGTTACGAGGGGCGTGACTGAATGAATCGTATTATGCCACGGAAAATGCTTACATGCCGGCTATCTGCTTCACGCTATCTACACGCCCGCATTCTGATCTACGGGAGAACGAGTAGTTTGCGGTGTCCTTTGTAAGTTTCGCGTTAATGGCTGCCGTTACTCCCACGCGCCACATTAAGCTCCATCGTTCCCGAGGCTGGTCGCATGAATTCTCGACGGGGAAATGTGCAACAACCATCTGAATACAATGGACATCATCTATACGTCCCTTGGCTGCGTGGCCTTTAAATTAGGCGATTTGAATTTTCATTAATGGACCGCCCTTCTTCAAACCCTCGCGCCTTGATTTATTTTACGGCTACAGTGAAGAAGAGCAAAATAAAAATGTTCTAAATAATATAACAGTATGTTTAAGTTCACTGCATCAAATTGCACATAGTTTGAATTTGAATTAATTTGAATCTGAATTAATTCAGATAAGTTGAAATTCCATTAATTCTTTATCAATTCAAATAAATTGGAACAGCAGAGGATGATTTATTCGTTTCTTATTTTTCCCATGCTACGTGGCTTCGGTGACATGCACCACCACATGTACCATGCATTTAAAAATATATTGTGAGACTTTTCCAGTTGTTCGCAAAGGATAAACATAATTAAGTTTGATAGACACTGTTGTAGAGATTTGAAATTAAAATCCTGGGAACGTCTACATGGTTATTTCAATTTGAATGTCTAATGAAACAAACTTTGTGTTCAAATGCTAATGGATTGACACCCCTGTACTCTTGACAGAAAATGTTTGCTAACATGTATGCCAGAGGACACTACCGGCAAGATGGTATTTCGATTTGCGGTCAGATGACACTTGGAATGTGTAAATATAAACATAATTAATTGATAAACGTCATTGCAACGCTGTCGGGGTAAGTTAGGAATGTCTAATTGTTATTCCAACGCGTTCACGTTGTTATTCATCTCCGAACTGAAATGCTAACGGTAACGAGTCTGAATAACATAACCTACGAAACGAATATTCGATTGTCAATCGAGTAACAACCGGTAATTCTGACAGGAAAAGTTGATTGAGCAAATGATTTGTCAATATTGTTTTTTTACTTGTAAAAAACAAATAAAATACATTCTGTAAATGTTATAACAAGAGTTTAGAACGTTTCCACAATGTCTATACACATTTATTAAATTCCAATCGACAGAGGAATTTAATCATCGAGCACATGCATAGTTCTTCTCGGAAAACTATTTATATTCTCTCGAGGAGAGTCATTTGTTGTTGCATAGATGCCATTAATTGGTGTGTTGCTGATAGGAATACCCCAAGTGGGTCACGACCATCTAAAAATAGTTTTCCAGTGCTTGCTCATTGCAGAACTGGTGGAATGTTTGTTACAGGATACAACCTTCCCTATGATCCAAGCGTCTAGGAATGTCAGGAAAAAGGAAAAAAGTAACCTTAACCATACAGAAGAAGCTAGAGGCCTTATTTAGAATCGACAATGGCGAGTCGCTGAAAAGAGTAGCCATCGACTTGGGGGTGGGGACCTCCACAGTATCTGATTGGAAGAAGAACAGAAAGGAAATAGAAGACTTTTGCGCTAAAATGGTGTCCAGGGATGGCTTGGACAATAGAGGGACAATAAAAAAGGCAAAAAATGCTACGTTAGATAATGCTTTATACATCTGGTACGTACAAGAACGTGAGAACGGCGTTGCCATCTCAGGACCAATGCTCAGAAAGAAGGCTCTCAGCCTTAACGAAAAGCTGGGTGGAGATCCAACCTTCACCGCAAGCGTGGGATGGCTGGGAAGATGGAAAGGCCGCCATGGAATAAAATTGAACCTCTCTAGCGGAAGCTTTTTGAGCAATTCTACTTCTGGTGAGAAAACAAACTGTCACCCATTACTGGAGGATGACTATGAACCGCAGAGGATGGTCATGTGTTCAGTAATGGACGACGAGGACACGCAAAGTTCTATGCACAGTAGATGCGAAGATTCAAAGAACTTGGACCACACGGAGGCAATGGTAATGCTTGAGAAGTTGATTACATATTTTGATCGGCAAGGTGATACATTGGAGGCTGAATTAATCACATTGCGACGTTTATTTGATCGTGCATCAAAAAAGTGTTGATTGACTATAAAACAGGGCTTGAATTGTCCAGCCTTGCTATGAGACAAGAGAAGGCCAGTGACTTTATTCGATAACTAAATATATACGATATTTTTCTACACTTCTACGTTTTATTGAATCACAGTGGCAAAACTTGTGGAATGTAATGAAGAAGAGGCTGCGACGATTATCCTACTTTTCGCGCTATTAATCCGATGGCTCGGATCTAAAGGAAATACCATGTAAGTAGCTGGCATCCTACCTGCAGTCGTCGTTTTAATCTGTTTTATGTAATCGAACTATTTACGACGAGCCGATGATTCTTGTTTGATGATCGTCATCCAATTACAGCGCCGATAATAGTTTAATTTAATAGAATACCAAGGTGAACATCCTTTCCGAGATGCTAACCCGGGGATCCACGGGCCTCTTGGGAATCGCGGCAATTCCAATTTCCGCTTCGTCGCTCTGATTCGCTCGACGAACCCTAAAAAAGCCTTCCTCTCCTAACGGGCCATTAATTTTCAACAAAATTATGCGCGCTCAGCAACGAGGAGAGACCGTCATCGATGGCAACCACCGTTAGGATCTTCCAGACGCAAGAATCCTTCGAGTTTTCCAACCGTGAAGCTATTGCATCGTTTCGATACGATTTGGTGAGTTTTCCGGACCGCGTTCCATCAACGTTTCACGATTCCTCTCAATGAAAAAAATGCTCCACAACTGGTTTGCCACCACGGAACTGATTTGTCTCTCGTCGTTACAGCGAAGGGATTGATCAAATTATCTGGTCAGTTTGCAGGATTTCACGCCAAGTTCACGCGAACGCTAGAAAACGCAATGAACTTGGCCCCCGGTGGCTTTCGAAACGAATTAGGGGCACGGTGGTTGCGCAAACCGAAGCGGCGTTCACGCGAGGCGAAATCGTCGGAAAGTGAAATGAGACTTGTACATATGTGTGTACACGATTTTTCTATTTGCCGCGGAACACGATGGATGCATATCGATAACGAGCCGGCGTGTCTCTCGTTACGAGGTGAAACTCGTTGCCGGACCGTGTAGAGTTCGCGACGGTTCAATCGCCGAGAACAAAGTTGAAGATAGAAGCTAGCCAATAATAGCGTTTCCAAGTATCTCGCCCGGACCGAATGCATTTCCAGCATATTTTCATGTTACGGTATCTGTGGGAGGGGGCCTTGAGTAATGACTTCACGCTGACAAGTCTGAAAAGCCGCGATAGCATTGCTATGCCGAGCCGATTGAAAACTATTCGCTGTTCTATCTAATCGCCATTCCTGCATTAATTACACACGGAATCTCGGCCGATAGAGCCGACCTTTCATTTGTCCGATCTTCGCTTTCGATTCTCTTTTTATCTCCCTTCTCTTTTTTACTGTTGCAGATGCAAAGAAAATCCTAATCGCCAGAGGGTCGAAACGGTGGAAAGGTGACCCCCAACGAAGAAGTCGAATTTTCAACGGCGTTAATGCATTCGGCAATGATCCCCGGTGACGTCAGAGCCGTGTAGAAAGTTGACAAGAAAAATCTACATTCCTGCATGCGTTCCGGCAGTTTTACATTCACCGGCGCGGCGTCTAGGTAGGTACTAGAAGAGTCTGGCCGCGTGTATGCGCCAGATACGAAGCTCGATCGTTCTTTCTTTCTTCATATCGTATTCTATCGACGCGTACCCGTGAGGGGTCACGTACCGGGGACATGCAACTAATTACGGCGATCAGATGTCGTTAGGGATCTACGACGAAAACCAGCCCCATAACTCGTGCCCCTTTCACCTATACATCTAACACGTCCCTCTGAACCCTCCGTGTTTTCTATCGCGTTAAAATGTACAGGGTGGTCCACAGAAATTGTCGTACTCAAGGTCGCGCCAAGGTTCCTCGAGAATTCTTAGCTTTGTGTATAATATTATTAGACGATCGCACAGGTACGGATTTTATGTATTTAGAAGTAACATGAGTAGATCAAATACAAAACAGTGAACGCGCTTGTTTATGTTTTTGGTGCGAATCAGTCTGATAACAAACTTTTCTGGAACAGGTTCGCCCAGTAATGGAGGCACGAATCCCGACGGAAGGAGAGCACGCGTACAGATTTTGCTCGATTCGCATAAATCAACGATTGATGGAACGCGGGAGTAGTACGCGCCAAGCCTTGAAGACTGTAACCGGAGTCGTTGGTTCGCTCGTCTTGAGTTCCAGGACTCGCCAAGGATCTTTCTCTCTCATTCTCTCTCGCTTCTGCTCGTTCCACGGACTTCTCCACGTAGCGGCGAAATGAGGAGGGGATGCCTCGAGAGCGGTCCAGCAACTCCCCAGAAAACGTGATCGTGCTCGCGCGCGCGCTCGCGCACACATCAGAAACGTACTTACGTTTCGCTTGCTAGTACTCCAACTAACGTTTCCTAGCGATGGAACGAACGCGCCGCTACTCTAATCCCGAAGAATCTCGCGAGAACAAAAACAAGGTCGCAAACAACGGCATTAAACTTTTTCAAACGGACGATAATCCGGCTGTAAACTATCCTTATCAAAGAGATAAATGATCCCGTGGATTTTTCGTGCTCTTTGCACTTGATAACGATTCGGAAGATGCGCTCTTCGGGTGTTCCCAGAATTGGACGTTAAAGATTCGGAGCTGATGTAATTTCCTAAAATACGTTGCATATATTACGGCGTAGCAGTTTACCAACATCGAAATTGGAAACCGTTTTAAATCACAACGGGTCAGAAAAACATCTACAGTCTACCGCGTTCACTTTCAACGTGTTATCAAGGCCAAGTCCCTAGTAGGTTCTACCGTCTGGCAGTAGTATCTCCTAGATATCGAATCAAATAATCTTTGTAAACTCCGAGACCAATGACTGCCTTCGACTTTTATAGATCTAGCAAGTCGGAGCACTACTTGCGGGGGCGCCAACGCTATCTAGGATTTAATCCCGTAGATAATAACGCGAGGTACAAGAGTTTCATTGTAGAAACGTGGTAAAATGAAGTGCGGCGAGAGGCAGGCCTCCTGGTCCTCACAGGGTCTTTTCACTTTCTTTCATTGATCGGGACGACCAGGAAGATCCTTCTCTGTTGGATCGAGTCCATCGCTAGCGTGGTTTCACACACGCGCGACTTTCGCCCGTCGGATGGTTCGACATGCTTCGGTAGTGGTGCAGCGACTCCAGGAGGGAGGGAGGGTTGATTGGTAGGGGCAAGAAAATACGGAGCGAGAAAGGGAGAAAACGGAGACGGTGAACGGAGAGAGAGAGCGAGAAAGAGGGGAAAAAACGACGTCCATTGAGAATTACGGTATTCGTCGAGTAGAGGAACGGGCCAGCCAGGTCTGGAGGGGCTCATTAGAAACTCGAGGCAACGGCGCGCTCGCGCGAGCACGCGAGTAATATTATTTCCTCGTGGAACGCAGAGGCTAAGGCCGATCAAATGCCGGGTACCGTTCTGCAAAGGATCGAAGTCCGCTCCAATTTCATGTGCAACCAACGCTCCCGACCCGTTATAATCGTCATTCGATGGGAAACTAGTTCCAATAAGCGGAAGGAAAATCTAAAACTTCCCCTACGACGCCGGCAATCCAGATGTTGCCAGCACCTTCTCCCCTCCGAGACGGATACAGACCTCGCGACGCGACAAGATCATAATTTGAATAATTTCTTCCGGGAAATCCCCTGGGGGCGGGAAAGTTTGTTCTTCGAACATCTGCAAAGGATAAATAAAGCGAAAAGTTTTTCATCCTCCTCCCTGGTTTAAATCTCCTGATATCCTCTGTCGTCGATTCAATGCTAACTATAATGATTATACTTGAACAGCCCACCAAGGTCGGTTGGTAGTTTTGAAACAGTCGCTCGCGTTTTTTTTCTGCACGACATTCCAGGTACCGAAGGGCAATCCTTCGTTTCTTTTTCACCGCGTCCCTGCTTCCCTAACTCGGTCAAGCAGTCCCCAGTTGGAAAACCGTTGAGACCGATCCGCGGGAGCTGTGTTTCTGTACGCTTGTTACGCGTTTCGTGAATGAGGCAATCTCATTTTTTATAATATGTCGTACGATTATTAGACTGCGGATCTTAATGTAACTCGAATGTTACTTCTTCCTTTAATGATTTTAAATAGAATATAGATCATATATTGACATCTTGAATTTTTGGAATTCCCCAACAATATTCAACATCATCTATTCAATTTTTCCATAAATTCATGAAGATCCGCAATCCAACAATTGTCCTCCAATTTTCGACAAGTTGGACGAGGAATGCGGAGAAAAAAAAAGCGAACAAGCAGCGGAATCAAAACATGCGCGCAAAGGCGTCCACGCGTGTATTTAAGGGGCCAGAATTTGAATGGACGCGACACACTTATCCCCTAATCTCGCGGAGATCAGCCTTTCTCGTCGGATCGGACAATTTCGCGAGGAATTCCTCGGTCGTGACGGAACACGGAGCCACGGAGGAGAGAACAATTATTTCTTTTTTTTTCTGGCGTGGTCGGATCACAGAGTCTCGCGTACAAAGTGTCCCACGTGACCCGTCGACCTTTGCGCGCGTAAACTTTCTGTTTGCCGATCGAACGGCCGAGGACGATAAACAAAACTCGGCATCTGCGACGATCGCGTCTGTCCACGCGACGTACGACCATTGAGAAAGAACAGACCGTACGAAATTCCATCGGATTTCGTTCCCATCGAGCGAACGCGAACGGTAAACGAAGGGCGGCCGATCGAAAGCAGCAACAGGCTGCCCCCCCCCTCCCGAATCGATTCGCGGAATCGTTGACACAAAATTCCGGTACGTACCTTTCGCGTGTGTGTACGAAGCTTATCCAAAAAGCGGGGTCAGCCACTTCGCCTCGATATCTACACTCTGTCAAACACTGTCGAACCACACCGAACCCACTCAAAGTACACACTCTCGGCTCTCCCTTGTTCGAGATATCTATTCAGCCTGTTACGAATTTGGTAAACACACGCGCACACGAACGATCGAACGGTGAAAACGCACGCGTTCCAACTTGATCGGAGCGGTAGCGTGTCGCGCGAACCCCACCGAGATCTGCGCCAATGCGTTTGCGGCTTCAAACTCCGAGACTCCGAGCGGTTCTTCGTCTCGGTCCCCTCCCCCCGACCGACAGTATAGGGATTCCTTCGCATTCTACCCCTACCAATCGCTTCCAACAAGCTAACAGGCCCAATCAGAAGCCCCTTGAAACATGGTACGGCATCTATGAGAATATAGTGGAACATGGCCGAACGGTTTCATGGCGCCATCCAACAGCAATACTCGCAAACACGAAACATATTGTCGGTAACCCGGCATTGGGTAAATCAAGTCTTGTCTGTCGGTAATTTTTGTCTACCGGTTTCAGCGTTTCGCCACCGTCCAGTAACGCTATGTTTACATTTTACCGAACAGATGTTCGAACATTATTTGTGTCAATTTTTTCATCCGATTTCATATTTTCCAGTAACAATTAATCTTTTCTTGAATTACAATGCTGCAGGAAAGTATCACGAACATCCTTGTACCCTCGAAATATTTATCCCTTGAATTTCCAATTCTCCCAGCTCGCGCATATGCGAATGTTGATCGGTAATTATTAGACAGCGGATTCGATGCATTTATGAGAAAAATGAGTGTCATTTGGAACATTGAAGAAATTGAACGAATTTAAAAGTACTGCTATATAATAATTTTCAGTTGGACGTATTGAGAGAGAAAATAAATTTCTGTCATTTTGTTCGTTGCAATTCAGGTGGCACATTTTTATTTCGCACGCGCCAAAAATGCAATTCACCCGAAACAATTGTTAAAATGTTAATTGACCAATGATCCCGGCGAGAAACAAACTCCCAGGTCACCTCAGTTGAATGACCGCTTTCTCGTTTCTAATGAGCAGGTGCAACGAGCGCGTGCAGCCGAAGTTTATGGTGAATTACCATGGAAACCCATAAAGCACAGAGTCACGGAACAGGCCAGCTCTTCGTGATCGATTCGCGTACGTACAATTAATTAGCGCCCATGAGCGAGAGCATCGTTCGCAAATCTGCAGAGAGGAATGGCTCGACGAGAAGGAGAGTGTCCTCCGCGGAGAGGGAGCTGTACCTGAAGCCTTTGCTGAAGCTGAAGCAACAGGAGGAGGTGATCGAAAGGGGGCTTGTCACTGCGATCGAGAACATGAAGATAGAACCAACCTTGCTGCAGGATATCGTCCACACCCACAGGAACTTGTCTATGAAAAGGTACTTCGTTAATTTACTCGTTGAACAAAATCCTTGACTTCGCTTTTTTCAGGGAGGACTTCGTGAAAGGATTGTACAGACACATGGAGGACATCGCGAGCGATTTAGAGTTCGCCAGGAACGCCACGAGGAATCCAAGAGACATTAAGAAGCTGGGTGAGCACTGTTATCCCTTCGATTCTCCCGTCTTCATCTTGAAGAATATAAAATAATGATTTTGTTATGTTTAGACGTAAACACGTACAGACTAAAACTGTTCAAACTTTCGCAAAAGATCCAGGATTTGACGGGATCCTGCTCGGTCCGCGAGACTTTGGTGCAGGAGCAAGCCTCGCTCGATGACGAGCTGCGAGACTTCGTACCCCAGTTGCAGAAATGCGAAAAACTGCGGAGAAACGCGTTGTCAGCGTCTCAGGATCGGTTGGAGGTCAGACCGGAGAAATCGGATCACAGAGATGTTCAGGATTTTCACGTGTTGGTGGCGAAAACAGGTGACCGAGTCGTTTGAAGGTCGAGGATGGGTCCATTGAATTTAATTCGAGTTTTTCAATAGGGCACACGGAGAATTGGAGCATGGAGGATCACCTGTTCTTTCTGAAGATGCGGCAGAGATGCGAGAACGTGCCCGCGCTGGTCGCTGCCATTCAAAAGAAGTGCCCAGACCTGTCCACAGACACCATAGTGAATCACGAAGCGTGGTATAAACTGTACCAAACTCTGCGCGAGAAGCAGAAAATAGCGGTGGAGGAATGGCGGAGGAAAAGAGAGTTGGAGAAGACGAGATCCATGGAAGAAACGGATCGAAGCGTCGAGGATCCTCTCGTGGAGGATGACGATCCGAAAGAAGTTGACAGAAACGATAAAACGACAATGCAGAAGACTATACAGTTAGCTAAGAACGTTACGACGAGGTCGAGCAGTAGCGCGGAGTCGAACAACAGCGAGAAGAAAGAATTGATTCGGAAATGGCGGATGGAGAAGGAGAACAAGAACAGGATGGACGAGGAACAGTTGAAGCTCCGGGTGAAATTGAAGCGGGAGATGGAGGAGAACGAGAGGAGGAGGAAGAAGGAGAGGATCCGAGGAGCCTTGGAGGAGTACAGGAAGAAGAAGGCTCTGGAAAGCGCGTCCAGAGAGTCGAGCGCGAGCTCCAAGGAGAAATTCGACTCCGCGTTGATCAAAGCGTTCAGGTAACTTATGTTTCTTGCGATTGATAGTTTTTATGATCTAGTAATTATCATTGACGATTGCAGGGAACAGGACAAAGAGTACGCGAAGAGGAGGAAAGACCGGATACTGCGAAACCAGAGATTGACCAAGATGGAACTGCCGACGACGAGGATGTCGGACTTTCTGAAAGTGAGAGACTTCTCCACGTTGCTGGACAGCACGGCGGTCTGGCGGGAAAGGTGCAAGAGCTCGGAGAGACGTCCCAACGAGCCACAATTCATCAAAGATGTTCCAAGAATGTGGGTAATCGGAGTGTCCCTTAAATTGTCATTTTATTTACTCGCGAACCGTGTTACAGGTGCGTTCGATGGCGGAACGAGGAGTCTGCCGATCTGAGGAACTGAGAAGAACAGTGATGCGGGTTGAAGAGCGGGAATGATGAACGGGGCCTATTGATACATACTTAATTGTTTATTTCTTTTTTTTTCTTTACGAACGTACCGGTTTCTTCAGACGATGTACATAATAAGTTATTGAGTAAACGAGGCTTGGCCTGGTCCAGGCCCAGGCCGCACGGACTCCCGAAATGGACCTCGATATTCGATTCCCCGACCCCCATATCTAAGCGGTAGAACAGAAAGAAAGAAGGAACAAAGCCCCTTATAAGTATATAAAGACGATCGTTTATTGTGACCCGTCCGGCGTTGTGGACGACGCCAAGCCTCAGAGGATCCATTTACTCAAATATATAATATACTTTCTATGAACCTTCTGCTCGTTAATTCGATATCCTTCTCGCTCTCTCTCACTCTCACTCCCTCTGTCTCTCCGCCGACACTGTCACTCTCTCCCATTCTCTCGCGTTCGCGCTCTTGTTAGATTACCAAATACAAAAAACATAGGTGATACAATTATATTTATATTTATATATGTATAATGTTATAATACAAATGTGCCTCCGTACTGTGCTGAGTACGATCGATCAGGGTGACGTATTCTCCTCCTCGCTTCACACTCACGCACTCTTTCTCTCTCTCTCGTTATTTTTTTCATTTATTTATTTATTCGCTTATTTCGCATAGTAATTTTTTACGATTCACATTCACTCGACTCGAAACGCGGACTTCACAAGATATCGGTTATCGCTCCTCCTCCGTTCCACGCTATGTATACATACATATATACCGGCCTATATATGTATATATGCACATAGAAATATATAACTGTTTAGAATTTATAATGTATACCTTCTAGAAGTTTATTACAACGAACAATAAAGTGTTTAATGAAAAACGCTCCAACTTGTCCCATACGTTCGCACGCACTCGACCTCGTTTTTCTCGTCTTTAATCCAACCCCCCAATACTTCGTTCATCCCCCGAACCATCCCTTCTCGCTTCATCAGACACACACGCGCGCTCTTCACTCTCGATGCAACGAAACGACAACGCAACTTCCTCGCAACCCAGGCATTTATACATACAATAATAAATATGTACACACACGAACATTTTGTACAGTTACAGATCCGTCCCTCCCCCTAGCTAGAGTCTCTTCAACCCCTCCCGCGTTTGTTGCCAAGCCCCGAAACAGCGATGCACTCTCGGCTGATCTGATCCGAAGCGCAACAAGTGACAACAAAACAGAAACTCTCCTAATGCACTTAGCTTCGATCCATTCGAAAATCAATGATCTGCGGACATTTCCTTAAATGGCGTCATTAGGCCAAATAATTCGTCGATATTCTACAATTGTTTTCAATCGTGATTTTGTTTTTTAACTTCCCGATTCATAGGGAAGTTACTGTAATTTTTTTTTTAATTGCACCGTTTCAAACTCGCAGTCTGATAATAAACTTTTCCCTTGCTCCGAGGAATTGACGAGAACTACATGTAATCGCCGCGTGTCAACAGTGGAACTGTCGGAAGTATACTTTGGAATTTTCTTTGATTTCTAGGCGCGTTTAAGTACGATTTAGTAAAATGAATCGAGCCGTGAAGGGGTCTGGCGAGCTCGCAACGAACGCACTCGACCTCGGGGTCCGCTCTCCGGGGGCGGAAACCACGCGATCCTCGACCTCTCGCTCAAGTTTGCAAACTCGAACGGCTGCTCCGCGGCAAATGGTTTCTCTAACTTCTAGCATTGCACATTCTGGGGACGGTAGAGATTCGAGATCCTAGATCGCGAGGCATTTCCTTCGCTGAAAGAAAACGAATCCTCGAAGCGTTCCGTGCGAAAGGGAACGCGCGCGTTGTCGGAGGCTTCGAAAACGGGAAACGCCTGGGAATCGTTGGAACGATTAGAGTTGTCGTCTGTAAGACAATCTTGGGAACGAATACTAGTAATCACTGTCGATCTTCGGAACAATTGACCGTGCACTTCTCGCGTCTGTACGAAAAGAGAAATCAAATAAAAAGCTAAAAAGCGTGGAAGAATCTCTGGAAGAAGGAAATAAATAGCTTTTTTCAATAGATTGATCGTCGAGGCACAACAGTCCATAGTCGATGAGTATTAAAGAAACATACTTGTTCGATCCGTCGAAGAGATCCAAGGAAACGATTCAGTCGGTAATATAAAGAACGGTCGGTCCGGTTAACGGATTAAATGGTCCCCGGACGTTTCCCATCGAGCAAGTTTAGACTCTTAAAAGCTAATCGAATGAATCCATCGATTTATTTTGCTGCCAGATTTATTGACGTGATATAGATGAATGTACATCTGGGCCCCAATAGAGTGCTACTTTTAAATGGTAAAACGAAAGAAGCGTATCGCCTAGACCTCGCTCGCCTGCGTTCGTTACCAAACCGCGCGGACCGACCCCCGGACCCATCGGACGCTGTTTATCTGAGAAACGAACGATTCCATCGATCACTAAACACGAAACCAGCGTCCGATTGGATCGCGCGGCAGTCCGGAAGTCTTGTTTCCTCCTCGCGATGGTAGACCGTGCCGAATTCTTGGTCCGGAACGTATCCCGCGAGCTGATTCGCGCGTCACAGCCCGGGATTCCAGCTGTTCGCGGTCGAATTGCTTTTGTTAATTGTCAACGGTAGCCGGCGGGGCTCTATAAACGTATAAAAAAGACGAATCATCGCGATGGAACGAGCGATCGGCTTGTCTCGAGCGATCGATCGATCCACGAGCACGATACCAGCGTTTCAAGGCCAGTACCGGGGTCCGAACTAACCGTATCCTTGGCCGCGCGTGCGGTCCTCGCGTCGTCGAGGAGGAAACAAAAAATATTAACAGACAACCGCGCGACTCGATTAGTCTACTTCCTATCCTCAACAATCTCTCTCTCCCTCTTTTCGTTCACTGTTGCTCCTTCGTTTCGCAGGTCGGCCTGTTACACGCATACATTCTTTCTCCGCACACACACACACACGCGCGCGCTCTCTCTCTTTCACTGCCACTCTTTCCACCCCCTCCCCCTTGCCACCTTTTGTTTCCCGGTCGAGAGTAAATTACTACAATTATTTTATTTCCTAAGCTTGTATAAAAACGATACTTTTTTGTTTGTTACTTTTCCATTTCATCCTTCGATACACCAAAGACGAGTGCATAAAGCAAACTATATTGGGACAACATGAATTCTGAATAAATACTTAATATTACAACAAAATCTTAAGTATTCTTCGTTTAAATGTCACCGCTATATAGTTTGTAAGAAAATAAGATACTTTACTTGTGAAATTTGTATGTACAGATATTACAAACAACATTTTATTTTGTCTCTTTCGCATTCGCTCACTTTTTCTCTCGCGCTCTCTTCCTCTCTCTCTCTCCTCTCTCTTTCACTCCCTCGCTCGCTCTCCCTATCTTTCGCATTCTCTCTCTCTCTCGCTCTCCCTCACTCTCGTAATGCATAGGCAATGTGTTTCTTTAACTACACACGTTCTATTATACACGCTGTGGAGCAAGTTTAACGGATCCGCCATGTATTTTTCTTTCATCGTATTCCAAGTATCGCTTCTCTCTCTCTCTTTCTTCTCGAACAAAAACAGAAAATTTTGCTATTAGTCGCTCGTGTGTTCAATGTCGGCTGACGGCTTCCCTGTTCCCTGAATTCTCCTCGGTGAAATTTTGTTTTACCTTCTGCTCGTGAAAAAGAAACAATCAGACGACCGATCGTGATCAATAGACCGCGGAACTTTATGCGAAATAAAAATAGTTCGCGTAGCTTGCAAGAAGTAGAAATCAAATCAAATATTATTTCATCGCTAAATGATTTTAATAGAGGAACAACTCTTCGAAGTCTATCGATCAAATACTACTGTTACGTTCGTCGCAACCTCTCTTCGCAAATTTGGTTCAGACTTGTCGCGGAATAAGTCTGCGTTACGAATAAGAAGCGCAAGAACCGGAAAACAGGGAAGCTACTGCGCCAAGTTACATCCCTCGAACGTATCTGAACATGCGTCCACCGTCTGTGTGTGTGTGTATGTGTGAGTGTGTGTTGTATGTATTCGTCCTAGCCAACAAGATTAATTCTAAAATCGTTATTTAAAGTTCTGTGATTCTTTCTCCCTTGGTTCAATCATACTTGTACGGGACGTTCGCTCGATCTCCAGCCAATGTGTTTGTCGTAAACGATAAAAACGATGCTTCCCGATCATCGGCGACCATCTCGCACGCTCCTTTCTCTCTCTCACTCTCTCGTTCTAATTACATCTCTCGCGTGTCACGCACTCACATCGAGCACCAGCGTTCTCTGTACACAGTTCACAGAGCACTCACGGCTCCGTCGGTTAAACAGTCCGCCGCCATGTTGCGAGCGTCCGGTGGGCACTGGTGGTTGCGGGTGTTTCGGGAGATGGCGAGCAGGCAATCTGCGAGGCACGACTGTCTCCAGGGCGCGGCGGGCACGCACGCACGCACGCTGACACACTCACACACACAGCGTATATATATGTACACAGGGGCGCGGACACCACCGCACTCACACCAGAAAGTCAGGGTCACTGTAGTCCTCGCCGCTGTCGCTGCTGTCGGAGATTCTTCTCCTCTTCTTCTTTTTATGCTTCTTGACCTTCTCCGTTTTGTGCGAGCGGTGCTTGCGGTGCTCCTTCGCCTCCGCGTGCGCATGTATCGTCAGCTTCGGTACGCGCGGTTGCATCTGAGGGGGCACAGGCGGTGGATGCATACCCTGCATGGCTTGCATGGCCTGCATGGGAACTGGTACAGGCCCAGAACCAGCCATGGAGTTCACAGAGTTGTTCGCGTGCTCAATCGTCGAGTTCACGTTGCCCTGATAGTTGCCCACCGCATGTACGTCCCTCAGTTTACCCTCCATCTCGGAGTGGTGCGCCATCTTAACGTTCTCCGCGTGATGCTTACCGCTCGTATCACCGTCGTTCGGCTCGTCCTCCTGTTCTTCCAGGTCGAACTTGAGCATTAGCTGCTTAAAGTCCAGATACTCTTTCACCAACTTCTTCCTGCCGTCCGCGTTGAGCTCCTCGTTGTTGACGCCCTCCTTTAGTCTATGTAGGGTGGCCTTTGGTTTGAACAACAGGTTGCTCTTACGGTTCACGGCTTTCTCGTAGACCTTCGCGGCCTCCGTAGGCGAGTACTGGCCGATCTTCTGATCCGAGAAGCCGTACAGATCCTTCAAGTGCTGCCTCAGCGTCAGCAGTAAGAGGAACCCTTGACTCGCTGTGATGTACTCTCTTAGTAGAGTGGTGTCGCCGGGTAACCTCGCCAGAAGGACATCCTCGTCCTCCTCGTCGTCCTCTTCGTCCTCCAACGCTGACAACAGTTGATCAGGCCGAGGCTGGCCATCGGGACCCAACGGTGTTTGAAACTGCGTCTGCTGTAGCTGTAACTGTAGCTGTTGTTGTTGCAGGATCTGTTGACTACCTTCCTTGGGCAGTAACGCCTCCCTGAACGATTGCACTAGATTCGTGCCGGACATCGAGATGATGATGTCGATGTGGTGAATGATGAACAGCGGCTCGTCCTGTACTTGATATGTAAAGTAAGCGAGATTGTCGGCCAGATACAGCATCTGCGACAGGCTCGTCTTCGCGGACTCGTCGAACTGTTTCAGGAAGGACAGCACGATCGCCCGCCTTTGCTGCTTCGTGTTCCTCAGGATCGTGTAAAGAAAACCGTTCAATGCACCTGGGAACTCACCCTCCTTCACCCGCATACCTCTTACCGTCATCTCGTTCTGTAGGATCTTCTGCAACCGATAGCTCAGCCTGATACCGAGCTGCGACTTCATGTGGATGAAGCCGGGATACTTCTTCTCGATGTCCTGCAGCTGCTTGTCCGCACTGTGGCTCACCGCTTTCTCGCAGTCCGTGCTCATGCAGATGAGATACGGGACGATTTGGACCGGATGTACTAGACCCTGTGCCAGGATCAATTGGATAACCTTGAGGGCTGCGTGCCGAACGCTCACGTTCGCGTGCAAGAAAGCTTCTAGGATCTCCTTGACGTATAGCTGGATCACAGTGCTCGCCATACCCGAAGACACGTCACCCATCTCCTTCAAGTTCTCCTGCTTGGATCTCTTGGCCCACTCCATGTCCTGCTTGATCATCCTCTTGTCCTCTTCCTGCAGATACACCTCGACGTTGTTCAACACCTGAATCCTCATGATAACCAACGCGTTCTCGGACGTGAGCAGATGGTGATAGAGCTCCTTCAGCTCGGGCAACAGCATGAACTCGTAATGTCGTATGCACAGGGAGCCGATCGCAGACAGCGTGAACTGTTTGATGTCGTCGTTGTCGAGGTTCACGAAGTAGTTAAGCGTCTCGAATACTTGGTCCTTGATGTTCTCCGCCAAGCCTTCGATCACCTCCGGGTCGGTGAAGTTGAAGTGCCGTAACAGCAAGCCGACCGTGAACAGTGCCCGCCTGACGAACGGCCTGTACTTGAGGAGCATCGGATTCGTTGGATCCTTCTCGTAGGACGATTTGTACTCGGTCAGATGTCCGTAATATTTCTTAAAGCAGTCCCGTATCAATTTAAAATTTCTCGTCACGTTGTTAACTATGGAACCTAAACAGGACAAACAGCTGGCAACGACGGAACGGTCGTGTTGCAGGATCAGCTTGACCGAGTCCTCTTCCAGTTGGGCTAAAAAAGTCTCGCTCGGATGCTCCATCAGTGGCACGACCAACTCCAACGTGTGCGCCACGCTGCTGATTATCTGATAGTCACCCTGCGTCTGACACTTTAAACTTAAATAAGGCTGCAACGTGATCGCGTGGTTCACCAGCAACTGCGGTCGTATCTTCGCGAACAGGTAGAGAGTGGTCAGACAAGCGACCAGCCTCTGCGAAGAGCCCTTCTTCTCCGATTTCTCGGCCTCCTCCAGATTGGTCTCCTCCAATCGGAGAACGTTCTCGATCAGGCAATCAACAATCTGCTTGCACGCAGTCAACAACGCCTTCGGCGGCTCGGTTTGCATTTTTGTACTATCGTCTTTGTCCTCCTTCGGTTTGAACAAGCTTACCAGCAGCTGTTCGAACCACTCAAGGCCCATGTCTTTGCTAGCTGCCACGACATCCGTGATGTTCATCACCTTTCTTAACAACGACTCGGAGTCCAGGGTGGGACGCTCTCTGACCGGCGTGAACCACATGTTCTGAAACACCTCCATCACTAATTTCCTAATGCCTTCCTCATCGTTCACCCGTCTGATCATCTTCACGCAGATCTCCGGTATCTTCGGGAAGTCTGGACACTCCATGCAGATGTCCTTCAAGATCTTGATTACGCGTTTCCGGACGCTGACCCCGGTGTCCAGGATCCTCGTCGACAGCATGTCGTAATACTTATCTATTAATTCCGGCCTACTTAG
This sequence comes from Lasioglossum zephyrum, assembly GCA_028455615.1. NCBI lineage: Eukaryota > Metazoa > Arthropoda > Insecta > Hymenoptera > Halictidae > Lasioglossum > Lasioglossum zephyrum. Next base: position 4,556,007 of record CM052329.1, read on the forward strand.
TACAAATTTCCCTACTAAGTCGACGGCTGCCTCCCTGACGGACGTGGCGTGATCCAGGAACGAGTGTTTCACGCCCAGCTGCATGTCCCCTCTCGCTAAAACGCTCGGATCAGCCTCGACGATCATCGTCAGACACTTCATCGCCTTCGTCCGGATCGCTATCGACGACTCGGTCAACACGTGCAGAATCTGCTTCAGGTATTTATCGAAACTCTGCGAGAACGGCCTCTTCGAGGCGAGGTACTGCGATATCAGCTCCGCCGAGTTGTAGTCGATGTACGTTTGAAGGATGTCCGGCTTCGTGCCTGTGCTGTACGGTCTTATTCTACTTATAATGTACTTCTTCTTCTCCTCGATGATCCTGTAAGCCTCTGAGTTTTTCTGTTCGTTATTGTCGTTTTCGTCCGGGTCCGGTTCTTCCAGATCGGACTCGGAGTCCTGGTCGCTCGAGTGATGTTTGTTCTTTTTCTTAACCCTTTTCTTGTGCATCTTCTTACTGGGACTGTTCTTAACCTGACCTACCTTCGATTTCTCCACCGCGCAGTCCCTGTACCATTGCGCGAGATAGAAATGACGAGCGTAGCCCAACGCGGAGTCCTTTGTCCCGTTCACGGCCAAGTAGTCCAGCAATACTTTCTGTAAAAAAACGGTCCTCTCCTCGTCCTCGCTCAGCCCGTGGATCTCCTTGTCTATGATTTGGTCGTAATCAGAGTCCTTCCGTTGCTCTATCTTGATGTCCTTGATGATCTGATCGATGGTAGACAATTTACAGTGCGAGCTGACCGCGTCTTTCCGCAGTCTGGCCGCGACTACGCCCAGGTAATCGATGGACGCCACTCGAAGCGACATGTCCGAGCTTTTGTTCGAGAAATGTCCTACAAGCAGGTTCCCCAGCACACTAAGAAGCAGCTCGGCAGCCGGCCATTCCGGTTTGTTCACAGTAGCCAGAAGATCTTGCACGAAATTCTCGAACAACGGCCTGTAGTCGATCTCCTCCCCTTTGCTACCGCACTTGTTCAGAAACACGGTTAAAAAATTACCTGCTATTCTGGTGGCCGTCTCGTATTTGTTTATAATCAACACGTCCGCGTCTACGAAGCTCGGCTTCTTCTCCTCCTTTTTCTCTTCCTTCTTCTCTTCCTCGTCCTTCGTTTTCTGCTGAGGGATCACGTTGTCGGATAGAACGACCACGCATTGGATCAGCTGCAACACCAAAGCCGTCAACATCTGTATGTGATCCTCGGAGTTCAATCTGTACGTCCTTAAGCTCCGCTTGCTGCTCGGCAGCCGGGCTATCGACGCCAGTATGTCGTCTAGCAACAACCTTCTATGCTTCTCGTATTTCGTGAAGATGACAGTGACGAGCTTCAGCGCGCTCAATTGAAGGTCGCTGACAGACTCGACGAAGAAGGGCGCGACGCCCAGCGTAGACGCGTGCAGCACACTAGTGTCCGTCAACATCTGTATGTTCAGCAGCTCCGCGAGCAGACCGACCAACTCGTGCATCTTGTTGTACACCTGTAAGATGCTCTTCTCACGGACCTCTTTCATGTGACCCCTCTTCTTACGGCCGCTAGAATTATAATTGTCAGTCTTGTTTTTCGTGTCTATCTTATAAACGGGATCGAAAGAGGGGTATATGGTGTTTTGCAGCTGAAACTTCATGAATAGAACTATTCTGTCGATCACATCCTCCAGGTAGACCATCTTCGGCATGTTGTTCGACGTCATGATGTGTAACGCGATTAGGGATGCGTCCACCGCGCGTTGCACCCTCTCCATCGCCAGCTGCATCCACAGTCGACTCTCCTCGATGTCGTCGTCGGGATCAGCGAGCGGCGACACCTTCGCACCATCGCGAATGTTCTTCTCCAGGATGTTTAATAGTCTGACCAACCTATCCGCGGGGATCGATTCCATTGCTCCCAGCGCCTTCAGTTTCGCCGCCTCTGTGCACAGATCGTGCAGCTGGTACTTGGGGATCAACAGCTCCGGAGGCACGTCACCGTCGTCCTCAAACTCCGCATTGGTCGTCGCATCCTCTGTGTTCTCAAATATCGTCTCTATAGTCGTGTTGAAACGCTGATACGTGTTCGTCTCCATCAGCTCCTCCACGCTGAGCTTGGCCAACACCGGGACCAGCTTCTTCTCGATTTTTCGGATTTTTGGCTTCAGCGTCGACAGCTGATCCTTTTTGTCCTCCTCCTCCTCGTCGTCGTCGTCCAGTACCCTCCTTTTCCTGCGCGTCTTCTCGTCGGTCTTCTTCCTCTCCGCTTTCTCCTTCTCCCGCTGCACCTGACGTTCTTTCGCCCGTGCTTTAAAGTACTTATTGTTCTTACCTATTTCCTCCTCGCTCTCCGATTCCGACTTCACCTCCTCGCGATTCGAGATTCCCATTTTCGCCGCGCGACTCGGCGATTTCTCGGCGAACGCCGCTAAACTCTTCTGCATCAGAGCCTGGTCCGCCAGGGACAGTCTATCTAGCATTACCACCGGCTCCTTCATTTTCTCCGGCAGAGGAGGACCGGGCATCTTCATCCCCTTCTCCGAGTTGTTGTTCTGTTGATGCTGTATTATAGGTACCGGATTACTGTTTATAGTGTTCACTATGTCTCCAGTCTCCATGCTTGGGTAAGACGTGGTTTGTGTCGTTGACAGCAAATGCTGCGTCGTGTTGTCTATGCTTTGTTTCGCTTCGATGTTCTCGATCGGCAAGTCGATGTCTGGAAGACCTGTCACCGGGTCCAGTAGAAACTGCGGGTTCTCTTGCACCGTGCTTTCTATGTTCATCGGTTGATGCGTTCCGAGCGGATGATGCACTTGCTGGTTTATCATCGGATCGTACAGGTTCTGCTGCATGTTCATGGTTTGGTGTTGCTGGATAGGCATGTTGGCACCCATCGAGGACGCCATGTGCATGTTGTGCTGGGGCGTCATACCAGCCATGTTATGGTGTTGGGGCGTAACGTTGCCGAGAGTCGTTAAAGGTGTACCGGGAGAACTCATATGTGCTGGGGAGTACATGTTCGGCTGCGGTGTCATGTTAGGCAGGGGGTTGATGATGCCGGTTGGCGGAGGGAGTACCGTTCTAGCGGCAGCGGGATGAGCCGGACTACCTTGCGGCGTTTGTCTCGATCCCGAGGAACTTGAGTAAGAAGGGGAGAACCGTCCGTAATTCGCCGACGTCTGATTGCTGTGCATCATAGGCGTTCCTTGGGGCCAGTTTCGCGGTGAATTGTACTGAGGACCCTTGAATACGTGCGGATTTATCTGTAGAATTGCCTTCAGCAATTCCGGAGTGTTCTGTTCAGTTTCCAATGGCTGCACCGTATTCGCATAATTGTCTTTCAGCTCTATATGATCCGAGGACGTTTGCGACAAGGACAGAATCAGCTGCGGTACCAAGTTCTCGTTACGGACACTCAGCAGTATTTGTGCTTCCTCGGCCACTCTCGGATGAAACAGAAGGGACTTGTTCGTCAATGTTTGCGGCAGCGGTGTTGGAAGGGGCATTTCAGGCAACAAGTCGGTGAGACTCGCGATACCAGCGAGAGTTGTGATTGGCACACTCGGTATAACCCCGTTCATCTTGAATTTGATTTGTTCTGGCATTACAGCCTGGACAAAAAATATTATTAAAATTAGGTCCAGTGTCCTTACGTGTACTCTGAGGTTCATAGAATTATCGAACGTAACGAACACCGCACTGACATGTAGGAAAAATGTTTTTCCATTCACAGTATATGATAAATATAAATTAACAGAACATATCTGAATGCACTGTTCTCACAAACGTTCAAAGAAATCATTGTTGAACTTTTTTTGTTTTTTCTTTTACACACGCATGTTCAAGACATTCCGATATAAGAATTGTTCCACCGTCGAACAGAATTGTATCTAACGCTTGTCAAAGAACACTAGCACTAAGGCGTATACTGGGAACTTAACAAAGTCTCTTTTAAGTTCCCATGGTGCACCAGAATGTATCAACCAAATTTTGAAGAAGCTCGAGGATCCTCCAATAATCGATCCATTGTTAGTCCTAATTTTTTGTCCTGAAATACAAAATATTTTGTTAACACGACTACGTATAAAAAATTTAAAAAAAAAAGAGATATCAAACATCGATGAAATCCAATTATTTTTACATAAATTCCACTTGAATCGATAAATTGAATTTTTTTTTCTATCAATTTCATTCGAATCGATAAATCCAATTTTTTATATAAATTTGCAATAATAAGCGTTCACAAGTATTCGTGTTTCGTATTAAAATATTTCGGAATGGAGAAAACATGTTACCTTTTACACGCATGTTAGATTAATCTGATACAATATATTTCTTGAGTCAATTTTGAGAATACCAATAAATAACGTTTAACCAATTTTTAAATTACGTAATCTCACGTCTACGTATCAAATGCAACGTTATTTCATTCGTAGCAATACCAAAACAATTAGTACCTCAATAAATATTGTACGGCCGAAACAGTGCAACAATTCTCATTACTATTACCAGACTGCGGATTTTATGCGTTCCTGATAAACATTAGTCGCTGCAATTTAAATATTTCAATATATTTAAAATATATTTTCGATCTACTAAAATTATTAAAAAAAAAAAAAGATAAAAGAATTCTTACATAATTCCTGTTTCTCGCAGCAGACGTAGTAATTTTTTTGTAGCATAAAAATCCGCAATTCAATGATTACCATTATAAAACCACTTAGAAAAAAATCCACACAATGACTTTTTCGGTCGCCTTATCTCATGGAATCGGTGATTTCGCTGTTCTTGCACGTAACCGATATCATTACCTTCACTTTTAAAATATCCACCATCCAACATCATATATATGATAACATGGCCTCAGGAGTGGATGGTACAGACTGGCGGGCTTCCTTATAGATGGAATTCTGCTAATTAATAGAATTGCTATGGTCAGTAGCGGTAACAAAAATGGTTTCGCAATAGAAACAACAAAAAACACAATACTTTCTATCAATCGTCTTACCCAGCTATGTGGAACAATTATTTATTCTGCAGAATGGAGCAGCGGTTGAACGAAAGCATCGATGTCGACACTCTTCACCACGATAAACAGTCCCTCCGTGTCGAAACTGTCCACATAAAAAACCTGTTAAATCATATAAAATCTCGTTTGTATACCTAAAAAGTCATACATTAGTAGCTATGTCACAGCGAAGTTTGTACAATCGAATATAATGAAAATAAATTTTCACGAATTTGTTAAAAAGCACGTTAACCGAGTGGACGTAACACTTTCTCTAAAAACATCTGTAAACACATTGTAATCCGTATAAAGAATTAGATGGATGCGTCGTGTGCACTGTCTCGGCAAAAACAAAAACAAACTCTCTCGTCGTTGGAACATTGTCCCTTTAACAGCACAACTGTTTAGATCTGTGATTCACTGAGGTCCGATGGAAGAGGCATGGCAGTGTCACAATGCTTGCACGAAACTGACATTATTTACCTTCACTGGTAGGATATCCACCATCCAACATCATGTGTGCGATAACATGGCCTGGGGAGTGGATGCTACAAGCTGGAGAGCTCCCTTGTGAATGGGATTCCGCTAAATAATAGAATCGCCTTGGTCAGTGACGTGAACGAAAACAGTTTTACGGGATATCGACGGTATCGACGAGACTTCATGTCGAAGTTTCGCGTTGGTTGGCTTACCCAGCTACGCGGAACGATTATTTATACTGCAGAATGCGAGCAGTGAATGGAATTTTGGCGGGAGGCGTATCGCAATCCGAGATCCCCGGACGGCTCGGTGTGCGAAAACTGACGACGTTCACACTGTTCGCCGAAACAAACGGTCCCTCCGTGGCGTAACAGCCCGCGAGAACTTCTTGTCGAGGAGATATTCGCTCAATTGTCATCCGTGGTTGTGGCCTATTTGGTTGGACACGTTCGGCTGTCGTGAACCAGTGAACAAGCTCCGCTTGCCGGCACTGCGCGATTATCACTCGCGTTTCTCGCGACACCGCGTAAACATCGCCATGTCAAAGGTGGTGCATCGCGGTGAAAACAGTATTTATAGTGCGAACACGAAGAAAACAGACACAAAGGCGTCCATTTTGCTCAGCAGCGAGTTAGCGGAAGTTGCGTAGTAGATACGGGCCAGATACAGGTATACCGGCGCTACGGCGTCGCGTTTCAAATTGTCGTGCGCCATTCCCATGAACGCGATGAAATTTAATCCTCGCTTTCGGCGTATTTTATCACGTACATCAGAAAAATTTACTCCTTTCGCGATTATATCGTAACAGACTGTTGCTATACATTCATTTTATTCGCACCGTACGCACTTTCTATTCCGATCGGAAGGAATCTGACGTTTAGGGAAATTGTTTGTGTGTTTTTTAATTCGATGTTATTCTTCTTGATTATTGACTGAATTCGTCAACCTGTTTTTATCGGATAAAGAACGGCGTAAATGGAATTGCTAGAATAATTTCCTTTTTCATGGAAACACGGGATAAATTCCGTGAACGAATTTCTGAACGGAGTTCCGAGTCTCGGTCGAAGCTGCACACTCGATGAGCCAATAAAAATGTTCTTAGATGGCGCCACCGATACTTCTTTAATCGTATAATCTTTCGGTAATTAACGTTTAAAATTATATTTATCAATTAATCGCGGCATCAATTAACTTGATTACAGGCTACACGAATTAATAGACTCAATTGTCCTTCTCGATTGCTCTTTTCCGAGAACGATAATTGCCGTGCATAAAATGTTCGAGAGAAATGGTCGATTCGTTATTTAACCTAGTCGAAAATCTTTAGAATTTAGAAAATTGCTTTCAATCGAAATTGCAGCTGTTTTGCATTTTGGAAGCTCGTGCGTACGGGTTAAATATTGATATTTCGTTTATATATAGAGGGTGTTCGAAAAGTTTCTCATCTCTTTTTTAGGAACAAACTAAAATTCACGCAATGTCGTAGGATATTAATGAATTTATTAACTGAGCGTTATATATTAAATTCATTGAAGAATCCGACCTATTTTTCGTAAAATCGTGAATGACGTTTCATGGAAATGGTCGGAAATGTTTCGTACACCCAGTGTTTGCCTCTCGATCTGTTTCAGGCGTTCGTTCGGCAGAGGGCGGCTCGCTCGAAGCGATTTCGGCTCTCATGCTCGAGGAAAAATAGAATCCCGAGTAAAAACTCCAAAATGGCGCGACTGCCGAGTGTAAACACCCAGTTTTGATGTTAACGAGGTGCACCAGCCGCGAAGAGTTCGCGTGAAAATCCAATCGGTTGTTTGGTTCATTTTTCTGTGTTAACGGTGTGACGAACAAATCCTACCTGAATGTTCACTGTATCCACGATCGCCCATTCGATACCAGGTAAATATCGAACCTGTTTGACATTGAAAGCGTTTTCCTGACGGAGTCAATTAATCGCACTGGGAATTTGCACGCGAAAATTTTCAATTAAACTACCTCTCCCCGATCGATCGTCACCGTCCCGATAATCCGGGAATTTTCAAATCTATCTTTAGATAGGTCTCGCGGTATAGATGCTCGTTTTATAAGTGGGACACTTTTCCAAAAGCAATTTTCTATGTAACCGCTGTGCAAATTGTTTCCTGGTCCCCTTCTGCAAACCAATCATTCTGTATTCCATTGTTTTTGATTCTGATACTTATTAGAACGTATTCGCTGAGCTTATTTGTAGCTAAATTGCAAGGCGGCTTGGATTTCTTTGGAGCTGTATTAATTACAGAGGAATTTAATGCATCTGTGTAAAATAAGTTTCACAAGGCATTTTACAGTTGGAGGAACATTGTTTAATTTATAGTAAATCATAAATGTAGGTGTCTATCTCAATGCGATAGAGAACGGTATGGAAGGATTTACGTCAGAGATACAGGTGTCGATTTAAGTAGGCTAACAAGTAGATTTAATTTCAGGATCAATTATTATACAGTTCAGCAAGATTTTTATATATGGTGGAAACCTTAAATTTACTATTTTTTTTACTGTTGCAGGGAGCGACCCGAGTAAAATGACTCAGAAGCGTAGTGCTGGCCTGGCGCACATCGGGTAAGTTCTACGTTATGTTTACTCTTTATCGCATGCATTGCATTCTGACTTCCATGCAAAAGGTTCTTGTATGCAAGCTGATATATGAATAACATAAATGAGTCATGTTATGTACAAGCACATTTTTGTATGCAAAACAAGTATTCGTTGAATAGTATTGTCCAAGTAACAGGAGTGAAATATTTTAAACGATGCAAATTACAATAATTCATGGGAAGAAGGATACTAAAACAATTATTTTGATATTATTTTGCCAAAGTCAAGGCAGTTCACGAACGAAACTATAATTAATTAGTCTACGAGGTCTCCAGTAATTAATAGGTTCAGTCCAGCACAACGGTGACCAATTCCTGTGCCACTAATGTTCTTTCGCTCTGGCTGTTGCGACATCGCGCAAGAAACATTTCGTTATCGTAAGCGGCGCGTACTTTTACCGTTCAGTCTGCCCGGCTTTTGTAATAATTCTTTCCGCGTTCGATCTCGACGAACCTACAAATCTCAATATAAAAATTCGGAATGAATTCAATGAATACAATATTTAATTTACAATCGCTAGACTTTCTTGAAAAAGACATTTTTTTAAAGAAATTATTTCCCGTGCTTAGTAAATTAATCCTTCCGGAATTTCTAGAAAATTTAAACCGTGTCATATTTATTATTAAGCCAAAACTATTCGAGTTCTAGAAATTTTTGCTTAATAAATAAATTCAAACTAAATAAATTCGCGATGTACAATTTTCGAGGGATTACTCGTTTTCAAAGGGGTGTACGATTACATTTAACGCCAAACGTACCGTGCAGAAATGTCATGAAATTATGAAAGTTGAAAAAATATAATTTTTACGAATAAAACAAATAAATTCAGAGATTAAAAATTCAAACTAAATAAATTTTCGAGGGATTACTCGTTTTTAGAGGGACGTACGATTACATTTAACGGCGACGGTACCGTGCAAAAATGTGAAACAACGAAAGTTAAAAAACTATAATTTTCACGAATAAAAGAACGGATTCGCAGCGGTTCGCTCGCATGGTCGTCCTCGTGGGCGCATAGCGTGCGGAACGAGGACGATGCATCCCGAGTTAAAAGTCATGCTTTACACGGTGGCTGTTCTGGGCTCACTGGTGGGAGAAGTGATAGTCCTTAGCGGGGTATAGCACGGCGGCACATTATGCGGCTATGGTGGAATCAGTCACTGGCGAGTTGTGGGTGGTGACTAGTCGGCGACCCATCCGTCCGAAGAACGTGCTTCCGCGTTCGTACGTTTCGACGATTCCGTGGCCGATCGATCGCGATCTACGGGCTTATCCCGTCCTCGAAATTCCTGCTGGTAACCACGGCGACCAACGAAATCATTAATCGCGTGGAACGGATCGGAGACGAGTAGAAAATGAAATCGGCGAACGTCCGGTCCCGATTTCGAGGTACGTCGTTGTAGAACCATCCAAGCTAGATCACTGTACTCTTTGATCGAGAATGGTCCAGCAACCGGTGGCGCGGAGGGATCGATGATCCTCGATTCGGGACACTGTGCGACCGATGGAGGCGATCGGAACGTGTCCGAGTGAAACTATCGGCGGCGTGGCGAGTGTCAATCGTTCGGATTAGTCTTGCGGTCTCATTAGTCCCGGCTGGTCGGCGTGAAAGCGATCCACGGTGTCCCCGACGCTTTCCAAAACGACCGACGATGCCTGTCGTCGACCTCTGAACGTTCCCGGACGATGGTTCTACCCGGTGCTTGTTCCCCTCGACATCGAATCGCCTCGGGAATCGTGATGCCCGAGGAAGCGTCGCCCGACGCACGGCCAGTGCAGTGAAAACCGTCGAAAGTGATCGTCGGGTGAATCGGCCGAGGTCCTTGGCATTCGGCGGAGGTGTGCGAAAGTGGAAATAAAGTCGCCGGGGGAAAAAGATTTCTCCGGTGAGAGAAGCAACGGGTCTGGAATATATCCGAAGGCGTGAAGTATCAGAGATTCATCGGGCATAGATCTCGGGCGTAAAGCCCCGGTAACGAGATGACGAGATAGCGATAGGGTGAACGAACGGTTTCAGGATTCCAATAGCCGGGGGAACGTTACCCCCGGTTGATTTCAAAGGGACTCGGAAGGAGAATCCTGTTTGTGGAGGCTTCCAGACTTCAGCTGTTCGGAACTTTACCCAACCGCCCTTTGAGGTGATAAAAGCTGCTCGGATGTGCCAGCAAATTGGATGACGCGCCGCGCGCGGACCTCCCGCGAGCCCGACGAACACTTAAATGGCTGGAACTTGTTAGAATCCTTGGAGATCTCCTATTACAACTCGGAGATCCCGGGGTAGAGTGCTCGCTGATCCGAACGAATAAAGTCTTCGAAAATCTTCTTCCGTTCGCCGGGCTCGAGAAAGAGAGAGTGTGAGCTCGTTCCTAGATATGACAAAAAGATCGAAGACCGTCGGTTGAACGTCGCGAAATCGGGCTCCAACAGACCCGAATCGCAAGAACCGATCGGATCCGACCCGTTCCACCGCAATCTCCTCATCTCGAGCCACCGAGATCCACCGATAACCACGGATCAGGACACTTGTTCCTCGCTCGAACATGAACTAGCCCCGTGAATCTCCTGCAAAACACAAGTTAACCATCGGGACTGTCCCCCGCGTCGAGGTTCTTCTGCCTGGAATCAACAAGTGTCTTCCTCCGACCGGGAACGCTTCTTCATCGTCGTCGGACTCTTCGCCGTTCGGGCTCTTCGACCCTCGCAGGAGACCCTGTGACTGCAGTCGGACTAGCATTAGATCATAGCGTCGTTTACCGACGCTACGGTAAAGACTTGCAACGTCGTTTTCAATTGGGCGCTTCCAGAAATGAGCAATTTCAATTTATCACAAAACGAAGATCGAGACGATTGAACAGTACCGATGCATTACCTTCGACTTGTCAAGATTATTCAAGAAACAAAGAAACTGTTTAATGGTTTTTGTATCCTGCGACAGATGTTGAACATTTTTATCTCGCAGAAGCTCTACATAAGAAGCGACGGAACTTGCGGGACGACCTAACAGTGTTCGTTGAAGAAAACTCGTGTGGAGTGATATAGTGAAGAAAAGGTTTTTGGGATACGACTGCAGTGATTACTCCGGGAACGAAGTGCAGGAGGTTGCGCGAGAAAAAGTGTTAGTGCGACCAAGAGGGTGGACATTTTCATTGTTGCGGGCACAGAGGATACGATGAAGAGATAACCGGTCCAGGCGATCGAACGTCTCCGGGGATCGATAGCAGGGGTTCAGCAGAGGATCCCGAGAGCTCGGCAAAATAGAGTACCCCGGTGGCAGCGGTATGTACGGGGGTGGTGCGGGGAGCGGCGGGTACGGGGTCGGTTTGGGCCCGGGCCCGGGCGCGGGCCCCTCGCACTACATACCCTCCGCTTCCTCGGTGGGCTACCAATTGGCCCCGCCGCCCCCGCCACCGCCTCCAGCCTGTCCCACCGCCGGAAGTCAGCTCCTGTCTTACGGGCCCACCCTATCGCCCCATCATATGCAACAGACCCACACGGACGTGCAACAGTCCAAGAGACGGAGGTAAATCATCCTAAACCAACCCTCTATCTTGGCTACTCGTAGAGGAAAGTAACCAAATTTTTTCTTCAACCACCGTTTAACAATAAATCAACAACTGCGTTGTAAACGCTCTTTCCGGTCCGTTCGAGCCGAATAGACGGCCCCAGTTGCGAAAAAGGGGTTAAGAGTGTCCATTGATCGATAAGAAGTGAATTGCACGGGTCGCTCGATAAGCGCTCGCTATACGGGCTCCCGCCATTCGGCCATGCGATTCTAGGAAACGGGAACTTATCGAACAGCCAATCGAAAGCTCGCTCCTCCTATTATTTGTTGTTTCCATTGAGCTATCCATGTTTTCAGTAGGTTGTTCTACGGAGACAATCGATGTCTCTGGATCGTATTGGGAACCTCTGATCCTCTGGAATAAATATATCCATGATTCATTCGGTTTATCACCGTTTTCAAGGCGAGAAGTTCCGAACGGAGTGGGACGGTGCTTTGTTTATAGAAGGAAGTTATCACGAGGCGCGTGTTCGCCATGCCTCGTAGTAATGCATACTGCAGAACTCGAAACTCATTCTCGAACGAGAGGTTCGTCGATGGTTTTCTTATGGTTGTTTCTTTTTTTTTATTTTTTAATTGTATAGGCTAACTTCTTTGCGCGTATCGGAGGATCGTGAGGTCCGCGGAACGGGAACGGGATTTCTAAATTGTAAATGACCGGTCGTTGCATAGTTAACGAGAAAGAGGGGTATAAAGAAACGAAGGGAACCAGAAAAGAAAAGCTGGAGCGTTACAGCTAGAAACCGTGTTCGGTCTGGTTTAGTCCCCGGGAGTCGTGACCGTCGTTCCTTACAATTGCTTATTGAAATTGAGAGAGCCGAGCGTGTACACCGCTCGCGGATTCGCAATTCCCTTAAATCAATAGCGACCACCAACAGGGGGGCACTGTACCATAGAGGGGCCGCGGGGAAAAGCGTTCTTGCGGTTCTTGGCCGCGGAGATTTTCTTCTGTCCGACCATTATGTCGCGATTTACGCCGCGCAATTGGACAATACGTGGCTCGTGGGTCAACGATTTGCAGATTATCGTAAAAGTGCATCCAACTTTCCAGCCGGATCGACCGCGAACGTTCTTGCGTCGTTAGAATAACTATGCCCATTGCCAGGCCCTTCGCCATGATCTTCGGGATCTTTTACATTTTACTACAACACTTGTTTTCAGAAACTGTTGACCATTTTCTTGTCCCATTCGCAGCTACTTTCATTTTTAAGTCCACTCTCGAAGGAACTGCTCTCAACGAAAAATCTACATTTATTTTAACATTCATTTAAATAATTCTAAGATACGAAGACATCCTATTTTAATGGACAATTGTTCGAGTATAAAATGTTTACAGCATTGAAAAAATGTTCGTTGTGCTATTATCAATGATTTGCAGATTATCGTAAAAGTGCATCCAACTTTCCAGGCGGATCGACCGCGAACGTTTTTTGATTTAACTTTAATTTAAATAATTCTGAGATACGAAAACATCCTACTTTAACAGACAATTGTTCGAGCGTAAATTGTTTAAAGCATTGATAAAAAATGTTCATCGTGCTATTTTCGAGCGTAGGGAAGAAGAAAATGAAAGTGCTTGAGAGCGGCAGAGGGTTGACACGAAAGCGCCTCCGCTCCGTTATTCCCGCAGCCCTCGTGGATTACTCCGAGTCGAAAATTTAAGCTGCGCCAGGTTTAATAACAGCTCTTACTCTCGGAGCCCCGCCCTCGCACGCAACACCGGCTTCATTATTTCATTTTACCTCGTCCTCTCGCTAATCAATTTATACTCTTCTTTCTCGCGGAAGTGTGCGACCGTTCGCGTTGTACATGCTCGATTCGTTTATAGTATCCATCAAGGTCCTCGGTTTGCGCGACAGACATATATAATCTGTCGCTGACAACATCGTTTAATATTTAATCGACAACTGTACAGCGAATCCGCGTCGAATTCGATTAATCCTTGTCGCTTCAAGAAATTCGTTCTTTTTCGTGTATCATATCTCGGTAGGGTTATTGTTAAATTTGTATTATAATATCTGCGCTATTAGAAAATGTTTATTTCATCATTTACCTCGAAAGCATCTTTATAATTTTTGATAGGGTAACTGTACCAGTGAATGAACGCTTTTGTATATTTCAATAATTATTATTAATAAATATTAATAATAATAATTACTACCAATAATTACTAGAATGTAGTGTGCATTGACTGGTATTTTTTATTTAACGTTTAATAAAGAATAATAATAATAATTTCATTTTATTTGTGTTCATTTATTTTTATCAAATGAAGTATAGGGAGCCATTTGGCATATATGAGATTCCTTTAATTGACATTTTTTTTTAAATAAAATATCTTTCTGAACAATTTCTTAAATGTTCATTCACTGGTGCAGTTACCCTAATTGTGAAATTAGACATCTGGAACCGATCATTTGAACAGTGGTGGTTAATTGATGGAAACGAATCGCTTGGATTCGTTCTCGGTGGAAGCGACAAAGAAAATCGTGTTTCCGGGAGCCGTAGGAATCGATTTGGATAGAACCAGGTTGGCCGTCGGTTTCGCCGATCCGGACTAGATAATCGCAGATAAGAGCGTCGGATCGCGCACGTCGTAGAATTTTTCAGCGGATACGTCAAACTTTGATATCGTCCGCGATGACACGAATGTCAAGTTCTCTCCATGAAATTGATCACGTACCGTTTTATCAGCGTGAAAACATTCCCGACGTATCGGTCATAATTTGGTCGCGCGCGATTCCCCGGGAAACGAAACGGAATGGCAGTGGCTACCTTTGAATCGAGATAGGTCGATTATCGAGGCCGGCGTAAAAACACCGCGAGCCCTCGTAAAATCGCTTTACAGACACCACGATGTCGAAAAAACGAGAATTTCTGGGGCCCTCTTGGGCGAATTCGATCCCGCTCAGAAACCACTTCGCTCAGTTTCAATTTCGCTGTTTTCCCTTTGCCAAATGTTTCTAGGATGCGCGGTAGATTTTCAAAGCCCGTTCGAAATCCGAAAACCCGGTGTCTCGAAATCCTTCGTATTTTTTTAAATTTTACTTATAAGCATTTGAAACTCTTCTGGGTTTATTTAGTAGAGTAAAATAGTACAGTAAAAATTGTATAGGGCTACAAGTGGGTATAATAGTAATGTCCGCTAACGCTAAATATGTAAGTTACAGTTTTGTAAGGAGTGGATGTTAATAGAGACTTTGATATTTGGTTTTGCTATAATTGTATTAGTATTAAGGGGCAGTTGGAGGCCCATACTAAGAAATCCTTCGTATTCCTCGAGTTCCGGTATAGTGGGGATTTTAATGCCTGCAACGTTATCTGCAGCGCGTGAAACCAGCATGAAAAATGTAGCTCGCGACCCGACACATGTACGAACGGAAAAGAATTTTTCGCGACTAAGCGGATTATTCTAAGCAACTTCATTTCACTTCCAGAGAAGCAAGTGGCACCGGGATTTCATAAAGCATCAACCATAACGATCGCGTCCCGGACAAAGAGTCGGAATAATTTTCTATCCCGCCTCTAAATTCGTTTCATTCCGAGAGAAATGTTTTCTCGAATATATTCTACAACGTCTACCTTTGGATCGATGTGTAGAAATCGGTTTACGCATTCGCGGCAAAGTGCGCCGATAAAATTCTACCGGATCGGAATACATTTTTGTGTCCGAGCTCGACGAACAATGGCCGACGTCGCCGGCTGTTATTACAAGATCGGCAACTTTTTCCACGGGGAACGCAAACACGTCGACGCCGCGGATTATAAAATAATGTCACGTTTCGGCGGAAGTAAATTGCTTCATTATTGTACAATGTCTTGCGTAACCGAGCGCAGACCCGGCTTCATTGCACATACGAAACCGCTGGAAAACGTATGCGCGCTACATCTATATGTGTGCACACGCGACTTCCTCATACTTCGGCCAGGGGTACATAATGTTTATCGCGTGACACTTATACGTTTCGTTCGGCGTCCTCGAAATCGGCGCGAAATTTCCCGTAAAAAGGAGATTACATTCCGTATCGCGGCGGAACGTTCGGAAAATTGTGAAACATTCATCGTCCAAGAATTCCAAGCTTAGGTTACACTGAAAATATTTACGAGGAAAAGAGAAACCGGGATCGAGTGTAAGAATTTTTAAATTATCGAGGCAGATATAATAACTAGATGCATACAAGATGCAGGAAATATATAAAAATGTCTTCCTACCTTCAACAACTGTGATGAATTGAAAATTGAAAACATTCAATCCGCACACTCAGATTGCTATTTGTTGCCTTCGTCCGAAAAGCTCTAAGTACAAAATCATGCTGCTTGAGAGAGTGCAACATAAATTTCTCAAGTTTTGTTCATACGAACTAAATAACCCAATGTCATTCTTTAATCATGATTACTCCGCAATAATAATAATAATTACAATGAATGTCTTTGTCTTTGTGCGCATGTCCCTTCTTTCTTATTAGATAAGTAGTCTTGTATCTTTCTCTTTTTTTCTTTTCTTTGTAAAAAGGACTTCTGTCCGTCTATAATAAATAATAATAATAATGAAAATAGCATACGGATGTGCTTGAATGTATTTTAAATTACCTCTTTTTCGCTGTTTCTTGCAACAAATGCGGAAATTTTTTGCAGTTTATTAGATCTCGTCACTTTAATCAAGC